>CAJFCJ010000006.1:2992407-4192407 GCA_904063045.1 Dimorphilus gyrociliatus
AGCTCTTATCATCCTTTTTTCACGAGCTACATTTATCTTTTCTTTGATTGCTTCGGATTTTTTCTTCTCACTCAGATTTATTGCTGGTACATGAATATCATCCTTTAACGAATCTTTTTCCTCTGTAAAAAAACCAATTTTAATATATGCTTTATGTCACAGCATAGTCCTACCTTTCGATTTTTCAGCTGTTTGAAGAGGTCGTAGACCAAGTTTAGCTCGTAAACGACTTAAAAAGAACATAGAGTTAGACATTAATAATTTGGCATATTAGTACTCACTTAGTTTCGTCTACGCTTAGTGAAATATCTCCTCCAGCTGATGAAGGTGCTATATCATCATCTGTTTCAAAAATAGATTAGGTTAAATAAAACTGCTTATCGCTAAAAATGCAAGAAAACAAACCACTGTTAGACGCCCGTTTTGATCGTTTTTCTTCGTCTTTTTCATGGTCTTTGTTACGTTTTCTCTCTAAATCAGGATCCCGTTTGCTACCTTCCCTTTCTCTGTCTCGTTTGTCTCCTCGCCTGTCTTCTGCACTAGGTTCTCTACGCTCCCTTTTCAAATTGTCGTCATCATAACTATCGTGGTCTCCCCGCTTTCTTTTACGATCTCTTTTAGAATCTCTATCTCTTTCCTGATCTCTTTCCCGTTCCTTATCTTTGTCCTTGCGCTTCTTAGAACCCATATTCCTTAAATACTTCAAAGTTAGTAGAAAAACGTCTCTAGACCGAAGCGGAACCGGAAACGCAAATAATATCGTCTGCAAAGAAGTATAATTCCTTTTAAAACTCACATCAATAATTTCATTAATTGATCTTCCACACGGTGGAAAGTTTGATCTAAATTTATTCTATTTGTAATAAAGTCAAAGTATTTTGCATAATTTGATTTCTTCTCTTTTAGATTAAAAGGCTTTCTTTTTAAAATCATTTTACTTTCACCGGAAGAAGAACTACTATAACTTTATGAAGTATTTCCTCAAATATATTCTCCAAAACTTCTCATATTTTGGTGTTTAAACTCTACCACAGCTTCTTACAGTTTTTATTTATATTTGCAATGAGTTAAAGTATTTATCCGAAGGCAACCAATGAAAAAGTAGTATAAATACGAAAACAACCATACGGTGTTTCCCGAGAAAAAGATTTCACAAAAACATGATCGAAATGTTGGTTTTAACTATATTTATTTAATTTTCATTGTAACAATGCCTCAATCTTCCGAAAAGTAAGTATTCTAATTATTTAACTTATTTATATTTCTATGGAATTTTCGAAAACTTAAAGTCTTTGTTAATTTTGCTTATCTTTGTTTTATTGTTTACCACAAGATAGTAATCGTCTGTTCGCAGCGTTGTATCATGTTTCCGCTGTCTTTGGCTCCTGTCCGTCCTTTTATTTGTAAACAAGTCTTCTCCATTATGATAGAACTATCAATTTATATGTATTTGAAAAAAAAATTATTGTGTTATAATAAAAATATTCAGTTTCAATTAACGGCCATGATCCTTTGTTTCAGCACTAATGAAAAGGAGGTAGCATCAACAAGTGTTGAACAGTCTCCTGAAGATTTAGAAGGATACGTCTATGGAGAACTTGTAGTGCTCGGATACAATGGTTCGCTTGGAAATGGTATGGACAAAGGAAGACGTCGTAATAAATTGTTACTAAAACGACGGTCCAAACCGTCTGGTGTGAAACCCTCTGTTAAACATGAAGTGAAGAATCCTCAACAGTGCGACCTGATTAAGAATACCTCTAAGCATTCTGTTTCCTACACTTTAAACAGACATCGTGCAGTTGTTGTACAGTATGACCACGATGAGAAAACAGATATGTTTCAAATTGGCCGGTCTTCTGAGCCCCAAATTGACCTTATTGTTATGGATACAATTCGAGGTGACGAAAGATCGAAATCAAAGACAGTTACTCAATCTACGATATCTCGATTCGCTTGTCGAATACTTATTGAACGAGAACCTCCTTTTAAGGCTAGAATATATGCCGCCGGTTTTGATATATCCCGTAATATTTTCCTTGGTGAGAAAGCAACAAAATGGCAAACTGAAACAGACATTGACGGCTTAACAACGAATGGTATTTTGATAATGCACCCATCAAAGATACCAGGTAGAACAAGTGTTTGGAGAGAGGTGTCAGTGGGAGGGGGAATTTACGCACTCAGAGAATCAAGATCAACGCCTCAAAAATCGAGTCTCATACCAGGAGAAGACAACGTACTGCAGGACGGTACGCTCATTGATCTCTGCGGAGCAACATTATTGTGGCGTTCATCAGCCGGCTTATACAATTCACCCAGCAGACGTGAATTGGAATCAAGGGTAGCCGAAATGAATGCCGGACGCCCACAATGTCCTGTTGGTCTGAATACGTTGGTTTTTCCAACTAAAGCAAATGTAAATAGTATTGATGGAGAACGTACGCCGCACGTTTATATGACCTGTGGTCACGTGCATGGTCAGCACAGCTGGGAAGCCGAGGGAGACGGAAAAGAAAGAAGAACGTGCCCAATGTGTAGAACGACTGGTCCGTTCGAAAAATTACAATTAGGCATTGAAACGACATTTTACGTAGATAACGAACCCCCGACCCATTGCTTTTATCCCTGTGCTCATATGGCTTCAGAAAACACAGTCAAGTAAGCAATTTTTCATTAAAATAATATTTAATAAATTGGTATATTCGAGATATTTTTCTTCCTTACGAAAAAAAAAGAGATGCTAGGCCTGAAAGTTTTTTCTGTCTACTTTCATATTGCAATTTTTTTTATAACAGCGATTCTTTTTTTTATGAACCAAATTTTCTTTTTTTTGTAAAACTATTAGCATATATGTAATTGGGGTAGAAATTCCATTGAAGTTAGATATCATTCTCTTTCCTTTAAGCTTTTACTCTTTGTTTTGTTTGGTTTTTTTTTTGTCTTTTTTTTTTTACTATCTCTTATATCACTCTTTATCATTCTTTTCCCGTTCTCTTTCCCCACCTTTTTTTCTTTTTTTACTTTCTACGAAAAATGATAAAAAGTGTATAGAAAATGTTTTATAAAAGATATTGTAACATTTGTTAAGAGTTGTTAAAGTATCACATTTGTTTAAGAATAACATAAGTATTGGGAAATGAGTAAATTATATGAAAGAAGCATTATGATTTTATCGATTAATTCTAACGTTCTACTTCACTCGTCAAAAGCAATATCATAAAAATTAAGTAATTTACAGTAATATAGAGAATTAAGCATTTATTTTAATATATAAATATAGAATCTATTTATTATTAGTTTTTCAATTATAAACAAATACCTGTAATGTATAGACTTACGGTTATTATTTTTTAACTCTCCTTCTCATCTATATATATTATTATTTTGATGTTATTCAAGTATAACATGATAAACACTTGAGATAATAAAAACGTATATTTTTTTTTAAGGAGAAAATTTTTTTCTGCTTACCCTCCTCCCCCCACACCCCCTCCCTCTCTCTCTCTCGCACACACACACACATTTATATATACTCTCTCTCTCTCTCTCTCTATACTGCTCTTTCATTACCTGTTTAAAAATGAGGTCAATTATGTGTAATACGCCCTTCTTTATTTTACACCTATATTTAATATAAATCTATAGAAATTTTATTTTATATATCATGAAAATGAGCAGATTCTAGAGAAGGAGAGTTACTTTTTTGGTTTTACTTACTTTTATCACGTGATATCGGGTTTATTTAAGGAAGACAATAGAGTAGGATGTTTAAGTTTGCTAAAGAAATAGGCGTACTATCTTTGGATGTATGCTAATTTCAAATTGCTGAGTGAGTTAGATAGTTAATGAGATTTTTTTTGAAAGGTGTTTAGATAATAAATTAATCATCAAGTATATTTTATTCTTTCTTTTTCTGCAGATATTGGTCGTCGATACCAATACCTCATGGTTGCCATGCATTTCAAGCCGTCTGCCCGTTTTGTGCGACGCCTGTAAACTCAGAAACCGGCTACATTCGTTTGATCTTTCAAGATCATGTCGACTGATTTTTTGTGTTGGCTAAAACGAAACTTTTTGCTTTTACTGTAGTTATTGTTTTCTCAGAGAAAACCAAAAGATACGAAAAAAAAGAGTTAATTATGACATTTTAAGATTTATTTTTTGTAATTTCATAAGCTATATTAATTTTTTATCCAGTCTTCCTCTGAAACAAAAAAAAATTTTCCTAAACTTTGTGAACATCGCATCCTTCTGCTCTTAAACAAGGTATTGAAGACAGGCTTATAGATCCTACTGGTTTTTCTTGATTTTCAGGTTTCTCTTTATCTTCTTCTCTTTTCTCTGTCTTATAACTGAACTCTCTATCTTTTGTTCCTTCATAATTTAGGCGCTTTTTCTCTTTCCTGATAGCGTCATATAGTTCCTTATGCAAGGTTACATCTGTGCACAGTGTTCGATGTTCTTCGGCTGTTATTTTGCACCTGAAACATTACGTCAAGTGTTAATTTTCTTGTTCACTTAAAAAGAACAAAGTTCTTTTTTCTAGAAATACGAGAACTGTCTGCAATTTCCTATCTCGATAATAACTACAATGACAGTCATTAACACAAATTAAGCAGGAGATGTGACACTGATATTTTTAAACCGAAAATCAATTTGGTATTTAAAACCTTTTTTAGAAATATCGAAAATACAGAAACACCAAAACAAATAAGTTTTTTTAATAATCCTATCAAAGACTCTTGTTTGAAGAGACCTGGATTGGATTTCAGGCTTTGAACAATTCAGTAGCCATCAGATGGCGCTATCCGAAAAATATTATTTGACAATTACCTGTTTGCCAAATCAGCAAATTCCTTATAAGGCAATATTTTTATCACTCTTTCACAGTAAGATAGACAAACAATTTTACTGCCTGTTTCCTTATCTCTAAGTAGGTCAAAGGAAATGTCAGCTGCAAATGGTGGCCATTTCGTTGAAAGTGAATCAAGACCCGAAAGCATAGTTGACAAAGTAGAATCATGAGCAGAGTATAAAAATAGCTTTTTATCCAGTTTCTCGAAGTTATTCAGGATAGTATCAAAAACTCTTCCAATGCCTAACTTTATACTTTGAGTTTTATATTCGGGTGAGGGTACTCTTATTTTGTTCATTGTTTTTACTACTGCTTCATCCATTTCGTCTTTTATATCTTCTAACCAATCAAATATTGGAATATCATTGCCTTTCTTACATTGTATATTATCAAAACAAGCGAAGATAGGCATATCTGTCTTCAGAATTGTAAAACATTTTAAGCAATTATTGACTTTTCATTAATTTATACTACTTCTAATTTAAATTTGTCTTTAAGTAGATTTTCCAATTTTGTAAGTCCTTCTACTTCCTTAAGTCCAACGATACCTAAAGTTTCAATTCCTTTTAAAGATTTACATCTATGCGATGCAGGATAAAGAAATTCATCTTTTCCTGGGGCAACAAAAAATTCCATTGGTTTTTCTAAATTTTTCCCCCAAATTCCAGCTGCAACGCATTGAAGGGTATCGATACATCGATTTATATTTGTTGATCTCATATAGACAAGCTGTGGATTAAATTGTTCTGGTATAATTTTCCAAATATCCACATATTTCCTCTTCAGCCTTTGTCCTGGAAAGAAATCAAGTCTTGAATATTTTTTAAATAGAGCAATCTCTATATTTGCTGAAAACAATGAGTATAATAATTGCTAATAAATATTTCTTTAGTATTAAAGTATCAATAATATTAGGTTTGGCTAAAGCGATGAATATCATCTATTACCTAAACGAAAACCTTGTTCTCTTCCTATTTTTGTTAATTGGCCAGCATGGGTTCCCCCTTCGAACTTCCGTAATTCATATTTTCTTTCAATATTAGAAATAGGACGTGGACCACCATCCAGATCACGTATAAAAAAGGGGACTTCTGTGTGCGGTACAGATTGTAAAAGAGTTTTACTATCGAAACCAGGTTCTCCAACTGGTAGTTCTCTATTTAATGGAGTTCTAGATCCGTGTCTGAAAAAAACTTGAGATGCGATCATCTCATATTTTTCTGCCATTTTGTCCATCTTTTTCTCTTGAAGGTCATTTTCAATCAAAATTCTCTTTGACTTTTTAGTTCTTTTGCTTAGTAAGTACACTCCCAAACCAAGTGAAGATGTACCCAAAACTCCAAAAATGTAACTACGCTTAAGCCTAAACATAATAGTTATCAGTTTCTTAGTTAGATATCCTTTAATTGAAATATTAAAATATCCCTTTTAGTCAAAAATGTTTAAATATATAGCAAAATGATGAAATTTCACAATATTGAGAAATCGACAAGAAAACGATTACTGAACGTTTTAAGTAAGAATAGCTTATGTAAAAAACGTGAGTTTTGAGCGAAAAGGAAGAAATAAATTCTAATAGACTGGTTTGAATTCCCGCAATAATTTTCAACAATAAATCATTGTTTCTTTTATCTGTTTTTATCATTATTCTAATCAGCAATCAAATAATTGTCAAATATTAAAGAATAAAAGAAAAAACAATTAAAAATGTTGTCAATCGAATCAGTTTATTATTTTTGAAAAAATGCGAACATTTAAGTTATAAAAGTTATAATATTTATATAAATGAATATTTAAGTAGATATCTAACAAAGAATAGTAAAAAAAAAGAGAAATAGATGAAAAAATTAAAGAGAAAAAAATAGTTTCTAAGAATTCTCCATTAAAAAAGAATATATGTTAAAAGAATAAAAACAACTCTTTTTTAACATTATCAGGAAAATTTTTTGGCAAATAGATGGCGTTGGTCTCTTATGAAACTTTACTAAAGTTAGTTATTTAAAAAAAAAAACAACGTAATATTAACTTAACTACCAAATTTATGGATCTTGAAATATTCAATTTTGTAAAAATTCTATATATATATATTCCTTAATAGAAGATAACTTATAGAAAAATGTATTTTTGAGAATATCAAAATAGTTAACAAATGTAAACAAAGTTAAATTTTTTTTTTAAGCAGATCCTTGATATTCTAAAAGAGAAGTTATATTGATTAAACTCTTACATTTCATGCAACTAAGTATATATACAACTTTTAAAAAAAAATCATTATTCTAAGTCTTTAACTTTTCCTGATGCAGCAAAAAAAGAAAGGGAATATGTAAGTAAATGGAATGTCTTTAACATTATAAAGACGACTTTGTTACAAATACCATGCTGTTTTGTTTCTAACGTTCATGTTTTTGATTAATAAAATGTAAAGTGAAATCGTTTTTATCCGTGCATTGTTTGTCACAGATAGCACATTGCCAAGGAGATTCTGAACCATGTAAACTAACGTGTAAGAAGTACATAGCTCTCTCAAAGAATATGATATCACAATGATGACATCTAAAAATTTTCCCTTTACATAAATAATGATCAATTACATCTTCTAAGTCAGGCATTGGTCCCTCCTCGTCGTCGCATTGAACGATAGCATCGGTAGACGGTTTATTATTTACCTGTTGAATATGAATCGGTTGCTTCTGTTGTACTTGTTGCGGAGGAAGAGTTAGAGTAACTTGTTGCATTTGATGCTGTTGTTGATTGTTAAATCCATTAACCGGAGGAAGAGGATGCTTGATACTATTATTATTAACTTCCATAACGTGATGAACAGGAGCGGGGGTTGAATAAACAACTTGCGTGTTACAAGGTGGAAACATATCGTGAAATGTTGGAAGCGGCTGCTGCACCGATTTTACAGGAGATTCCGTTGTGTCAGGGTCGGGGGGATACTCGGTAGAAAACGTTGGTACAAGAGGTTTAACCTCGTCTTCTGGTTCGGGTTTTTCAACTTCACTCTTCATTCTAGCAGCATCTGCCAAAGTTGTAAGATTATCTAATGGGTTAGGAGTAACGACTTGCCGTGAATGAGCCATCTGAGGTTGGATTTGTATCTCATTGTGAATATTGTGGGGCGGTAGTCCACCTATAGCAAAACAATAAAATTTCACGTTAACAAAATTATTCCGAATATAAAAGATAAAGAAGGCTTAAATTTCAAGTGTGACTATAAGCTAATCTTACCGGCATTGTGAGGAGGTTTAATATCGATCAACTGTGGCTTGTGTCTTGCTTCAGTGTGAGTCGCTAAATCTTGAGCTGTTTTTGCTCTATAGCTGCATAAACTGCAAACGAGTGGTGGGCTTGGTGGATGGCTGGAAACGTGAGCATTTAATTCATCAAGCGTTTCGCACTTTTTACCGCACATGTGACACGTAAAAGTCTTTCGGTGTACGTTACGATGTTGAACCAAATTAGATCGTGCCGCAAATCTTTTATTACAAACCGGACAAGCATAAGGTCTATTTCCATAATGAAGATTTTGATGTTCCAGAAGAATATGCTTGTAACCAAATTTTCTGTTGCATATTGTACATTCGAAAGGCTTTTCTCCCAAATGTGTCAAACGCAAATGCCTTAAAAGGCCATTTTTGTACCCGAATTGTTTTCCGCATAGTTTGCATCTGAAATAGGTTAGGCCTTCTATATATATAGTAATAGTATTGAATTACGCGTACATTTGTACAATACGTAGTTTAACCTAGAATATTATCAATAAGTCATATTAAACTCTTATTAAACGTACATGTATTTTCCGTCGGGCGTTGGTATTTGATGTTGAGCTATTAGTTCTTTGGCGTGTTGTACCAGAACCTCCTTGTTCTCATAGGCATAATTGTTCCTGTTAGCTAAATGGTCAACGGTTTCTTCTATTTGTCTAGGCTCAACAGTCTCAGCATTTGTAAGTGTTTGGTAAGTGACTGTTTCGTCTACATCGATTGACGTGCTTTCTTCGATAAGACCTAGCGGAGTTGTGTGAATGTCATTGGAGATTACCTCCGTCTCAATAGCTTCCTCTTGAATACTCTTAACGGCCGTTTCAATCTCCATTCTAAAAGCAAAGAATCTTTAAAGCCCATATCAAGCCATATGGTAACTAAAAAATCGATATTATCTATTCGAAAGAGGGTCATTCCCTGGGTGATTTAATGAAGCCAATCCTAAACATTAACCCTTTATAATAATCGAATTATTGTTTGAGAATCTACGATAAAATTTAATATTTTGCGTTTTAGGTCAAATTCTTAACAGATATTCTAAGCTTATATATCTACATAAGGACAATAATGCACGTTTCAAAACATAACAATAGCCTGTTTTCGATGAATACCGCTTTAATGCTCCGAATACAACGCGCCATGTTTTTTTTTACTTTATTGAGCCGTGGGGTAATTTCAATACATAATTTAGTTACTATGAGACAAACTCTATGCGACTGTATTAGAAAATTATTAGTCTGTGTTAAGGGAAATAAATGAGCGAAATTTGCGATATTTAATGCCGTAAAGCAAAATGGCGTATTTTAACGAAACTTTCCAAAAATGATCACAAACTATTTTAAATCTTTTTTTTAAACAAAAAGGAGTAGCTATCGGACAAGACATGAGAAATGAATCTGATAGCTATAAAATCTTATAAATGATCTTTAGAAGCAAATGCTTATAAGCATTTTATATCGTTACACCCCAACCTCCGCCCATGGCATCCGCGTATGCAGACATGGCTTCCTTTTAAAAAAAGACTTTTTCATGTTCATGTAGATCATCTCAACGACATTAAATAAAAACATAGTATTAATAATCGTATTACACGATTTAGTACTTTGTTTTAAATGTAACTACACGAGTAATATATATTAATAAAGAGGCCAAGAATTATATGAATAATATTATATTATACTAAAGAGATAAGGGGCCCAGGCAACAAGCCAAGTCTAGCCTTCTACAAAACAGTATGACAAACTAAACAATACTAAACAGAAAAAAGTACCAATACATTATATCAGAGAAATACCAACTTTCTTGAAAATATTTACCTTTACGATATTCAGTAAAAAACGCCTTTTCCACTTTCGGCCTGTTTTTGCCTACTATGCTTCGCTAAGGTGTTCCACTCACCTGTCCAACTGATTAGCATATCAAACAAGCTTCGACTGGTTGGTGAGTCATATCAAGCTTGGTAAAATTGTTTAGTATTGATAAGGCTTGAACAAAGTTTTCGTATCGATTATTTAGTAAAACAACACTTGGGTCTTCTTTAAAAAATGGCGGTCGGACGTCCAATATGGCGTTGTTTGTGTTAATAGGAGAGAACACTTTCCCGAAGCGGCCTAAAGATAAACTAGCCGGCGCGAAGGTCGCGTTATATAGGCCTAACAAGATCATAGGGTTTAAGAGGTCAAAAGCAATACATAACAGCGCCATCAAGCGTCTATAACTTTATCTAAACATTTCTTTCTAAGTAACATTCATATATCAGTTTAATACATGTATAGTAATATTATAGTATTATTATTAATATTAATATTAATAGTATTTAACTATTTTTGCTATTTCTAATATTTAGTTAGTAATAGTTAGAAATTAGGCCTCCATCTACATTTTTTTCCTATACTAAGACACAATAGTTAATATTCTTTTTTTTACATAGAAATAGTATTAATTTAAATGAAATCATTTAGGGAATTGTAACAAAAAAAACAACAACATAATATAACAAACTGAATTAAATTAGGAAACGTATAATCTTATAATATTGCATATAATAAACGTGTGAAAACGGTGACATTTCAACTATATTATTGTTGATTAACAGAGAAACAGTTGATAGGAACTATATTTGCTTGTGATCATTATATTGATCGACATGTCTTTTATGTTGCTCTTGGAGCTGCTTCAAATGCGGTAACTAAGGCTCATCCTTGCTAAAGATTATTACTGCTATATAGTTGTGCATTCTGATATTGATACCTTTGTTGGATGATTTCTAATCGCTTTCAATGTTTAGAAAATTTTCGAGAAAACCGTGTGTCATTGAATACGAAAAATATACGGAAAAAGGATATGATTCAGATGAAAGAGCTCATCGAAAGTGTATTGAAGGTTACTATCGAGTATCTCAACCAGAGCGGTTTAAAGTTATAGGAAGTCGGCGATGGGGTGATGAAATTGATGCAAATTACAATCCTCCTCGGTTCACTGATTCCTCTGTCCTAATGGATCCTACAACAATGAAGAAGCCAATTTGGGCTGATTTACCAGAGAGTCAACTGTTCAATGTTCTATGGAATCAAGAAGACGAACTTGATGGGAGAAAAGTGAATAGAAAAAGCTTTGAATGCGATTACATAGTTGGACCAGCTTGTAAAGCTGATTTAGGACGATGTAATTTACCATTGAATCCCAAAGGAAAAACGGGTATTGTAGGTCGAGGAATACTTGGACGCTGGGGGCCAAATCATGCTGCTGATCCTATTGTAACTAGGTGGAATTTAAAAAACGACGGGACAAAAGTTTTACAATTTGTAGCAATAAAACGGGGCGATAATGGCGAGTGGGCTATACCTGGTGGTATGGTGGAACCAGGGGAAAATGTAAGTCAGACTTTAATAAAAGAGTTCTGCGAAGAAGCATTAGGAATATGGGAAGAAGAGAGTAAAGATATATCCTTAGAAACCAGAGAGGAAAAACGAACAGAAATTGTTAATGAATTAAAAGAATTTTTCGAGGAAACTGGTGTTAAAATTTATTCAGGATATGTTGACGATCCAAGAAATACGGATAATGCCTGGGTTGAAACTACAGTTTTCAATTTTCACGAAACTGATTCTAAAACTGTCAGCAAATATAATCTAAGGGCTGGTGACGATGCTATCAATGTAAAGTGGATGAATATAGATGAATGCCAACAATTGTATGCAAGCCATTTAGACTTTGTTAGAATGGTTGCAGAGAAACACGTCGTTCCAATGAATACAGATTTGTGAATTGTGAATAAGATTTCAGCGTGTTTCGTTTTTTGTGGCGAGTATTTAATTTTTAAATATCTTTACGGTTCCAAGATGAAGTTTGTCATAAAAATAAGAATTTAATATGAAACGGAAGACCCAGTCGTCAAACGTCATTTTAAATATTCATTGCTGAATTTAAAGTCTTTTCAATCGATCAAATTATCTATTAAGATATATTCAATAGATTAACGATCTTTATTGAGTTAGGTAAAATTTCTGAATAGAGAATTATCTTTAAAGCTAAATATACTACAGGCAGCTCGATAGCTTTTGCATTTCAATTCTTTTAAATATTGAAAATTGACAAATTGCCATAAAGTTTCTAATGAACATAATTTATCATTTTCTAAAGGTTTTCCTTTACAAAAGCCAATTTTTCTTGTTACATCCTTTCCATTATACAAAACTCTAAAGTAGTTCCTTTCATTATATTCGTACTGTTCGAAGATGATCCTAGAGGCGTACGGAGGCCATATACCCGTATTAACCCCTAAAAGCGTCAATAGAGGATCTATAGTGGAATCGTGTCCAGAGTAAAGGAAAAATTTTTCAATAGTCTTTTCTTTCATGTTGGACGCTATTTCGTATAAAAGTGGAATCATTTTTAAATATGATACAACTTTCCAAAAATTCGTGTTGACTTTAGTCTTTCCATGAGAATTAACAAAGTTAACAAGCTTCCTAAACTCGACAGGATTTATGCAGTCTCTTTTGTACGAGGGCAGAAATTCATTGTGACAAGCTTGAACCATTGCAGTATCCATTATTTGTCGGGCAGGTGGTAAATTTGAAGCATCGACGTCAAATACATTGGACATGTGTTTATAAACAGAGTATAATTTCGGATGTTTATAAGAGTTAGCAGGCTGGTTAACACCAGATGCCATTAAGTTCATAATGGCTTCTTCTTTTAAAGGTTTACATGCACATGGATGATTGGATTTCTGGTGGCATAAGCTGTTATTTCCAGCCTGGAATGTGGTTTTAAAATTACAAATAGTTGTTATTGAGACCTAGTTCTAAAGAATTGCACATTTCATTAATAATAACTGTAATAGTACTTTAAGTTAGATTTATAAGTAATTAAATAACTAAAACCACATTCCTTGTCTATAGTTATCCTGTTTACAGTGAAATTTGGTAGAAAACCGTGGAGGAGAGCTAAAGCACTTTGAAAAGTTCTACGATAATAAGTACTTCTTACATAGACTTTGTTGTCGTATTGATCGTCCAATAGTTTGTGATTTTTTATGTATCTTTCATTTAATAATTTACCTATTTCTACATGTTGAGCTGCGCCTTCTGGAGTGAGGAAAGCTTGACCGCAAAATTCATCATTGGGGAAAATTGGGAAAGGTTTAAAACTATCTCCTTTATTCCTTAAATTCAATTTGACTTGTTTATTCATTGATTCTGTATAATTTTTAAAAGACGGTAGCTTCTTTTTAAGTTGAACATTATCTTGAGCTTTGCAAGACTCAGTCAAGTATTTATGATTTGGAATTGAGTGAATTGGAAACCTATCACCATGTCTAATAATAGTAAATACTTTTGTTAGTTTATACTTGGAACTAATTGAGCCTGGAACATATCAATTAGTTTTAAAGTAAATGTATTTCTTTCAATATAATAAATACACACCTTCTTCTCCATTGCCTATTTCTGTTGGAAAGTTGCAGTAGTAAAGAATATCGTCTTTCATTATCTTTTCCGATGGAAGAACTTTCTTGCAATTTGAAGAATATGATATTGTATAAGAATAAACTGAAATTTTTGGCGGGTATTAAATATGATTGAAATATATTATTTCGAATTTTAACAACCTAGATATAGAATAATGCATGATACAGGAAAGGCTATAAAAAATGCTGGTCTCCATTTCAATCTAACGATCTTCATTCTTTCTCCAAATCCTGTTTTGCGTGAAGTCATTTAATTCATTCAACGTCACTAAAGAATTAAATTTTGCGTATTATCGTTCATCAATGACATTCATTGAATAAGCCGAAAAATGTCAAAATTCACTTTGGGAGATCTAAAATTATTGAATAGCAATAATGATTTATCTGCAATGGATAACAATTTGATTTTGTTAGGTTTCCATTTAAGTTAAGGAGACTAAAAGTTGTATCCAACGTATAAGGAATCGACTCACAAAACTGGTACTGATTTATTTATTTTCCGGTTCCTGTAATCGGATTGCGCCAGTTTTAAACTTGTCACTATAATAAATTAGAAATGAATGCCCGAAAATTAGCATTTTCAACGCTTTACATATCAATATTATAGAGGCTATATTTAATAAATGTAGAGTTTACTTGAAGTTATGCAGCTCATCTTTCACTGTTACTGAGATTTTTTTGTATAAAAAATTTTCATGTAACGTTCAATATAATGTTTGCTAAAAGCACAATTTACTGTTTCAATACAAGCAGATATCAAGTTATTTCTTATCAATTTCCATTTCATACGATATATTATAGGTTATTTTCATTTTACCACAGCAGGCTAATGAACGTAACTACATTTCCAAGTAACCGGAAGCATTGACTAGTATTCGATTGGAAAATTGTCAACGGAAATGGATGTCCCAAACCAGTTTTTACATGTCATTTCGTAACTGCCAAAAAAACGAAAAAAAGGAATGGCTGTAAGTTTGAGCATGCTTGTTTAATTAGAGATAAAAATAAAAGTAAGGTTTTTATTGACACTTTTTTCTTAATTAAGGGCTTACTAGTGGAAGGTTGCATTGTTCCGGTAAAGTTAAAGAATTCCAACGAGTATAGTATGTTTTTATAGAACTTTTCTCTTGTACTTTTTAAAATTTGTTTGATAAATCTTTTTAGGGAAAGCTGAGTTACTTTTCTGTAAGCAAGAAAACGATGGAACGCCAAAATATTACGTTCACTTTGTTGATTGTGAGTTATTTACTAAATTCATAAATGATTTATTAGTAAAATTAGAGTTTTAACTTTGTAGTTAATAAGAGATTGGATGAATGGGTTGATTTGGAAAGAATAGACTTGAACAAAATTGAACTGAAAAATACTCCTAAAGACGTGAAAACAAAACTTCTAAAAAATTCCTCAAGCTCAAAAATACCTAAAAAAGTAAGAATAAAAAATTCATAATTATTTTAGGGCCATTTGAACATTTGTGCTCTGTTTCGTAAAAAATGTCATCAATTTGCTGCTAAGCTATTAATGATAAACGTTTTCAGCTTCTACTTTTGACACTTTATAAATTATATAAAGGCTGTAGTTAAATATTTAAATTCGCCAGGGTAAAAAAACTCTTGGGTGTTAGAAGAGCATTTCAGTTGTGGATATTTAGAGGACAGATAAAGACAAAGTGCATATGGGAGAATATCAAATATTTTTGTCTTGTTTTTTGACTATCCTTCTAAGAATTAATTCAAACCTAACCAATAGTCAATTTATAATGATTTAGTTTAGAAGAAAGTATAATATACATTCTATTCTCTTTTGGTTAGGTTTTTATAGAATTTTCCAATTAAATATGGTGTTATAGTGTTTTATATTTTCGATAGGAGCTTTTTTCTTATTCATCGTAGTAGACCTACTTGAATATTATTTATAGATTTCTACTCTTGCGAAGCTTTATTTCTTTATTCTATTTCAATTTTGACAACGAACTAAATAAGTCTTTAACAGCCCAGTGATGGACTTTCAAACGAAAATGAAAGTAGTGGATCTAATCCTCAAAGTGGCATGTCTGTACAAGGTACTCATGAAGTGAGAAATATTGACTGCATCGAATTGGGAAGATATAGAATAACCCCTTGGTATTTCTCGCCCTATCCAAAAGAATTTTCAAAGATACCTGTCGTTTATATATGCGAATTCTGTTTAAAATACACGGATAGCGAATGTCGTTTGAGAAGACATCTTTCTAAGTGTTTATTTAGACATCCTCCAGGAAATGAAATATATAGAAAAGACAAGTTGTCTTTTTTCGAAATAGACGGAAGGAAGAACAAGGTACCGCATCAGCTTGTATTGATTTTATAGCCTTTTGTACAATGACTTGTTAATTAATCCAAAAAATTCTAATCTGTAGTATTAGCATATTCACATTTATATTCCATGCTTTGTTAACATTTTTCTAATCTTATAGCATGAAAATAATATGTTTCCAACATTTCTAATAGCCTTTCGGGCTTCAAATTAAGAGAGCGAGAAGGCTATCCGGTTGAAGAAAATTAAATTAGTGCGTCTCTTTCGAATCCTTGAATTTATATTGTACATACGTTTTTTATTATTAGTGTCAACATGTTCCTGACTTTATACAGTATATATATAAAACAAAGACTTGAAAATAGACTTAAGGCGATTAAATCTAAATATATTATTAATTGATCTTTTGTTTCCCTTTTACAGACTTATGCAAGAAATTTATGTCTATTAGCCAAATTGTTCTTAGATCACAAAACTTTATACTTTGATACCGACCCTTTTCTTTTCTATATTCTTTGTGAACTTGACGAATATGGATTTCATATTGTTGGATATTTCTCAAAAGTATTTTTCATTTCATCATCTTAATTATAATCAAAATTATAATAATGTTTCTATTCATTAGGAAAAAGAATCTGCATCAGATTTTAATGTTGCTTGTATATTAACTCTACCACCGTATCAGCGTAAAGGTTACGGAAGATTTTTAATAGAATTTAGTATGATTTTCTATTCTAAAACTATATTTTATACTAAAATACTTAAGATTATCTCCTTTATTTATAAAACATTAAAAATATTATTAGTTTGTGAACAGTAGCTGTATTTGAAGATCACTTTTTATTATTTGATAATAGTAAGTCTGTATTAATATTTTCAAGGTTACGCCTTATCAAAGGTTGAAGGCAAGAGTGGAACTCCAGAGAAGCCTTTATCAGATTTGGGTCTACTGTCCTATCGAAGTTACTGGTCTCACGCAATCGTCGATACCATAATGAAACATAACGAGATAAAATCCGGTAGTCAGAGGCCTTCGCTGAGTGTCAATGATATCGTGGAGAGAACAGCTATAAAGAAGGATGACGTTAGTTCCACGCTAAACCAATTAAATTTGGTTCAATATTGCCAAGGTCAATATATTATTACGCTGAATGATGAAACCTTAAAAGTAATGTTTAAGACTGTCGTAGAAAATCTTTTAATAGACTTTCACAGTAACTAAAGTTTTTTAAAATGGAGAAGTGGTATCTACAAAAAAGGCTTAATTATTTCCTAGACGAAAGCTTTCTACCTTTTCAGCTGATAAAATCGTGACATTAATAGCCCTGAACTGTTGTTCTTGGCTGGTAGAGTCCAGATGACACTCACTATTTCATTAAGCTTGTTTTTTTTTTTACGCTGAGGCTTTCTACAAATAGTTTAAGACTTAAACATTACTTTTCATCATCAACCAAAATTACTAGACTCATGAGGCAAATGCTAAGAAGAAGAGCTTGCACATTGATGTCAACTGCTTAAAGTGGAGATCGAAATATTCGCCAGCATATTCTTAGAGAGCAGTCGTTGTATTCTTAACCTCATAATCACAGTCATGGCGGGTTTGAACTAGGCTATACTCTTGCCTTTTCTCGAACTCATTCTGTTGTGAAAGCAATGATTTCTACCCGTACATATATATATATATATGTATATACAGTATATATGAAATGAAAATACATATATCTATTTATAGGATGTATTTATGCACATTTTTGATGGAACCTCGATATTTTCTTTGTTTATTATGCCTTTGATGGTCCGGACATAGACCTCGGTAAACTCGTCGTAAATATTTTTACTTACTTTTCTGCATTGGAAAAGATAGATGATTCCTCTTCGAAATTTTCCATTCAATATACAGTAGAGAATTGGATTCTGAGCGGAATGAAAGTGACCAAGGAGTAAACAATATTTTAGAAGATTGGCTGCTTTAGAATCTTTTCGGAAATCCACATACAGAGAAACCACTTGATAAGGCAACCAAGATATAGCAAAAAGAATAGCAATTGCCACAAGCATTCTGGCTAGCCGTCTTCTCGATTTTAAAATGGATGTTTGACTTCTTCTTAGGGATTGATCTTTTTTAGTTAAACCAGTCCAGGCCATGGCATAACAAAATGTAATTACAAAACCTGGTATAACGTATAGAATCAAAAACAAGCAGACGTCAAATAAAGCTCGTCTTTGTTGTAGTACTTTCCAATCTTCACTGCATATTGCAATAGTTGTAAATTTCATAGGCGTGATTTGGGTTAACACTTCTATATAGATTAGATTTCTGACCAAAATTAACGGTACCATAAGAAGGGATGAAATTAACCAAATTATCGCTATAGTGTACCTAATATTTCGACTTGTAGTGAATTTTCTAATCTATTTTGTGTAAAAGTAACGCCGTAGTGCATTTATACAGTCGTAGAGTCACTTAGGACAAATACAAACGAAAGTTTATATAAAATTTAAGAATTTTATGGATACTTATTACGAGATTCTTTTATCAATATTTTTTTTACAGTATATCCTACTAGCGTTACTTTTATTGGATATAAGATAGCTAAATATCTCTCGATGCTTAAACACATCAGTGTTTGAATAGTACTAGCTAAAGACACACCTGTCAAATAACAATTAAAACATGGAAAAAGAATGTACCGTAAATCAATGGCAAAATATCTAACCTTGGAAATATGTTGTTGCTTTGCATAGAAACAAGCCGTGCGGCCAAGGTTTATAGACATATTCAGAAATCGTAAAAGGCATACAAAAAGCAGCAACTGTTAATAAGTCAATACTTTAAATACACCTTTTTAAAGGATAATTATCTAGATTATCGTCAATTTAAATTTAATTTCAGCATCATATTGTTACTTTATATTCGTTAATAAAAAAGCTTACTACAGTATATCTGTGACTTCAATTTTTAATTTCAGTATTAATAACATTATAATATATCATGTGGACTAGTATCAAATTTCTCCAACCTTTAACATATTATATTCAATTGAGCATAGTGTACAATACGGGTAATAAATTTAACAAAGACCAATTATCAATCGTATTGATAGCAACATAAATTATGACACAGATTTAACTCTACTATCTGTGATGCTCTAATAGCTTATTGTTGAGTTATTTCAGTTTTAAAACTGATTTTACACTATTTAGTCGATAAACGACTTTAAAGGGTAAGATAACTTTGAGATACATGCAAATTTTTCACTTAAAGGAATTATGAACGTTAGCTTTTAAGTGAAAAGAATCGAAGGTGATAGACAAGTACTTCAAATTTATTTATTTAAAAAATAGACTTGAGGCTATTTTGGAGAAAAGAACACTGGTAGGATAAAATAAAATAGGATTAATAAGTAGAAAAGAAGAAAAACACAGAGGAGGGATTGAGGGCGGGAGGAGGAGAAGAGAGGAGGAAGAGAATCTAAACAAAAATAATGGCTAAGAAGAAAACAAATTCTATTTAGCAAACGCGAATAACTCGAAATGGATATTTTACTGCCCTACATATTTGCTCTTAAGGGAATTTAAAACATGGTAATTAAGAATCTCTTTGACTGAAAAAATTACCAAAGGAAGGGCTATCCTATTCAGCTGCCTATGAATTACGGTTCTTCCAAGATTTATCATTTAGATGCTAATGTCTAGCAATTAAAAATGCATCTATTGCTTTAGGATTTTATATTTACGAGAAAAACGAAAGGTTAGGTAAAAACCTAGGGTATTATATCAATAATTATTTACGTACCGAGAAGATCGCTAAAAGCCAGATTAAGGAGGAAAAAGTTTGTAGAATTCTTCATGGATTTATGCATACAGATGACAATGAGAACAAGACTATTTCCTATTATGGCCACTAAGAATATAGGAATGTATACGACAATTAGGAAGACTGTAGCCATGTCCTTTATAAGTAACGTATCCTTCATAAGGGGAATGGTGAAATTAGAAGAATTGATTGCAAACTCCATTATATTTTTCTGTTTATTTTGTTTTAGTACTTATCTTTGCAAATAGGAAATTAATTATCATGTATTCTTGATAAAAATTTGTTTGCAACCCTCCCTGTTGGTGGTTGAGGAGAAAATGAATATAATGAAAAGTAGAGAACGCCCTCTAGTGACGAAGAAACTGGGTCGGACGGTATTCAAATGTCTAGAAAGATAAATAGGCTTTAATTTATTAAAATTACATTAGATAGATGTTATTTATTGATAATAAAGGCTAAAGGAGAAGGAATATAGGTAAAAAGTGAGAAGATGGGATAAATGATAGCATTGTAGATAAATAAATGTTACCTAGCATTAAAATTATTACTGTAGCAATGAAGATGCAATAGTGAACTGATTTTTTCTCAAAGTAAACATTCAAAACATCGTTTCAATGCAATAATCTAAGAAACATTGCATGTAATCATAAAATTTGGCTTTGCAATAGTAGTTAGCTCAGTATTTTCTCTACCAGCTCGAAAGTTGGGCCTATTGTACAAATAAATGTTAGCCTTTATATAAAGTTGGGGAATCATAGTTAGAAATGATGTCTGAATGCGTTTTCTTTATATATATATATGTATATTAGAAGTACTCGTTTAACAACTAATATTTCTTATTTAAATGAAAAAGCTATCCTTTTCTTTTCTGTTGAACTTTAGATAGTTTATAGAAGTTGTATGGTAATAATATATAAAGAGAACTGAATGAGTTTAATTTTAGCCAAGTTATGAAGGAATGAATGAGATTGTTGTATACAAGCCTGTAATACGAAGAAATATTTGTCAGATTAAGGAGGAATTTGTCAAGAGAAAGAGGTTTCTTAACTTGATTCTATGGAAGAAAGATAAATCCTAGATAGTTTTAACAGTAATACGGTCATTAAACAAAAAAAAACATTGCTTTCTAGTTTTATCTAACAATAACAAACTTGGAGAAAGAAGACTTAAATCTCGTACAAGATAGAGAAGATTCAACATAACCTTCATAGTTATGAAACTGATCGTAGAGTGAGATCTTATGCGTATAAGAATTCTCCATCATTTTGGTAATTCATCAACCAAAAAATGCTTAATACTTTACGAAAAGGGCGGAATGTGTAAGCGAGGAACTACTTTCCCCTATTTATCGGATACATCTATTCAGTATATATCTAATATATTCAATGATATAGACCTTTCGAATATTTGCACGAAATTCTCGCCCATATGAAACAAATATCATTGTTACTACAAGCCGTTAGCGAAATTGAGCAAAACTAAAAATTCATTGATATTGTTTAGTTGTAAATGAACTAAATGCTATCAACAAGACACGACCCTAAGTAAGTTAAAACGCATGTGAATTTTTGCGATATCTAAATTAGTGCTTATCCCAAGAAGTCGTTTTGGCAGTGTAAATGCTCCTTAATTTTCAATTAACTATTCTAGTACAGACACATACGTATATTTATGTACATACTGTATAACTTTTACTGTATGTTGCTCTTTGTAAATAAAGTAGATAGTAGAGAAATTTATTCAGAATACTTATACCAATGACTTTGCAATTGAGAATACAAATTTGAAAATGATCCTAAAGCCCAAAAATAGAAAATAGGAGAAAGTCAACATGTTTGTTGAACCGATTAATAATCTTTATTATCAAAAAATCTTAATATAATACAAATAAGACAGTTTACGGTTATATAAAATGTTTGTTTGTTTAAAGGTGTAAAGATATTGGCTAATAGGCCAAATATGGTCAAATGGATAACATCATCGGGATTAGTTTGGTCGTAAATATTCATAGCCAGCGATTCGCTATCGTTTTATTATGCAATTCTACTCTAATTCTTCAATCAGAGTTGTTAATAAACTGTTTGATTATATATAAATATTTCATAATTATTATATTTCTTTATCTTAAAATATTCATATAAAAAAAAACATATAAAAAACAAAAGAAATATAAATTCATAAATATTTATAATGTAATTTTACCCAGAAAGAATCCTAAATTATATCATTAAGCTTTGAAATGAAACTTCTATTCTGTTAAAAGATAAGCTCATCATTAATATACAAGAGATATGATATAAACCCTCAATATAGACATAATGTATATATATATGCATATAAATCTATAACACAATATAGATCTAAACATAAGAAATATAGGGCCATAGTAACAGAACTGTCTTGTCCGTTTAAGTGACTGAAAATATGAATAAATTTGAATATATACAATGTTATTTATAGCGGTCGGATAAAATAATATATTTCTTGCACAGAATCAGGACAAAGCAAAATCTCTTGACTACATCATGCTTTTAAGTCATCCTGAAAAAAAGAATAGCTCATTAGCTACTGTTTCTTCAAAAAATACATCTTTTTTCTTAATGCAATTAGAATCACAGAAGGAAAACAATAAAATTGATTAAAATGATTGTTAATAATTAAATAATATGTCTATTTGTTAGTTTATTAGTTCATTCGTTTACTCTGATCGAAATATTTTTCAATTATCATTAAGAATAAGGGCAGTTGGTAAGAAATTAACTACGAAAATACTTATACAGTTTGCTGTAAAACATTTTAGGGGAAAGAGGCCTAATCAGTCTCTTCTCAATAGATATTTATCATTATATATGCAAGTAGTCGTTTAGCTCATCATTAGCTGAAAAGAATCACTTAAATGATGATAATATGATTAAGTTGTAGGATTGGTCTTTATTTATTATTAAGTACTAATGAAAATTCTCTACAGGATCATAAAAATTCTATGAAAAAAGTTTAAAAATGATAAAATTCAAAAATAGGAACAACTTAAGTGCATGAAAAGGAAATTATATATATATGCATATCTCAGTTTGACAATACAGTTTCTGCTTATATCTTGATCAAGTAAACTTAAGAAATAGTTAAGACTTGTCCATCGCACATCCCTTAATACTTCCATCCCAGGCACTTCTGTTACTCTTTATTTCCCTTTTTTTTTTCTCTCTGGCTTCCTTAAGTCGTCTTCTTTCTTCATCCCTCTGCTCCTTATTGGTATTCCTATCAAGACCAAGGGCACCAATAACTAAATTCCTTGCTATCAGCGCGTTCGTTTCTGGTCGTAACCTGCGAAAGAAAACAAACAAGTAAGATGTCTTTTATATCTCTACAAAATGTTCCTGAAAGAATGATCGCTCATGCTCATTAATTCAAGATAGTGTAATTTTTATAATGTCTATGTACTGTTACTTATCTACTCATTATAAATATATTATCACAGAATAAGTATTACATGACACTCAAAAGTCTTTACATACACTTAGAGAAATAGGAGTTATGTACTTACTGATGAGGTTCAAAAAGATCGGAACATTGTTGAGCTTTCAATTTTGTTTGCTGTGATGCTAGTGATATAGGTCTAGTTTTCACAAGTCCTCTATTCTGTTTTAAAGCGCTAATAGCTGCTTCTTTACATGTAAAAACACCAATAGCATGAGTTTCGTCAACCCATCTCAGATCGAAACCGCGTTTTAAATAGTCCCTGAATACGTTGATGATATCACCTGTGTTAGTTGTGGGAGGAAAGTCATAAATTTCTATCAGGTGACTGCAATCTTTATCTCCTATATTCCAATCCGTTGCTGTTTATATCATTGATTTATTAAAATTAGAACGCGATACGAAAAATATTATACAAATGCTCACTCTTTAAATTGTCGTAATCAAATACTGGCTTTTGAATTGTTACCTTGCCAACAGCCAGCGAGAGATCTTTGGCCGTATCAGCATCTAAGCAATTTCCGTAGTCGTCGTAGTGTTGGTCCCACGAGTCTCCTTCATCCTCCGAATTTTCATCTGTACTCTTTTTCTCCAATTCTTGAGTTTCTCTCTCTCTTTCTCTATTTGTTGTAGATTCTTTTTCAATTATCTTGTTTTGTTTACTTTCGTTGTTATCTTTATTTTTCTCCAAGTCTGACATTTCGTTAAAGTACTTGTAGGTTTCGCTTTGCTCAGAGCGCCAATCGGATTTGAAAAGAGATCCTCTAAAACATGTGTAAAGTATTAATTGAAATTGAGTGAATTATATAAAATGGTTACACGAGTGTCTAACAATTCATTTAAAAGGAGCCAAGAATGAATGTATATGTATTTGTTTTCCTCTTAAAAAACAGTATTAGATTTCTACGTGTATCGTAAATATTAATATATTCAAATATATACATATACTGTATGTTTATATCATATTTTGTTTCAAATTATAGCGTTCCTATAACAAAAGTTAGATAGAGACATTTAAAATAACTTAAACATAAAAGCCATATAATGCTACACAAAACAGGGCTAGAAACATTATATCCCATAGCGAATGAACTTTTATTGGATGTCTAACTCTTTATTTATTGTCTGTTTGCTTAGTTTTGCCTAAAAATATGATCAAACTTTCACATTGTCATTTTACAGATATAGATGTTATATTCCCAACAGACTTTTCCTTTTTTTGTGTCTGTATTAAACGAATTCAAAAGTACTCTAATTGTTAATTCATAATTTTAAAATAGAACTGAAAAGTGTAGACATTATATCACGATATAAATATTTTGGTAACGTTTGATACTCTTCTCTTTCTTACTAGAATAAAGTTAGTTATTCGTGGATATTAATTGTTCTTTAGTGATCATTTCTTGACTAGACTAGTTTATTGGTTACATGATAAATTCTAAAGGGATAATAGTTTCTTTTTTTTTCAGTTTGATGGTACTCAATTGAAATAGTTACCTTGAAAGTGTTTCTTTGAGACAAACAACAGTTCGTCTAGATGTTCCCTGCCCAATAGAAAAACTACCTAAAGATTCAAATTCCTTGCAGGTAGCGTGAATCAGTAATCGATGAAAACCGTCCAAAGGTGGAAATAATAGAACCCTGGATTAAAATTGCATGTCTTAATTATTTATGTTATAATCCATTGCTATACGTATATATTATCTGATAACTCAATAAAATAACCTATCAATTTGAGCAGTTTTCAAAAAAGCTCCAAAATCGGAAGTTAAAAATTGGATAAACTCGTTTTCTTTTGAACTAAGTGGTCTATTTAATTGTATTTCAGCTTGATTTGCCAGTGTGTATATCTTCAATCTTTAATTTCAAACTGGCTTAATATAATTTAGTATCGCTTTACTAAGCTCCTCGACTGATCATATCTTTAATAAAAGATTCGCACTAAATGGTGGGTACAGCTATATTGCGCTTGTGAAAAAAATAACAGTACATTGTCACTGTACAAACACTCTGAACATGAGCACCAATTTGAAATACCAAATTTGAACTAATGTATTCAATCATGAAAAGTCATTGCAGCTAATATTCGGCATAGTTTCAAAGATTGGAGATGTATACTAGTTGAAATGGCTTTTGATTAAAAATCAAAAGTAATTGCTGCTACTCAAAGTGGACAAAATGAATAATTCTATTAAGGCACTAGAGTGGCTAGTTAACTTATGGAAATTTGTTTTGAAAAATTCACAACCAAAAGCTCTAAAACCTTACGTATGCTAGTTTGACTCTATAACCACTAGTGCCATCTTTAAGTTTCGTCGTGCAGAAAACTGGTATACTGCACCGGTGATGTAACAAATAAAATTATCTAATCTGTCAAGAGCTACTAACTCTCGCAAGATAGGCCTGCTTCGTTCATTAAACTTGAAAAGGCCTCCTAAACGTACAAAGAACAAGCAACCTTAAGGAATATCTCTTTATCAATGTGACATTGTCTGTTTGTCATTTTCTTAGCATATTAATCATTCTGGGAACGATGCTGAAGCTGTTAGCCTATTTGTGCAAACGCGTTATTGATTTCGTTGGTGACTTCTCCCAAACAATTTTCGGAGTTCAACTGTTTAGATTGGATTCAATATCCGTTGTCACAAGCTTGAATGGAAGAGCTAGAAAAGAACTAGAAGAAAATTTAGATTTGCTTGATGGTCTAAAAGCCTACTGTGAAGGGTATAATAATGAAAAAGATATAGGGGTTACAGGACGATATTTAATGAATAACTTAGCACAACAAAATTTACAAGTTAGAGGAGATGTCCTTCAGTACATTGAAGAACATCCGGAAGTCAACGACATTCCTGTTCAAAGACCGGTGTTTATAGTAACACTGCCAAGAACTGGCAGTACGTATCTACATTGTTTGTTGACAACCGACAAAAGATGGTGGGTACCAGAATATTGGCAGATGGCAGAGCCCCTTCCAGTGCCAGACTGGCCGAGAAATGAGCAAGACAGAGAAAGGATTAACAAGTTCCAAACATTTATAGGTAGGTAAACGTGTTGTTTACTTTTCATTTTGTATAAAATCTCCGTTCGAAAGAACTAGGAGAGTAAAGGTAAAGAGAGTTTTTGTATACGTGATAAATAGTTGAAAAAAGATGTTTGTTTCTCCAAAAAGGATGAGATGAAATAGTATCTCTTTTTTTATCAGAAGGTAAATAATTCATCTTAGATGAACGACAAACAGTCTACCCTACATACACTCATTTATGTATATACTGTGTATTTTTTTATGCGATATTGGACTGGGAAAACAGATGGAAAGGGTAGTATTCTACATGCTCAACTAGACTGCTATTGATCTTCTCTATCTCTTTAGTTTATCCTTGTCAATCGATTAAAATTTTACAAATATTTAATAGTTATGTATTGAATATTAGTAAGCCAAGCTTTAATAGTAGATTAGCAATGTTATCAATAGCCGTTTCTACGAAATGGTTACAATTAAATGCGGGTTGTCTAGAGGGGCGGTAAGAGTTGAAAAAATAACATCACTTTGCCAAGAACAACCAATCATTACATAATCCATCATCATTCTTAGATTATTCTAATGAGGAAAAATACAGATATTTATAATGAAAGTTTTTTCTTTGTTTAGATATTATGAATGAATTGGCTGGATCTGATGATGTAAAAAAGTCTCATAGTGTTCACTCTACTGATCCCGAGGACTTAATGATGATGTTGACGCGTTCCATGATATATTTTATACCATTTGCATATGAGTCTACTACTGCGTACCGGAATTGGCTACAAACCAGGCCAGATGGATTCTGGGAGCATGCCTACAAGTTAGTGAGAAAGGAATTGCAAATAGCGCTATCTGGAAAAGGTGTTGGAGGACGACGAGTATTAGCTATGAATCATATTTGTTTTTCTAATCCGACTGCCCTTTTGGATGCTTTTCCAGACGCCCAAATGATTCACATTCATCGCGATCCGGCTAAGCTCGTACCGTCATTTTGTTCGTTGTGTAGAACCCTGAATGCAACGTTCCGCAAAGCATCGGACGAGGATGGTAGTCGAGTGATCGGCGAGCAAATGACTGATTTATTGGAAAGTTCCGCTATATCTTTAACGCAACTTCGTCAAACCGTTCCCAATATTAACATAAATATCCCAAGTAAACCTCAAAAGTTTATAGACGTCGATTACGAGCGTCTATTAGATGATCCAATAGGAGTTTTAAAAGCTGTTTATGAAGACATAGATATGGAATGGACGGACGAATGTGAGGCAGGATTTCAAAAGTTTGTAGATGAACATCCGAGAAATAAGTTTGGTTCACACGTTTACACTTGTCAAGAATTTAACTTAAATGAAAAAGATATTCGAAAAAGATTCGCTCTTTATATGGATCTTTTCGGTGTCCGACCAGAGACTTGATTGCAATTATTCTTATTTTGTCTCTTTGTGAAGCAAAGATTTTGGGTTTGATTATATTGATTTTTTTTATTGATTAGGTTATAAAGAATGAGAATAACCTGTTTATTTTTTTCATTTTGTCTCTACTATTTCTGCATATCATATGTGCTTTGTCTCAATTAGAACATATACAGTATAAAAGATACCGTATATATATATACATGAATTAAAAATGACTAGTCAAATCTGCACGTATAGAGCATACACTTGGCTGATTTAATTAGCTAATTATAAATCATTACAATTTTTTTAACATACAAACAGCTGTTTAGCACGGTAAGATAAATATGAAGGAAGAGCTTAACAGTTGTTTTTTATTGGTTAATTACTGGAATGTTGCCGGTTTTTTTCCTTCAAGTAAGCGATTCCATTTTTCAAATGTTTTGTTAATGCTTTAAAAATATGCAAAGCTCATAAAAAAATAAAACCTTTTCAACACAATCTCAATCTCTATTAATCTTTCTAGGAAATTGACTTAGAGTTACTCTCTTTCTCAACAAATCGTAATCTCAGATATCAAATGCTATAGGTTATCATTATTTAAAAATATCGTTTATTTTATTTGAATGCATTCGGAATGTGTATGTGCATATAGGAATTGGAAACAACGTGTATTTATCATTTTTCTGATTTTATACGAATATTTCTAAATCCAAAAGAGGGCGTTTCCAATGCCTAAACCCTTATATCCAGGGCACTATAATGAGGTAAAAGAAGAAGATATTTACGAGATAGTAAGATATTGCAATGGCTAAGAAGATGTACGAATTGGAAGCCTAGATTGATTCTATCAAACAATAATAGTCTCTAAGAATATTTTCCTACTTAATCTCCCAATCCCTGCCCTATATGTCTTTAAATCATTTATTATTGATAGATAGATTTTTAGTACATTTAAATTATTATGTAACGACAACTGTATACTGTATATACAGTATATAAATATATATATGTATATTAGTATATATGTAAATTAAAGCAATAGTCCATAATCCAGCTCATGCATCATTTTTATATTTAATGTATATAGAATCAGTTGAAATTTTCGCAGGTTGAATTACAATGAAAAAGATCAGGATATAGTTTTAATCTTTGAAAGGATAATCTGATATATGAAACAAATAATGCAAGTTCATCAGATTTTGTCGAAAGCTGAATGAACAAGATTAAACACAATATTGTAGTTTTGCTTCGTTACCAAAACTGATAAAACTGTATCTAATTTTAAAGATAAAGTATATATTTTCTTGGCTAATGCTCTAAAATAGAGGAAGACCATCGATTTATTATTGACATTGCTATAAAAATTATAACGCGTAACTGTTTCTGTTATTAGTTTTTGTTTGGGTAAAAGTAAACAATTAATTACACGGAGGAAGTAAGGTATAAAGTATAATTATTACAGAGAATTATCATAATTATCGTTGTAGTTTTCATTATAATTTCCATCAATGCTGGAATCATCACCTTCAGCATCTGACTTGTCATTATTTTCTTGTTGTTTTCTCTCTGATAAAACGATTTTCCAAGTTTCATGACCCATATTGGCTGGAACGTAAAATTCTTGTGATTTGATTCTTTCAAGCCATTCTAGTACATTTGGCCACTTTCGAAAGTCGAATGATATTAATTCAAGCAAGGTGATGGTGGAGCAAACAAATAAATCAGCTAAAGTCAGAGTATCTCCGGCTAAATATTCGCTCTTTGTTAAAGCTTCTTCTATGATATCTATCTCCTCGGACAGACAACTTTCTTTTATCTTGTCTGCCTCGAGATTCTTTGCTAACTGAGGATACTGAAAGGGAAACGGAACATATTAACAGCAACCGTATCTTAATTAGAGTCATAAAATCTTTATAAGATAATCCTCTGGTAAGATAGGGCTTTAGAGAGTTATCATTAAGATTCTGAATATACAACGAAAAGTTCATCCAATTACTACTTATTGAATAATCCATCTGCTGATGACTTATTAATATTCATAACAATGACAAATTTACATATTCTCATAAGAAAAGTATCAAAAAGTAAAAAATAGGAACCTACCAAATAATCCGTAACGTCTGGATGTAGCGAATGGCTGTCGAAAGCTAGAAATTGCCTCATTAACGCCCTGATCCGTTTCGATTTTGGAAAGAGGCCGCAATCGAATTTTTCGTATTTTCCCACTAAATATTCAGCAATGGCCCGACTTTCCCATAGATTATAATCGCCATCGGTTAGGGTCGGTACAGTGTGATGAGGATTAATCTGGGTAAGATTATACAATCATTTTATCTATATATAAAAATAGCGGTGTATAGATATATAATTGTGTTACTATTAACTATCTAATAACGCTACAATAGCTAACGACTACGTGCCCCTTTAACTACTTATTAGATCCTCTTCTAAATTATTAAGAAAAGATGTAGGAAAAATAACGCTATCTATAAAAATGATACAGTCTTTGTTTCCCTCCAAACGATTTCCTATAATCTTTTTGTTTTTTTCTAATATCGACTTGTTAGAACAATGTATCTTTTTAGTTTTTTAAAATTATCGATCTTTGAATGGAACATACCTTTCGAAAAAAAGTAGTTAGGTGTTCGTCGTTAAAGATATCTATATGTTTGACGTTGACTAGAATATCCGTGATTTGAATAGTCATAAGTACAGCTCGACAAGGCGCGCTGGAAGGCCACACGTAGAGCATCGGAACGCCATGTCGATTTGGTTGGTCGTATTTCACATGTCGACGTCTCTTTCGACGCACAACGCGTTCCGATTTCTTACTACCGCCGTTTCCCATATCTCTGTTTTCCTCTGTTTATACTATATTTTACTGTTATGGTATTGATTTCTGCACGACTCATTTGTTAGCCTGCCCCCCGTCTCATTCTCTATGTCTCTCTTTCACTCCTTATTATTCTTTTTTCTGGCTTATTCAATCAATTCAACGTTCAGAAGCGACTTATCTTATATAGACGCGCCATCTGTTGGGAAGTTCTGTGTTCTTTTTTACATAAAGTCTTGTACTAAAAAAGAACATTTTAAAAAAGTATTAATTAGCAGGTAAAAAGCGGTATATTAATCGAAATTTAATTAAAGTACGTACATCTAATTTAAAAGGCAACATTAAAGATCGCAGAGATCAACAACTCTAGAGAGTCAAGTCGTTTGATTGAAATAGAAAAGAAAATGTAATTAAATTGAAGGTCATAAAAAATAAAAATGACCTTGACCGAAGGGGTTCTTAAAAGAATGTAAAAAACGTAACTAATATTCATCAAAGATATTTTATTACTGACTTTATTAGCAATACCTTCTTTATATAGTAATTTAAAATATGACGGCCTCTGAAAGATTTCCTAATATGATATAGTCCGAAGCAGATAGAACTAGCCGAAAAAGTAGGAATAGACTGGGTAACATGAATTTTTTGCAATTTATTTTTAAAAAAATTCCTCTATACTATATAAGAAAAAAAAATTCATAAATATCATTAGATGTCTAACATCTTGTCTTAAATCTCTTAATTTCATTGGAGACAGTTAATACAAGTACCGTCGTTATTATCGCGTGCAAAAATCTTATCCTTCCTTCGTCAAAAATCCTTTTACGTGTGAAATATTTATTTTACAGAATGGAAAAAAAATAAGTGAAGTATGAGAAGTAATACAATTTCTTTTAACTTTTCTTCTTCATATATATATATATATATATTTAAACGTCTACATATTCAGCCAAATTAGATCGATTGGCAGAATTTTCGGTGGTAAAGCGCAAATACTCGAGCGAATTTGGCAGTTGGAGACCCGCAATTGCTTTAGGCGATTGGCTTAGCTCTTATTACACGTTCCGCTTTATAAAACGACGGAGAAGTTGAAAGGAAACGGATTAAACGGGTAACCAGAGGCGCATCTAGTGTCATAAATTTTTTTTGAGAGTATAAAGAACATGGAATATCCCCGTATCGTTAACAAAACTTCGTAGCCTTGACACGTTCATTGACCTTTTCAACGAGAATTTCGAAATAAAAAGTTTTTCTTTTACATTTTCTTCAGGTTGAAATCATCTTAACTAGAAAACTTTAGTAGATAACTTTTAATGAATTATCTTTAGGCGAGTTAGAAAAGCTAATAATAAAGAACACATCGTACATTTTGCAGTATACATATATATGCCATTTACCCCATATTTATAGTATATATTCTATTTCGTAGAACAATCTATCAATTGATCGAACGATGATTCCGTCAGTTCCCCAATAAGTTCTCAGTTCCGGCCGTCTTATGAAAAAAAACTGATATTAATCTAAACCAAGAAGGACACGCCATTTACGCCATCTGGTGAAAAAATCCTGCTAAAAAATGAAGCAGATCGACGATGATAAATGTGAACCGACATTGGAATATGATCCGTCCCGCCGGACGCAATTCGTATTCATCTTATCAATTTCCTTCGGTTTACTAAAGTCACTAAAATAATTTCCCATCCGAAATCCTAAACATTCATATTTATCACTTAGATATCACTTTTACATGAAATAATTCATGTAATACAATGTTATTTCAGTATGAGCATTAAACATCTTTTAGACTTTATATCTCGGTTTTAGCTTTTATATCTTCTTTTCTACTTCTTAAAACAATTTAAAAGAATTTTTTTTAAATAATTGCATATGTAAGTATATATATATAAAGATTTAAAAGCTTTACAATGAACGTCGCCCTCTGTCAATCACGTGACTTTTGGGGAGGGTGACGCTGCGGCAGTTTATGTAGTTCCACAGGCGGAGCAATGCTGACTATTCTAACCTGCTGCCTTATTGGAGGTAAGATGTTAATTAGGTTAAAGTATTACTTAGCTTTTTTTGTATCCATTGAAAAAAGTGGCAGGAAATATGGCAAGAGGTCTTTGGGCGAATTAAGGTGACATTACGAGGCTTATGTCAACTTTTTCTGTTGTTACCAAACGTTTCTTTTCTTTTAGTATTTCTCTCAAAAATAGAAGATGCTTTTTTTCCATTAATTAATATGGATATACACTCTTTGAAATTTATATTATAAGAGGAAGCATTTGTATTAAGACTTTTTATATTAATAACTGTATATATACATTATATACAAATAGAAAATTTACTTATGCAATATAATGTATGGATAGAAACAGCATCTATACAGTATATAGTATTTTATATATGATACATAGGAATTTTAGCAAGACAATATAATTTTATATTGATTATTATCAACTGTTCATTATCGTTCTTCTTTTCTATTTACTTAGGTTTTGTACTGTATATAACTATATATATATATATATATATATATATATATATTTCCTTTATGAGTTGCCTACCGTACAGGCTGACCCTTCAAGAATTTTCTAGAGAATATATAAAGAGTCATCAGTACTTCTTGGTTTTTTTATCGTTCTTTTGAGAATAATTTCTTATTAACACCTTTTAAACATAGAGGAAATTAGATCTATGTGAATGATTTTATCAGTTAGGGTAACTTAAAACTTTTCATCGTTTTTATCTTATTTCCTCATCATGCAAATAAAATAAAACCTATTTAATTAGAAAACAGAGTCCTCTCTGAATAATTTCAGTGTTATGTGATTTTTTTATATACAAAATTATTGTCTTTTTTCATAGTAATATTTTACGTATACTGTTAAGAAAAGAAATACAGAACGAATTACAGGAAATAAAGAAGGAATAGAGAAAGAGAGAGGGGAGGGGAGCGAGAGAGAGGAGAAATAAAAAGACGTAGAAGGAGGGAACGCGCAACTTAATTAACCATTTTCGTTGTATTCGTTCTTGAGTTTATAAGTTTATTTTTATCATCTCTTTTCATTCAGTCGTCCTCTCAAATCCGGATGCAAGGAAGTTGTACGAGGATCTATTTATCTCTAGCGGTTATAACAAACTCATACGACCTGTTGGAAATAACTCTGCTAAATTAACTGTTAAACTCGGTTTAAAATTATCACAGTTAATAGATATTGTAAGTAAAATTCTTTTTGTTTTATAAGATTTAAGAAAAGGGCTGGCGTGCTTAGTAATACAGTCCTTACACCTTTCATTGATCACGTGGCCGATTATTTTTACTATAAAGGTCTTTAATTTTTTCTTAATTAAGTATATCCGATTGGTAGATTGTTATCAACTTATCAACTGTAACTTTTTATACTTAGTCGCCTTATAAAACAAACGTCAAAAGTGGGAAAATTTCTACTTGATGTAATAAAAGTATAATCAAGTCTAATAATTCAAAAGTAGACAATAAATTAGTCTTTAAGATTCTACACAAGACTTTATCTAATTCTTATTCCGCTTACTTTCATATGAAATCTCGTATGCAAATCACTCAAATTTCAAATGGCCGAAAATTTAACTGTAAATAAGGGATATTAATATAAGAATACGCTCATACTATATATTGGACTTGAGTCTTCTTTTAAAGTGGTAAGAGGAGTTGACAACTGAATGTAGCGTCATTCTCTTACATAGCGAAATTTTTCTGTCCGTTCATTCACGCATGACATTCATATTGTATGATTGTCACACTAAAAAGTAAAATTATACAGCGTCTATATTTTTGGTAAGAGGAGGGGAAAGGGGAGGAGGCGAGGAGAGACGCAATCCCATAAAAGGTTGTCGGAAAAAGCTGGTCTAAAATTATCGCAGCTTATCAGCGTCTTTAAAACACTTTAGCACTAATCTAAGGAGACGGACATAGGGTGAGTCAAAAGATGGTCTTTATGTAAAAAAAAAAAAGAAGAAAGTTATACATTAGGTGCCTCGGAGAATTACCAATAGTTAATATACGTATATTTCCTTTTCCCGTTATTCTTCTCATTTTCACCTCTAAGGATACTTGTAATAATTATATCTAATAGAAATAAGGTGAATTATCTCATCAAGTCAACATAGTCAAATCAACGGAATATAATGTTTCATTCTTTTGTGAACTGTCTAGATTTTTGATCTTCGCCCTTTTTCTCTAACGTCTCATCTGGTGACAATTAGATGATGACAGCGATTTTATATCAAATATCTACCTTTTCAGGATGAAAAAAATCAGATTATGACTACTAATGTCTGGCTCAAACAGGTATCAAGTTATTTCTCTCTTCTTACTCCTCATCCGTTCACAATGTACTTAACATGTAAATTCCTTATCCCATTCTGCTTAAAACCTCCTGTTTCATTTAAAAGGTTCTGGAAATACTTTTTTTTATAATTGAATGTATTAATTATAAATCATCATCCAAGAGTTTCCTAATTAATATTATTACTTATTATTGGAAAGCATTCTTAATATTCTATAACTTTAAGGGTAAAAAATTACTCATACACACATACTATCAATTTATTTAATACATTGATCATTACTTATATTTTCTTTTTCTTTTTATTTGACGTCTTTGTGTTTATTTATTTATTTTTTTCTACAAATGAATTAATCACGTGACCTTTCCTTCCTATTTTCCATTTTACTTTTTCTTCCCCTTTTCGTATCTCTAACAACTAGGTCAATGGGAGGTAATCAAGGAGCAGTCTGTTAATTTCCTTTAAAGGCAAGAATAAATGATAGTCAATGAGAGAAAAAAAAGACCAAGTATAACACAATTTTGCGAAAATATACTATTTAAGTGCTCTAAGTGTATTATCTTAAAATGAAAACTAATATAGAAGCTTATTTAATGAGTTTGAAGTGGCACACTCTAAATTAAAAATCAAATAGGCGGTACTAGATTATTTTAAGCTCTGAATAATTTAAAAACTATCAAAAACCTTAAGAGAATGATAAATTAAGCTTTATAGTAAACGTGATTTGGTATACATTTCCACGCAAATTAATTAGGTTAATTTTACATGATAATGAATAAAATCCATAGGAGACATATTTATGATAAAAAAGGAAATAGGATGGGACTAGGTATCTATTTAATAATGTGGTAGGGGAGTTAGGACGACATCCCAAACTAGTTCATGGGTTAAATTGTGTATAAAACGACGAAAATTACGTAAATAATTCAGGAATGGCAAGACTACAAGCTTAAATGGAAGCCAGCTGAATATGGAGGTGTCGAAACTCTCTACGTTCCGTCTGAGGAGATTTGGTTACCAGATATAGTTCTTTACAACAAGTATATATCTAATATATATATATATATACAGTATATATATATATATTCTTTTATAATTATAACAACACGGATTGTATTGAAGTGATTAAAGCTTATCACGTGACTTTTAAAGATGAAAGTGAGTGAATTACATAAAGCGTATTTTTTCTTGTATTATATATTACGAAAGTAAGAAATCACCGAAGGCATTAAGGAAAAAAGGGAGAGAAATGAAATATTTTCATTCCTTTCTTATCTTTATGATCCCACTAAAATCCAAGGAATTTTTCATTCCATCGGATTCTGGATTTTCGGATTTTCATCAAATCCATTGCGTCAAGTTTCCGATGAGAAATCATTTCTGAAGTTTTGGATTATTGGCTTAATGTCTTATATAACTACAAATTATTTTGGCCCTTACAACGAAAGCTTAATACGGGAGATGAATACGATAAATAAAAAATTACGCTCTCAAGTATTTCTCTTATAGAAAATAGCATCACTCAAATGATGGAATAACGCCTTCATCATATTTATCGTGCATTTAAAACAAACTATTCTGACTTGCATTTTCACCCTAACATCTTTGACTAAACGTCATACTAAGAAATATTACATTCCTATAATGTCGGATTAAATTGTATCATTCATTAAAAAGCTACTTAGTCGTTTTATTTAACGATTCCGAATAATTCTATTTTGATTTAAAAGAAACGAAGGAAAGAAAGTTCTCCAGATAAAAATCGATGGAAAAAAAAAACGCTTTAACGCCGAAAAAATTTCTCTGTTATAAACAATCGGCCTTCTGTCGTTTTTCTCACTTTATCTTTGTTTTTTTTGGAATGATTTTGCTTACAACAGATTGCCTTCGATTATTCCAAAAAAAAAAAAAAATTCCCGTCTGTATAAAGTCACGTGACGCTCTCCAAATACCTCAATGCAATATAAAGAAATTTTCTAAAGGGATTATTATCTAATCATTTTTCTTAGTAAACTTAGATGAATATTATCCACAGTGCCGATGGTAATTATGAAGTGACCTTAATGACAAAAGCCGCTCTACATTGGACTGGTTTAGTTAGATGGGAACCACCAGCTATTTACAAATCATCTTGTCTGATTAACGTCGAATTCTTTCCTTTCGACGAACAACTGTGTTCGTTAAAATTCGGTAATAATAATAAAAAAAGAAATAGTATAGTAGTCATTAGTTTTCCTTTTGTAGGATAGACACATTTTAATATAATCGCAGTTTTATTAACTTAAAAAATTCAATATATTCAGCTGAAGGAATAAATATATAATACTGTTCAAACTGCAAAATTTTTAATATTGAATTATTAATTACATTCAAACATTTGTTGATATTTTCAATAAAATAAATATTGTTCTTATCTCTCTTTTTTTTATTATTATGAATGAAAAAACCTTTTTAATGTCTTTTAAAAAACAAAACATTAACACAGGTAGTTGGACATACGATGGTCTTCAAGTGGATTTAACTCACGCTGAGCAAAAGGATGAAGATCCCGCTAAACAATTGGAGCCTATAGAGGATGGAATAGATCTAAAAGACTTTTATAGATCTGTTGAATGGGATATTTTAACAGTTCCAGCTCGAAAAACTGAAAAACGATATCCTTGCTGTACGGAGCCATATCCGGATATCACTTTTCAAATAACTATGCGAAGGAAGACACTTTTTCACACCGTAAATCTTATTATTCCCTGTGTGGCTATCTCCTTCCTAACAGTACTCGTCTTCTATTTACCCTCGGATAGTGGAGAAAAGATAGCTCTATGTATTTCAATTCTCCTCTCCTTAACCGTCTTCTTTCTTTTACTTGCTGAAATCATCCCACCTACTTCGTTGGTTGTGCCGCTTATAGGTAAGACAAACATGTTTTGTTTACAATTAAAACCTTGTATAAAAATTGTATCTATCTAATTATAAATGATAGACTAGATGGTTAAAAAAAGGGTTCCGCGACTCGTAGGCTATGTTACGTCATTATCATATTCATAGCTTTCATTTGCTTAATTATACAATGCTTAATTTCGCGCGCCAATACTCGTATTGATGAACTGAATGCGCTTTTCAAATGAAACAATTCTTTTAGGTTCTTAAGTATATTTATATAAAGAACGAAACAATGTATTCAACTTAATGTCACTGTAAGGATCCATTATTATTGGCTATTTAAAAAATAAGTTGCATGATTTTATTCTAATTACTTTTTATTTCTATCTACTAGTGCGCCATCTACCGGTTTACAATAAAAATATTGTCGTACAAGAACCCTTTAACTAATTGAGTTTTTGTAGCGAAATGATTGAAAGCTTTTCATTTATCGCAACAGGAAAATATCTACTTTTTACTATGATACTAGTTACTCTCTCAATTATAGTAACTGTTATAGTCCTTAACGTCCACTTTCGGTCACCATCAACTCATACAATGAGTCCATGGGTTAGAAAGGTCTTCCTTAATATACTACCTCGTCTTTTAGCGATGAAAAGGCCTAAAATGGACAAGGAATTATCAAATCATTTATTGATTCGATCTTGTAATGGTTTCGAAACCTTTGAATTATTCGAACCATTTGAGAAGACTTTAGAATATTCAAATAGATACTCGCCAGAAGTACGTAAGGCAATAGATGGCGTTCGATATATTGCAGAGCATTTGAAAAGAGAAGATGACGAATCGAGTGTAAGAAAAACATCCAACAACATCCTATCTTATCTAATCAATATTCAATTTGCCATTAATAGATAAGAGAAGATTGGAAATATGTAGCTTTAGTACTTGATCGTCTCTTTCTATGGATTTTTACAACAGCCTGTATAGTTGGTACTTTTGGTATAATTCTACAAGCTCCGGCTCTATACGATAACTCCAAACCCCTTAAAGCTGCTGGCATTGAAGGCAAATATAACTCTTACGACGAAATTATATCTACATAAAATGTCGTTAAGGGATGGAGGACGAAGCGCACAAATACCAAGAAAGAAACAGTAACTTTCTATACTTTGTTGCGTTCAATATCAAACTTTTTTGCATCAAAATTTAATAAATATTTATTAAAAAAATGGCATTAAACTTAGATAAAATATATCAAAATAGTAAAATCGAATATACTGTATGTATTGTACAGTATATAGTCATATATTATAGAACATTCGATTATACGGCTTATAAATAGTCTTAGCATTACCAAAGTTATTAGGTATAAGAATTCTTTACTCCAAAAAACTGTTTCTTATTACTGCCAATTACAGAGGAAATATTATCCCTGAACAGAAGATTTCGAAATATTTTTCTTCTGCAATGTATTTTTAAACTGTTAGTATTTTTTCTATTTTGCTAAAGATAATCGTTATCTATTTTTCCACATCCCTCCTTCTTCACATCTCCTCGCCACTTATTTCTCTCTCTATCTCTCTCTCTCTCTCTCTTCTCGCTCACTCGCTCATTCGCTCGATCACCTTCTATTTCTATTTCTCATCTCCAATCTACGTATTGCAACTTTATACTATTTAAAGTAAATTTTTTATTCAAATCATGTAAAATTGCTAATTACGGATTCGAAAGATGCTCTTCTACGTCATTTAAGAAATAGGGCCAGAAAACTAGGAAACAGAGAGAAATAAAGAATAGGGAAGAGAATTAGTTTTTTTTTTCTAAGATGGAATTTTGTTTAAACTAAAAGAACCTCTCCTGCAGAGTAGGAAGAGAGCAAAAAGAAAGATCTGAACTAATAAGCTCTAAGACGTCTTTCTAGTTAGGGTAAACAATTTTTTCCCAAGATTAATTACAAGGTGTCTCTATTAATTATTGGCTTAAGGGATATTGAGTGACAGAGGATTAGTGATTTCCTTATTCTGGCTTATTCGTTATATCATTAAAATAAATAAACATGTACAATATCGATATCAATATTTTTTTATAACTAGATACACTGTAGCAATACCTTCCAGATGGCTCTACTCCATTGTTTGTCCCTCAACGACAGGGTTAGAGGGAAGAAATAGCTTCGAAATTTTTGGCAAACGGGCCCCCCGCCAGACGTCGCATCTATCGTCCGGGCAAAAGCAAACTGATTAGAGGCGAGATGAAGAATAAGTGTACGCTTTTTTCTCTCTTTTATCTGCTATCACGTTTTCCAGGTTTGTTTTCTCCAGCCGCTCAATGATAAGCTTTCTTTATTTTCTTCTCTTATTTCTTTATAAAATACTTTAAATTTATCATATCTCTATCTTTGTGGAAGTTTAATACAGCCACCTGAGTATACATTTCTTTTATTTTTTTTGCAGTCAAAGACGGCTCTTTTGTTGACAAAATAGATGAAATTCCCGAAGAGCAGAAGCTCTTAAATACTCTTATGAGTAAATACGAAAAGTCGGTAAGGCCTGTAAGAAATGCTTCGGAGACGGTCACAGTCAAGATGGGCTTAACTTTGGCGCAAATTTTCGATATGGTAAGATACCGATTATTGTTAAATTTTGTTTGTTTAACATTTTCCTACTACTCGGATTTGTATCGGTTGTATTGGTTCGTAGTCTTTGTCTTCATTCTCTTTCATGTTGTTTCCTTACAATTCGAAAGCGAGGTTGTGTGGGATAAGACCAGCCGATCGAATAGTCAATTCCATCGCCTTGACCTTGGCTCTAAAGAAGAAATTTTCTTATTTTTTTAATATCTATTATTATATTAAAGTTTATGCATTAGGGATGAGCTGTTTATTGACTCTTGGTCGTCATACATCTCCAATTTAGATGGCTTATTACCATCAAATTATTCAGTAATTTGATAATAAAAACGTTCATCACGTGACTTGAAAGATTTGTCAAGAGAGCAGGGCGAGGAAAAATAAATACAAATCTGCATTTTGCGCTCGTCGCACACAGATTTGTACGGAATAATTAAGAGAATAAAGATTTTAAAGTACATTGACCTTTTCCTGTTGTTTCTATTTGAATGAGCTTGATTGTCTTTTCGACTTCTTAATCTTCTCTTTCTTCCCTTTTTTGCCCCATTTTTTATATCAATCATTAATCTCTTAAACTTATTTTAGCGAATAGTTTTATAAGCTTATTCATAAGCCACGTAAAAAGCTACATATTTAAATATAAATGGAGAGAATAGGATAGAGATTTTCACAATTCTATTTGTCTTCTTCGAAAGTGGAAACATATTGGAAAACCAAATAGAAAAGTGTAAAAAAAAAATCAATGACAAATTTTGTGCCCCTGCAAACGACAAATCATTTCGTTTGTACATTTAGCTAAACTAAAGATTATTATAAATAGGAGGGAAAAGGATTAGAAATTAGCTCGTTAAATCTTAGCCCTGGAAAGACCCTTTAAAAGGTTGTAGTTTTGTTTTATTAAATTATCCATTGTACTTTGTAAAGAGGATCAATCAAGTGGATTGTTGTTTTGCGGTAGGGAGAGAAAATCCCCCCTGCATCGTTAAATATGCCTTAACGATGAGAAGTTAGAAATTCCTTTCCTATTTTTGATACGTAGTAGGCAAACAATTAACAAACTTTTGGGTGCGTGTGAAAATATGAAAACGAAGAGAAAATATAGTGATAGTAGCGATTTTTCATTTTCTTAAACACCCTCATTTATTAAGCTTTTCCCGTAGGACGAAAAGAACCAAATCCTTGTGACGAACGTCTGGCTAGATCAAGAATGGCATGATAAATTCCTAACTTGGAATCCTGTTGAATTTGGTAATCTGAGCATGATTCGTATCCCATGCCACATGATTTGGAAACCGGATATCGTCCTTTACAATAAGTATATATAAGCTATAAGCCACAAATGCATAAAAGTCGAGGCGTCTCTTTTTTTGCCCGTCGTCTTATTGATTTTTTTCTTTTCCCCCTCTCTTCCTGTTCGATTTAGTGCTGCCGAGTATACGAATGGAATGATGCCAGCAAAAGCCATGGTTTCCAGTACAGGAGATGTTTTCTGGCCTGTTCCCACAAAACTATTAAGCTCCTGTAAATTTGACGTCACTTACTTTCCTTTCGACGATCAAGTAAGGCTAAAAGCTCGTTTACTACTTAACATTTAAAGGGAGAAGGCGGTGTTATTTAACAGAGAAACTTAAAAGGTGGAGAGATTAAAATACAGAGTATAAGAAAGTAGAAAGTGAAAATATCGTAGCAAGTACGAAAAGACATATACTTATAAAAAAGCTAGAGGACTTTTTATTAATACTATTCGTACTTAATCGTATCATTTATCATGTATAACTAAGCGGTGACAGGTATTGGAATAACAATAGTGCTGTTAGGATGATAAACATCTCAATTTAACACCTTATACTATATAATTAATTTTAAGTAGGAAGCTTTTTAAACGCTCATCTTTAGTTTGATTAGCTTCTAATTAAGGATCTCCAACAATTTAATATTTCTTGAGATATCAAAAGGAAAAAACCTCTTCTCTTCTTCTACTGATTATGCAATTGTACCAGAAAAAAGAGAGACGTTGTCTTTCACGATATTAAGGTCTATTGTACTCAAAAGTCATTACGGATGAGTACAAACCGTGCAAATGGTAGGTCGACGCCTATTGTACAGCCTACATAAAGCAAAGACAGAAAAACGAAGTAGGCCTAAGTATTTCTTTTCTCTTTTTTTCCCTTTTTCGTTTAATTTCACCATATTTATCAATTCTTTATCAAAGAATTTCTGAAATCCGAAGCTTTATGAGTAGTTTATTTTGACATTTTCTTAAAGCCAATAGAATAAAGAGAATACTGCACGCTTTTCTTATAAAGTCCGATTTCTTCCGCTATACGTGATAATCGGTTAATGACAAGATGATTAGCTCCCCCTCCAACGAATAAAGACATCTATAAAGGAATCCTACCTAAAAGCTAGGCCTATTAGGAAAAAGATAGTAGAAATAGTGGCGCGACTTTATGACATTTGATACTATGAACACAAGCTGTTCGATGCTGTCTTCTCCGATGTTATTTATTTACGCAAGCTAATTATAAATAACACGATTGTAAAAATAACTTTGGGCGATTTATTCAGGTTTTCTATTAGGGATATTCATCAAGAAGATTTTCCTTTTAGCATCCCACTCAAACATAACTACGAAGATGGCAATAATGATAACGACACATTATTTTTTACATTAAGTAGCAACTGTAATAGGCATATCTTGAAGTGATATCGATTGTCTTTTCTCATTGTTAACCTACTTTTATAAGGAGACTACTAAATAACAATCACGTATTGAATGTAAAAGTGGCTTATATTGTTAATATACATGGTATATGTATAAAGCACGTGGCTAAATTAGCATAAAATGATTAATCATAAAATATTAACTTTATATAAATATTCTATAAGAATTATCCTTATGTTCAATCTAGGCCTATTTGTCGATTGAATTACAAAAGAATTACTGTATATACCTTTTTAAAGCAAAATGTAAGAATTCTATACTTAGGAAATATGGATATAAGATTTCTATATATAGAAAATTGGTTATTAATGAACTATTAAGTCTCTGTCTTTCTATTGCCAAATAACTTTAGTATGCAATCATAAATCTCTATCGAAACAAGATCTTAGCATTAATTAGAATAAGAAATGGGCTTCCTTTATTACTTTAGAATGCAATACCATATTCACTATGGAAGACATCCAAAACAATTTTCCTTTAAGATTAATAACCTCAAAGCATTGTAATTTGTAAACAAACGCTGAGGCTCATGTTAAATTTTTTGTATAAGTCTTTTCAGATAGTTTGTCAATATTTAAAACGAAAAATAACTTACTTTTTGCCCTTTTTATCTACTACTCCATAGAGTTTATATACTGCATATACAGTATGTATAAGTATATATATATATATATGAAGAATAATTCTACAAGGATAGTAATACCATTTTGTATAAATTAAATACTGTACATAAAAAAAGGTTAGTTTTAGCTAATTAATTGGTTTTTCTTCAAAATATTCACCTCCAATCATTTTAAACAAAGACCTTTTATACTTTTTTTTATAGATATGATTTGTCTTAATTGAATTCCAGAAAAATGAAAAAAAAAAACACTGGAATTAGAATAAATAAGTCGATAGAGGGCACTGTAGAAATTAGCTGTCTATTGTTTTATCTGTTCTAAAAGAATTGGAAAGTAATGGAACAGAAAATTTAAGTCCACAAGGGTAAAGACAGTCGTATCAAAATCGTAACCGATAAATAAATCTTGATAATTGTAAAGAAGACCCTCAGGCGTGGAATCTCCTAATTAAATCTATGAGGATTATACGATTGCATTCGAAACTAAAAATGGAAGGAATCAATCATTTCGTTCTCTTTTTATTATTTCATCACCTACGGTAGAAAAGCCTTCAACGTAGTTTTTAACCTTTTCTCGCTATCCATTAATCAATGTTAATTTAATTTACTTTACTAATTCTTTTCAATTTCTACAGTTCTGTAAGTTAAAATTTGGTAGCTGGACCTATGATGGTTTTCAAGTTGACATGATCAATAGAACAACTCAAGTAGATTTATCAAATTATGTAGAATCTGGTGAATGGGAATTGATAGGCATCGAGATAGAACGAAACGTTGTTTTCTACGGATGCTGTGACGAACCTTATCCGGACGTGACCTTCCGTATTCACATCCGTAGAAGGACCCTATACTACCTATACAATGTTATCTTTCCCTGCATAATGATGTCGACCTTAACCCTGCTCGTCTTCCGTCTTCCGCCCGAATCGGGTGAGAAAGTAACAATGGGTATTACTGTGTTACTCGCCTTTAGCGTTTTTATGTTGTCAGTGGCTGAGCGTTTGCCCGAAACCTCCGAATTTATACCTCTTTTGAGCGTCTATTTAACGGTGGTTATGGCAATGACATCAGTTTCCGTTATAATGACTGTAATCGTGTTGAATTTGCATTATAGAGGGCCGAAACAGCAAGCCGTTCCTCGGTGGCTAAAGAGTCTATTAAGAGTCTCCGAGTCTAAAAAATTATCGAACGACCGAATTGGCGTAAAGATTGAAAGGAACGGTCTAACTATTCCAGTAGATGGCTTGGCCCGCGAATTAACTGATGAGCTACCTGAATCAAGACAGGATAGGGTACTAGACGCGCTCAATCGTATTATTGATAGATACGAAAAAGACGAATTTAGAGAAATGATGGAAGACGAATGGAGGCAAGTAGCCGTATCTGTTGACTGTATACTATTTTGGCTGTTTCTTTTCTTCACACTCTTATCAACTGTCATCATTTTAATCATTGCTCCTCTAAGTAAGCCTATATGAAGAAATGAAAAGCATATACGTGATTTTCTTATCAAGAGAAGGATATTTACTTATTTATTTGATTACTTCGTTTTCCCTTTTTCAAACTCTTCCTCTATAGTTAATGTTGTTTTCTACGTTTGTTACGAATATATTTGTTCCAGACAGTTTATTGTCTATAAATATTTACATATATATATACTGTATATATATAGCTATACACGTTTAATACAAATTTATAAAAAATAAAGCTAATTAACTTTACGGTTAAATCTCTCCTCTTCGTTCTATACGTCTATCTATCAGTCTCAGTCTTATTCTCAACTTCCAATTTAAAAAAGGGAGAAACAAATCTCTATTGGACTATCTTGTTGTCTCAAAGTCTAAAAATATAGGAGAACAGGAAAAATAAAGAATTCTTTAATTAAAGATAGAGAAGAAAAATCACTTGCTCTTCTAAAATAAGAGAACTAACTAACTAACAAACTAACAACTCTCTAACTGTTAAGAGATAAGGAGGAAACGAAATTTGTGATTTAAATAATAATACATAAACAGTACAAGCACTTTTATTCTCTATTGCTACATTGTTTTTTGAAAGCGATATAAACTAAATGGGGCTCTTGCTCTCTCTCTTTTAGAGGATTAATTCCTATATTGTTACGTCCCTTATAAAAAGTAATTGTTACAATATATTGACTTTTTAATTATAGAATGAAATAATAGGTTTTTAAATCAATATTTCGTCGAATTAAACAACAAAATAACAACTCTTACCATATACTTTTAGACGATTAATCATTTGGTTAATATTTTAATAGAATAAATAACCAGAAAAAAGCAAATATAGGCTTAAAGTTATATATTATAAGTACTAAAGTTTTGTAATTTTTCCTTCTTATTCATTATTATGATAAATCTTATGACAGAAGATTATCAGATAAGCTAAATAAAATAAATAATATACTCTAGTAAAATAATATTAGGTTTCTTATATAATATACATTTAGATTGTACCTTTAGTCATGAACTCTTAGTTCTGTTATATCCTACTACTCCAAACTACCCTATTGTACAAAGTAACTGACAAGTTTTCCATTTTTTGTCTCTGTCCTCTCACCATGATATTAATCTTACCATTTTATTCTTTCATCGTTCGTTAGCTAACGTACCAGAGAAGGTTTAAATTTCTAATGGGGGTAATACTAAAAATACTTTACCCTGTTTTTTCTATTTTCTGTAATTCTAACTCTAAAAAAGCAATAGCAATTATATGCCAAAATTTTCCATAAAGAAAAACAATAGAACTATAACAAATAACAACTTTGCATTTTTTTTTAATAAACAGGAATTTTGTATTAAACAAACTTCGTGAAGAATATTATTTTACATGTATCAGCATTATAGGAATAATTGTAGATAGTATATATTAGCAATAGTCATTATTATCTTGTATACAACTGTAAATATATTTGTAAAGACGACAAGAAAATTAAAAAGATTTTAATAATTCAATAAAGAATCAGTCTACCTACCTCTCTCTCTGTCTCTGTCTGTCTCTCTCTTTCTCTCTCTCTTTCTCTTTCAATCTCGCTCTCTCGCTACATATATATATATATACTGTATATGTATATATCAAAATATTTATATATACAGTATATTGTATTTGCTCAAAGAATTTATCAATGCTGGATATAAACAGTTCATCTACATTATAATGCATACATATTTATGACCACTTGTTGCAAAAAGCCACACGATTAATCACGCACGTCATGATATGATTAGTTTTATTGTTTCTACTATTTCGTTGATTTCCAACAGCCGATGAAACAAGTGTAATTTCAACAAGATGTCATCAAATTCTTTCTTACCTTTTTCTTCCAATTTTACATTTTCCACCCTTTTCTCTTCCCCTCTATTCTTCTTCGTCATTCTTCTTTTTATTGATAAAAAATGTGTTTATATTAAATTATATTAGGTACAACAAGATGTACGTTTCAATCAAAAATAATTAAGAGCTAAATTAGCTTGATAGTATAGTTTTTTAGGGGAGAAAATGAGAAATAGATTACAAGAGATGAAGGAAAACGCTTATTGACCAGTACAGTCCCCCGAAGGATTGAAAATAACTAGTATTGCTAAAGGATAACATTTTCAATCAGTAAATAAACTAAAGGGGAAATAGTAATTCTTAAGCTTTTTTCCCTGCTACTTACATTGTCTATTTGCAGTTTCTTTATTTACCATCAATTTTTTTACGAGGGCATTTTTATAAGAATTTTTATGAACTGCTTATTCATGAACATTCAATTGCTATTTAGGCATAATCTCCTTCCTTCTAAATGTATTCTTTATTAATTTCTTTATAAAAACAATTTTTTTTTTATATAACAAACAATGGATTAAGTATATTGGATTATGAAAAGAATAGGATACAAGATGAAATATTGTTCTTGGTTCTTTCATGATAAAAAAAAACCCATTCCCGTCTCTGTCGTTGTCCGCCCCCAACCATCCTGTTTTTCTACTTTGATATTTTTCACTCTCTTAATAGCAATTTAGTTATAAACTATTTTCAACGACTCTACCTTTACCGTTTTTCATCACCATAAAAAACGATGCGACCGACTGACAAACGCAATTACTTTCGGCGCTTCGCTTATACAGAAAATAAAGGCCTATGTTGACGGATTAAACCAGATGTAGGCGTATATCAAGATGGAGAGAAACTGCGGCGACAAACTCGACAGTTTGGTGTCGCTTCGAACACGTACATACGCCGGCGTCATTTTGAGGTTAGCTTAGTACGAACAAGGTACGTGTTTTTCTCTATATTTATATATATGTACAGTATATATACTATATATATATACTATATATACTATATATATACTATATATATATATATATATATATATATATATTTTAGACAGTATATATACTATTTATATATATACAGTATACATTCATTTATACATCCATATTATTATTATATCTTTATGTTGTCGTTCTAAACTAATTAAAAAAACAACAGTTTCTTAAGGCTTTATATTTTAAAACAAACTTTTTTTTGGGAATATAAACTAGTGGCGAAAATATTGTGAATATAAAAACTGAGTTATTAGGATATTAAATGCATATGGAACGTATAAAAGAGTAATCGATGATACACGACATCTCTTTGTTAATGAAAGTCAAGCAATATATATATCTATATTTCTCTATTTATATATATATATATATATAGTTCAACCATTCTTTTGTACTTTGTAAGATTGTAACAACTTCCATAAGAAGAAAATAGTAAAAAAAGAAAGATGGTAATTGTTTGGTAATGAAAAAAAAGTTTTTTTCTTCTAATTCTATTATACCACATAATCCTTTTAGAAATTTATTCTCAATAGTTACCCTTCCCTTTAATTACATCTATATTGTTTACTAAATCAAGCAGACTCGCTAATTTGTATACACATCAGTAAACAAATCATACGTAAGTTTTTCCCTCTCCTATTATAGTTCTATCCATCTGTATCCTTCAATCTGTTTGTCACTTTCTCTCTCTCTCTCTCTCTCTTCTTTTTTAGTTTACAGCTTCTTCATCACCCTTTAAATCTATATACCTCCACCCACACTGTTTTTTCTTTCTTATGTTATAAAGTATATCATCCATCATAGTTCTCAGTTTGTATTTAATCAATTAATAAAAGTCGGTAATACACTCTCTTTTAGAAGCGTCTTTAATGCGTAAGCTTATATGCAAGCTAGTGATTTCTTATGTGTTTAATCTATTAAGGATGTACAGGTAGAAGTATTTTAACTAGAATGCTATAAATGTTTTATGTATGAAAAAGATAAAAAAAATATCGCAGGGTTATCTCGTGCACGTACGATATACGCACTAATTCAACCTTCTTTTTACCTGCCTCATCATTCTACTTAATGTTTGCTGTTAGAATTAGGCGTTGATAGTTACTACGAGTGCGAAAGAGAATATTATTATTTAAATGATAATTGTTTTTATTACTGTTCTAATTTGAATTAGTGAATATATTAAATAGAAAAGATGGTATATTTAGTGTTAATGTACATTGATTGTAGAGACAAGAATGAAAAAAAAATTATATTTTTCTTTTATCACTGGTACTCTTCATAGAATATTCTATCAAAACAGTTAATATCCATAATTTATCATCTGTTGCTTATACTTTTGTAATTTTTTTCCAACTAGAAATATATAACAAAGTTATAGCCTTCTTTCTATAGTTTTAATCTAATCGCCTATCTTTATCAATCATCTTCTTTTTCCTCGTTTTTCGTCCTCTCCTCTCTTCTCATCAAATTTTCTCCTTTGCTTCTTATTGAATATGATGATATTTGGCAGAACGTATCTATCTGTCGGACATCTGATAATATCAAATAGTAATAAAGGAAACAAGTTTATTTTCTGTCTGGAACAATCTTAAAAGACAATATCATCTTTCAAGTCGATATAGAATGTACTGCTTTTATGAAGCTAAAATAGACTTAGTAGCAATTTTTTTCACCTATTTTTTTTCAGGTGTAAATCAATGAAGCAAAAAAAAATAGACGTAAACAATTCTTTCTGTTAAAAGAGGCGGAGCGATCACTTTCCCAATTCCGCTTGACCTCCTCTCCTATTAATCAATTAAGCTTTTATTAAAGAAAAACGCTTACGTATATGTGTTAAAGTGATAATTTTAGCATATAATTTTTCTTCTTTAGTGAGTCTTATACAGTATATCATTAATTCGTGTTCTAAAATACTTTTTATGTAGGTTTTATTACTGTCTTTGTTGAATTGGGCCTATTTCCACTTAATTTCGTATTCGTTAAACGGAACGAGTGTAAAAAATTTTGTCGTTTGCTGTAGGTCGAGACGTGGGTAGAATGGTAAAACACTCATTGACAATAATAACAAAAAAAAGGCGTGTAAAATGGTTTTATTTTGTATAAGTAAAAAAAAAAGGAAGAGAGAGAGAGTAAGAAAGAAAAAAAAAGCATTTTCAAACCACGCACAACGTGATCGAATAGAAATGAAATATTTCCACATAAACAACATAGAGGGAGAAAGAATATAAAAAGAATAAATACGTTCGAAAGTTCGATAGTCGCGAATCGAAATTAGTTGGAACCTTACATACTCTTTTTTTTGTTTTCTCTGTAAGAGCACTAAAAGGTAAGGCTTATAGATTTTTTCTCTTTGTGCCTTTTCTCCAATCCATATCACCCCCTCCCCTCCCTCTCTCTCTTCTCGTTCTCTCACTTTCTTTCTTTCTTTCTTTCTCTTTTACTCTCTCCTCTTTACTTTCTTTCTTTCTCTCCGGCTCACTCGTACTGATATTTTTTTCCATTATAACGTTCTATTCCTCTTCTCTTTTCACTTTCTTTTCTGCTACCGCCCACAATCATTTCCTCTTTTCGTATCGTAAGTCAAGATACATGCGTGTATATGTATATACGTGTAAATACAAAATATACGGAAGAGAGTATATTATGAAATCTATCAGTATATATACTGTATACTATAAGTATAGTCTCACTTTCTGCCATTCTTTCCACCTCTTCTAACTTTTCATCTAGTTTTTTACACTATTCCAAAGGTCAATTAGAGAGAGTTAGCAAGATAAACTAAGTGAGACAAGACAGTTAGGAAGAGGGCAAAGAGAGGAGATAGAGAATAAGAATATAAAACAATACAGGATGAGACTGTTTACGTACCATGGGAAAGAATATTTCTTATCATCAATAATTTCATATTGGAGTGCGTTTATATTCGATCGATTCCCGGAAATTTCTATAACTAGTTTAGTCAGGCCCAAAAAAATTCCATTTTGCATATCACGCCAAGTATATGCATATCTATAAAACATTTCAATATTTGATTAGTATATATATATATTACTAATATATATATATATATATATATATATATAAACTAATATAGATATATATTAATGTATATAGATGGGTAAAATTAATGGATTTTAAAAAAATATGTATTTTCCTGTTTCTCATATCTCATCTATTTATTCTTTCGCTTCTTCTCTTTTATGATATAACATTTGGTGTTCTGTTAACATGATAAACCTTAAAAGCTGCTGACTTATCCGCTTGTTTAAAAGGAAGAGAGTAAAAAAAAATACGAAAAGCTGGAAGGAAAGAAAATGGTAAGGGATAAATGACAAGAGTCGTGATGAAGGTTAAAAGAATACGAGTAACAGATGGAATAAATAAGCCCATGAGAGGGTAGAGAGAAAACTACAGATTTTTAATTTTCAATCACTCACTGTCCCTTAAGCGGATTTTGTAATTATCCTTATTCTTTTTATTTGCATGAAAAGCGGAATTTATAGACGGACTAGAATTTAAATCACTTTTCACAAACACATCCAATATTATAGATTAGATATTTTTCAATATTCCTATATAAACATAATCAAATTTATATAAATATTTAATTATACACGTTACTATGAATACAATACATACAACTTAGCTTAATGTTTATAGAAATATGGATGTAAACAAGCCAATAAAAAAATTTAAATAGGATTTGTTTGTTTATTTTAAAACTTTTAACAAACTACTTAAATGATTTTTCTTTCATTTTTAATATAATTATTATGTACTTTTACTTATTCCTATTATTCTTCTCCTTTTAAAAGCATTTATCAATATCTTGTCAAAATGGCAAAGTAGTTTCTTACTTTAATTCTTCAATATGCAATTATTATAGACTTTTTAATAGCAAAGAGAATTTTTTAGCTAATCTTGTTGTTATATAAGTCAAAAGAACATTATTTTGAAAGATAGTACGCTATAAATGAATCTATAAATATATATATATATATACTGTATATACTGTTTTGTGCCAAATTGATTCTATTAATTTAACGACAACTAATCTTCTCTTTTTTTTCCCTTATTTCTTTAAAACAATTGCGTTTTTATTCTAAAATTTTACTTATTAGGTTAAATATTATAGAGTTTTGTTTGTTTGTCAAGTTCTGTTTCTATGATGTAGTTTTTTTTGTGTTATGAAATTTCCATCCTAAAATGTTATTACTATTATTATTATTATTATTTTAAGCTAACACAGCTTGCTTTTAGTCATTTACATTAGCTATACTATTTCAAATAACATCTTTTCTCTAACAATTAGGAAGCTATCATTTTTACCATCGTAGGTGGCGCCCTTTTAAAGCGGATTCGGGATGACTGTTTTGACGTCTCTTTAGTGGATAAGACTAAAAGGTCAGATGGTCTCGCTTAAAGTAATATAAAGAAATCGACTTTAATAAATTTCGAGTTTAAATTGGGCACTTTCTACGTCCATTAGCAAATAGATAGCGATGACTGGGCCATCTATTGGGAAAATTAAAAAAGAGAGACAAATCTTTTATCAATTTTCTTATGATGTCACATTTAGAATACAGCTAATTAATGACTAGACTAAGACAGCAGGAATATGTATTTGTCATTCACCTTAATGATTGTATAATCAAACTACATTTGTATATAAATAGAACCCATTATGTTTAAGTATTTGCTTATCTTAAACAATTCTTTCTATCCGACAGGGGACGCTTACGGGGAATCATGCAATCGACAAATAGATTTATGGGTTCAGCAGGTAGCGGTATTCGACCTTTTGGACATTCAACAGCCGAGCTACGTATGCTGTTAGAAAATAGAACAGAAGAGCTCGATCGAACAAGACGTTTACTTAGTGAGAAGGAAAAGGAAATCGAAAGATTGGAGAATGAAGTTCAAAAGCTGCTCTCTGTATTGCGCGAGACAAACAATGTAGAGATTGAACCGATCCTTAGAGGTGGTCAGAAACGGAGAGCCAAATTTGCCGTTTCGGGCGAAACATGGACGGCTAGTAATGCAGCTAATGTCGCCTTTGAATTAGTTCATCACAGAAAAGATTTCGGGTTAGATATTTAATATTTATTCTTTACTCTTTAATATGGTATAATTATAATATCTTTTTTTTCATTATCTTCTCAAAAGCTCAAAGCAGTTAATAAAAGATGCAGTTTTGTGCAACGATTTCCTCAAGAATCTCGAAACGTCGCAAGTGCTGGAGGTGGTTGAATGCATGTACGAAAGGAAAATTAAACGCAACGACTACATTTGTAAGCAAGGAGAACCTGGGAATGCTCTTTACGTTCTCGCACAAGGTTGTATGGAGGTGATACAAGACGGTAGAAGACTTGGTTTGATCAAACCTGGTAGGGTGTTTGGTGAATTGGCTATATTATATAATTGTTCGAGAACGGCGTCTATCCAAGCTCTCGAAGATGGGAAATTATGGGCCTTGGATAGAACGGTTTTCAAAACGATTATGATGAAATCTGGTCTTGAGAGGCAAGATAAATACATGAAATATCTAGAAAAGGTGGAAGTTCTCGAAAAACTCAGCAAAGAGCAGTTGGCTAAGATAGCCGATGTGATAGAAGAAGAACGCTATTACGATGGAGAGTATATAATAAGAGAAGGAGAAAAAGGCGACACCTTCTTCATAATTAACGAAGGCGAAGTAAGAATCGAAAAGAGGACAGAAAATGGAATCATGGAATTAAATAGGCTAGGAGCTGGCAAGTACTTTGGGGAGAAAGCCCTTCTAAGTGAAGACTATAGGACGGCGTCAGTTGTAGCTGTTACGACAGTTCTCTGTTTAACAGTCGAAAGAAATGCATTTTGTCAATTAATTGGCGACTTAAACGAATTAAGAGAAGAACTAACAAACAGGAAATATGATATGCGACCCCAGAAAAAGTAATAATGATAATCTAGTACTTTATTTAATTTTCACGCGATAATTAGTCTTTTTTTCACTTTATGCAGAGTTAGCACCAGCTCGACTGGTTCTGTATCTCCAGCGCATAAAATATCTTCCAAATACGCTCATGTTCAATTGGATCATTTAAATATAGTTGCAACTTTAGGAGTCGGTGGATTCGGTAGGGTTGAATTGGTTACGTCACCTCTCTTCCCTGGGGAATCTTTGGCTTTAAAGTGCCTAAAAAAGAAGCACATTGTCGATACACGTCAACAGGAGCATATAAAATCAGAAAAGAAGATAATGATGGAAGCTGATTCACCTTTCATCGCTAAATTATTCAAAACGTTCAGGGACACTAAATATGTTTATCTTCTAATGGAGGCTTGTCTTGGAGGTGAATTATGGACAGTTCTTAGAATAAAGGGCACATTTGATGATTCGACTGCCAGATTTTGCGTTTCTTGCGTTCTTGAGGCATTTGAATATTTACACAATAAGAACATAGTTTATCGCGATCTGAAACCGGAAAATCTTCTTGTAGACTCAACCGGCTTTGTCAAGTTAGTGGATTTCGGCTTCGCCAAAAAGCTATCGGCCGGTAGAAAGACGTGGACGTTCTGCGGTACACCAGAGTACGTAGCGCCAGAAATTATCCTTAACAAGGGACACGATTTCGCGGCAGATTATTGGGCTATAGGAATTCTTATGTTTGAATTATTAACCGGTAATCCGCCTTTTGTTGCACCGGATCCCATGAAAACCTATAATATAATATTGGAGGGGATTGAGAAGATTGGTATGCCGAAGAAAGTTAGCAGAAATGCAGCAAATCTTATCAGGAAGCTCTGTAAAAGTAATCCAACCGAAAGATTGGGATACGGTAAGAACGGATTACTAGATATAAGGAAACATAGGTGGTTTCAGGGTTTTGATTGGAATGGCTTAAAAACTAGAACTATGCCCATTCCGAAAGCTATCAAGCCTTGCGTGAATGGTCCAACTGATACATCAGTCTTTGATCATTATGACAAAGACTCAAATATTCCCGAAGACGAACTCTCCGGTTGGGATGAGGACTTTTAGATAGATAGATCACAAATTCAAAGAATTAAGAAAATAACAAAAAAAGTAAATATAACAAACAAAAAAACATGATAAAAAGGAAACGGTGCTGTTCTTACTCACACACGAAACTTGCCTATCAATTTCTTATACATTATATGTTTTACAGTAGTGTCTTCTACTTTTGCAACGCCATGTGTCTATTAAAAGTTATTATATACATTCAGTATGTTAGTTAAACATCTTGCTCTGCTATTGTAGGAATTATATTTACAATATTCTCCTAAAAATATCTCCCTCCCTTGCCTAAAGAGAAAAACAAATCATACGTACAACATTTATCACATCGTCAGCGTTATTAGAGTGCTAGCTTATCGATTGGAAAAAACATAAAAACGCAGCTCCTTTCTATCTTACCTGCAAACCAACTTAGTGTCATAATTATGTTCTCTTTAAAACATTTAATTGTTTCTATATCTAAGGTGAATTAGAGACGTTCAATAGGTTAAGATATATTTCAAGTTTTTGCAAAGCAGAATTCATAACGAAAAAATCAATTTTATTGTTTTTTTAACCGGTACGTTATATACTTCAAAAGAATACTTATTATTAACAACAAAATAGAAGCTATATATATCCATTTTTTCACTGCCTCTGAGTCATAAATCTGGCAGAAATTGTCTGTAAATATTAGAATATTATAATAATATCAAGATAATGTCGAAATTAAGCTTTTACCTGCGGGACACTGATAAGATTTTGTTAGACAATAATAATTTACTACCTTTTGATATACCAAAGGCACCGGTATCCATACTATTTTATATAAATAAATACTTATTAGAAAATATTTTTGTTGAAATTATAAATAAAGTTGTTTACCAAATAAATTTGTCAAAAATAAAGTTGTGGTTAATGAGGCACAAGAAAATCCTCTGTTGGCTAATCTGTAATTAATAATTTATTAATGTATTTAATATAAATAAACATATATATATATATATATATATATATAGATATTGAAAGAACACACTTCATAGTAACATCAATTGAAACGATTCTGTTAAGTATCTCAATAATTATCAAAAGAAGTGTGAGCGTTATAAAAGCTTCGGAAGGACAGAAACTTTTATCACATAATCCTTGTTTGGCAGTTTGTAGATGCGATTTAATACATCCGCAATTCGAAAATGTCTATAACAAACATTAATAAATCATTTTATAAGTGATATTATTTAATTATGCTTTTTTTTTATTTACAATATTATCCGTTGTACATCCAGCAAAGCAGGCCGAAAAATAATTATTTCCGTCATCACCGCATACAGGTTCGAAATTATTCAAACAGGAACAATTTGAATTACAATTCTGGTGTAGGCTAATAAATACATAATGAGATATAAATAATTGATAATGTTACACTTTAAGAAGGTATACCCAGCTGTTTTATAGTTGTTTATACCAACAATGTGAGTTTTTTCACACTTTAATTGGCTTAGAACTAATATACCAGCTAAAAATATAAAAGTTGAAAATATTACAAGGCGTAATAGATTCTTAAATTCAAGTTTGATTCTCTTTAGTATGATTCCTGAGAAAATTCCAGTAAGACAAATGACTGACATATAAAGAAGAGCTGTAAATCATTTCATCATGAATAAATTATCAGTTTTAATAATTTAATTATAATTTCTTACTCAAAGGAACATTTTTCAAATTTGTAAAACTTCCATAATCATCATATAAAAAACTTAAAACATCTAACAAAATAATCTCTAATGAAAAATATTTGAATATCTCAGATATTATAAATAGAAAGAGAGGAATGTTTGTAAAATATCTTTTGAGATGAATCTTTAAATCTGTCCGAAAGAAGAATATATTAAAATAATAAAGAATAGATACAGTAACATATAATTATGTATTATAAATTATATGTACTGTATACATTATTCAATAATAATCTCTATCATTCAATAAGAATTTACCATATTTATCTCTAGGAAGAGACTTTGCTTGATTGCATTCTGTTGCAAAGGCGATTACATTATTGTTTGTTGAATTGAACTGTCTTCTATTTGAAATATCAGAACCGTTTCTTACTTTACGGAATGATACAAATGGAACAATTAATGCTCCGATACTCAATGAGAATATAATAAATCCCAACCACCAAGCTCCTTCATTGCTTTGGTTTTTGTGTATTACTGAAAAAAAAAGGTGGGGCTATATAATGGTATGGCGAGCATGCTCTATTGAACTAATGCAAATAGCTTTCTATTCATTGTAGACTATTCCTTATATTATTATTTAATGTCACATATTTCTATATATTAATAGAAAACAAAGGAAATACTTGACTATTTCATATTAACTTACTCACCTACTAAAGTTTCTGGTAACTTCTTTAATAGAATAACCAAATATTTGGCAAGAACACTTCCAATAGTCTTCCAACATATTACAATTCCAATGAATAAATAGTTCCAACCATTTTTAGAATTTTCATAAAAATGCGATAGTCCTAATGGTAATAAGCCACCTTGTCCAAAACTGATAAATATTCTAGATATAAGAAGAAAGGAGAATGAAATTTTGCCTTTTAATTCTCCTACTACATCTTCTTTACATGAGATTTTATTTACTTCGTCGTTAGGATGACAGATCTTACGTTCTTCTTCGGAAAATTTATCGTCTTTTGAGAATGATAACCCAAAGATAAAAAATGGAAGAACAATTATTATGTTTCCAATTGCTAAACTAGCACAGCAAACTCCTAGTACTTTGGTTTTTTGCTTTACGAAACTAAAAATAATTGTTGTAAGGAGAACGAAGGATGCAACCCAGTGAATTTGTTGACCATTGAAAACAAGACGATTCTCTATTGTAGGAAAAACCTTCTTATAGTACACTTCAGAGAGATCGTAGAGGAATACAGCCAATGAAAATAGTCCTATATATTTAACAGAAACAAGATTATTTTTTGGTGGAATATTTTGGTCATTTTCTCTTATTTCATCACGTTCTTCTTCATGATCGGATGACATATTTTCTTAGCCATTCGATTTATTTCAATTCCTTTTTTAGCTAATTGAATAAGGCCCTTTGAATCCAGACTCTCATAGGTAATTTTGATTAGAGTGGTATGACGTTGTCATGTTGCCCTAGCAAGTGTTGGGTTAGCCAGTCTTCCAAAACAATCATTTCAAAGAATTTAATGTTCAAGGTTAGTGTTAGAAATACCTGCACAAATGAAGCGCGGAACATGAGACCCTCATTCAAAAATTAACGCTCGGTGATTGGTTGTTAATCGAGCCGGTAAATATGGCGTCGATTCGAAAACGCAAGAGGACAATGTTAGAAGATATACGTCATTCAACTTCAAACTTTGATATTTTGAGGAAGATGACCGAGAATAAACGGAAGAGAACAGAAACAAGTGACGGAAACGATTCCAAGGTATGTTTATTTTGCTTAAAAAACATGTTTATTTTGAGCCGGGCAACCGGTGAATTATGTATTTACATTGTGGTAAGTTATCATTCAAAAAATGCAAATAGATAGTCCATAGAATTGTGAAAAGGTCTATTTAAACCACTTAAAAGATAAAAACCATCAAATTCAAGCAATCCGTTTATCACAAATTGTTTTAAATTGTTTGATAAAGAAAATCTCATTAGTTGATAAACAATAAACAGTTCACTATTGATATTACTTAAACTCACTTTCCTTTTCTACCAACTTTTAGAAAAGAAGACATTCTACTGATCATGTTCCATTTAAACGAACATTCAGCAGAGTTTCAACAAGGTCAAAATCAAGCGTGAAAACGGAAGATAATGAAGACAATAAGAACATTTTTAGTAATATAAGAGGAAGTATACGACGCTCCTTAAGGCTTAAAGTTCATAACAAGCTACAAGTTTGTAGATTATTTCTCTTTTGCGGTGAATTATGAATTTCGTTTACATCAAATTATTTCAGAAAACAGCAATGAAAGGACAAGAAGATTATAACTTACCAAATTTGGAAAATGATTTGCAATATATGAGATTTATAAGTGCGCAAAAGAAGAAGAGGGGAACAAATCTACCAAAGGTAAGATATATTTTTTAAGCTTTTTCACTTTTAGCAAATGTCATGAGATGAGATTAAAAAATATCTAGGTCATATCATGTTAAACGACACTGGCACCTGGCCTTTTTTAAGGGGCATCTAGCACCTGTCGAATTTTCTATTAAACTTCGTAGTAACAATGTCATGGAACATCTGTCTCGAGATTTTCAAATTAGACTGTTAAGATCATATTTTATTTTTCAAATTTATCCTTTGAAGTGATTCTTCTTCCAATACATTTGTAGTGTCAATAAACTTCCTTTGAAAGCATGAAAAAAAAAATCACCTGTCGGATATTTCAATCGCTTAAAAGCCGCGAGGCCTATGAATATATATCGTTTAACAATTATACCTCCCCTGTTAAAAGAATAATGCATCTTATACCTTGAATATAAGAACGTACTTTTCAAAGAAAATATTAAGATTCTGCTGACATCTAATCCATTATTATAATTACAGGAAATTGCTTTAGAACAAAAAATTGAGCAAGAATTAAAACTACGCAATGGTGCAATAAAATTACTGTCAGCGTGTTCCAAGCAAAGTGAAAGTCAACAGTCTCTAGAAGCAGCAAAGTCGCTTTTTATGTCAAATATGAGAATGAAAAGCCTAATGGACAAACTTCGAACAGAGGAAAATCGTTCTTCAGCTTGCCTCGGTAAAGTGAGTGTAAGTTCAATTAAAGTTCCTCTTTTGTGGCGTGAGAAAGAAAATTTAAAACCTGGTAAATTTACGGGAAGAAATTTTGTTGCATTCGCTGTTTTAAAAATCGATTCGGAAGTATTTGACACACAATTGGTGTACGTTACACCAGAGAATAATAATTTAGCCTTTGAGGATATTTGTGTATTGTAAGTAAACTATTACATAATCACTTTTACAAGCAAAGACTAATGACAGTTTTTTTACTGTACTTTACTTTTTGTTAGCCCAAATGTCAGCTACAATTTTAATTGTGAATTAGAAATTTATTGTCACCGACTTGGCTATAATGAACTTCCATCTTCAATAACGACAAGCTCCACCGCAGCTAGCACTCCAAGGAAACTAAAAAACCGACTATCAAAAATATCAGATTCCATAACCCGGTCTTTCAGTCGAAAACTGTCAACTATGGTGAAAATTGAAGAAAGTGATGGAACTATGATAATGTAAGAACATGAAACCATTTCCTCTGCTGACTTTCTCTATAAAATTATTTTTTGTACTTTTAGCGGACCAAAATTCGATTTGTTGGCGTCAACAACTTTAACTTTACAAGACGTCTGTGAAAAAGGAAAGACTTTAGATTTGAGACTAGAAGATTCGGAAAACAGTAAATTTCGATTTTTTTAATGTTGCTATTACAATAATTTATATTTTTCTTATATTAGATCCTGTAAATAAACTGCAGCTTTTTGGTCATCTGGTTTGCAGGGTAGCTGCGATACCATATTGTTTAACAGATGTCACTCTAGTTGGTTACCTCTCAATAAACTGCAATAGGGGTGGTGGATGGTGTCCATACTTTTGTGAATTAAGATCTATGCAATTATCTTGCTGGGAAGATAAATCAGACGTGAATAAAATGGCTCCAGTTTTGACAATCCGTATAAACAAGGTTAGAGAAAGAAGATGCTTCTTCGTTATTTTTTTTTATACAAGCTTTATTTTACATTAATGTATCCGTATGAAATCCATCACATGACATATTTTGACAAATGTAACCGAAATATGATAAGAGCGAGAGGAAAAAAAAGCAGTTTGCTATAGAAGAAAATATAACACATCTGTAATACATTTACTATTAATCATTTCAGGATGTACAAATAACTCAACTCCCAGAAACTTCTAATTCGACCCTGCCAGGCCATTGTCGAGATTCTTTGCTCATTAACACTGTTGATGCTAGTTTTGAAATACTTGCCGCTTCAAACAGGGAGTTAAGAAAATGGTGGAATGCTTTACAGCAGCATCTTGTTGATCAAGGTATTTAAAAAAAAATACAATTTTCTTATTATTTTACGAACTAGGAAAATAGAACATTATTAACTGATAATTATTTCCGTCTTTTGACAGCTCTGTGGCAGCATGCATGCGATTATCAAATGAGCATGGAACCGACTTTAGATTTAACTGATTCTGAAATTCGCCCGGTCACAAAATACCGACGACGTTCATCTACTGCCCCAACTCTTGGTGTTCGAGCTCTTCTTCACGGTAGTATACAATTAAAAACAAAAAATGTTTATTCTTACAAGTCATTTATTTTGTATTAGATACGCAACAAGATTCCACCCTATCTCCAATGACTAAAGTTCTTAAGCGATTAAACGACCAAGAATCTCATGGAAATCAACTTCAATTATTTAATACTGTAGAAACTATAGTATAAATGCGGACTCCCCTGTAGAAAATGGGAGACTAGTAGTAGATGTAATAACGAACTAAATAATATTTTATATACAAAAAAGTATAAATGCTACTTCTTTTTATAAGGATATAATGAACACGTTTTGTTATCGACTTATATCGTCTTTCCGTTAATTATTCTTTTGTTTTTTTATAGTATATTTAAATACAGATTTCTGAGTGGTTCGTTAAACTAATCTCCGCTTTTTCTAGTTGCAATATTTTGCCGATCAATTGGTCAAAAACAAAACCGGTATCAGTAGCAGACGACAACGCCCAGAAAGATGGCGTCCGGGGCGCTCCTAAAGGAAGAATTTGTTTTTATCATCAATCTCTGTATCTTTATAGAAAGAATTGGAGCATATAATTTAGATGTTAATACTGTATTAGCTAACAAAGGAGATGATAACTCAGCCTTCGGGTATTCTATAGCACAACACTGGGATGGCAAAAGAGCTACGTAAGTTTTATAGGCTACTTTTTATCTCATTATTTATTAGAAGTAAGCTTAACTATTCTATATATTTTAACAAATCAATACTTTTTAAATAAGCTATATCTGTGAATATAAATCTTTTTTATGGGGGCCATTTCCGGTCGCATACTTTCTAGCGGATTGATAGACACTGGCTGTTTTTTCTCCAGAATTTTTATTGCATGAAGGGCTCCTATCAATTCTTTGTTTGACAAGCTTTATACAATACTGAACGTTGACCTAAATAAATTAATAGTTTTCTGATAAAATTTGTTAGGTTTTTGTTCTAAAAAAAAAAAGAAATACTTAATTTAAACTATTCATTGTTCCTTTAATGTTTTATATTTTCCAACGCAAATCATTAAACAAATTTTTATGAACAGTCTATTTTTAAAAAATAACTATTTTAAAGTAAAAAATAATATACTTAACAATAGTTTTCTCATTGTTTGATGATTATTCATCACGGATTGTAATCTCCAAAATATCCGGTTGCTGAAAAACACACTTTATCAAATACTCTTGATAGAATGTCTGTTTTTTTTTAAAAAAAACTTTCCATTTATAAAAAGATCTTATGTTGACAATGTTTATTGTTCAGATCCGAAAATTTGATAAGAATCTTTTTGTAGTTTGAAAAAGAAAATTGAAAAGGATAAAACGAATTATTATGTTTTCTTAACTGTTTTACAGGTGATAAGTTTTATTGCTTGAGGGCAACAGACTAAAATTAAGTAAACACACTGGAACATATTTTTTATCCAGATGAAATGAAAACACCGATCAATTGTGATAAACTGTTTATTATACAATAATTTTTTTCCTGTCAATTATCACTTATTTTACAGACTATATCTAAAATTAACTAATCTACATTTAATGCTTGATACCCCTTTTTGTGAACTAAATTATAATTAGGCCTATTCTAATAGTACAACTTGTTTTACAGGCTATTAGTTGGTTCGCCATTGCATTCATCTACATATAATAATGAAATTGAGGACTTTAGCTGCAAACACTCTTCATTATTAGAAAATGAGTTATATAGAAGAAAACCTGGCTCAACCTTTCAATGTGACATCGAAGCCACTACTAAACAGTTAAACAATTGTTCCTACTGGATTACCGGATGGGAAACTTGCCTCCCAACGGCGTTATATAAACTAGAAGGACTAAAACCCAATAGTCCTTACAATGTTCAAGAGAGCCGAAGAGGAATGGGCTTGGGAACAGTTGTTCATTCGTCCTCAAAAGATCGAAGTGTTGATCCACTTAAGTATGAATCTCTTGCCTGTGCCCCTTTGTGGTCAACAGTGTTAAATACTGAGGAAAAAATGTTCACCATGGGTACTTGTTTTCGTGAACCAATAGAGGTAAAAAAAATATTTGTGTTGTAGTTCTAAATCAACAGGCAAATTAAATTTTTCAGACACCCCCGAGTAGAAGAGCCAAAGGTTATGATTGGTTTACTTTCTCAAGACCGGCCAAATTAAATCTTGACAGTCGCTCGGATATCCAGGATATTTTTCAATTTTTTCATAACTCAGCCCAAGGATTCTCAGTCGATAGTAATAAAAAAAGTCAAGTTCAAGTTGCGGGAGCACCTCTAGCCAATTTTTTCAGAGGTGGATTTATTATATCCTTAATCGGTGATGAAGAGGAGTATAAAGGGAAAAACAATAGGGATGAAACTGCTAAGGTTGGACGATATGTCTTACATTATCCAACAGGAAATAACCGCTTGAAGAGATTGGATAAAATACATTATTCGGGTATGTTGGGATATTCTGTAGCTCTACTTAGTGTTACAGATCCTAAAGATCCACGCAGATTTGATGATAAATATCGCACTAGCTTTACTAAGTGTTTGGCATATAATAATTCAAATGACTGCAGGCATGATGAGAGAATGAAACTATTTAAGAAATGTTCAAAAGGTGACTTTGAGATATGTCGGCTAAGCACACTGGAATTAACGCCACATTTTTATAGCAATGTTGGTGTTGTTGCTGGAGCACCAGCTCTCGAAACGTCTAGTGGCGCATTAGTCCTGTTCAGAGTAATTGCTTTGAAAAACCCCAGCTTTGCCTACAAAGAAGATCCTTATCCAATGAGAATGATGTGGCAATATAATTCCACAGAAATTGGGGAGCGCCTAGGAACATCCCTGCTTAGTATGGATATTAATGGAGATGGATTCGATGATATTATTTCTGGAGCTCCGTATTATACGAATGAAAAAAGAACCAAAGGTGGTAGAGTCTATCTCTTTCTATCGAATGGAAAAGACTTGGTCGATAGTGATGTCTATCCTGAACCAGTTAAAATTGCTGTTGATCAAACTGAGACCACAAATTGTGCTAAAAAGAAATGCTATTCTTTTCAATTTGGAAAGTCATTGGCCAATGCTGGTGACCTAGATGGTGATGGAATCGATGATTTGGCAGTGGGGGCGCCTTATGAAGATTTGGGTGCTGTTTATATATTCTCAGGAGGATCAAGATCACAAGAGGAATGGAAAAATGTCAAACCTTCACAAAAAATAACAGTTGATTCTCTTGGGGATGAATCTGTCAAGCAAATTCTAAATAAGGGAACTTTCGGTTGGTCTCTTTCAGGTGGTTTAGACATGAATGATGACGGTTTAATCGATTTATCCGTTGGAGCTTATAAATCAGATGCTGTGCTATCTCTCTTCAGTAGGCCCGTTGTTTTCGTGAAATGGAGCTTTAAATATCCACAGAATTTTGACTATGAATCTAAGACATTCGAATTTAGAGTTTGCGCAGAAGTAACAGGTAGTCGGCCTTCAATTTCAAAAATACTTAATTCAATGAATTATGTAATATATGAGGATTTATCTACCGGAGCTCCGCAGCGCTTCAAAATTGATGATGAAATCGGAAAGAAGAAAGGCGTTTTAATGGAAACAATCGCCTTAAATACAAAAATCTGCGAAACGTTTACATTAAAACTCTTAGACAATACCAGAGATCTTATCAGTGGCCTTAGACTTACTATAGTAATAGAGGCAACACAGCCGGACAAAGTTCTTGGAAATCAAATTAAATTGGTTAACTACCCTGCTGTCATGGATAAAGACAAAATTCGGTCAAAAATTATTCCATTTAAGACAACATGCCAGCAGGTTCCATGCCGTTGCGACTTAGTAACGAAAGTAAAACCGAATTTACCTTTAATTGACCCTCGGGAAAACGTCTATTTGTTTGATACTAAAGAAAACATCAATAATACGATTAGAATGGATTTTACCGTTGAGAACAACGGCGAAGAAGCTCATGATCCTAAGCTAATTATAGAACCCCCAGATAGTTTTAGATTGATTAATTTTGTAAAAACTGAAAATTCTCGGTGTTTTACCAGTTTAAACACCTCTGTTATAACTTGTAATCTGAAAGCACCCTTAAAACAAGGAGAAAAATCTGTGGTGGCTATAGACTTTCAATTTCAGCTTAGTCTATCTTCAAGTCTCTCTCTATTTCGAGCAGAGGCTAAATCAATCAGTGAAGAAACTCATCCAGAATCCAATATCGTGATTAATCGCATAAAGGCAAGTGTTACAATTAATTTAAGTCTGAGAGGACTGTCATCGCCAGACAGTCTGTTTATTGAAGGAGATATTAGAGGAGCATCTTCATTTAACTCAACAAAACAAATTGGACCTCCTGTTCAACACATTTTCAATGTTCGTAACGAAGGAAATTTTACCGTTCAAAACGTTCGTTTAGTCGTACACTTTCCATACGAATTAAAACCTTTAGATGGGGACGATCATGGAAAATATCTTTTCTACGTCGAGAAAATTCCAAATGTAGAGTGTTTTATTAAACCAGAATATGTTATAAATCCAGAAAATTATATCATCGGTGATTCAAAAACAGTTTCAAGTCAAAAATCAGTTTCAAAGAGGTCAGTAGGCGACTCGACAGGAGAGGATTATGGAAATTCAGTGTCAGATGGAACAACTTTAAAGGTTGGCTGTAAATTATTAGGTGCTAGATGCGCAGTTATCACCTGCGTTTTTAAAAGAATCAATACTGGACAATCAGCAGATGTTAAAATTTATGCAAGAGCTTGGAATACAACTTTCTTACAGGTAAATATATAGAATTTCTCTGTTTTTTACAATAATAAAATATAAGAGTTTTTATTAAGAAATATGTTTTGTTCAAAAGGAATTTGCCGAATACGAAACAGTTCATGTTCAATCGGAAGCCAGTTTAGAATATGGCGAAAATTTGTTTGATCGTACACCGGAGAATAACAATTTTACTATTATAACGGAGATCCAAACTTCTAAAATATTTGAAAAGAAGGGAATAAAAATTTGGCATATTATTTTAGCAGCAATTGGAGGTTTCCTAATTTTGCTTGTAGTCTTATTTTTATGCTGGAAGTGTGGTTTCTTCAAGAGATCGAAAAGAGACGAAATGTATGTGTATCAAGGAAAAAAACGAAAGACGAAGGACAATTTATAGATGATTTTTTATTTTATAGGATGAAATAATTTTACTAGTCAGTAACGTTTTTTTTTAAAGAATAAGCTCGTACTCTTTGAATGAAACGGTCCAGTAGATTTAGACGCTTAGTTCTGTTTGTTTTTCTTCCTTTTTTTACTGTTAAAAATTTTTTAAAGATTTGTATCTGTAGGTATTTCGAAGTATTGCTGTTGGTGCTAATGAACGAACATAGATTATTCAGATGTAATTTATTTCTCATGCTCTTTTGTCGTATAGCTTTTATACAACTTACAAAGTATATATATTTATTTACTTATATATACTATTTTCTCTTCTATTATGCAGTTTACATTTAGAATCAAAGATAAACATTATTTTTAGTGTTTTATCTCTAGTTTATCCTGTTCGTTCTCTCTAAGTAGTAGATGCATTTTGAATATGCCGTTTTAATAATGCAGATGGTCAGATACCGATATAAAGTATATAGGTACAAAAACTTGTTTTTAACAACTGAGGACTACAAAAATACTTAAAAAATTTTTGAGTAATTTTTTAATAGTGGAATGCTAAAAAAAAAATTAACATCAAAATAAGATGTAATAGAAATTCAAGCTAATCTGCTCATCTGTTCTAAGAAACATAACTGCTTAATTTTTGTTACATGAGTTTGTTTTCTCTTTTTTTTTCTATTTCAGTGAAATATGCATAATGTTTGTTTTCGTACGAGTTCAAAAGAATATTAATTCGTACTTGAATTTATTTTAGATTTATCTTGAAATGATAAAAAAAAAGAAAAATCAGTAGTTAACTTAATATAGACAAAAGTATAAAGGATAAAACGATGATATTGTATTGCTTTCGCTACTATACTATTTTATCTATATAATGTTGACTTACTGTTTTTTAGATTTAATAATCAATGTTTTATATATACACATATTTGTTTATGTAAGAAAAATAAACGTCTATTCTTTTTGTTTGTCTCAAGGTCATAATTAAGTTTATCATGCATGGCTTATTCTTTTATATATATATATAAAAGAGTGTTACGAAGCATTATGTTTATTTTTTATTGTTTTCGTGAGCTTAATAACCAAAGATTTGTAAATGTAATGTAACGAATTTTTCTTTCAAATGATTTAAAAAATTCGTTAAATCTATAAAGAAATATATATAAAAAAAGTGTTGATTGTAGGAGAAAAAAATCAATAAAATATTAAGTGTTCAATTTTGAAAGAAAACAACAACAAACAAACAAAAAAAGTGAAGGAATGTATTATGCAAATAGATTAAAAGAAAAAACAGAATACTTTCTATATTAGTATACATATTTATATTTATATATACAGTATATCTTACATTACAAGTATATATTTATATGTATTGTTTATGTTGCTTCTCTTACTTTTGCTTTCTACCATAAAAGTCTTTTAAACTTGTTAGCATTTGTAGAATTTACCTTTTTAGTATATACAGTATATTTATGTATAAAGTATATGCTTTTAAAGAAAATTGTAATATGCTAAATGGAAATAATTGTTTAAAGGATCCTAATGAAAACAATAAAGATTTCTCTTTTTGTATTCTTATTAATCTATTGTTATTTTTCAACAAAATTAATAACTTATTCATTTCATAATAAACAGACGAAGTGTATTACAGTCACGCACCAATCGACTAGAAATGATATAATTAAACAGCGTCGAAAAACTTTGAAAAATGGACGGTTTCAATGTATATACTGTAAAAAGTTGTATATACCTATATTACATATATATAAAACTATAAAGAGATGTACATATATATGTAATTATAGTTTTAAAAAAGCATTATATTTATTGCGTGTATCGATACAAAGATAGCACTTAAATGTAATATCAACTAAGCGTGTTGTTGTTGTATTAAAAGTGCCTGTTGCCTTTCCATTTCGTGTCTCTCACGCAAGGCTTCTAAATCAATTAATTCAGGAGTTTCTTCTACGTTCAAATCGACTCCATGAGTAGGACTTTTTTGTTCTTTAGGTTTTTGTTTCGGTGGTTTTTTCACCTGTTTCGCATACTGCATTGCTTTTGACCTTGCGCTAACAAGATCTTCTTTATCTAGGTTTTCTAAATTAGGTCTGGAAGACGACTTCTTGATACCTTTAAGGTCTTGACGGTTTTTTTCTTGCACTTGTTTAGCATATTCTTGTTTTCTTTGAGCTTTTTCTTTCTATATATTTGAACAGAGTTTTAGAAAAAGGGTGCTTTACTTTTGATATATATATATACAGTATACCTTATCTCTAAGAGTTTCATTATCCAAATCGGGTCCTAAACCCCCCAATTTCACTTCTCTATTCATCCTCTTATAATCCTCAATTGTATAGATCTGATAATTCTTTTCATTCTTTGCTCTCTTCTCCTCTTTCTGCTTTTCGATTTCATATTGCTCAGCGTAAGTAAGTTGTTGACTTTTAGGCATTTGATGTCTGGGCGTCGGTTTTATGTCCCGAGGTGTTTGATTGTCTTCTGTACTATTTGAAGGAATTGGCGGTAGTACTCTATATGGACTTTCGACAGTTTGAATACTATCGGCGCTATTTGGAACTTGGGCAGGCATAGTAAAAATATCTGCCGTCTGATGAGCGAAGAAATCATTTTCAGACGATCGACGTTTGTACCATGTTGGAACCTGAGTTGAAACTTGAGTAGGTACCTGGTAGCCCATCTGCTGCTAATTAAAACAATAAGCTAATCAAATATCTAAGGCTTTTCTACAAATAGATACTTACAGGAGCTACGGGAACCTGCTGTTGTACAGCGCTGGGTTTCTTACTTAATTTCCTTTTATTACCAGAGCCGTCTTTCTGCGTTGCCAAGCTTGTCGATCTATTTTTCCATAACCTCTCAGCTTCACTTTGATATTCCTCATCACTAGCTTCCTGGTTGATAAATTTTTCAACATTCCTTGGTTTTTGAGCCTTCGGAATTTTTTCTTTTCGCCTAGGTGTTGGTGAAGTCTGCTTTTTCTCTGCAAAGATTTGACCGTAACTCTTTTTTTGTTGCTTTTTATTTAAAGATTCAATGTTTCGTTCGATAAAATCTTTTGAAAAATTTTCCCGGTTCTTTTCACTCTGTTCTTCCGGTTGCTGAGCGTACTTTAAATATCTCGGATCAATTTGATTGTTGGAAGCCTATTATAAAATTATAAATCAATTACAGTAAGAAAATAATTAATAAGGATACTCACTAAGGATGGATCGGTACTCTTTGGTACTGGACTTAATTGTTGCGCCATCTGTTGCTGTTGAAGTATTTGTTGCTGCATCATCATAAATTGTTGCAATTGTTGCTGTTGTTGCATTTGTTGCTGTTGGATATTACTTTGTATGACTGCTTGTTGTTGCAGTTGATGAGCAAGTATATCTGTTGATACTCTTGGAGACTTTTCTTTAAACCTTCGTGGTGATTTTAAAGAATTAGGAGGATCTAAGTCGTCAGAGTCTGAATCATCCGAATCTGTATCATCAAAATTTGCAGTTTTTTTAACAACTTTTCGAGTTCGTTCCCGTTCTTTTCGTTTTTCTTCTTCCAAACGTCGTTTTAGTTCTTCTTGTTCTTGCTCTTTCCTCCTTTGAATCTCTTTTTTCCTAAGTTCCTCTTCTAACAATTTTTTTCGCTCCAGCTCTTTTTGTTTCTTCCTAAATTCTTCTCTTGCCAATTCCTCCTCCATAAGTTTTATCCTCTCCTGCTCTTCGTATCTGTTTAGTTCATTTTGTAACTTTTGCTGTTCAAATATCTGCCTTTGCTGGGCTCGTTTTTCCTTTCTAGCTACGAATAACTCGTGAAGCTCTTCCTCGTCCTCCCTGCGCCTTAGCTCCTCCAAACTCTCTCTTGACGGTTGGGTTATTGTTGTAACATTACTGGTAGGATTGCTATAATATCTCTCTGATTCATAATCCAGAGAATCAACAGGAAGAGGTTCGCTTTCTTCATTCCTTTCCCATTCATCACTCTTATGCATATCATTTTCGTTATCAGCTATCCGCTTTTTTAATCGCTCTTGATACATTCTCTCCTGCTGTAAATCTTGCTCTTCCTACCAAAAATATTTTTGCGTTAAGTACACTAGAATTGACACTAACAATATAATTGATCCTTTTATCGATAGTCTATAACAGTAGTAATTACAAAGGAAATGTTATAAAAAAGTATTGCGAAATAATCCAGACACATAATGCCAGTAGTTTGATTTTTAAAGATTTTCAATAGTGTTTGTTAGGAAGAAAGCAAAGAGGGGAAGGGGGAAAACAAAAAACAGCAAATTTCATTGAAAAGAAATAATAAGAAGATAATTCGATTGTTAAGAAAAACAAAAATATAAAAAGAAAATGACCTAAAAATCAATACTTCACTTTTTAAATAAACAACACACCTGCTCTTTTTTGACCTGTGCTTTCGAAAAAGGTGATTCGATGGGTTGAACGGGCTTACTAACTCTAAGCAATCCTTGAGGCGGCTAAATAAATCGTGACAAACGAAATCATAACACTCGAAAAACAAAACAAATTAAAATATGATGGTAAAAAAATAATTTTTTCTCTTTCGACAAAAAAGCAAACGAATATTAAAATAGATTAATTAAATATTTACTGTTGAATTTATTGTTGTTGTTGTTGCTGTTGATAATCCTTTGTAACTTCTATCTTCGTATCTGAGAAATGAAGAAGAAGAATGAAAGGTAATGGAATATATAAATAATCAAACGGGTATTAACATATAGTATTTACCTATCCGAATAAGCTGATATACTTGATGGTTGCTTAGGTCTTATCCTTTCTATGGGCTTTATTTTTTTAGCACTAGTTACTTCTAGAGAATCATCAACGTTCTCGTTAACGTATTCGTATCTATATCGGTAGGGTGAAAGAAGAAGAATGAATGCTTTAATAAGAAACTCTCGTCACAGAGAATGAGGATTGGTTTTTGAAATAACATAAATACTAAGAGGATTAATGAATGACATTATTAGAGTAAATTTCCTGTATAAACTTCTAGATTAATAAATTAGACCTTTTAATCCGATAGGGTCAAGCTGTTTTTTTTAAAATTCCCTATCTAATTCTATATCACATTTGCCTAACGAAGGCCTATACTATCGACAGTATTATATATTGCTATTGATTTTAAAATAAACTGAAAATTTTATAAGTAAATTTGCGTTATTCTCCTCTCTTCCCTTTTTTGTGTTAAAGAAAGCTAATAGTTTACTTTTAAGAGAGAGAATACAAATTTTAAAATTTGTTCTTTTTCGAACAATTCTAAAGTAATAAAAGTTTAGATACTTTTCGTCCTCTTCGTCGCCCTTTCGAACTCTAGCAGAACCTAGAGAACTCATTGTCCTCTCACGTAAAAGGTCGAGCAACTTTTCGTTATCCGTCGCTAAGATTCTTCCTTGACTCATTTGATCTTAAGTAATTGAACGCTTAATCTCAAATTACTCCTGGTTAATATATCCTCAATATCGCTCTACAACAACATTTAATTACACTTCTACAGATATTATATTATTTAACATACTTATTCTCCAATTCTACAACTTCTTTCTTATCAGATTAAGAGGTAATTTATGTAGATAATCTTTAAATTCCCATAAAGTTTCGAAAGACGACGTTGTCGAATTTCTCAAACTCCCATCGTGCAGTGTGTTGTCTTGGTAACAAAATGGCCGATGAAGTTGTAAACAAATTTGGCGCGTTTCTTTCAACAATACTTATAATAAATTCATTAATAATTCGAGAAAGTAGAGTAAGTTGTTCGTTTTGTCAAATGTATTAAGTCTGATAAATACTGCATATATTAATACTTTTACGAAAAGCGCATGTTAAATTTGTCAATCTTTTTAACAACATTGACTAGACTAATTAAACAGTAGAGTTACAGGACCTTATATTTTGCTGTAACATACTTTCTTTCAAAAATAATGAACAAAGTTTGACAAAATACAAAAAATGAATAAAAAAATATTCAGATTATTGCTTAAAGCAGACTGTTGCTTTGCGTCCTTTAATCCTAACTGTTTGATTTGTCAGAATTTTACCTAGGAGAAAACAAAAACAAACACCGTTAGACGGAATTTTTTCTTTTTTTTGGCAAAAATTAATCGTTAAATTTCCTTTTTTCAAGGTTAATTATTATTAATATTTTTTTATCTCATTCGAAAAAGAGATCAATACTCAACATTTTAACATACATATTGACTAAGTTCATTCATTCTTATTTTTTCTTCTCATTATACGCCTCACTCTTAACATAATAGACTTTCTTGCTGCACTCGATAATCTGGTCACTAAACAAAATATAGTTGCGGCTAAAAAAGCCATATTGTAGCAGGTTACGAAAACTATGTTGTGTAACCATTTTGGTGGTGTTCCTGGATGAAAGTCAGTAAATCCTAATGTTCTAGCCAAAAGGGGCATAGCTGAAGATATAATTAACCACAAAGAACAATTTCCGATTAGTTTTGTTGTTGATGTGTTGGATTTGAGTAACATTAACTTTGGACTTATATAAGGAAGACAGTAAAGTCCTACAATAGACGAAAAGGTAACATAGAGAATTACCAGCAAGTATAAAGTTGAACCAAATAAGCCTGGAAAATTTGGAAAAAATATAATTTTAGTTTTATTAAAAAAGAAGAAAACAAACCTAATCTTGAAAAGCTCGCAGCTCCTAAAACCAAGTTCTTGGAAATTGCAGGAGAAGAAGTTCCAATTAATAATTCCAATGTATTTCTCAGCACTAGTAGACCGCAAACCGCAGTTAAACTAACTAGTGCAGCAAATAATATAGGGAAAATAATGATTCTAATATAGTCCCTCTTCACTCCAAGCCATCTTCTTCTTTCTAATTCCGTATAATCATTGTCCAAATCGCTCAATTTCTTTTCATAATCGTGTAATGAATGAGATTCGTTGTTACCATTCGCCAATTTTGAATAATTTGATGAGGAATGTTTCAACCAATTGAGATGACGACGAAGTGTTTCTTGTTCAAGAGACGTTGTATAAAGTTCATCTTCGATTTTGCGTAGAAAAGCAGGTTTTTTTACAAGTTTTCCGAGTAATGTGAACATTCTTACAAAACCCAATGGAGTACAAACTATTTTGAACAAAGAATAAGAATGATTGAGCGTTAATCGTTTATGTAAAAAATACCCCACCAGATGGCGGTTTCATTGTTAGAAATTATGCAAATTATTGAAATAATCTTTAAGAAATCTAAAATAATACTTACTAAATAGCAATAATACTCCAATTAGAGAGATACAAGAGTATAAATAGGGCAAATAAAAGCTCCAAACATCTAAAATAGGCTTTTTTTATTAATTAGTTCAAAAATAAATATGAACTATCTCACCAAACAAAGTTCGCTTGCTCCATTCGTCCTTGTTGAAAATGGCTGCAAATATGAACGTCAAACCACAGGCCATGATTGCCATTAAGATTAGAACTAAAGCAGTTTCATAAACTCTGCTCATAATTCCCTTTCTACAACCGGGTAGACCTTCTGCCTCGGTAAACAAATAGGCAAACGGCATTAAAATCAGTAAACTTAGATTAGAGAATAGGGAAACCCAATTCCATAAACCTTCAATTAAAGAAGAATTTAGCCATTGCATGTAATACGAATTGGTATAATGGAGCAAAAGTTCGTTAGATATTATTGAAATTGGAAGAAGTAACGCTGCTCCTAATGAACTAGATAAAGTAAACGTGCACATCCACAATCTATTAAAGAGAATAAAATAAAAATAAGAATATATATGTATATAGATAGATATATATAGTGTTAGTATTATACAATATATGTCTTTTAACAAAGAGCTCAAGTATTCCTTGAATACAAATATTTTTAAGTAATGTCGAGTTTAAATGGAAATAAAATTTAGAATGTTTGAATTAATATTTGATACTGAATAGATATCAACTTTCTTTATCGTCTATTCAAAATATCTTTTCTATTTCCTTTGTACTTACGATATTCTATAAACAATGGCATCTTCTTTTTCACCGGAAAAATGATCTTCGCAAATAGTCTTTTTTTTAAAATATGTTAGGAAGAAGTATGAAGAAACGTAAAGAATGATGAAGACTAGCAAGAAGATCTGAAAATATTGATTTTAAAATAAAATTTCATCGGTCCACTTGACACTTACGATATATTGACGAACTGCGTTGTGAAACAACCTTTCACGTAATTCGACGTCACTATCATCCATAATTTTCTACAGCTTTCCCGATCATCCAGTATATAGTCTCTCGAGAGCTTTTAACAAAAAAATAACACAATCACTTCTTATTGAGAACCGCTTGTTATGGGTTTAACTATAACATGAATGGGAAATAATCAGCTGAGAGTTTTAGTTATCTTCATATTAATTAAAACATAGAGTTGACTCTTTTCATTTTAACAATAAAACGTAAAAGCATCCTTATAGAAAATATAATTTTTAAAACTCTTTAGCAAACTATAATTTTCATATTATAACCAGCAATTTCATGCACACTCAAAAATCAGCTCAAGATAAAAGATATTTACCTCAATGGGAATTTTTTTATTTAAACGAATATCTCTTCGAACTCTAGAACTCTGATTTCGAAGTAAATTGTAGCGTTCATCCCTGTTTACATTAATTTAAATGAGTAAAACTAATTAAGCTTAGTCCTCGATTTTCTGTGATATGAGGTGACCCAGGTTTTAGTCACAACTGCCATAGAAATAATTTTTACGCATGCGCAAAAGTAGAATTTCCGCAACCGGAACGCTCATTTAAAGAGAGAAATTGTGGTGTATCACTAAATTAAGCCCCATTTCTTTCGAAATGGTAAGTAATAACATGCGTCAAAATAATAGTCACCAGTTCATAGCGAATTCACTAGTCTAAATATTGAAGTATGGCTATAAAGTTAAATTGTGACGATCGTCACGTAGAGTAACAGTTTTAGGTCACTGTAGTAAACCTCAATTTCAACAGGATATAAAAAACGGAATTTCGGAGGAGACGTCAACGATTGACGAATTTCAGGCAATTGCCGCAAGTCGGTGGGATGTAAAAAACCCTACATCGAAAAGATCACCAGATATGATTACGATTTGTGCCTACGATGAACAGCGATTGCCCAATAATAATGAGGACATTACGAAGATTGCTAAATATAGCTCCAACGAAATTAATTGTGGTCCCGATATTAATTGTCCTATATCAGCGATCTGTGAGGTAAGTAATAATATTAAAATTTTTATTTAAAATATGAATTTAAATTCGGCCAAAAATGAGTTCACTTGTGCTTGTTTAGAGTTTTTTTTCCGAGTTTACTACATATGTAAATTTTAAAATTTGAATGGCTTACTTTCAAAAGTTGTACACTTTAATTAATTACAGACTAAGAAATATTTTTATGCTTATAGAAATTCTCCGAAAGGGAACAAGCCAAGGAAAGTAAGAAGAGGAAGAATAAAGAAATTTCCGAATTTACCGAAAAAAAGCATTGTTCTCGTTCAATAGCATTAAAATCTACGGCGCTCTTCCCTCATCATATATCTTTTGATGATAATCAAAGACATGATGAACAGTCAACGTTTGAACAAGAGTCTCCTAGTTTATCAGCTCACTTCAATCGAAATTGTATTCGAGAGGAAGTACCGTTTTTTTTTAACGATCACAGACATTCTCCTAGAAAGCATCTGACACAATTGCTAAAAGACCGTGGAGAACAACCTCGGCCAAAATCTTTCGGAACTTTCTTACAATATTCATCCTGCTCCCAACTTGGTGATGGTATCATGAAGTGCATGGAATGTCGTAATCAAAGAACTTTAAGTAATTATTGTCGATTTTTTGCTTTTCGAAAAATACGCTACGACGAAAACGGCTTAAGGGCTGTAGGTTTCAGTGAAATGTGCGATATTCAGGAAGAAGATACTATTTTGTGGAAGTCATTATATCCGATATCAAAACCGTATCTTACTCAAGATATGGCCAAGTACATAATAGAGAGAGTTGCGTTTAAGTTTCTTGAAATGTTGGAAATGGAAAGGGAGGCTATTAAATTTAAAAACTCTCAAATGAAGTTATTTTGGAAGCGACCTTGCCATCAGATTAGAGAAATGTGTGATGTTTGTAATACAACGTTATTCAACATAAATTGGGTCTGTGCCAAATGCGGTTTCTCTGTATGCATCGATTGTTTTAAATTGAAACTTCACAATTCAAAAGTGGAAGTAAAGGAAGCTGAGAGAAAGTAAGTGAAATTATTCTTTTCGATTTTAGAGTTAATTAAATATTTTTGTGAATAAGATGGTTAACTTGCGCTTCCAACAACAACGAAAATCATTCAACCGACTCACTTATAATTGCTCAAATTATTCCTGGTTATGCGTTTTGGACTTTAGGAAAAGACCTACGTTCTGTAATAAATCAGCACGATCTTAGAGTAATTAAAGGATCCGATGAAGCATCTTCTCATATTAAAAATATTTATGATTATCTACAAAAAAAGACGTTGGACGAGAATAAAGACTTTTTCGATATACCTGATAAATTGTTTTCATCTATTCCTCATTTTTGGATTGATAATCAGAGGGTTCTTCAAATTCTTTATCCGAGACATCCAAATGCTGTAGACCTGTTTAGAAGTCAATGGTCACTAGGAATACCTGTTATTGCTTCCAATTGCAATAGTTATATTGATGATGAATTATGGCATCCTAAAAGATTCACAGAAGAAGTAGGAAACAAGAAAGCAACCCTAGTTAACTGCAGAACACACGAGATCATTGAAGACCAACTGATTTCTGAGTTTTGGGATGGATTTGAATGCGAATCGGCAAGAATGCCAGATATTCGAAACAAAAAAGAGCACCTTATTCTGAAATTAAAAGATTGGCCTCCCACAGAAGACTTTGCCAAAATCTTACCTAAGCATTTTAGCAATTTAATGGAAGCTCTCCCATTTCCAGAGTATACTCATCGAGATGGTGTCTTCAATTTAACATCACGTCTGCCTGACTTTTTTGTGCGTCCTGATTTGGGCCCAAAAATGTACAATGCATATGGTAGTGCTAAATACCCCAATGAAGCAACAACCAACTTACATTTAGACGTGTCTGACGCCGCTAATCTTATGCTCTATGTTGGAATTGTAAAAGATGATGCTAATTGTAATCACCATAACGTTGTTATGAACGCTTTGCGAAATGAAGGTGTTTGCAACATTCAAATTGAAAGAGCTCAAAAAGAAATTCCAGGAGCCTTGTGGCATATCTTCGACGCAGACGACGCTGACAAAATACGAGCTTTCTTAAGAAAAGTGGCACAAGAAAAAGGTGAGAAAATAGAAGCTAATCATGATCCCATTCACGACCAGAGCTCTTATCTTGACGTCAACTTAAGAAAAAGGCTAAAAGACGAATATGACATCGAAGGATATTGCTTAGTTCAGTTTCTAGGTGATGCTGTTTTTATTCCAGGAGGTGCACCTCATCAAGTTAGAAATTTACATTCTTGTATTAAAGCAGCTGAAGACTTTGTATCTCCCGAGCATCTTCATCATTCTTTCCGATTGACTAATGAATTTCGTCAATTATCGGATACACACTCAAATCACGAAGATAAACTGCAAATTAAAAATATAACGTATCAAGCGATAAAAGACGCTGTTGCTGTTCTTAAGAGATAAGAAAAAATAACTGATACAGCTCTGCTGATTAACTAGTTTGCCTTTGTTTTAAAATAGTTTATGTGGATGTTTAAATCAGAACAAAATAGCTCGAATAGTTTTATATATTAGTATATATATATATATACGTATATTGTAAATAACGCCTTATCATTTTTTAAGAAATACTTAAATGTCAGTAGTTTTTTCAATGAAATTCTCTTGATAATGGATCTATGTAAAATAATGTACAGATTTCTAAATTATGGTACAGAATTTTTAGAATATTTCGCAGTTTTCTACGAAATTTTCCAATAAAAATATTCAGGTTGAAGAATTAAGGGGAAATTCAGTTGGTCAACTAACCAGATGGCGCCTTTAAAGTTATCCTTCAATACTATAGTCACGTGACTAGTGACGTCATAGCTAAACAAAACTGCAGCAAAAAAATATGGACCGTCGATGTAAATCAAAATGTATGGAAACAAAACAAATAAATGAGGAATTTGATAATACAGATGATGTATCTACCACTCAGTTAATTGAGAAAAGAGAGGAATATCTCAGAAATTTACTTTTACCCATTGAAAGTCAACTGGTTGTACTGCAAAGAATTTTATATTGGGAAATACCATGGGCTAGTGCGTCGTTGATTATCAACGTTAATTTATTCTTCTAGTAAGTAAAAATACTTTCAGTTAAATTATAAAATAAAAATTAAGAGCAATACGAATTTATTATTTAACATCTGTTGCTTTAAAAATATATAAATATATTTAAGTCAGTCAGCATTTGCAACGGATGTGACGTCATTAATTCGAACATTTTTAAATGATACAAGTAGAACTTTCTTTTTCTGTTTTGCAGTCCTTTAAGATATTGCACAAAAGTTTTGTATCTTATAAAAAATAATAAAACAAAAATGTTGTTAAAATATATTATAGAATATCAAATAATTACGATATTCAGTATTAAATTAATGTATCTATTATATTAGTTGAAAAAATGTTTATCTTAATCAAATTTTAATTACTATTTGTTGATGGATGTATATATGTTGTACTTTATGCAACAGAGAAATTCTTTAATAGCTTAAAAAAGAAATTGAAAAAGTTAAGTTAAAGAAAACGTGCTAATAATAATAATAATTGCCATTTAGATTAGATATCTTTATCAATTAATAAACATCCTTGAGCTCATCCTCTTTATTTTTCAACAGCTTTGCAACAACTTGTAGGCCAATTTATCTCATTGGCATCATTTCCGGACTCATTGTCTCAGTGGATATGTGGTTTAACGTATTCTGGCCTGAAATAAGAGTGTCCAAACCAGCGAACGATGACAACGAAGAGTCAGTATTGATAACAGAGTTATCTCTTCATACTTTTATTATTATTTGAACATATTTAATAATAGGGTTATTACGTAGTAGTTTTTTTTTTCTGAAAACAACCAGTACTTGACTCATTCATAAATATAGTATATATAAAAACATATTTACAGGTTGTACTTAGAAATTATAACGCAAATTTTCCCATTGGAATCATTTTCTTTTGCAGATAACACTTATTTAGCACTTCTAATGAATACAATTCCTCTTTTTAGTTGGACTCCTTTACATCCTCAAGCAGCTACAGTTCCAGAATTAGCTAGAACAACAGCAGAATTCTGGACTACACTTACATTATATGTTAATTGTCTCAGGAAACTGCGTTCGGAGAGAAAAGTAAAATTTTTCCTTATCAACTTCACCATCTTTTCGTCCATTCTGTTAATAAGCTCATACATCAGTGGTCTTATGCTACTATATACGATTGCCATGTTTCTTTTAATTACTCCTCCTGTTTCAAAATATGGCCTCCTACAGAGGCTATACGAACGCCTTGAACCGCATTTAATGACAATTGAGTATAGTCTCAGTATTCAGAGAAGAAGAAAAAGAAGAAGAGGAAGTGGAAGTGGTAGGTTGACAATTTTCAATTTAGTGTACTTGTAGTGGTACTTATATTTCTATCAGAGGAGTTTATGGAAGGAAACGAACCACCTCATATACAAGTAAAGGACGAAAAAGGAAATATTTGCGAAACAGATGACAGTGATTTAGACTTGTCTTCAGCATGCGTTGATCCACAGAAGTCTGCAGCACTGGCGAAGGTTATTACAGATAGCGAAGATGAAGGAACTGATTATGCCCCTTCAGTGGATGATTCGCTCATGCCACCTACTCCAATGACAATTAGTTCCACCAGTGAAATAGAGGATACTCTCGATATAGCTCCCGAACATTATGGAGCGGAGAGTCCAAGTCAAACTAGTGAATTCGAAGACTATGATTTATTGCCAGATGAGGACCTGGCTAGGAAGGAAATATAATACCATTCTTACCTTACAGTAAATTTATATATTTATATAGATATTCATCTTATATCCTGCTGTGTAAGTCTGCACGCAAAATGATTACGTTAAAGTTGGAACAGTATATTATACATACATTTCCGTAACATAAAAGTATAGATTTAACAAATCATCCGAGTAATCTATTAGAAAATTGATAATTTTTGTTTGCATTACAAGTAAAGGTAAAATATACTTAAAAAAAATGAGTGCCATCTGAACAAATGGAAAGAAAACAAGTTGAATGAATGTTTAAAGGATTTTTCTCATTTTATATTTTTCCTCTTTATAGTATTTCATGGGATTAAAAAAGAGTAGTTTAACTTCTTAATAACTGCATTATGGAATATACAGTATACAAATTCACAACTCTTTTCTTGATATAAAACAGAATGTTCACAGTATAGACTAGTTTGTCTTACAATAATATAGATATTTGAAATTGAACACTAGCACTTAGCACTCAAGTTAAATGCTTTAAAACATCACTTTTAAGAAGAAATGAGGAAAATTTGGAAATTTGTTTTAATCGTCACTTGATTGAATGGTTTATTAATTTTTATTGCATTATTTTTTTTTTTCAATAGGAAAAAGGTTTGTTATTTTTCCCCTTTAAAGTAAAAAACTAATCTATACATTTAAGACTGATGATTTCGTTTTCATATTTTATTTTCTCGTTTGACTATTTTTTGAAGAAGTAAAATAAATACAAGGAAAAATTTGTAATAATTCTTTCGTTTCTTTATTAAGAATACTATATAGAGACATATGAAACTTCGCAGACGAAATACGTTACATGAACATTTAAAAAATTTTCTAATTTCAAATTTGAATTTCACTTCACTTAAGACAAATCGATGACTCAATTACACAAGCAAATGTCTCTTCCTTAATTTTTTTGAATTGGTTTGATTAATTTCATTTAAAAAGTTGAAAAAAGTTGAACCATTAAGGAGCGCCGTGGAAAATAAGTTTATGAGATCACTTATAAAAACAATTAAATGGCATATTTTCTAAATGAAATGCAATACATATTTCTGTACAACACCGTAGGCTCAAGTCTGCTTCATCAAGCATTAATTATTTTTAACTAAACTAATACAGATACATGTAGAAGTGTACATGTAAAGGGATGTTATACGACACAAAAACATATGTAAATATATGTTTCTTTGTTTGTATATGCTTCAAAAAAGACATATACATTTTATGTATATATATACACTGTATATATCTATATATATATATATATATATATATAATATAACTGTATTATCATACAACACTAATTAGCAGCTTTGCTGAGAGGAAACCAGACAATATCCATTGATAGAATGTTCTGAAAAACTCCATTACTTAATTTAACTGAAAATTTATCACCGGAGTCAGAGTGGTAAACTTGTGGGTCTACACACCCTTGCATTTGGTGGAGCTATCAAATCTACGTGTTCACTAGATGGCACAGCACCATTGCTATCTTGAGATATAAGTGGGCGGTAATCTATTTCACTAGAATCACTTGCAGCAATAGATTCATTGTTGTTGATTGTTCTCAGCGAAGAATTAGAAGATAACGTTAGCTCCAAGACCTTAAATCTCTCTTCAACACATATACCAGTTAACCTAGCAGCATCATCAGCATCCCAACATTCTTGTATGGTCTCAGAAATATCCATAAGAATATTAGAATTTAAGATTTTACAATTAATGGAAGGTCTCATATTTTGTTTAACAGCAATAAACTGCATAGATTCTAAATTGGCTACCATTCCATTTAACTCTATTTCAAAAGGCAACAAATGCCTGTTATTGCTGTAAACATTCAATATCTCCCAAAGAATTAATGATAAAGAGTATATATCTGCACTTCTTAAAGAAGAACTCACATCACCCATGTTAACTGTACCATCCAATAATTCAGGTGCCATGTATCTGGTTGTGCCGGCGTTTATAAGTCCACTGTCCATTTCGTTTCCAGCAACGTGACCTAAACCCAGATCACATAATACGCAAGATGAATCTGCTCTAACAAGAACATTGGTCGAGGTTAAATCCCTATGGGCAATCTTATTCTGATGAAGGAATGACAGAGCACTGGATAGAGTAGACATTAACTTTATGGTTTCGTCTAATTGTAAGTCGTTATGGCTGGATAGGTAGTCTCTTAGAGAACCACCTGGTACATATTCCAATACCAATTTCATTAAGTCATCTTTCATAAATGAACCGAAAAATTGTAGTATTCCTTGGTGACGCACACCTAAATTATCAAGGTGTCGGTAGATCATGACCTCCCTTGAAAAATGGTTAAAGTTTTCTCTGCAAAATGATTTAAATATAACTAGTTTATCTCCCATAGTAGCAACCCAAACATCTCCATATCTACCAGAAGCGATCAGAGATTCTGGGGTATAACTGGCTTCAGTTAAAAACTCAGTACTAAATTTGGTCGACTTTTCACTGTGCTCCTCAAATCGGCTTCTAGAGCACCGCTTCTCATATGTACACACTCGATATACTGAATAGCAAATAATGACAATAATTGAGAAGATAGCCAAAACTGCCAGCGGTATTAAAACTTTAATAATATTATTTCTTCTACCCTCTAAGTTGGATTTTTGTGAAACCTTTTGCGAATCATTGTCATTGCCGTAGATGTCACTTTGCTTGTGATGGGTCACATTAAAAAAGTGCTTTGGGTTAATTTTATCCTCCGAATTACAATAGTTTGATTTACAACAACAAACTTGAACGCTTCTCCCATTAGGATGATATTGAGTTAAACATTCGTTGGTATCATCGCAATTATAATCTGGTGGCCATGACTCAATGTCCAGACACCCTGAACTGTAGACTTTTACCTTTTTTGAGGCATTTTTCTGAACAACATAGTGCGCGTAACATTTATGAGAAGGACTATGGCAACGTATTGTTAAATTAGAATAGAAAATTATTCCTCCAAAATCCTTATTTGAAACTCCAGGGTCATTGGTAAAATTTTTATCTGGTTTATCGAGTGTAGGATAACCACGATTTCCGTTGTTTGTGAATTTGCAGGAAATGGTCTCCTCTTTCTTATAGACTGCTGCGCCATCTATAGGATTAAAAAACCATTATAGTAAACTAAATTAACAACAAAACAGCATTATCCTGAGGAAAAAATTACGTTATCATAGTCGAACATCTAATTAAGCAAAACAAACTAATAAATATAACAGTGTTTTTTGTATATACTCTATAAAGATAATTAGAAAATCTCAAATTAAAAAAAAACAAAGATAGAATAAAAGGTCGGCAGTGTCAGATTTTTTTTTCTGTTTAATTGTGAAAGAGATATTTTTATAACTAATGCATTTATTCAATAAGTAAGTGAAACTTGTTAATTTGTTAGAAAACATTCTATGTGGCCTGTAAAAATTTAATCCGTTTGAAAAAATCTAATTTTTCTCTGAATTATGAGTGGCTGTTAGTGTTTTCTAAAAGCCTTCTATTATAACATGTAAATGTCTGCACGTTTTTAATGTTTATTGTAATAGACGAAGAGTATTTTGTCTTATATTATTTGATCTTAATAGATTCATTAAAATATGTTGTAAACGAAAATCATGGCTCTTTTCAATGTGGAATAAATTTTGAAAGAACAAATAATGAATATCAATAGTTTAGGGAAATTCGGTTATAATATTTCTCATTCGACCTTTTCATATAACTGTTTATCATGCTATAGTATTCAAAATAACGGCAATAACTTTTAGTTTAAAATTAACAGGTGAAATTGATGGGCTTAAAGAACGATTAAAGGTTAAGAAGAGAGATATTTCAAGATTTCCGACGCGATATTTTCAAAACCTTTTAACGCAAGTTAATAGTTTATATTAAGCATACACCTGCGTAATCGCGTAACTCGAGTTGTATCAACGCAGTTATCAACGACAATAGTCAGTTAATTTGATCTTATTTGGATAGTGTTCGGTACAAAGAAAAAAAATAGAAGAACAAAAAAAATTCTGTTAATTAGAACTGCAATCAAAGCAATATTGTTTTGCAAGATATTATAATCGAATAATTCGACTGTATCGAGATTTCTTTTACTTTGAGCCCTCACTTTTTCATCGATTGTGAATGCCATTAAGAGAGTGCAGAGAACATTATTGTAATTTATTGTTGAATTACTCTAAATGGCTATGAAATAAATTTATAGCAGATCCAGTATCTTGAATTGACAGTATTTCATTTTAAAATGTCTTTAAGAAAACAAGGTGTCGTCAATAAAGATAAACGGTATGAACAGTCGCTCAAATCAATAAAATAAACATGCCGTTTAATTTGTGATCAACATTGGAATTGTTTAAACAAAAATGCTAAATACTGAATATACCGGTGTCGGCCAACTCGATAGAGAACAAATATAACTCAGCACGAAAACTGAAAAGTTTATCAACCCTTAGATTAATTTATCATCGGCGAAAGGGGAAGAGAGGAGGGGCGTTAAGGGTGAAGGAGTTGAAAATCAAATAGAATCGAGCAACAGATGCAATTTGTCAAGAGAATCATTCCACAGGCTGACTTAAGCTATGCTCAAGTTTGGGAAAAATCAAGAACAGAGATTCATTCGAACTGATGAAAAACATAGTGTTTATTTCACTTCGAAAATACTGGAGTAATAGCAGATGCCTCAACGAGAGGTAAGAAGGGAAATTGCTTTAAGTTAGAGTATGCAGAAAACAACCAAATCTTCTTTTACACCATGAAATGAGACCCGGTAAAAACGGAGCCATGCTATCATTCCACTGAGTTAATATAAAAAAGAAAACCATCAATATTATTTTATCTAGCTAAACCGCAAACCCCCTTACCAAACATTTGCCTCCACTGACATTTACTGGCGCCAAACAGGGTTTGCATTCTGTTATCTTGCTTTAGTTCAATTATTCATTGAAATAGTGTGTCTACTAGCTTCTCTATTTCTTTTACATTGAGAAATAAAATGTAAGCAAATGAAAGCCATTTACTAAATGATAGAAGGCGGGAGTCTTGAAATTTGATCTTTAGACGAAGGGTGTTAATATCAAGTGGAATCCAATTAGAGAATTTTAGCATAGGCAGGCATCAAAGATTAAAGACAGTTACGGATTCTTTAAGAGATACGTCGAAAGACTAGTCATGCGTCATCTTCCAAAGAGTACCCATGAAAAAATTATTAAACTCTTATAAATTATCTGAAACCCTTTAAAAGGACTAAGTTTTAATTATGTACATAGCTAAAGTATTCAACTAAGCAATCAATACATGTTTATGTGCAACCATGCGTGCTAGTATAAAATCCATAGAAAAATTCCCATTATTTGCGCGAAAACAATTTTTGATGGTCGGATCCTTTAGCTAAATCTTTCAATCTTGTTTGCTTAAATTTTCCAGTTACGTAATTCTAAAAATACATTAGGATCCTGTAAGCCTACGACGATGCTTTAAAAATAAACAAGTATTGTATTATTTTGATTCCCATTAATTAGTATTCTTAAAGAGTTAGAATCGGGAAAAGAGAACGAAAACAAGAAGTATAAGAATTAAAACAATGAAAAAGCAAAAATTATTCATTAGCTAATGAAAATCAGAAAACCGGCCTGAACAGTTTTTCAGATATTCTTTGTTCTACCTAAATCTAATGTTAAAATTCATCGTCTAAGGACATTTTATACATAAAATGCAAAGACTACAACAAATAGAGTATAACATTTTTTTCAGATCCTATTTTGCATTTATACAACTTTAGATTTACTACTTCAAGTTAGAGAAAAAATATTTAATCCGACTCGAAATAGCCAAGATTCCACTCTGAATATTTTAACGAAAAAAAGCATGATTCCTATCAATCAACGAAAGCCGATAAAGAATATAGTTTAAACAATGCTTACCTAAGAGACCATGGTATGAAATCAACAAAATCAAGGAGGAGAAAACGGACAAAGAATCCATAACGCCGGTATAAGAACGTTTAATGGCGGCTGTCTGGCTGTATTGATCGATTCTGACCGATTTTAGCGCCGAAAGTTTCCCTTCTTCTCGCACCTACTTTCAAAGTCAATGAAAGTGATATATTTTCTCGATCTTCCTCTGGTTTTTATCTCTTTTCATTTGTTCACAAAAAAATTAATTTAGTTTTTATTGCCTGAACTGCGCATTTAGAAATCAGTATTTGACACCTGACCCTAGACGGTCACGTGATGTCTAGTGACCCCTATTTACATATTATTTCGGATTTTTTTTAAATTAAAAAGAGCGCACTAACTAAAGAAAAAAATTCTCAGATTAACGAAATTATTGTTATATAAATTTATTTAAAAACTTCCGAAAAATAATGCATCTGCCAACTTCCTGTAATTTCGCGCCACACATTCAAATACTACTTTTGAAGGCCGCGAGGTTCTGACCGATCAGTAGCCCGATCTTTTCAACCACAAATGATAAGAATTTAAATACATTATTCATTAATCAATGATATAATCGCAATATTTTATAATACTATTCGAAACAGTAGAAACAATTTAAAATTATGCATTTTCCATTGATTCTAACTACAAAACATACAAGCGATTTTACTGTTTTCAAAAGTAAAGAAAACAAGCATATGCTTTGATTTCTGATAAGAGATAACTAAAAGTCTACTCAGTAGACAGGAAAAGCAAAATAAAACTTTTTCATTAAAAAAAGCTCTTTATGCAAAAATAAAGAGAATTTATTATTTTTCAACAAGAACGTTACAAATAAAGTTAATAAACGATAATAATTCCAATGAAAACACCTTCTTCAAGTCTTTTAAGGATAATCAATTCTTATTTAAACTAAAGACTCTTGCAGTTCCGTCATCACTAGCAGTTAAACAATGAGTAGAATTGCTAAAAATAGAAAAGTCGATAATGAAAATTTAGCAAAAAGCCCAAAATCGAAATTAAAACTTACTTGCACAGTTTAAAATCTAAAATAGCACTTTGATGCCCGTTAAATTCAGTTATTAAATTACCGTCCCTAACGTCATATTGTCTAACTGTCCCATCCAACCCGCAGGCAAAAAAAAGCGGCTGGTCTTTTATAAACTGCAGTTGAACTATTCCAACCTGAAATGTTTTATACACAACAATATATTTCTTATACTTTTGTACTCAATGCGTATCAATTACTAATAAAAACCAAAGCCAAAAAGACTTTTACTATTCACTTAAAAACATATATACATATAGAGCCTAATATTAAAAATATTAAGAAAATAAACCATGAATTAAAGGATCTAACTACGCGCAGTATTTCAAAGGATTAGCTATTTTTATCTAAAAAAAAAAAGTACCGACACATTAACAGTAGGCTCCAAAGTTACAGCTTTACAAAGTATATACTTTAATTTTTACTTATTATGACTGGCTACTCTCTGATTTACTGTCAATTGAAAATGTTTCTCGTTCCGTGTATTTATATATGTTTAAATAAAAGCTATGCATGTGTTTTATGTAAAATGTATGGTATAGCTATTAATGAAGTTTGTTACACTCTTAAACGAGAACAACGTTGGTAAGGTGTATAATATATAAATTTTATTGGCATGAAAGTGTAAAATACCATACGTCACGGCAGCTTACGTAGCTTAGTCTTTAAGCTATTATGCAATCAATTTAAAACCGAAATGAAGTCGCATAAAAAAATATTTTTAGAATAAACGGGAGCTATGGGTTATTCAATAAAAATCAATCTCTTTTTTAGTTGCTATATAGCTATTTTTTCCTTTTAGTATAAAGTTTGTCTTAAGACTCTCAATTTACTTTATTAATATTTTATTAATAGTAAGACAATCAATTAGAAAATGAAGTTTAGTATATGCTGAAAATAAAGCTGACTTTATTATAATAGGTAGAAAGGGGAAAAAAAGGAATCACGTGACCTTAGTTGAAAAATTACCGATATAGTCATGGGTAACTTTTAAACATTATTGTTTACTTGAAGCTGAATATAGTCTCTCTCTGAAAGACTAAATAGAACTTGTATGATAAATGTATATATTCCGTGAAAAGGTGCATTGACTGGAACAAAACGTGTCGCTTAAGCGATTTACTTCCAAATGATTTACGTAATGTACTCGCTGTCGGAACAAACAACCCATGAACAAATGACTTCTTACAATAAAAATAGAGAGTTGCCATGAAAATAGAGATTTTTTTTCTTTCAGCGCAAAATTTACATTTGCTTTTTGTATTATTATAAAAATATTTAACAAGATCTCAAGCATCGTTCAAGCGTAAGACCTCTTTTTTCAATCTAAATTTGAACGTTTCAATAGCAATTTAGTTTATAAACGATTTTTAATTTACTTTGAACTATTTAAATTCAGAATCGTCCGATTATAATAACAATAATACCCTAAATAGCCAAGACGTGATATGTTATAAATTATTCTACTTACCCCAACTTGTATTATATGCCTAATATTCAAACTTGACAAATCCCAAATATGTATAAGACCGGCTAAAGTAGATGTTACAGCTAGGTTCTGGCTGTAAGACGAAAGGAAATAGCATAAATATAGATTACTAAATTTCTAAGAACGTTCGTAAACAAATTAATAAAAGTTTAATAGATTTTTTGACTCAATATAGATCAATTTCGTATAGTTGCTTTTAAATAAATATCTATAACATTATTTACCCAGGTCTTTAAATCTTTTTTCCTTATTCTGTATATAAGAATAATATTTGAACTAACCTTGTACAAAAACTTAGTCCTTCGACAACTTCCTCCTTATTTTCATCCTCTCCCTTTTGATTGCTACTACAGTCAAAATTAGCAATTACTTTTCCATTTTGGGCGTTAATTAGAACGGCGGTAGCATTTTCGAAACCTGCTATTACTAGCGGTTTATTGGGATGGCATGCAATATTTGAAGTTGGGGCACCAGCTGCCAAATAAGAAAGAAAATTCTAATAATTTCATCGAAAAAATGTGTATATAGTACTAACAGGCAGAGGGAATATTAAACTGGACAACTGCATCTTTCAAATTCCAAATTTTTACAGAACCATCACTGTAACCTGATACTAGACGTTTACCTATAGGAAGGTTAGTAAAAAGAAATAAGGATAATGTATGAATATTTCGTATTTTGGAGTAATATATCTTAGTTATAATTTTTAATTAGCTAACCATCTGGTAAAAATGTACCACAACCACTGGTAGTAGCATTGCTTAAAATTTTACAATCGCCAGAAGGGACTTTCCATAACCAAATAGAACCATCTGTTGTACCAACTGCAATGACATTCCCACTATGATGCCATTTCAACCACTAAACACGTTTAGATTAAATATGTAACACTCAATTGAATACAATTAGTGCATAATAAAAAAAATTTATTTCATTCACCTCAATATCACTGCATTCACCAGACCAAGCTATTGACTTGTCGGTCATTTTATAGACTTGCACTAAACCAGACATGTCAGCTGCCGCTAATAGTTGTCCATCGTGATTAAATGAACTATTGCAAACACTATCTTTAAAACCATTACATTCTAATATAATTTCACTATTTTCTATGTTCCACACGTAGGCCATGTCGTCTTCTCCTCCAGTTACCACATAAGTTGATGAAGGATTGACATCGACACTAAATACGGAACCTAAAAACAGTAATTTAGTGCATTAGATAACTTATATATATTCTATCCACCTTTGTGTTTCTCAAAGACGAGAATAGCATCATCAACGACTAATTCTCCCCCACTAGCCTCATCTTCGTCATTCATTTCGAAATCTGCCAGGTCTTGAGCAAGTTCAGCTGAAGAAGAAAAACAATCCTAAATATTAATATATTAGAGAGTGAAACTCTTTTTGACAGTAAATTAAATAATATTTTTTGATTCCAATTTGGCAACGTTGAGAGGTTAGGGTCACGTCTTATAATTGTAAAACCTAATTATGTTGCGTGATGTTGGTAGTGGTGCTTGCTTTAAATCACCACATCTATCAAGAATGTCATCCCAAATTGGTGCATAATTATAATTGATCTGATTACTATATTGCGTTTGAGCTGTCATAAACGTATAAATCTAAAATTTCATTTAATTAACCTCCTTCGCCCTCCTCGTCTAGGCTAATAACCTCAACAAGTTCTCCCATATCTTCTTCGTTTTCGTTGGCATTGTTATCGCGTTCGTGATCGGACATCTTGATTGCGAAATTCTGTAACATATGAGGATTTAAGAGAATTACTATATTATCGCTCACTAATAATTTTAAGTTAAAGCCTTTTACAGAATAAATTATGATTTAGAGAATAGTTGACGATTATGGAGATAAATTATGCTTACAATATCTCACTTTGAATTTAGAATTGGGTTGATAAATATTTTGTCTCGAGATAATAGATATGTTATAAAGTCGCGTGTTTTAGGGGGAAAAAAAGAGTAAAAATCGGTATTGCTAAAAGCAACAAAGAAATGAACAAAGAGTTCTATTTCCGTCGAATTTCAGAGAATTGATAATAACATTTCAACAAAATATTTTTCTAAAAATATGTATGGTAAAGAATACTTTTGACATTAAACATACATTATAAATTGACATATGTGAAAGTTAGTCAATTGCTGTGTGAGAGAAATAAAAGAATAGTTTACTTTATTGATAAACTTTTTTTCTTATAAATTATTGATTTTTCACTGAAAAATATTTAAATATTCCAGAGGCTAAACTCAATTCGATATGAATAACAATAAATTAAATATAGAATAAACTGCACTCTGCATCAGGTGGGGCGGGAGGAAGGGAATTTGTTTTGTTTCATGGAATTTTTATGGAGGAAAACCACTTCTAAACTGTTTGTTTGAATAATGGCGTAAACAATTTACCTTATAAACCATCAGCACCTGCATACACATTTCTATATCTTAGAATAAATAATTTGTGTACGATCCCTCTTATTAGCATATTCAAATAGGTATTTTGAAAATATACAACTCAACTACAAATTCAACTGCTTCTTAGATCTTTTCGTTTGCTGATAGAAAGCAGTTTAGTTTATTGAATATTATAATGGAAATTATATTGACTGAATTATTTTTTCATCACAATGTGAATAATAATGAAAATATTCCAATGGTAATCCCTGTAGACCTAATCTATAGAATTATTACGTTCTTTTTTCAATGAAAAGCTTTTAATACGCCATCAATCAATTCAGTTGATCGAACGCAGTTCTACTCTTTCTAAGCTCTGACCTATATTATCGTCTATTTATACTGCAATGAAAGTAGCTTTTTTGTGCTGCAGTTCTTTGCATGTTTAGGGTTGAAAGGAAGTTTGATTGATTGCTGGGACGTAAAACAGAATGAAAGAAGAGGGAAATGATATGGAAATGATATATGATAATTTTTTATTGCTTGTAGCTTTTTTCGAAGTTTTATTAAGTTGCTTAGTTTTGTTAAGATGTCACTTAAACTCTGGTTAGAAAGTGTAAACCTTTGAAGAAGAACAGGCAAAGCCTGTACAACCTAGTACTAAAGAACTAATTAATGGTAAATTCATTGCATAAAAGTAATTGAACACAATATTAGTTTCAAGATTCAACTTTTATGAGAAAACCAAAAAAAGTTGCAGTTCAAATTCTCCTTAGAGAAAAATTTTTCAGACATTTTTTCGTATTTCCCTTTCAGCGAGGTTGATTAATATGGTGGGTTTGTTGAACGGGCCTTTTCTCTTTAGAAGGAATGGGCTTTTCATGGAATTGTTTTACAGCTTGAGGAGTAAAGTCTTTGTCCCCTTTTCCAACAGCTCCTGATAAGATGACATCAGAATTTCTATCGGGTTTCGGACTGTAAATGAAAATAAATAAAGTTTAAGAAAAACTTAGAATGATTGATTTATGTTAAACAGAAACAGTCGCGCACAGTTGCATAAATACCACAATACATCATCATTCGCTTCATGGACTATTTATATTCGTATTTACTTAAGATGAAGTTGGCATGATGTATGAACTAAACTTACCATATGTAATTTATCATTGATTTTTCTTTTGTATAGAATATTATTTAGATTATATTATATACTATATTAATAATTAGCATAAACGCTATATATCTTATAATGTTATTACAGCATTAATAAACTTCAAATACAATGAAACTTACTCTGATCCATATTCTTGCTCTTCCTTCTTTATTTCGTTTGAAGATATCTTTTCATTTTCAGAGTTTCTTCTATGTTGCCCGTGACGACTTCCACCAGCTTTAACTGTTAAAACGAATTGAAAATTTTGTACTAGATAAAAGATACGCAAATATTGCCAGCATAAACACCGTTAACGTTTTGATTTCGATACATAAAAATACATGTTCATTACAAAAGCTATTATATTAATTATATATGTATTACCTGCAGGAGGATGTCCTGCAACTAATTCTTTATCGTTAGTGTCAGACATGTCTGCAATACAAAGTAATAATTATATAACTGAAGACACGTTGTAAGGTTGCTTACTTTCTTATCGATAGTCACAAAAATTGTCGGGCTATCACGCGAGACTTTGGAAATTACTACTCTCCGCTTAAGTATTGATCATTTAATACACATCTAAGCACTTTTATGTTATAGACTACTCTAAACGTATATATTTAACTATTTTGCAAATTATATCCTCTGCATAGGTTAAAGTTACTGTTTTTATATAAAGAACTATTTTGAATCATTCAATTCAGACCCGCTTCAAATAGCTGACACTATAGTCTGGTTTGTTTTTTTTCAAACTTTCAAATCGGAACAAACTTTTAAATTTCCCGATTTTTTTCAAGTCATGTTATTTCACTCAACATCAATTTTTTAAAAATAAAACGATACAAATCAAAGATATTCTCTTTAAGTAAATAAAGACAAACACTAGTTTATAGCTTTGTAACCCATTTTTCATATGATTCCTTAAATTCGTCTGGCGCAACATGTTTAGACTTGAAATAATCTACATAAATACAGCATGAAAAAGGGCTTAGACGGTTGTATAGAGGTGTTTTCTGGCATTTTAGATAACAGTACTTATTTATTTAATGTTAAAAATTACTTTTAAAACCAAATTTTCGCAGAAACTGTACGTAAAAAATCAATAATGGATAAAACAACAATTTCATCAAGAGCAAAAATTAGTAAATCTGCAGAAAAGTTCAGATCTCGCAGTCTTTCAAGTCATCGTTTTAAACCAAAGAGATGTAACAAAAGAAGAAATGATTTCACTCCAAATGCACTATCTCAGTTTAGCGATGACTTATCCTGGCCCTTTGGTCTACCTGGAAACAGCTTACCAGTATCCTTGAATAATTCTGGTAATCATATTATTATAAATCCTTTAGTTCACTCTGACTTATTTCAATAATGTTCTAAATTAAGAATTCGACAGCTTAAGATTATCTTACCTAATTCTATTTATTTGTATTTTCCTGATAGTCGAGGCTCATCAAAACAAACCTAAGAGTGACGACGAAAAAGATCCCAATAACCCAATAAAAACAAGAGTTGAAATAGAAACCATTACAGCGCCCTACAACTCAAGATTACCTACATCAACGCCCACAAAAAAACGAAAGAATCCATCCTCAGTTCATTCCAAAGGATATTTATCGACAATAAAACACATAGAACGTAAGCAACATAAAAACTCGAACAAAGAAAATGATGAGGATTGCACATGTTTAGAAGATTTGCAAGCAACAAAATGCGAGTCCAACAATGAACTACCAAGTGAAGGCACTGTCACTGATCTTTTGAACGGAAAGGAGAATGTTATTGACAACGATAGTCAAAAAGATTGCATAGAGGATGACATAAAAGAAACTATACCAAAGGAACAGGCTCCCAAAGATAATAATTTAAACAATAATAACGGTTCTGAGTCTGTGGAAATAAGGAATACCAACAGAAAAGATGCAAGGGACCACCGTCCATATATTTATAGGGATTACAGATCAAAAAGCCGAGAGAGTAGGCGCGATAAATGCCCTCATTGTAAACTATTAAAGGGCGACGCTGGTAATGGCATTCCAAAGACTAGATTTCATTGCCGTTGTCAGTGTGTTACTAAAGAAGCAAATTCCTCGGAGAGTAGTGAGGAAAGTATTGCTGAGAGTGATGAAGAGGTCGACGATGATGATAATCATAGTAACGAAACAGACGACGATGACGGCGATTATGACGACGACGAAGACTGTCATGATAATAACGATGATCATGATATCGAACGTCGTCGAGATATTGAAAAGAAAATTGTACGTATTTCTTTTCACTCTTATAATTATCCCCTTCAATACGTAAGGTCTTATATTGAGTACTAAAAATAATATGTTAACCCTCCCCCTCCTCCAATACATAAAACAGCCTATACTTTATAAAATTTAACATTAACACTCGGCTTAGTAAGCGATAACGAAGAAAAATAAATTGTTTTTCTTTCAACAGCCATCGTGTTGTTTGCAAACGATAAAACAATTAATGAATAACAGGGATTACAGACATTCTGATGTGGAAGCTAAAGGTTTATATACATTTATATATATATATATATATATATATATATATATATATATATATATATATATATATATACTTACTTATATACTGTATACGTTTATGTATGTAAGCATACGTACAAAGAATATATTTGTTACTAACAGAATTACATCATCCAACAACACATCGGAAAGAGAAAAAGAGAAAATCAAGTGGAAAGTCTAAAAAAATTTCCAAGAAACCCAGCGGTAAAATTAGAAAAATAAATAAAGGGAATTACATGTAATTTTTGATTATTTTCATTTCAGTCTCCCCGGACGAAAAGCTAAGTTGGAATACCCAATTTAGTCTAGCGCTTTTACCAATAAAGAAAGAAAATGCGGACCTAAGGCGGTAAATATAAAAAGATAACAACTATATTATTATGTATTAGGGAGGAAGAATGGAAATATATAAATTATTCTTTATTAGGAAGATAAGACTGTTAGAAGAAAAGAATACGGAAACTGAAAGAAATTTGGCAACAGAATGTAAATAGCTAGAAATTATAAAATATTTTGCATCTTTTCCTTTATTTTGCTCCTCAATTCAGCTGTTATCATTAAAAATATGAAGGATTTAGAAGATAAGTATTATAAAATAAATAAAGTGAATCAACAACTAGAGGATCAAGTTGAGAAGATGAAAGGCGAAAGACAAACTCTTGTAGATATGTTGAAATCACGTGATGATAATCATGAAAAGATTTCTAGGGTGGGTAACATAATATATATATTTATACTGTATGTATCAATTGAAAGTGATTAAATTTTGTTACTTAGACTTGGCATTCTGAAAAAACTAGCCTTCTAAAAGAGTTAGAGATTGAAAGAGTTGCGAGAACAACCCTCGAAAAGAAGTATGATAAAGATGTTAAACATTACAAGTTTCTTATCAAGTAATATTTATTTTTACCTCTTATTTTTAATTGAAATATTTCGCTACTCTTTACTATTAATTGAAATTTTTGCCTATTTTTATATTTAAATTAAATGCGACTCTTAGTTACATTTTGTTACAGGGAAATTCAACAGAATTTATCGAGATTGCTATGCGAATTAGGTCAAGAACCACAAGTTATTGTAAATTGTCGTAAAGGCTCAGAGAAAATTGGACAAGGTTCAACAAGAGGCAGACAATACGAATATTTCGAAAATGACTCTGCCCACAATTCTCACGTCTTTAATTCGAAACCACCAAGCCATAGTTTAGAGTTTAAAATGAATCCTAGCTTTGCCAATCAATTTCAAACGCATGGGAAAAAATTAAGTAGCGGCGCACAAAGCGCTGTTGAGAAGATGAAAAGCCTTATTAAGTACATATCATATATATTTTAATAGTTAAGAACGTACAAGTTTTTTAATTAAATCTCTGTCAATATTTTTATATCTTCTTTTTACAGTTCAGCAACTGGAGATTTCAACTCTAAACCTTTACAAACTAGCTCACCTAGGAGCAAAACGTCTAACCAAGATTTTTATCCTAATCATTTCGATGAAAGGTCAGAGAAAACTTCAATTTGGAATGATCAGAATGCAGATTTATATTACTATGATACGAAAAAAATAACGCTCAACGGCTCTTCCATAGATAAGCAGTCTTATTCAAGAACGTTATTTGAGAATGGTGTTAGTGAAACGAAATACGGTAAAAGATCTGGTACGAGAAAAAGATACGGAGAGTTAAATACTAATGCTAATGCTTCTTTGGATAGTTCATCATTAGATTCGGACGATACCTTATTGAATATGGACGCAAAATTGATTAATTCCAAAGAGATTGAAACTATAAATGGAGATGATACATCTACAGAATATTTCTTTTTACCCGGTTGTAATTCACCAGCTAAATTAAAATCTAATAAAGACATTTTAAAAATGACTGCCGACGACGAAGAAGCAGATTATGCAAGATTGAACGAGGATAATAATCGACCAATATCTAAACCCATTTCAGAGTATTCCGTTGAAGAATCGAGACTCAGTGTTAGTGAATATTTCAAAAAGTATGAAAAAACTAGACCTAAATCGGACCTTGTAAGTTCAGTTAGTGTTGATACCTATACAACTGAAAAGAGACAAAAAGACTATACAAACTTTCAAAAAGGTCTTAGAAGCATAGACGAAAGTATTGCTAAAATTCAAATGCATCTTGTCGAAGATATAGAAACATCTTTTAATAAGTAAAAATAAAGGAAAGAAGAGAATATAGCTAGATAGATCAAATTTTTTTTATCTCTATTAGTAACGTTTATATCATTTATGAATCTTTTGTAACCATTTTAACGTTTGTAAGATCAACAGTGAACAATTTTTTTAATAATAAATATTCATAAAACTTTATGAATATTCATAATAAAATTATAAAGGGTATCAATAGATATTTATTTAAGCCACAAGCTTTCCAGGTTTTCTTTTTTTTTGTTAGTTAATTGCTTCAATTCTATTGGATTATTTGTAAGAACTAGTAACATCTGCCAGCTTTTCTAAAAGTTATTCTATTTACAAATTATTAATAATAATGATAAATGCTGTACAGCTGTCGGTTTATCGCATTAAAGATTTTTTTTTAACAGAATGAGAAAGATTACGTCTGATTGGATTTTTATCTTCTTTAACCAAACTTGAAATTTGGCGCATTTAACTGTTTTCTTTTTTTTTTTATAGAAAAAATGTCAATATTTTTTTTATGGAAAAATATTTATTATTATTGTTCTTCCGCCCTTTCTTCTTTATCTTCTGTTTCTTCGCCTACTGCTATTCTTGGCGAGGGAATTCTTATTTCTCCCGACGTAACTGGCCTTGGGATTGTTATACTACTTGCACGTCCGTCTTCTAGTTCATCTTCATCGCTAAAGTTTTCCGTCACTGTCTCTGTAATAAACGTGCCTGTGTCTTCTTTATTTAGTATGTATTCAATTTCTTGGTCGGCTGCGGTAGTCAATCTAGATGTTGAGGTTGTCGGTCTGGTTCTATCAGCAGTTTCCACACCAGATTTCGACCTATCTAAGGATGGTTTTGCTATTGATTGTTTTGGTTGTAGTTGAGATAAGGATATATATTTGCTTTTCTGTTGGGTGAAAAATTTACTAAATAACAAAACACGCCATCTATTGTATATAATATACTTACAATTTCTGGTTCGCCTTTTTTGCGATAAATTAAACGGTTCAGCTGCTCTATTTTCCTCTCTTCTTCATCATTTAAAGCGATTTGAGCGGATATATTGATTTTAGTATTTAATTGCTTAACATTCTGTTTAATTTTCGACACCATTTCCAGATCTTCAGTAGGACTAATATCCATACATTCTAGCGAATTTTTCAATTCTCTGCAATAAAAAGTTTCGTTAGCTTCAATTGAGTTGGGAAAAGTTATAGAAAGGGATATTTACTGTCTTACGATTGGACTATCTTCAACCAAATACCTAGCTTGAATAATGTCTCCTACTTGTTTGTTAAAGACTTTTAGACGTTGAAGTGACCTACACGCCTCAGCTCTTATTCCTGGTTCGCTTTCGAACCTCAAAGCCCAGAGTAATGTTTCAATAATTTTTTCATTAACAACACCGATTGTTCCAAAAGCTTGAATGGCTAAAGCTTTAACTTTCCATATAGGATCATAAGTTGCTAAGAAACCTAGCTTGTCTAGGACTAATTCATCCTTGATCTTTAAGCTGGCTGCTGTTATGCAAGCCTCAATTCGTACCGAAACATATGCATCGTCAAAACATCCAATAAAGGCCGGTAGAAGTTTAGCGGTCATAATACCAAGGTGACCAACTTTACTAATAGCTTCAACTCTCTCTCTTTCACTGCCAGTCATTATCCTATTACGTAATTCATCATGAACATCCTTACCATGACCCGTTCTTCCTAAGACTTGCGCTGCTGCTTTTCGTACTTCGCTATGCCAATCAGTCCACATTAATTGCGTAAGTTTATGTACAAGATCCCTATTTATTTGTCCATATAAACTGGGTAAGGTTTTCGCAGCTATAATTCTATGCCTCCAGCTAGAGCTATTTAATTTTTCGCCAAGCATCGATTGGACCAAAACGGAATTTTCACTTAATTTTGATAATAAATATTGAGCTCGTTCATGCCTAATAGTATCTTCCGTATTTAGTAAATGCCATATAATTTCAGTTACAATCTCCGAATCGCATTCTCCATAAAACGACAGACATTGAGCGGCAGTCCATCTATCTATAGATTTGTCTTTATGCAATGTTTCTCTAAGAATTTGCTCGGCTTTTTTGATTGGTCTTTCAAGGATAAACATTGCTATTGCCGCTGCTCGTCGAATTTCTTCCGAGTCATCTTCTAAAAGACATTCAATGGCTGTGAATAGTCTTTCCGGTAATAGTTTGGCAATATTTCTAACTTTTTCACCCTTGTCCAAATCTATAAGACCTTCCTGAACGGGTGCTCTATATTCAACAGCTCTTGCACAAGTTGATATTGCTTTTAAACGAATATGCGGATGTAAATCGGCCATATCTTTTATTAGATCGTCAACATCAGCATCACCGTATCTTAAATCTAAATGCCACTTTGATGTCCAATCGTCTACAACTTGCACAAGTACGTTATTAGATCGGGCAAGGCGTTTTGCTAATGGATCGGGAGACTTCAACCTAAATTTAGTCTCTGTGACAATCTTATCTCTTTCGACGAGTTGCATTTCATCCTAAAAGGAAAAAATACTTAAAATAATGATCATAAAAACAAGATTAAGTCACAAAAATAGGTGATAAAGCCAAAAAACAAAGATATCAACTATTCGCCAATCTCCATGCAGCCAGTCGTTCTCATAATTCATTCAAAGTTCTTTTCAAAAAAAAAACAACGAAAATATGCTTTTCATGCATTTTTTTTATCATTAAAGAGTAAATGTAAATCTAATCATTCCTATAGCAATCAAACTAATAGCAGCAGATAGAAGAGATACACTCACTATAAATGCAAACAAATGCATTTAATATGGCTTTGCTTGAAGCAGAAGCTAAGCTGAATTTTAATTTACAAGAGTATAGCCTAACTAATCATGCAGAGATATAATTATATCCCTTGTTGAATAATGCTTTTTAAAAATTAGCAATACACTTAAACCTTTTCATCTTCAGCAAAGTGAACGCTACGTTTCGTTTTTTTTATCTTAATTATTTGTTGATTCTCTTTAGGATCAACAAGATTCGCCGTATCTTTGGCCTGTTTTTTTTTTAAATTTCGATATTATCTTGTCTTGTTTTAAAGTTGACAAATATTCACATTATTAAATATGTATACAGTATTGATATATGTGTGTATATTTAGATGATTGATGGACGCTATTCAATTAAGTATACTTACACCAATGGGTTCTGGTAGGGATTCCCATCTTCTGAGACCTTTTTGGTACTTAAGAGGAGTTTCTACTTTATTTCCTTCGGTTGATGGATACCAGTTTTCAGCCGAAATCGGTTCCTGTTAATATATCTCTTAGTTAATACATGTACCTATATATATATATATATCCTGAAATACTAATTATAAACAGAGGCTAAACCAACCTCTTTCTTAAATTTTATTTTATATTTATTATTATTTTTCATAAGAATCACATTCTCTTCGTCTTTTTGATGAACTTGATCAATACCTTTAATTAAAAGGTTCTCGTTAATAACTTATTTAATATATATTACAATTATCGTATCAATTACCAATTAACCACTCTTGGACATATTGATTGTTTGATTTATAAACAGTCTTTCCAGCTTTTCTATTAATTTGATCTTCTAAGATAGGAGGTGGTTTAGGCTGCCATTTAACAACTCGAACATTTCTTGCAGTATTATTTACAGCACCTAAGTCAAATAATATAGAAATATTTTAAAATTTATTTTTGAACCTATTTTAAAAGAATTTTTTTTTTATCAAAAAAAAACAGATAGTTATTTTTTTCTTGATCACGCTTGATCATAGATTAGAATTTAAACAATTAATTGATAACATATAAATTATATGTGAATCACGTGATCGAAAAGAAAACAACAAAATAATTTTTGAAGTTTGGAAATAAATAAAAAAAAGGACAGTCTCTATATAAACAAAAGATTCTCTTAAAGATAACTTGAAAATGGAAGAGAATAGGTACTTTGAAGAAATAAATATAAGTAGAGGGTAGTTGTATAGAAATACCCGTTTTCTATTATAAAAAGATAGCTATTTATTTTTAGCTTACCCCCAATCATTGCTTCTGTTTAAATATTAAATTAAATTAACATAGTATTATTACATTAAACAATGTATAAACTTTTTGTTAAATAAGTTTTTTTTTAATATATGATAACGTTATTACAAAAATATTCTACGACTTGTTTTCAAAAACTTACCCTCTTCTTCCTTTTCTATTTGTTTTTTTGCTTTTCTCATTCCTGCTGGCAGTCTATAAAATGCTGCCGAAGATTCGTCGTCATAAGGATCGGTTTGTTTAAATTGCAATTTATGACGCTGGCGAACTTTGTCTAAGAACCTGTAAAAAAATTTTTCTAATCAGAAGATAGGTATTTGTTTGATCAAAGTTTACGTTTCGTTGTCCTTTTTCCAGACTCTTTTTTTTCTCCTTTCTTCCTTCTCTCTTTCTCGTTCTTCTTCGGAGTCACTCATCCTATCTGGAATAAGATCTAAATTCTCCTCATCAACTGGCCCATAAAGCTGCTCTAGTTTCTAAAATTATGACAAAATGTCATAAAAACGGGTAATTTGAATATATATACTGTAAAGAACGTAAATACCTGAATTAACTTATCTCTCTTCTCTCCTTCTTTCATATGTTTATGAACCATCCACCTAGCTGTGTCCTTGCTCATTATAGAGATTATATATTCTTCCCAGTCAGCATCTTCTTCTGATACACTCTCAGTAGACTTTAACGAAGATCTTCGGGATCTTTCAGATTTTCTTGTGATAAAAATCGGCTTTTTTATTTCCTTATGAGTTTCGACGTTTCTTTCGACCCGTTCTAAGATCTTCCTTCTAATGGGTTTGAGCGAATGAGGAACCCTTTTTTTAAAATGGCAATTTGCATGAGGTGGACCCTTATGTCTATTATTAAGTCTTCCGCTATAACCTCCAGGAATCTGATTGACAGGATTTTTTCTTTACTTCATTATATAAGTAGAATAAATGATAGAAATATATTTAGATAGTACCTTTGGCCTTGGTTTGATAATTTGGGAAGAATCGAGGGCTTCTTTTAGGTATTTAAAATCGTAGGGTAGGGCATCGAAACACCTTTCTCTAACAACGTTTTCCTCAAATTTGATTCCAGTGAATGAGAGGTCCCGGATTTGTTTACGAGCGGCAGAACTCGCCTCCAACATGTTCTCAGTTAAACTGGTGTAAGATTTTGTTTCTACAGCCTCAGGTGTAACTTCAGACCCAAATTGGGGCATGTTTACCTTTGGTGTTGTAGCATACATTAAAGGGACATTCGTTTTCAACGGTTGAAACATGACGAATTAAATGATCCTCGTTAAAATATTTCTTGTTAACAACAAAACTAAAATACTGTAAGCTATTCAATTTTTTGGATTATCCACTTAACATAGAACAAATTCACAATTAAAATTAATTTTTTTCTCGATTAATAGATAATTGTCATTATAAATTAGAAGTTTATAAAAGAAAATTCAAAATCACGCAATGTTTTCCCGCTGGTTGCCATGCCCCTTGATTGTTGACAATAGTGCCCTCTATTTATTAATGAAGGAAAATTTAGTCCTTAAAAGAATCTAGAGTACTACGAAAATAGAAGCTTTTCTTAAGAACAAATAAGATACAGCCTTTAGAAAGCAAATAATTTTTCGTATCATTTTCGATACGTTATTTCCAGGGTGTCGCTTAAGGATAAATTTTATGAAAAATCTTTTACAATTGTACAAAATCCAAGTAATGGTTTAAGTTAGTAATAACAATAATTTCATGGATAGTATATTAAAGGCAATGATGACTTATTTCCTGCTTTTCGTTCGTCTAATAAGTATATGTATTAAAAGTGATAATAATAAATTTTCTACCTAACATTAAGAACACTTGTTACAAATTAAGTAGAACTATCATATTTCAACTTTCATTTTTTGCTAGATGTTCGAAGTTTTCTCGAAAATTTAGGTTAACAACTCCCCAGTTGACAGATTTCTTTGTACTTAAACGAGTTCTTGGACTAACAACAATAAGTCTAGGTTCTACTTTCTTACCTACAAAAGAATTAAGGTCTTTCAAACCTATTTTGAGAAATGTATTATCCATGATGAGATCGAAGGTCTAAGAAGTATCCCTATTGTTCTGAAAATATTTAGTCAGTTTGTCGCACATTGTTTTCGTTTGACATTAACCTATTAACCGTGTTTGCTATCCTAAATAAATATCTAACGTTAAAAATACGTTAATTACACCATGCATAACATAAGTTTATTTTGAAGTATCAAAACTAATGGTGTATACTTGCTATTTATTTAATACAGACATAATTGTCATTTTTTCACACTATTGTGTTTTTTCATAACATCCGGCAGTTCGGGTGGTGAACTGTATTCTTTAACGTTCATATTCTCAAATCCGCCGTCATCCATTCGGAAAGTAACACCCAACTGCGCTGGTGACTGGGCTCTTGCAACATTCGCTGTTAAACCGCATTCGGCCAAGGATCTCTCATTTTCTAAACATTCTTCAATAGAATCTTTAGCTAAGTTATACAATTGCATATCATCAGCACTCTTTCCCATTATTCCAGATATCAGTAATTTCAAATCGTAAATTGTATTAGATTCTTTAACATCCAAAAATATACTCTTATTTTGCCATCGAATAACAAAAAAGACATCCTTTAAAAGAAATAAAACTATTAAAACAAATTTGTTTATATAGCAAGGCATTAAATGCAAAATATTAACTTTATAGGCGTTAATCTTTGATTATTACAAATTTAGTTAAGAATATAAGTTTTGGCGGGAGAAGGCTTATAATTTTAGAAAACTATTCAAGTCAGAAGGTCTAGTTGGATAGTTTCTTTAGTCAAAAGACTAAAAACTATTCTAAATAATTTCTAAGATGAAGTTAAAGCAATACACTGACCATTCTTAGCTTCAAGAATTCCCGTAAAGTTTATTTTAATTCTAAAGCACGCTGGAAAAGTTGAGATCACTTCCGGCTTCTATCTATTTTCGTAAATTGTAGTAATATTTCAAATAACTACTTACGACAAGTTAGGAAATTGTTTTTGTAAAACACAGGATATTCATCGATCTATAGTAACAATCAAAATTTATTTTTTCCTGATCGATTTAAATAATAAGGGGAATATACCAACTATATTCCATGTTACGAACATTTTGTGGGAAAATGTTTTTTTTTTAAAAAAAAATATTCATCTAATCTTTATAAATTTTTATATAAATTTATAAGACGATGATAATAATAGCAAATCTTTAAAGCAGTTTTTTTTAAAAAGGAAATATAGCCTAAAAGATCATATTAACAATTTGAATTATTATGTGTTAAAGCTAATTTTTACGACTCCCATTTATAAATTTTTATAGATGATATTTTATTTTTTAAATGAGATTATTGCTGTTATGTAAGATTATGTAACTTTAAAAGATATTCTTAGCGTATATATAATAAAATTGTTACTTTATCAATAAATAAATATCATATCATTATTATTATTATTATTATAGTTATTGAAATATACTTGTAAATTTATATTCTCATCTTATAAAGAAACATAAAATCTGATAAATATTATCTAATACAGTTCTAGTTAAAGTTCTATTTGAATTGTATGAAAGAGAAGATTTTGAATATGGTGTGTAGTAGTTTAGAAGAGATATATACTTTATATGGAAATAATAGATGTCTATGGTAAAGACAAAAAGCATTAGAATAGTATAGAATAGATCTATGTCAAACTACTAGTTAGACTACTATAAGTATCTTCCCGTTAAGATTTGTACTCTCTCTGTCTCTCTCTCTCTCTCTGTCTGTCTCTCCAACATCGTCTCTATTTTCTTATATAACAACAAAAACAACCTTTATTTAGAGAAAAATAATTAATTAATATAGTGGGCGTTATGTCCGATAATGAAAAAATTATCATTTCGTAATAAATATGTAAATGATGCTTTCATCTAAAAAATATTTATCATTTTTACTAGGTTCACATGAGAAACTATCTAATTTTTACTTTTCTTATCTAAAATCATTAAATTCTTAACAAAGACCGAAGAAAAAGTATAAGCACTAAGGCAAGGTTAAAAATTTATATATATACAGTATATATGTATTTAAAGGGATTAAGGATCATTCAGATGTGCACTTTACCTAAGCAAAAAAATTATTAATATCATCTATTTAATCGGAGGTCAAAAAGTTATCTCAAAACATTTATCCAATTCAAGGGTATTGATATCTGTGAATGCCTGGAGGTCAAAAGTTAATTTATGTAGATGTGCCAAATCATGCCTCTTTCTATTGATAAGATTAAAGGAAATCACAAGGAAAGCACGCATTGATCAGCGATAGGTGGTTATTGTTAATAAGTTTCAAATACAGATAGAACCTACCTTGTTACATGAATTGAGTCTAAACGTTTATTCCGCAAAATTGTGTACGTATTCAACTAGATAACGTTAAACCTAAATACTAAGATTACCTGAGGAAAAGATTAATTAATTTTCAGACGTTACCATCACTATGGGAGTTGCAGATACAGCACCTTTAAATAATATCCAAGAGGAATCCAATTCGGCGACTACAAAGGTAAGATATCGTTTATAGATTTATTTTTAGGGTGAAATTATCTTAAAGTATAAATATTTAACCTATTTGTATAAAGTGTTGATAACTCATTAAACTTTACCCATTCGTTGTAAATACTTACTTTTTAAGGTTGCATCTGTATAGAATATATAATGCATATATTGTCAACAAATATCGTTAATCTTAAATCCCTTTTAAAAGAAGACAACTCTTTTTTCGTCATCTTCCTAATTTTCTATTTAAGATGTGTAACAAGGAATATAATAAACATACTCTCTGTATTTATAATAATAAAAAAAAATAAACTACTTGAACGAATTTATAGTATTATAGATTTTGATAGATTTTAATAAAATGTTTATTAAAGCGCCACCTACGAAATTTTAACTACCTAATTGTAGAAATATGTTATTATTTTTTTTTTAAAGAAAATACTTTCCATATATAAAGACTATTGGGTTCAATGCCTTCTATTGTAACACTAAACTTTGATTAATATTGAAAAAACTGGCGATGCAAACTCGATTAAAAACTAGGGCAAACCACGTAAACAGAATCCTTGTTCTATTTGAAACAAAAAGTAAAAAAAGAAAGCATTTTAATAGAAATTTTAGAGAATTCATTAATTTCTTATAATAGTTAAATAAAGTATGAAATAGATTGAAAAATTTAAAAAGAAGGAAAAATTATACAACAAAGGTTTTAATAGAAAACAGATATTATTGTTTATATTGTTTGTTTTCACTTTTTTCTTGTGGGAAAATACTCTCTTATATAATGAAGACTGTGTAAAATTATAATAAAAACTTTTTGTAGAAAAGATGCTTCTTTTATACAAAGAATACGAAAAAAAGAGAGAGATTACTAATAGATAAAGACTGACGTGAACATTATATATATGCTTTTTCTTCTTTGTCCTTTCCTTACAAACAAATCTTAACCAACTACTATTACTGATAGTAAGTACATCCACTATCTTATATATTTAACATACATTTTACTATAGAATTGTAAACATTTTGAAGTTTAATGAACTTGTTTTTTTCAAACGCAAAAGTTCTTTCAGTTCGAACGTCACATTTTCAAATTTTTTCACTATGTGTTTATTATATTGTCGATTAGTGACTGTTCTGATTTGACTCCTTATCGCAAATCAGAGTGTTTATTGATAGCAAAATTTTCTATCTATCACACATATACACAGTGTAAAATATCTAAAAAGTTGATATAAGATGAATGCATAAAAAAGTTGATTATTGTAGCAGACATTTATAAATATATTGTATAAAATTTAAATAGTTTAATGCAAAAAAATCGATATTCCTTGCTACTTTTACTTTGAAATAAGACATATAAGTTTGTAATGATAAGGCGATCTTGAAAAGGTCACCTAGACCGGTTTATTGTCCTGTTTACACCAAAATCTAGCAGCTATATAAATAGGAGCGCCCGTTATAGTAAATTCAGAATAGCATCGAAAGCTAAACATGTCGCACAACGACTTATACAGGATGGTTGAAAAAACTTGCATCAATGTTCCTTCTTCAGCTTTGCAAAGGAAGAAAAGCAAAGATTGCTTGAATAATTTACTGAAAAAGAAGGAGGTTTTTATGATTCTTTCCTTCTCTTTTTTTATTGTTTTTATTTATTTATTTACTTTTTTTTATTACAATTTTTATCTTTGAATTACTTGCATTATTATTCTTTCGGTTTTAATGTTACTTCTATTATATTCATTCTAATATCATAGTTATAACTCTTATTTTAACAGCCGCAATTTGGTATCATTTTTGACGTTGATGGAGTTCTGGCAAGAGGAACTTTAGCCATACCGAGAGCAATCGAGGGTATGAAATTACTACAAGATGACAAAGGCCATTCAAGAGTTCCAATGTGTTTTGTAACAAATGCATTAAATAGAGATGAAGATAAGGCTAAACAAATTTCTGGATGGTTTAATATGCCAGTAAATATATTATTTTCTAAAAATATTACCAAAATAATAAACTTATTAATAATGTTGTTTGTTAACAATCTTAGGTTGCAAAAGAGCAATTAGTTCAAGCTCCAGGCCCATTACGAATGTTTACGAAACTTCACAACAAATTCTGCCTGGTTATTGGTCAAGGAAGAGTAAAAGAAATTGCTAGAGAGTATCCTTTTTTATTCATCTAAAATCATCTAAAAATTGTTTTTCCTAATAAGGATTTACAACAAGACAAACTAACAAACCGAGTCATTTTTTTTTCAATTCCCCTCTCTTTTTTGATAATTGACACATATATTTTAAATAAGTACTTTTTTTTTATATAAATTTTATAAGTACTCATCAATTTGATAAGTTATCTAATCATATTGCGTAATATATTATTTATAAAAACTTTTTATAGTTAAAAAAGATTTTAAGTTTGTAAACTTTGACATTCTTTTAGATTCGTCATTACTTTATAGTTGAGTACAGAAACTAATACGTAAACACAAAACTGAAAATAGGATATTTAGTAATTAGTTGACTATTAACTAAATATAATCCATTTTTAGATAAATATATATAGTACATACGAAATTATCTATTATACTTAATTTCTTCATTATAGAATATTACGGTCATTGCCTCTTGTTTATCCCACTAAAGCTGTAACCTTGTACTTTACAGTTGTTTTCATTGACCGAGGTCATCAGATTAGATCTTTCACTCATTATAACTTTTTTTTTTAATTCTCTTATCAGTTTCTTCTATAATAGCTTTACTATTTTTCATATCTCAATTATATTTCAAACCCAATTTTTAGAGATTAGAAATAATATTTCCTTGACCATTAACCTTTCCTCTATAGCTTAGGATTTAAGAAGTTCTGCACTTTAGACCAAGTATCCGATGCATATCCGCTATTGGATATGGTGGATCATGGAAATAGGAAAAAAATTGCTGAATTTGGCTACGAGGAAAAAGGGATGAATCGTGTTGAAGGTTAATAAAATAAATGAAATTATAACAATTTTTAATATGCTTAATACTATTTTTTTCTGTTCCATTTAGCCATTATTCTGCTAGGCGAACCCAAAAATTGGTCATGTGCCCTTCAATTAATAATTGATTTGCTAAGATCATCGGGAAAACCCGATCAAGCACCCGAAGAACCTCCAGAACGACATATACCCGTAATAGCTTGTAATATGGATTTACAATTTATGGATAGAGCTACAATTCCTCGTTTTGGTCATGGTGCTTTCCTCCTTTGTCTTGAGGCTTTATACAAGAAGATAACTGGCTACGACCTTCAATATACTGCCTTGGTTGGTAAACCTTCTGAGACCACCTTCCGCTACGCTGAACATTGCTTGACCATCCATGCTAAAAAATTAGGCTTTACAGAGCCACTGAAAACTATCTATGTTGTTGGAGATACTCCCGACAGCGATATTGTAGGAGCCAACTTATATCAGAGATACGTGAGGAGGATGGAAGAGAGACGAAAAAATAAAGCTGATCCAAGTGCTGACCCCTCTTATGACCCAGAATTGCCGCAATGTCGCAATGTTCCGGCTGACGCTCATTTGCACCCTCAGAGCGTTGATAACGTTGTACCGTTGCTTGTCTGCACTGGGGTTTTTAAACCAGGTGAAAATAAGTATAGAGAGAACGAAGAAAAGTTCTATCATGGACATAGAGACTTTGCTCCAAATCCTGCTCTCTACAAACCAACTAGGACACAGAATGACGTATGCAACGCTATTGAATATGTTTTGGAGAAAGAAGGTATCGCTTAAAGGATCCTCTATGGGCATAAAGTGATGTTACTCTCCTACATTTCTTCTCTCTCCTTAAACTTATATGTATAAACAGTATAAACGTTATATATATTATACGATATTGACGTATAATACGCATATCTGGCTATATTAGTTAAGAAGTATGTTCTCTCGTCCTATTTAACCTCACCCAATTTGAGATTACATAAGAACTAAATCATTACTCTACTACCTCTTTATTCAGATAATATAGCGGAAAGAAAATTGAAAATGTTTTAGGGTATTATTGTACTTAATAAGTAATATCCGGTAAGTACAGCGCCATCTAGTAATCATTCAGAATAGTCACTAACTGTATACGGTAACAAGCGTAAAGTGTCATTTATGCATGGGGTGCGGTTCCACTCGCATCCACACCACGCCTGTCTCTAATGGAAGACAGCATTCCTACATCGACTTTCCACTGGTAAGGCGGTCTAGAACTCAATTCTCTCATTTGTCAGCGTCCATTCAAAATGACGAAGAGAGTGTCAAGATAATTATGAGTCCAGATTGTTCGACTATACAAATTGAAATGGTCTCATTCGGTTTAGACGGGACAGCGGAAGCCAACAACGACGGCAATGAGAATGGAACCTCTAATGACACACTTCAACCTTGTAGCGCTAAAAAAGATTCAACCAAGAAGCCTCGGAGCGTACAAAGCGAAAAGAAGCGAAAATCATCTTTTGGTGAACTGATTTAGTAAACGGGGAACACTTAAGAAGAAAAGATGGATAAAATTACGGAATAAATACAATAGCCCGTAGCGACCAGGCCCTAGATCCAGGAGGTATCTTCATACTTCAACTTTTTTTTATTCGTTGTTCCAAGAAAAGAGAAAGACGCTAGAGGGCGTTCATACAAGAATTAGTGCTATTAATCATTTAATTATTAAACGTTTCCTTATAATAAAAAAAAGAATACATTTAGTTAAAACCTTAAAGAGCGAATTAGTTAACAAAAAGTGAATTGAAATAGTTCGCATAAACGATCGCTTAGCGTTGTTTGTTTATTTATTCTGGTCTATAAATCATACATTTAACAACTTCAGCTATTGTTCTATTAAAGACCATAGGAGGAAAATACAATATCTACCTATATACATATATAAAATAAAGAAGAAAGAAGAGAAATCCTTTGGGGGTGGCTAAAATCAATAATATTTTTTCTACATAATAAATTTTATATAGGTTTTATCATGATAATTTAAGATTAGGTATAATTTTAGAGTTCATTTAAAAGACTACGTGTAAGCTAGGAGGGAATACTGTGGGAAAGGTTGAAAAGAAAACAAAAGTAAAGAAAGAGAGAAGATAGAGGAGGGATTAAACGAGATGTTATAAGTGTAAAAATGACAATCTATTTATAAAATCTTAACATTGAGCTATTTGCTTTTAAAGTATAAAGAAAATAACAAAATATCCCAACTATAGTGTTTTTCTTTTTATTAGGAAAAATCACTTCTTTTCATTTTGAAGAAAAATGCATTATGAGACAGTCCTCTTCAATAGTGACTATTCTCTTCTAATGACGTCTAATATAAGCAATTTCTCTCTATTCCTTCTAATCTATAATCAGTTTATTTTATTTTTCCCTTTTAAATATTTATGCTAAATTTGGTTCTTCCTCTTACTAGATAAGGTTTAACGGGGCGTAGTATAGAGCTCGTTCTCATTGGAAACGTTAGACACCAGTAAAGAGACGCTATCAATCAACACTCAACTAGATGGTTTACTCTGGCGACTGTGATAGCACTTTCGTCTGGAGACGCCCCAAGGACGTTAAATCTTAACAGAAAGTATTTTGTCCAGTTAAATGTTTACATTACACTGAGGGGAATAATTAAATCCTTTAAAAAGTTCACATTCTTATCCATTTCACTTTTAAAATACAATATTATTCATTAACCTATTCAAATTAATGAATTATTTTCAATCATTAAAAGGTTGTCTTTGTAAATTATTTTAAAAGCCTCTTCACTCCTCTCTTCACTACTTTTTTTCTCAATTTTTTTTTTAAAAAAAAAGGCCAAATAAAAGATAGAAGTTTTTATTCATTAAAACACCATTCTTCACTCGATCCACTCATTCCCTTTTTGTCACTCTATCACTTCTCCCTTAGGAATTCGGATTGTTGTAGAATATTAGCGCCCTGATTGGATACTTTCAATCGAAACAAGAGATTAGTAAAACGTTGTATATTGTTTAATGTAATTTAAAGGATTATAGGCATATTTTATATAAACATATCAAAGATTACATTCATTAGCATTATTAAAGATACCAATAAAACTTAAAAGTTTTTAGTGACGCCTTTACAAAAACAATTGCAATAGAAAATTTATTATTCTTTAACACAATCTAAATTTATTTTTTTGATACGCCCCATTAACAAGCTATGATTTATTATGTAATCTATGCTCCAATTGCAGACTATTTATCAGTTAAAAAGTGCATTATCTTAATACGTTGGATAATTAAAAAAAAAATCGGTCACAGTAGCATATAACCTTATGAAAAAAATTACTTCTTGATAAAATAAAAAGATAACATTTTATAAATCTACAACGTTCTATTATGTGATATACAGTATATACATATATACGTCTACAACTGATATAATAGGATTAAGTCTGTATGTCTTTAAAGATTACACATTAATAGAAATTTTCTAATTCACAGTAAAATCAAAGGTTTAATTAAGCCAAATTCTGAAAGAAAACCATATACGTATATAAAATATGATATTTAATTACTCAGTAGCAGATGGGTTATAACTTAAGCTATAAAAGGAGGCGTAAGAAACGCTGTACAATTCAGAATCATGAAGTTTCTCATTGGTTTTACCCTCTTCTTTCTCTACTTAATATATGTCCAAGGATTTCCCGCAACGGTAGGCCGATTTGGATTAATTAGATTAACATTTTTATTTATTAATTAAATCTCTTATAATTCTTTTTTGAGTCTATAGCAGTATTTTCGCGAATCTTTGTCAACAAGTAGTAGTGAATTGAAACGAAATAAGAATAATAATAATTCTTCAAAGCCTCTATGGATATATAGTAAGCTGATACAGTATTAGCACGTATAAACCGTTTATTAAAAATTGAATTCAGTGATGGGACACCCTAGTTATAAGAGATCGCTAAATTCAAAATGGCTGATTGAGAAGAAGAGAATCAAAAGCTTACTTGAAGATTTTCTTGCATTTCTTAATTTAAAAGGTGAGCTATTTTGTGTTACTATTATTATGATTACTATCGTACTTTTCTAATTTAGAAGAATAAAATAGAAGGACTCTTTTCAGATTTAGGCCTCCTCTCTCAATGTTTTCCCAATAATCCAAGAAGTTCTTAAAGGAACAAGAGTAAATGAAATCCTAAACCCAAATGAATAAGAAACAATACATTACTTAAATTAAATACACGTGTTTGCTATCACATCAATTTTAAATGTATTCGTGATTCAAACTATCGAAACGTGAAAAAGCGAAAGAATGAGAGATCTCCTATTATCAATTACTCTTTCTAAGCTATTTGAAACTTTTCGTATACTTTACCAAAATTTTCGTAAAAAGTCTGAAAGTAAATTAGATATATTTATTAAAAATTTAATATATTATTAAAAATGATTTTATAACTAAATGTAAAGCTTACTTTAAATAGGTCACAACCCTGTTTAATAGATGAAACATCGCACATTTCTCTGATCGAATGCATCGACAATTGAGCTAAGTTGATAGTGAAAAAAAATGAAAAACGTTTATTCTCTCATTTAAAATAAGAAAGAATATAAAAAGCTCACGAGCTCCAATATCGATTGTTGCCATTCCTAATTTTGCTGACATTATAGGCCCAATGGTACTTCCGCATAACGAATCGTTTCGGACAACGAAATCTTGAAGGGGAACTTGAGCAATTTGAGCAATTTCCCTCAATATACCGGCTGTTACTAAAGTAGTTGCGTAGCGTTGGTTTTGGTTGGTTTTTATCACAATTCCCTTTTTAAAAACAAATACAATAAAATATAGATTTTCACAATGTACAGATCTTTTTTTCAGTAACTACCTTATGCAAACTTGGTTTATGTTGATCTTCATGCTTGTCGGGATAGTTTGGGTGCACGGCATGAGCCATATCCGAGGAAATCATCAACGATTTAGATATGGATTCTTCAAAAGCTACAGGATTTGCACCTGAAGATAGTCTTCGTAGAATCAACTCTTGAATTGTTGACATAGCACCCTGGGCACTTTGTGATCCGACTTCTTCGTTATCGAAAAGGCTTACCATTCTTATACGTGAATCAGATTTCAAGGAATCGTGCCCAAGGGAATTTATCAATCCCTAGAATAAAATTACTCTTTAACGACTCCCTTCTGAATATTTTCTCTTTCTATTTAATCTTACTTGAATTGCACAATAGCTTGAATGGAGATTATCAAGCCTTGGAGAGAATATAAATTCTTCGAGGATACCACCAATTGCCTACAATGAATTAGTGGATAATTTTGAAATTAAAAAAAAAAACAAATAAAATATTCATACAGCTGGTTGGGTGTCGGCCAAGCATAACTCAAAATCTACAATCTGTTCTGGTCGAATTCCTAATTCTTTACAAATCAGTTCAATAAGAAGAGGTTGATGCTTTTCTTGCTGTAAAAATTGTTAATAATCAATCAAAGTGGATAAAAGTTGAAATTATGTCCTTACTGCTGATAGTTGTCCGGATGACTCGGCGCCAGAAGATTTAACACCCTTTTGCAATTCTTCTTCAATGCTAGTTGCCAATACTGGTAACCTTTACAAATTAAATGTAAAAATTATTGGAGAATATATATATTTTAAAGGGAAATTTTCAACCAACAAGTTAGTTTCTTTATTCCATTCAAACTTTGTACCCATTTCTCGATTAAGGTGAATAGCCAAATTTGGTACTCTCAAGATAGGTCTCTTAACGTGTATAAGTTTTTGTACTATATTGTCGTTGTTCTGTTGTTATGAAAAACAAAAATTAATATTGTTTTAATGTAAATTTAGTTTTCTTACTTTAACCAAAACTCTGCCGGCAATAGTTAAATCTCTATCAAACCATGTGTGCCAGGTTCCACCTAATTGTTTAAATTGATAGTAGAATGATAATATTACATTTTTAATATTAATTTACCTCCATAACATTCAACGCCAACTTGAACGAATCCACTCTTTACTTTCTTAGATACTGGTTTTACTCTAAGACAAGGACTATCAGTATGAGCTCCAATGATTGAGAAACCATTACCAGGTTTATAATTTCCGCCCACTGCAAATGCTATTAAAGTTGACTTGTTCTTCGTCATATAGTACTGTTTAATTTTTAAGGATTAAGATTCCTCGAGGAAAAAATAGATAAATCATTCTATACCTTATCAAGTGGCTTTATATCCCATTTTTCGCTTTCTTTCAATTCCTTAAATCCTGCTGCTTCCAGCATGGAAGCACTTTCATGAACAGCTGTAATTGCGACTCTTTTATTGAAATCATCAAATAATCAACCAGTTGTTATTACTTCTTAACTTTATATATAAAGTGAACTTTATACTTCTTACCATGATAAGGAGATGGAGAATTATTAATGAAATTTATAAATCTCTTTGCAGCAGTCAGTCTTGAAGATTCCGAGGCCTGGATTTGGGATAATTAGAAGGAAATTTAAACTTTTTAAATGGCAGAATAAACACTTTAATTGATAAAATAAGCTATATTAAAGTACACTCAAGGGATAATTATCGAAAAGTCCAAAGAATATGCATTTAAAGTATTTTTATATAAATATAGTTGAATATGAACTAATAGAATAAAATAGTTAATTAAATATTAGAGTATAATTTAATTAAACACCATTTTGGAATTCAGGTTAGGAGCACAGATTAAATTGTAATCAGCGCTGACTTGACACAATCAACGTTGAGAAATACGGGTAGAAAAATGTTTTCTATTCAGAGAACATACATAGAACCCGTAACCATCTAACAACGAGATCTCGTAAGTATTACGTATATAAACAAGAGAACTATTGCTCAATCTCTTTTGTAATCCGAGATTTGGTAAGGTCAAGGCTATTAGATATTTCTTGCAAAACTATAAAGTTTTTGAAAATAGTAATTCTAACAAAACAAGACATTCTTAGATAATTTTGCATTATCATAAACAGAATAAATTATACCATGTTGATAATCATACTGTATTGAAAGGAGTGAAAAAGTTTAGTTTTAGTTTTACAAATATTGTTAGTATTACACTTGATATTGTTAACATATTGAGAAACTATGCACAAACTAGGCGTATAGCCTTAATAATCTTCTCCAGGGGAACGTTCTCCTCACAAACATTAACCAAATTGAATAAATGCCTCATTGCGTAATCATTCTTCGATAAATCGAAACATGTTGCATCAAAAAATTTAGCTGCTGGTTCATAACATTCCCATTTTGTTAGTGGAAATCGTGTTTTACCATATCCACCGTTTCTGCCGGTTGTTATGGAAACGATATCCCTCATTTTAACTTCAACATTTCGCCTTCTCATGGCTTCGTCACGAATTTCTTCGGTTAATTTTAAAATCTCGAGAGTATTTTTTGTTGCAACTAGACGTCTCTTCAAAATTTCTATTTTAACGTCTTCTGATTTTACAGCATCCAAAGGAACGTTTGGTACAATTTTCCTATATAGAAAAGAGGCAACGTTTATAATTTAGATCTCATAAAGAAATTTTAAAAATCTATACTTTTGAGTATTCGTTAATCCTTGGAAAAAACCAACAGCTTCGTTTGCAATTTGCATGTCACCGAACTCTTGTACATGACTGGTGTTCGTTTCCTCTTTTACTAAGCGAAATTGTCTGGCTAACGTTTCAGTACTAAGATTTTCTTTGTCAGAATCTTCCATCCATTTGACACTGTAAACATCTCCGAGGAAAGTCTGTCTGGCTTTGTCAAAGTAGCAAGCGTATGAACTCTCTTCGCTATTGGCTGCAGTAGTAGCGTATATATTGATATTGGACGGTAGTAAATTCTCAAACATTGAACCAGATTCGCAAGCTTCAACATAAATGACCATTTGAGCAAACTTATTTTCTGAGTACATTGATTTCAAGACTTTAATAAGTTGGCTGGCGTATAATTCTCCATTGGGAAAAGCTATTAGACCAGGAGCTCCATGATCAACAAAATTAACAAAGACGTGATCGTTGGGTCCGCTCTGAATAACTTTACCACTTCCAATACCTTTCATACCGTCAAGATCGCCAGCGAGAACTTTGAGAAAGTTTTCAGGAGTAACAGTTTCCCCTAATTTTAAAAGAAAATTTATAGATCTTATTGCAAAAAAATGCGATTAGCAGAAATTTAATCCTCTGTTAAAAAAGAACTTCTGGGAAAATAGGTCAATTGATTACTCTGTATTGTTATTTATACGTAATTAATTTTTCTTATCTAAGTACAATAATTAGTTAATTTCGTAACGAATTGATTAGTCTTTGCTATTGTTTTGTTTTTTCTTTTTGTTATATAACATAAACAACAAAAGAAATTCGAAACTTAAATTCAAATCTTAAATAAATTTACCTGTATAATCTTTAGGAACACCGTGGTACACATCGCTACCATTCGGATGATTAATAACAATTCCAGGGGTTGGATTTCTATTTTGAAACGAGAAAAAAAATCATGTGACACTTGAAACTTTTAAAGAATTCAATCGATTTTTACTTGGAAAAAGAATACTTACTCCTGATTTTCCGCTAAATCATCATACATCATAACAACAATTCTTTCATCAGGTAAACCATGGCTCTTCAATATTTGATATGCGTGACAAGCGTCAGCCTGGAAAGAGTAAAAATAATTGTTAGTATCATCGTTAGTTTAATTTTTTTTCTCAACTATAAATAAAGAGCTTTTTCGCTAGAATACTTTATAGTTTATAGGAATTTTTCTAAAAATAATATCGTACTTGGTGTCTGTAGTTAAACCAACCATTAGAACCCGCCACGATAAGAGCCCAATGTTCTCCACCATTAGGTAGTTGATCTTTCAATTTTAAATCGTCTCCATTTCTAAACATAAGAAAATCTGCTCCGAAACAATTGGAGCAGAGAAGCGCAATTGATATGACTGTTTTCAAAATTAAAGTCATAGTTAACTAAAAATACTTTTGCTTCGCAACTGCTTAGTTAGTTCTCTTATATATTTGCTAATGGGTCACGTGACAATCATATGACTGACAGTCACGACGACAAGGAACCATATTATTAGGCTGGATGACCTTAACCCCTATTAGTAAACTTGCGAAATAATAAATGTTTAAGGGAAAAAATCCGAAATAAATGATTTAAACTTGCTTTAAGCAGAGTCAATAATCAAAATAAATAAATAAATAGATATGAGAGAACAATTGGAAATTATTATAAACATTATTTATTTTTATTGTCAACTATTCTTTAATAATTTAAGACGAATTTATAAAAAAAACCGAACCAATTTTAATTCTAACCCATTAAAGAAAATAAATCTTAATTTACAAGAGTCAAAAACAAAGCTAGGCCTCTGGTGAAGTATTTTCTTCTTTTTCAGGTTCGTAAGTTTGCAATCTCATCTTCAATTGCCCATTTTCTTCAGTTAATTCTTCGACTTTTCTTCTCAATTCCGAAACCTGAAGAAATAGTAATAAATTATTTATAAATTATTGCCACAAATGTAATCATACCATAAAAATTATATTAAAAACAGATTAATACATTAAAATATGATGTATTTTTTATTGTTATGAAAATTTATGTATCAATTCATCTATTTGAATTCTTTATGGTTCTTTTATTATTATTTAAAAATCGAAAATTTTTTTTAAAATACTTGTGATTATATAGAGATATTGGAAAGAGTTTACATTCTCTATCTTAGTAACAACGTGACAATCCCTTAAAAATATCGATCGCCTTGTTTACAATCTAGTAAGTGGATGCTTGAGATCAAAAAAACCTAAACAGATAAGGTATTTAAATTTTGTTGTACCTCTTTTTTTTTTTTACTTCCCTCAGCTGGAAGACATTTTTTTTATTTGCCTCAGACATTTTTTTAGATGAAATTAATCTTTTTATCACTAGCGTTGCTATTATCAACAAAATTTGATAGTTTTTTAAACTAAAATATATTAATTAATATTATAGGGAGTGTTATATTTCGTTAGCAAATCTAGAGCTAAGTGTTGAGATAAACGCTATGTTTTGATATTAAGTTGCTAATGTTTGAGTTTTTTACTGACATGTCATTAAAAAAATGTTAGAGAACAAACCTCCAATTTCAAAGCTTCAAAATCAGCAGATTCGGGACCTTCGCTGCCTATATGTTTTTTCAGATAATCTAAAGCATTATTCGGCTTTTCTGGTTCTTCGTAGAGACCCACCAAAACCTTCGTCATGCTGTCGATGACACCAGCCTTTTCTAGATATTTCCTAAATTCTTCACGCTTTGAATCTGCTGGTTTATATTGGCTCATTTTTGCCGAAATAATAGGTTGTCTTTACACGTTAAAATTAACTGTTTTTTCCTCAACGCGCTTTTTCCGTCCGTTGCTAGACGATACTTCGCATGCGTCAACGATTTACATATCCGGTCATGACCGGTTTTGTGCTTTCTTTTACTTTTGGTTACCGGTTTATTCAAACGTACACACCTTTTATAATAAAGACAGCATAGTAGTTAATAAATATTATTAAAACAGTTACAATAATTTCTCACGTAGGAAATAAATTTATTAATAAACGTATCGAGGATACATTAAAGTTTAAATTTTGTTTTTGAGCATCAACATTCTACTGAATAAAGTTTTTAGCATTAGCTTTTACTGTGTAAGAATTCTTAATATAATTAAATAACTGATAACGAAGATAGTTTTGTAAAAGCTTAACTTCTAGACTTAAAATAAATAACTTTTTTTTAAATAAAATTTCAAACATTTGAAATTAAGTTAATTTAGGTCGATTCGAAAATATAACCTTTAATTTTATGGTTTAATCCATAGAAACTATTTCATTGCTTCTTTGTACAAGTCCTCTATTGCAATAGCAATAATCATATTCAATTTGAGACTTAAAATTCTCTTTACAATGATACGATTCGGAAAATTTATCCGAAACACTTGTTTATTTCTGGTCACGTGACGTGGGCGCATGCGCAAAAAGTGGCGCTACTTGTGTGAATCACGGAGAATGTGTAAGTAGATGATAAATCGTTAAAATTATTGTTCCTAACGCATATTAAACAATTTTTTTAGTTTTCAATCTATCGTGATCTGAATATTGTTAACTGTGAAAAATTTGATTCAATTTAATTTAAGAGCTCTTATGAGAGGCGGCTATTTCTAAGCTCTTTATGACGGTCTTTATCCGCATCAAATATATTTATAATAAAAATATCCAAAAAGTTGCCACATTTAACCGCTCTTGAATAATGGGATTTTTAATTAAATAATGGCTTCATAATGTAATGGTAAATTTTATAATAGATATTAATTTTATTCAATATATTATGTGAAATACGAAACACTAATATTTGAAAGGTACTAGTATTACCCCCCCTCCTTTAACTGTAAGGCTATATAAATACTAATACATCCGTATGATGTATTTTACATTTAACCGAGATTTTTAAGATAGTTCTTATTACCCGCTTGAATCATCTTGCTTTGTATGAAACTATTAATATTCTATTTATGAATAATTAATTATTTGATTGATCTATGAAATATTCCATGCTTATATTTTTCTGCTTAAAGATTTGGCTTTTAAACAAAAACGAATTCATTCTTTTTTTCTCTTGGAATACTTTTTGTTCTTTTAAAGTATTTTTTAGAGAAAAATTGACCTAAATTTCACCACTAATATAATTTGTTCTTTTTTTTCACTTTCATATTCCTCATTCACAATCTCCGACGATTATAAAAAAATTGCACAAAATAGCTGTAAGTATTTATATGCACTATTACATTTTTCTCAGTATAATTGTTTTTGAACTTTGACTAATTGTTATTATTATTATTCTCTTATAATCGTATGTAAATTTATTGGCATTATTCTTTAGTCAATAAAACTGATCGCTATCCTGCTATCTAATAATCCTTGCTTTCTCTCTTAAAGAAGAGAAATAAGGTCAACTTCGAAAAAGTTATATTGACTCAGAAATTGAGAAAGTTCTGATGGTTTAATTATGAAATTGAGAGGAATCTGTAAATATTTGGTCCTCAATGCAAGGCCTTTAAGCCAATTTTAGTAGGCCTTCCTATTTTATTCATTCAAAAACTTATACCTGTTGGCCACAATCAGCCGATGACTGCTAGCCAAAATGCAGAACAGTTTAGAGTAGAAAATACGAAAACAAAATTTGATAATAGAAATTGAGTTTTAAATGAAAATCTATTTTGCAGACAATAAATTCAGCTAAACGCGAGGCGTTCTTCCGTTCGCCACCTTCCGACATACCTAGTCAACAATCGTACAAAACAGACTATAATTATCGTTACGATATGAATTCAAGAACCGCAAATCTTTCTAAATTGCCACAAGAAATTGACAGAATGGGTGAACAGAAAATGGTTAGCGATTCTACCTATGTTGGATACGCAACATTGAGCGATCAAGTTTTCAGAAGAAGCGTTAAGAAAGGATTTGAATTTAATTTAATGGTAGCAGGTGAATAATTGTTTACAATTTCAAGTAGGGCTGCTCCATACAATACAGAGTCTTTTATTAAACATGGAAGGTAGTTTAGAGTTAACAGAAAGCCTTTTGAATCTTCGAAGTTCACTCTATTATATTCTATTTACTGTATTCTCTATATACAATTGTTACCCCTATTCCCATTCTATTTCAGGTGAATCGGGGCTTGGAAAATCGACTTTAATTAACTCCCTTTTTAATACGGATATCTACGATCTTAAAGATCCGAGTAAACGAAAGTTACGTAAGACAGTTTCGGTAAGTGAAATTTTGCAAAGTTAGAATAAAATTTACTCTATTTTATTGTTCGGTAAACAAAGTATAGCCAACCGAAAATTTATTGTAAATAAACCATTATCTCGTATATAAACGTATAAAATATAAAAGTGTTGAACTTTTAACTAATTTTAGGCTTTGGCAAATTTACTTATCTCCTTTGTACTATTGATGAGTTTATTTACAAATTTCAATTTAATTCTATTTACAGGTTGAAACTAACAAGATTATTCTGAAGGAGAAGGGTGTTCAACTTCGTTTGAATGTAATTGATACGCCCGGATTTGGCGATCTTCTTGACAATTCCCAAAGTACAAATCCAATCGTGGACTATGTTAATGAAAAGTTTCACGAATACTTAACGCTTGAATCGCGAGTTAATCGTCAGAAACAAATAGCCGACAATCGAGTTCATTGTCTGCTCTATTTCATCAGTCCAAATGGACATGGTCTGAAAGAAATTGATGTTTTCTTTATGAAAAAATTGCACGACAAAGTCAATATCATACCAATTATTGCTAAAGCGGATACAATGACATCTGAGGAATGTGTTTTGTTCAAAAAAACTATTCGAGAAGAAATAGCCAAGTTTGGTATCAAAGTCTACGAATTTCCGGAAGTTGAAGAAGAAGGTTATCCAGACCACAAAAATTTCAAAAACAGAGTACCATTTGCTATTATTGGAAGCAATGTTATGATTGATAACGATGGTAGACGTGTAAGAGGAAGGAAATATCCATGGGGAGTTGTTGAAGTTGAAAATTTACATCATAATGATTTTTTGGCTCTCAGAAACATGCTTATAAGAACCCATATGCATGATTTAAGAGATGTCACCAATAACGTTCATTATGAGAATTTTAGATATGCAACTTTATCTGAAAAAGGAAGATTGGACTCAAATACTTCCACTGACTCGTAAGTTATCGAACAACAATGGTGATAAATATTTCTATTTTCCCCTTCTGTTGTTTCAGTAGTCCATTGTCTCAAATGGAAGAAGAAAGACAAAACCATGAAAATAAAATTAGAAAAATGGAAAAGGAAATGGAAATGGTATTTCAAACAAAAGTCAAGGAGAAGACTCAAAAAATTCACGAATCTGAACAACAGGTACTCTTAGTCAATTTTCTAGTTAATAAATATTTCAGGTTTCAATTTTTACTCTTAGATGCTACGTAAAGCTGACGAAATGAAGCGTACAATAATGGAAGAACGTAAAAAATTGGCTGAGGAAAGAGAAAGATTCGAACGCGAAAGAACTGAGTGGGAACAGGAGCATAGCAACGAGTCAGTAATGAGTAGAGTTTTACAGCGTGCTGGTGCTTCTCGCTTTACTCTGCAACGCGATTAACTTTTTTTTTTGTAATTTATTTGTATGCCTGCTAATAATCATTATATAAAATTTGGCTGATTCCTCTTTCGCCAGAAAAGACTTTTAATGGACATTTATCTTTTCCTTGCGTTTTTGATCTTTTTCCGAATTTGAATATTCCTATTTTATGGTAGATTAGTTTTCAGCATGTTTATTTTTTTTGCTACCGTGTTCTGGGAAACTTTCTTAATAATTTGTTAATTTTCCATAGGCAACCTAAATATTTGTTGTAGATGATTGTTAATCAAGTTTTTTTTCCTCTTATAAAAAATAGCCCCTATCTGATGTTTTTTGTTTGACAGGAAAAAGGGCAGAAAAATGTTTTGAAGACGTCTCTGGTTCACGTATATAAAAATTAAAGGTGCTTTTTTTTTAAAATTAATTGCATATGTAGATCTTATACATTAGAATATATATATACTATGCATGTCATTTTTTTATCGTGTTCATTTACAAAGTTATCTGTTTGTTTGCCAGAGATCATTTAGATTATTTTAAAACTAATACATAACTTTTTGCATAAAACTCAAGAAAGAATTTTTCGCAAATTTAATAAGCTTCTCTGCTCCAGTTTTTTTTTGTTTTCAATGAAAAAATTAAAAAGAAATACGTTCACATCTATAAATTAATTTCCCGTAGAAGAAACATGAAATAAAGAATAATGAAACATTAAAGAAATTGTTTGCTTGGGATTTTGGAGGAAGAAAAAAAAACAACATTAAAAATAGATTAGACAAATAAACAGAATTGAATATACCATTATCTAAAAAAAAAACCTGATTATGACTAGTCATCGTACGTAAAAGAAATACTATGCGTCAACACTAACTTCTTCAACGTTAAAAGTTGGTGAATTTACGCTTTGGGCGCTACTGTTTTTATCGTTGTCTTCAGTTTCTTCATCATCATCATCTTCATCATCCTCCTCATCAGATGATCCTATTGAATAATTATTTATCTCTTCGCTTTTCGTATTCGAACTAGAATCGTTTTTGGTTATATTGGACGGTGAAATCGAACTATCTGGCATCATTAATGAAGATTCTTCCCCAGCACTCGTTTCGGTGGATTCTACTTGTTTTTTTAATAATTTTCCCCTTTCCTTTCTCGTCTTCGATTTTGAACTTTTCACCCTCACAGTAGTTTTATCCGAAGGGTCCGGCTTATATTCTTTATCGAATTTTTGCATATAGGTTTCAATAAACGACTTTGCTTTAGACTTTACATCCAAATTAACTTCCAAGTCTTGAATATTTCTACAATGTTTTAATTCTTTCATCATAATTAAATGAGTCAATTTTCGTGCTAAGGTCTTAAAATCATCATTGTTTTTTATTCTGCCCTGCTTGCAATCCGTTTTATGATAAGGATTTAAAACGTGGACAACATAGGCCGATATCTGGAACAATTTTGAAAAATAAACAATATACATATATAGAGAAAATATAAGAAACATACGGCTTTTTTAAATTTATCTTTAAATTTCTTTTCTCGTTTTATCATATTTTCTTTCTCATCTTTAATTCTTTTCCTTTTTTCTTTTTCTTTTGTCTTCTCTTGCAACTGATTGATGGTAGTAAATGTAGGAATAAAAAAAAGCTTAATTAATATTTGCAATTTAAAAAAACATTAATATTGTGACAGATTTTTATATTATTATCAAAAGATAATGAAATTATTTTCCATATAGATAGAGAAATTATAAAACTGTTTAATCCTTCATTAGGTAATTGATTAATAGAAATATTTATTTTTTAAGGTATTATATAATTAATAATAAATAATAAAAAATAAATAAAGCCAATAAAGGTTTTCAATAAAGCATTAGCTAAATAGTTAATAAGTTCAATCACCCCGGAATAAATTTTGGTGAAATTAAAATGGAGAAATAATTTGTGAGACATATCAGAAGGATCAAGACAAATTTTGGCATAAAGCAGTAAAAAAATATTAGGGAAAAAAATTATGTGTCATTACATGATGAATTGTAAGAGGACTTAATTCGCCATCGCTGACAATCTGTAAATGGCGCTAGTTATAAAATTCACTAATAAAAGAAGACTATATAAAAAACTTTGTTTATAAAAAGAAATACATTATTTAATTGAAGATTAATTTAAAATTGAAAAAATAAAATTAAAAACTATTGGAAATACACGTACATTGGTTTCAGTTGATTCAGGACTAGGAGGTGGAGGGGACCATCGTGTTTCCCTGTTGATATATTTTTAATGCAACATTCTATATATATCATCTTAAAAAAATAACTTACTTTGTTTTTATATTATAATAATATGGTGTTCCGTCACCGTCATGAGCAATTTTCCAACTTTTTGGCAACTTTTTGCTAATAGATATGGGCTTGGGGGGAGGAGGAGGTACCTATTATACGAAGATAATATATATATATATATATTTATATTTATTATCTCAATCAAATATTAATATGTATATATAGATATTTACTTTTGGTCTTGCTCTAGGATCTGATGGAGGTGTACCCTGAGAAGCAAAAACATCGGATAGCCTTTCTTCAAAATTGGATACCGACGATGAAGGTTCCTGAGGAGGCGGCGCTGGGTTCCACGAAACAAATGTATGATCAGAAGGAACGGTAGGAGCTCCGTATACTACAGGCACTTGATGACCTGCATAAACCACAGGCACTGTAAAAGCAGAAGGCTGAACGACGGGTGGAAGATTTGTTCTGGGCTGAAAGATAACAGAATAGGTTTAATATAACTTTAGATTAATATTGAAATCAATGATACTTACTGTATTAACTTCGAAAAATTCTTGACCGGATAGTTTAAAGCTTGACACAGGTGTTACCTAATAAACGGTAGTTTAAAATCAGCATTAGCATTTATAAAATATATAAAATTTACTTCATTCATGCTTTCCCGAAGTTCTTCTTGTTTAACGGCTTCTTCAAAGGCCCTTCGTCTTTCCTCTTTCGATATGCCCCTTTTTTGATTGTAGTTTGGAAGAAATCTTGCTGTTCGTCGATATCTCTCAACTTCAGGTTTATCATCTTTTTTCCTGTCGAATTTCAGGGTTTCTCTTTCGGGGGGTTTAGATCTTGAAGAGGGATAAGGTTCGGCCTCTTCTTCACTTTTCTTCCTTGTTTTTTTAGGAATTTTAAATTCCTCATTTAATTCATTCCATATAGCCAATAGTTTATCACAGAGTGCTGTAACCTTTTTGGTTAAAGCTAACTTTTCTTTCAATTTGTCATGTTTATCTTCATCTTCCGCCTCTTCAACTTTCTTTTCTTCCTGTTTTTCCTCTTTGGGTTCTTCGGGTGGCTCTCCACTAGTACTATCGACAACAGATTCTTCTTTCTCTTCGTGGTCTTTTTCACCTTCCTGTTGGTCCATTTTTTCTTCATCATCTTCGACTGGGATCGATCTTTCAAGTTCATTCTCACTTGTAAATAATTGACAGTCTCGTTTCCATTTTTCTAATGTTTCAATAATTCGACTTTCGCGAACACCAGTTTTGTGTAGAATTGGCAGTTTTTCTAGTATTTCCAGAATCTCAAGCTTATCGTTTTCGGAATCAAAGTTCGGATCAACAGCGAGACTCCAGAGTAATTTTAATCCATGAAAATCCAGAAAAGATCTCAAACAAGCTAATTCAGTGGTTTGCTTAAGTATTTCTAATAAAATTTCCCTGCACTTTGGCGTATCAGCATGTAACATAAACCTACTTAATTGTAAAACATGTTCCTTTCTCCTCAATTTCCCATGGCATTTTTGTTCAAACTTTGTCACAGCATCAAATATTTCAGTTAATTTTTCATCCCTTCTCATGCTAGCCGATGCAGCATTTTGTTGTTTAATTTCGCCCTCGGTTGGCAAGTTACTCTTTTGTCCAATAACCCCCCTACAATTTCCGGCTTTACAATAGCATTTTTGCTCTGTTCCACCAAATCTTTCAAATTTGTAATCGAAAGTTATCTCTTCCCCTGCTTTTATTGACCTTATAGCAAAAAACCCAATTCTAACAGCACCATTCACAGTCCACTTATCGGTTTTACAATTAGGATCACAGCTATGATTAATAAACCTGGATCTATTCCCCTTTCTTGTTGCGTCAACAACTTCTTCAGCACTTAATTGCAGCAAATAATGATGAGTTAACTTTTGTTTTTTATATTCTTTTAATCTTTTATGCATGTTTTTAAAATGTATAACTTCTCCGACATATTCAATAATGAATCCACCTCTGTTTATGAAGATATAAATATACGCATAAAATAATTTAAACTAGAGAATATCTTTGAAAGAAAATTAAACATACGCATATATATCTTCAAGAGCTTTAAGACCTTTGCCTTTTAGTCCAGCATCAAACGTTTCAGTTTTAGGATATTCATGCTGTTTTTTTTTGTTTATTAAAAATATTAAAACTAGACTGGAAAATCTTATTTAAGCTTACTTTACTAAATCTCTGATTTGAGCACAAATCTTTCCATTTACATTGAGATCGATTGCTAAAAAAATAATAATAATTATGAGCAATAATTTATAATTATCAGCAATTTTCAATAAATTGAATTTACCATTCAATTTGTAACATTCGATTTATGCAATCATCTCCACATCCTTTAATACCCTCTAAAATATCATCTTTACTTGGAGGATCACATTCACACTGCATATCTTCATTTTGCTTTTTTCGTTTCCTTCTAAAATTTAGTAGTTTATTAAAAATTAAAGTATTGGATGTTAAAAGAAATATAAATGACTTACTTATCAACCCACAAGTATAAATTATCTATTATTTCTTCATATCCGATAGTATGGCAAATTGGTTTATTTCCGGCTTCCTCTTTAACTTCTTCCACTTGAGAATATCTTGTCCATCTTGATTTTACTTTTTCGGGCGTTGTTTGCTGCGGTTTTCCTGTATCAGATTCAGGGTCTTCAAAATCTCTTAGCCAGCTCTTTTTGGGAGGCCCTCTTGGAGATTTTGCAGGTGTTGTTTGGCCGGAAGCTGGTGTTGAATCCTTACGATTTGTTAAGGGTGTCTTTTGGCGGGATCTGCTGCTTGACCTTGATAGCGATCGTCTGTAACTTCGAGAGTCTTTACTCCAAGATCTTGATGCTCTATCATATTTTCTATCTCTAGACCTTGATCTAGTTCTGTAATAACTTCGCTTCGATTTATAAGGCGAATGAGACCTGGTTCTAGATCGAGACTTTAATCTGGATCTGGATCGAGATCGACTTCTAGACCTGTACCGATATCGTGATCTAGATCTTGATCTTGATCTTGAATGCGACTTCGAGCTTGACCTATATCGTTGCCGAGATCTTGATCGGTACCGTCTCCTAGATCTAGAACGAGAACTATACCTCGATCTGGAAATTGATCGTGACCGTGATCGTGACCTAGACGAAGATCTTGATCTAGACCTCGATGTTGATGACGATCTTCGGGAACTCCTATGATAATCTGTCCGATTTTGCATTATTTGTTGTTTATTGTGCTCTGTTGTTTCTTTTTTTTCTGGTGTACATAATGTTAAGTTGGTTACAACTCCAGGTGGAGCAATATTAACTGGAGGGGCTCGAGAGAATCCTCTTTCAAGCAAAAGCTTATCAGTTTCATCTTTCTTACGTTCATTTTCCCCTTCTTTTTTAGCCTCTAATTTATTTTCTGGTGATTTAACGATATTGGACGGTTCTGGTATTGGAATTTTTTCATATAATTTATCGTTTTGTTCGTGTTTTCCCAAATCAGCATTTGCATTATCCGCATTTTTATTTGACACAGGGGATTGCATCGATTTTTCATGACCGTCATCCGATAATGACATATTAGAAGAGCTGAAGGACGCTTTAGCTGCAATGTGCGATTGAGTTACTCTATGTTCTGATGGAAGAGTAGGCGTGTGCTTTCTTTCATCCTTGTCATTGGCTGGGCTGGGCGAGCGTGTCTTCCTCCGATTATAACTTGGAGAGTAAGAAGGACCGCATGGCCTCCTAGTTCTGTAGTCAGTATCCCCGTGGTGTGCATTACTTCTACTATTAGACGAATAAAAGTTCGATCGTCTATCCCTGGGTGAATTTATATTTTCGTGATATGGCCCACTTCGACGTTTGTCATAATTCTTATGATATCTGAAAGACGACTCTCGTCTATACGGAGATTTTGATCTTCTAGACCGAGAGCTTAATCCTTTATCATAATAATCATTTCTATGGTATGATGAATGTTTCTTTTCGTAAAAGTTAAATCTATTTTTTCTTCTATCTTCTTTTGATCTACTCCTACCTCGTGGATTCCATTTTCTATGATTGTATTCAGTACTCTTAGATCTAGACCTTCTTTGTCTACGATACGAATTTTCTTGAGAAATAGATCTTCTTCTATCACTTGTTTTTTCATACCTTCTATCGGTTTCATTATCGTTTAATCTTTCATATCTTCTATCATGTTCGCTATCATTATCATCTCTCTTATAAAATTTTCCCCTATCATTTGGGCTAATTCTTTCATTTTTTGATCGATTCCTTTCGGCTTCACTATCACTTTCGTCCGACCAAAATAGCTTAGGTGGCTTATTCCGAGACTTGGGGCTCTTATACAGATTTTCATCGGTTCTTGAATCACTATCACTTTCTTTTTCTTCTACCCAAGTGGGCTTTGATATTTGACCTGGTCCCTTTGGACTCTTTTTAGGAGAAATTTCGTTATTGACTGATCTACCCATCTTCGGCTTAATAGCAAATGAAATTTTAACAGGAGATTTTGTCGGGGGACGCTCTTCATCTGCCAGTAGTGTTTCAGTTGGATCATAGTCGTCTTCACCCATAGTTGGCTTTTCTTTGTTATCGGATATAATGGCATTTTCAGCTTGCAATTGAGTCTCAGCTTTAGGCTCATCAGTATGATTTAAATCATTATCACTTTTAGCATCATAACTTTTCTCTCTTTGTTCTTCGATTGATTGGCTGCAATCATTCTGTGCATCCTCATCATCTTTATTTACATGACTATACCGATAATCATCACGGCGATCATCTCGAGATATTAGTCTATCTCTTTGGCGCTTTTGCTGATCTTGTTCTCGATATTTTTTATCAGACGATCGTGAAAGATCAGAATAACTATTTTCCTTTCTATAATCATCTCTGTGCCTCCTTTCAGTTGATCTATCAGAATGACGTCTCTCATTAATGTCAGATTTCCTTTCAGTATATTCGTGACTCTGTCTGCTGTTTCGATAGTTGTAATTTTGAATATCTGATTTAGCAAAAGAAGGCTTCATTCTCTTTGAATAAGGTGAACTTGATCGAGAACTTCTATGATCACCGCTTCCATCTGATCTGGGTACAGTCTCGTCTTTCTCCTGCCAATAACCCTCCTTTTCTCTGCCAGGTGATCTAGCTGTTGGTCGCGAGGGGGGTAAAGGAATATCAGAGAGAATGGGTTCGCTACTGAAAGAGTTAGATGCGTCTCTCTTGTTTTTCCAAGTATTATCGGATTTTTTGTATTTATTAAAATAGGCACCATTTTCACTGCTATCACTGTTCACTTCATAATTTCCATGCCTATTATGACCAACATCCTTTCTTCTTCCTGTATCGATCGCTTGATGCGAATAGTCATCACGATTTCTTCCTTCACGGCCTCTTTCCGATCTCGATCTCATTGAGTCTCTTCTTCCATCCTCTTCTTCCATACTAGATACGGAAAAATGACGACTGGAACGATCTGTTCTAGATCTATCTTTTTCACTTTCCATTCGATAGTCATTTTTATAGCTCCGACCCCAACCTGAACTATCCCTTTTAGAATTATCTTCTTTTCTATTTGTTTTGAAGGCAAATTTTATTTTCCCTCTTTCCGGATCCATTTAAGTCGATCTAAATAAGATTATGCTCCCTATCACCTGAAAAATTACACAAAAGTTTATTTAAAGCAAAGGGAATTTTAAATTAAATTTTAAAAAATTATTAAAAACACTTCTTTAGACAAAAATAGTTTATCTATATAAAAAAAGATTTTAACGAATTTGTCATTAATCAAACGCACTTTCTTAAAAAGAACAATTTTAACGTCAATGAGTACTAAAACCATTTTTGATTCTGGAATATACAAAATAGAAACTTTAAAAAAAAATAAATAAAAACAAAAAAAATATGGAAAATAGATTAAACAAACGGAATACTTTTGATTATATTATAATATTCGAAGATATACTATAAAGATTAATGACTTTATATTTTAAAAAATATGCATATTTATAAGAGTTTTTCTACTTTTATACAAAAAAAAATCCATATTTTATATAAAAGCGACTAAGTTGCAAAGAAAATTATAAGACTGCATTTTGTTATATTTTACAATACAAGGAATTTTTAAGAACGTATTCTCTTCATATCCAACTATATTCAATTCCTGTAGGCTCGAGTTAAAAATTGTAGATCTATAAAATGGTTAGCTTAGACCAAGGTGTAACGTAACTTTCAAATATTTAACTTAATATGATGTCCTAAAATCTATACTTTGATTTGAAACATTTTAAATAAATTTTATAAATTATTAATACTTCGTTTTATTATTTTACCAACCCAATATTTCAAATTTCAGGAAATTTGGAAGTATGCTATGTCCAAAATATCCCGTATGTAGATTTTAAAAATGGCGTCGATTAAAAAAAAACCTACGATTTTTTGAAACCCTTGATTTAATATTGAAGTATTATGCTGAATCATGTAATAAATATAATAAATATTTTGCAGATTGTTTTCAACCTATTAATAGAAATTCCAATTACTTGAAATCGGCAAAACTAATTACCTTGCATAGGCGATCGTGATGTTTTAATCTTTTCCTTGTTCAAATTAAAGCTATTTTAGACTTCTAATATTTCTTTAATTTTAATGACGTATAATATCAGTTTTAGAGTCCTCTTAAATACAAAAATGCATTTGTTTATCGTGTTACAGCTCCATCTTTCGGTAAAGAGTACCAAAATTACTACTTTCTGCAAATAGCACTATATTAGAGATCTATTAAATTTATAGTTGAGGAATAATACCCACTTTATCACTAGAGTCTTTCTAAATTCGTATGGTTTATATCAACAGAAATTTAATCGATTCTTTTTAACAGGCGTGTTTCAGAAGCTAACATAGATATTTTCAAATTTCAATATGGCGGAGGGTAATCCGGATCCCTGTCGTATTTTAACATAATAGCAAGCTTAAAGAAGTAACAAAAAAGTAACAAAATACTCCTCCAAACTTTTTATAGTACCTTTTTTTATCAAAAATAAAATGCTAATTTGAACGGGTTGATTCACTCCAGTAGAACACTACAGTTTCAATGATTGTTGGTTACCTATTCGGCGCTTTAATGTATCACGTGTTCCTTTTCAAATGCAAAAATATCGAGTTTTAACTTGAAGAGTTTTAAAGCGTTATCGTTATAGAAATGAATACCTTTATAAAAAAAATAGTTACATTTTTGTACTGTACTGCGGTCAATGACTATTTATACTTTGAATAGATCTAATTTTGATTTAATTTCCGCAGTATTACACTCATCGTTCTCATTAACGAAATAGTTAGAATTGCAATCTTTTTTTTTCATAGACTTTCTACATTCATTCTAATTTATAATATATTATTTTCCGATTATCTAAAAATAAATATTAAAATAAAGGCCTATATATGCAAAAGAAAATGCTTTATACAACTTTCATAAATCTGGAAAGATAATATGAAACTATGCCCTCAATAATATTCAAAGATTTATTCTATCTATTTATCAATTGGCAATAGAGGTATATGTACACTATTAATATAATTTAACAAGTATTATCTCTTATAAATTCAATTCCATTTTAAGCTTTAAAAAAAATTACTTAAAGTTCTCTCCTTCTTCATCTTATTATTGAAAAGTATTAATTTTTGTAAGATCTAATAGAGATTTATAATATCAATATTGTGGTTATTCTAACACGCCGGCTATCTGTGACGTCATTCATCTTGCTATAACCTGGTGGTGTTTGAATATTTTGCCATCGGTGAAAGACACTCTGTCAAGAGGCATATTACTTTTATAAAATATCAGAGTTAATAGTTCATACTTTGTAAACAGTCTAGTTAAAAAATGCCAGCTCCTCCATCAGCTTATGGCCAACACGGCCCCTCATGTTTTAATAAAATAAAAACCGGCTTTATGATGGGATTTTGCGTCGGACTCGGAGCAGGAGCGATCTTTGGTGGATTTGGCGGTTTAAGAATGGGATTTCGCGGTGCAGAATTAATCGGTCAAGTTGGAAAAGCAATGATTCAAGGTGGCGGAACTTTTGGTACATTTATGGCAATCGGTTCTGGAATTAGATGCTAAACTATAAAAATTCAGAATTCATTCTACTGCAAAGACTTCATATTCATTTTTCCTTATCGTTTAATAAATTTGTTACTATAGAGTTATGAAAGGAAATTGTATTATCTAAGAAAAAAGTAATTTGTGTGCTATATTTCAAAGATCATGAAAGTCAATATATAAAGATAGTTCGAAGGTCATTTTTGTCACCTTAACATAAATTTAGGTGTAAATGCAAGATATGCCAAAACATATGAGAAGCACATACTTCATAATATTGTTTAAAGTATATCGTGTTCATGCGTATTGTATGAACCTACCAAAAATCTTCAAAACATTGACACAATAAATAATACAAAATCCTAAGATCTGTATTAAAAAAAAACCACATTGTTTGTTTTAAGCTACAGTTGAATGTTCTAACACATTTAGCAGTTAAAAAATGTCCTTATTATTGAGCCACTTCTGTAATGAAAAAGGAGATAGTTTTTAAAAAATTTGATAAATTTATCATCACTTACTAATAGGCTTTCCATCTTTCCATGATGTAATTTTTATTGTAGTTGCGTCCCTTTTTAGGGCCTCTACTCTCTGCTCTGGTTTAAGGCTTCTTCTAACTATCTGGGCGCATATTTTAGAATATTGGATATAGCTGAAACGAGTACATCTCTTTAGACGTGACTATATACGATTTTATATGTTATTACATGTATTTTTTTATCAATGAAACTATTTTATTATTAATTTTATCCATATATGTGAAAAGTATATTTACTTTAACCCTGCTTGTCGCCAAAAAGTCATAATTCTTGATTTCTTATTCGACCTTCTGTCTGAGCGAAATAAGGAGAAGTAGGCGAAGATATGTTCGTAAGGACAATATAGTAGTTAAGATTGATTTAGTCGTACACTTTAAAATAATTTTAAATGGCAGCTTTAAAAAAAATTAGTCTACGCCATTTTGAAATTCCATTTTCTTCTTATAACAGTTTTCTTATGTTTATTAAGCTACTTTACTATCAAAGTGAGTCAGAGTCATCGAGATTGAAATAATACTGTCATCGTGCAAGTAACTCATTTTAATTCTGTTTAGTAAACGCTACAAAAAATCCTACAGCATATATGGATGGTTTGTATACTTTTTCTAGCGTTATTATTGAACTAACTAAAGTTTAATTCTTCTTTCGGTTTTATCGCTCATACATCTAAAAAATTATTTGTTTTCTACAGACGTGCTATTTCAATTGAAGGTTTGTATCAAGTTCATATGAATTTACAGTATTATTTTTATCGTATAAATCATTTCAGTTTACGGCTAAACAGTTGGATCGACTGTCCCGTAAAGCGGAGAAAGAACAAAAATCTGAGCAAGCTAAAGTCAAAAAGGTATTTCATCCTTATTGAAAATTTCTATTGAAACATAACATGAAACTTTATTGTATCATCTTTAAAAATTCCATCTTTTCAAATGAGCGAATATAACTTAATTAAAAAATATGTATATATTTCTTTTTTGAATTAATGTGTATGAGTCACACTTAACTATGATTTAATGGAGGAGGAAGCTTTACCTTTTATCTAAAATATAACTCATTTTATTCTTCTTTTATAAACTTTAGATGAGAGTAATATGACGATCTTACAATATCATTATATCATTATATCATTTCAGTATATAGCCGCAAAGGATTTAGAACGAGCAAAAATATATGCAGAAAATGCCATCCGCAAGAAGAATGAAAGTTTAAATTATCTTCGTTATTCGGCTAAAGTTGATGGCGTAGCCTCCAGAGTAAAACAGGGATTAGCTATGAAGGATATAGCTAAAAAAATAGGTGGTGTAACAAAAGCTCTTGATCGGGCTATGGCCAGTATGGATTTGACGAAAATATCTTCTATTATGGAAAAGTTTGAATCTCAATTTGAAGATTTAGACGTTAGAACGAATGTTGTGGAAGGAGCAATGGGTGAAGCAACTACGCTGTCGACTCCAATGGAATCTGTTGAAGCTTTAATTAAGCAAGTTGCAGATGAGAACGATCTAGAATTGACAGGTCAAATGCATCAAGCACCGTCAGCAACTGTAACCAATCCTGGAGAATCGGTTGGCTCTAAAAATGCTGAGGATGCTTTATCTAGACGGTAAGTCTTGAAATTAATGACCCTATATATACATATATTAATTAGCGGCAAACGCCGTTGGGATAATTCTAATTTCATATATTCTAGAATCTTAAAATATAGTTAATTAATCTATATTCCGCGTTTTTTTTACAGATTGCAAGCACTAAGAAATTGAAATAATGTGATAGACAACTAAATTTTTATGGTATCTTATATGCACTGATCAACTGTACATTCTGAAGAATGAACTTATTATTTTTTATTTGATCAATTGGCTTGAAAATTTACATACTTCTGATTGCGGACGATTGTACATTTTGAGAAATAAAAGAAATTTTAACTGGGGAAAAAACCTTGTATTTGATATCAAAAAATCCCTAAGGTATTTCAATGAATTCGCAAATTTTCGTTGAAGACGTAAAGTTTCTTGTATTATTAAATTTTTCATTTCTTGCACCTTAATTTTAAATATTTGCAATTTACATTTTTAATATGAAAATAGCAGACTAAATACGCTAAAGATTGTTGCTTTAACGAAACGTATTATCGAATAGCTTATTCAAAAAACTAACATAAAACTCTGGGGAGTCTGTCTTAAAATTATAAAGTTACCTAAGTCTATCAATAATACTCTCTATATAATGAAAAAGAGGACTAGCATTGTTTTGCTGGCACATCATTTTACACCATCGATCACCTTTGGGCAATAGGTATTTTCTACGCCATTCTTTAGCCGTTTTCCATTGCTTCCGTAAACTTTCCGTATGATTGTCGCGATCGTTAACGAAAGAAATTTGAGCTGGAGATTTCATTGGAGGAAGGATTGTAGTTGTAGTTAGATAATGAGGTTCCATATCTTTTTCGTTGATTAACGGAGAAAGAAAAAAGCTTTTATCCAATTTAACTGATTTACTCTGCAAAGTTATATAGTATAAATATTTTATAAAGTAATTTAAAAGTAAATAATGCATACTGGAGTTTCAAACGTATCGAAAGGTTTCTTATTTTCTTCGTCGTTAACTTCTTGAGTGTCACCGCGGCTGATTGAAAACTTTGGTGTAGTTGGCAATTTTGCAATATTAATAAGGGGTGATTTGTCGGGAAAAACTTGAGGCAGTTCCTGCAAAGTTAAAGCGGTTACATTTTCGGTTGTGAGATAAAATGATAGAAATTTAATGAGGGATTATACACAAGGTCGTGAAGGCGCCAAGAACTTTATAAAATGCTGTCTACGAACCTTCTCTCGTTTAGGTGTTTTGGGAGAAAGTTGTCCACCAATACAATTTATTTCCTCTTTTTCACTAACACTACTGTTCATAATTGGGCAAACTAGTATCACTGAGGGAATAACTCTATTAACTGCTTCAGTGTTAGGCTTACTGTTTTCCTTGTTTACTGTCACTTCGTCTTCGAACTTGGGAAATTCGTCGTCTTCTTGTTCTCTATTGTCTGTCATCTTACGCTTAAGTGTGGAATTCCACCTGTTTTTAACGCCATTCTCTGTCCTACCAGACAAATGTTTTGCGATCATAGTCCACTTGTTACCATACTTTACATGTAATTTACATATCAAATCATCCTCTTCCATAGTCCATCTAGCTTTACTTATATTCGGTTGTAAGTGATTGTGCCACCTCTCTCTGCATTGTTTCGAAGTTCTATAAGTAATCTTTTCAGCTATCAAGCTCCATTTTTTGGGCCCATGTTTATTCACTAGGATTTTCAAAGCTTCATCCTCCGAGTTGGACCAGGGTCCTTTTTTTACTATTTGTTTTGAACCTTTCTCTCTTTTGCCATTTAACTTCGAAATATCGCTTTTATAACTACTTATCATCGCTTTTTTTTCGACACAAAGTGATAGAAATTCCACCAAGCAGACGACAAACGTAGTAAGGGCTGATAAGGGGTGTCAACTTTGGACGAGTTTAAAGACTTAAAACTTTCCAAAATAATGCTAATTATAATTGCTTAAGTTTTCAAATTATAATAAATAAATGAACCATACTTAATAAATGTTTGTATTAAAGTTCAATTTGCTGATTTATCGCAATTTAATAGATAAAAAAATTCAAAGACTTATCCGATAGGTGTCAGACACGCCGTATTAAAATTTCGTATTACGCAATACATTCATTGACTTGAATTCATTTCTTCATTCATTAAGATAAACTATAATGATAAGTGCAATGTAAATTCAAGTTTTATCCATTTTGATGCTAATCTATTAATTGGGCAAAAATAACGGTAAAATATGAATTTTTGATGCAATTTATTAATTTCTATCGTAGAGATAAAAATGAACTGTACAATTCATTTATTATTATTAAGCATTGTTAATAATTTTGTATTACTCTCGTTATCATTGTAGACAAAAACTGTTGCAATTTCGTCAAATTCGTGTAAACGCCCTAAAAACGTATCCAATATCCTTAAACCGGAAATAGGCTAAAAAATGAAAGCATTCAGTAAAAAGTAAAAGGGTGTCGTAATGTTACATAAATTATCCCTTTAGTTTCTCTTCTCACCTGAATTCCTAGTTTCATTGGAAAGAGCGTAAAATTTAGCACAATAGACCCATTAGACGGAAGTGTGTCAAGTACATGGTTACATTTTCCGCACCATTGAATACCATCGGATGTTGAATGATGAAAGAAAACTCTGAGATCCATTGATCTTTCACTATTTAAATAACAATATTTGGATTAATAATCTATTAATTAAAATCTGCTACAAAAGTGAATAAAAACTCAAACCTTGAATTCATAATTTTTAATTGAATTGTAAATTTTTCTTCAATTTTACTTGACGTTGGAATATCTTCTATAAATATTCTGATATCACCAAAATCTGGTGCCTATATTTCACATGTTATTTTTTAATAATGACCTAATTAATTATTAGAAGAATTTCTTTACCGCTCTTTGAAGAGCACTTGTTTGCAACCGTGCTCTTTCACCTAAACTAGTTTTCCATATGATATCCAATTTTCCTATTTGAGTACTAGCTGAAAGTACATATATACTTATATATATATATATATATACTGTATATATACTCATTTATCAATGAATACAATATACCTTTTAATAACTTATGATCAGCATATAAGTGAGGTTTTGGTTTGAAACGATATAAAAATTGATGAACATCTTGAGCATTTATTAATTTTGCAAGATTATCTTCTTCTTGTCTAATTGAATAATAAAAAGAAAAATCTAATTTTAAATCGAGATTATTCATTAGAACTAATAATAGAAACTTACTGGAACGCATTATATTCTTTTACCAAGAAATTTTCGCTGGGATGCATAGAAACTTCTTCTAAATACATAGGACTTAAAGTTAAATTTTGTATCTGAGCCTCTAAAAACATTTCATCTGACGGAGAATTGTAAAATGTTGTCCTAACATCCAAAGGTTTATGGACCTATATAAACAATTAATTACGTAATATGATATATCAGTGTAATTGATGAATGTTTACATTAAATTTAAAGAATTTCTTAAAGTTTTTCTCTCCAGACGGCGTATTATATTGAACAGTGCAGACTAGACTGGAAAAATAATAGAATATTAACGAGTGGAGGGGAGAGGACTATTTTCATAATATTCTCATTTACATATGCATTCCAAGCTCTTTAATTTCGTGATTAATAACGTCATCTATACTTTGCCCAGATCCCAATTCGGCAACTATTGGCGTCGTTGATAAATTTGTTCTGGTAGAACTTGTTGCTGTTTGAAGGTCAGTCTGGTAAGAATAGAGAGTGTTTATTTAACAACACACTGATTTTGTTTGCTTATTTGTTGTTTGTTTTTTTATGGATAGGCTAATGTGTTTACCTTTACGAATACGTCTTTACAGCCTTGTTTACTGTCATTATGAACGCTTATATAGCTGGAGAATACTTCACCCAAAAATATATTCCTTTTCAAATGAAACATTAAAATTATAATCATTCTGTTTTTTTTAAATATTCCAATAGAAAAAAAGAACATTTCTTACCCAAAATTTTGTGGAAGTGTTAAAAATTTACTTAGAGATATTTCTTCATTGTTTTCTATAAGAGTCATGTTACTTTTGGCAGCTTGATCGAAAGCTTTTCCTGGAAGATCCCTTGTTTCGTTGGGATTTATATGATTCGTTAGAAAAGTTGGCTTCGTTAGACGCATAACTAAACAAGAAAATAGTTGGTTTAGCTACACTGTCAATTATATTATTTCATTCTTTCGATACATATTGAGTAGTTTTTATATATGTAAATAACCCCATACATTTTACCAAATTTTTCACATGGATACAAACATTGTTAGTAAACAATTCTTTACCTTTTAAAGCTAACGGATGCTCCCGGTTACTAGACGAATTATCCATTATGACTATAATAATACTTTTAACTAATAGTTGAGGATTTTATACTTAATATTTATGTAAGAGGAAATACTATGATGGGTATGACTAAATAATGTATGGTTTTATTCTTACTATGTTGCAATTTGTGTAATATGATCCTTGTACATATGTATGTTACATATGTACAGATGTATAAATATATATTGAGGTGAAAATAACAAATATGTCATGTTCAAATGTTATTCAATTCTAAATTTAAGCTCTCTAAAAATATCTCAAGTGGGGAAGTAAACTTCAGAAAATTTAATTGAATTTAAACCGATTGATTTATTTTTCAGCGATATACTCAGTATTCAATCTTATAACCGAAAAAAGGATATTTTATTATAAAAGTTTGCAGTAAAAATTGCGTAATTCCCAGGTAACATAGTTTAGGCTTACCTACGAAATTTTATATATAAAAAATACGTGGCAACACATGATTCGTTAATTTTTTACTCTAAAATTTAGAACATAGGATGCTCTGAAGCTCACTTGTCAATTGTAAAATTGAATGATAGCGAGCACAAGCTTCTGGTTGGCATCACGTTCTTTACTTTATTTAAAAACATTGCTACGTAATTTGGCATCGTTTACGTTTCGTAGTGATCTTTAATATCGTTTCCAAAACAGATCTATTGGAGGATATGATATTTGATCGACGAGCGTTACTGCAATTCTCTGCTATATTTCTGCTCGTTCCCGTACAGTACTTAGTAACTAAGTATTCTTCAAATACCGCGACTGAACAAACACAATCGATTAAACAGTAAGTCTTAATTTAAAATTACCTTTAGAGATATTCAAGCGTTTCTTTTCTAAAGATTGGTTCGATCGATAAGAACATTCAGTGACAAATATCTCTCTCTGTATTCTTGGAAAACCTGGTCAAAAGAACTTATTTTAAAGTTTTCAGGACTTAAAAAGCGAAAATTAAAAGTAGATAAAGCCGCGAAGAATAAGAAAGAAATGGGTGGTGAAAGCTTCGGTCAGAGTCCTGCTGTTGAAGTTCGAAAGATGAAAGATCCAAACGGATATTTTGCTTGTAAATAGAAATAATAACAAATATATCAGAACCTTTTTTTATATTACGAAATATTGTTCAACAGCGTCTCCAGAAGTTAGAAGTCCAAGACCAGCGCACGTTAAATATCGTATCGGTCAAGTTATGAAGCACAAGAAATGGGGCTATAGGGGTATAATTGTTGGTTGGGATGTTAGAGCAAGAGTATGAATATTTTACATTTATTAATTCAATATGTAAATTAACAATTCAAGTTTTTTAAAAAGGCGCCGGAAGAATGGCTAAGACAAATGCATCCTCCAGATAAACCAGTATGTTGATAGATATTTTAATATTCTTGATTTTTTTTTAACAACATTTATGCTTTTACATAGCATTGGAGGGATTATCCTAATTACTCGATAATAGTCGATACAAGAGATAGGCCTGATGGACAAACGACATACGTGGCAGAAGAAAATATTGAAATTGTTTCCAATACAAAGGTAATGCACCCGCAAACGGATAAACATTTTGAATCTTGGGACGGGGCTCAATACATAGCTAGGCCTTGGCTAAAGGAGTTATATCCGCACGACTAGCAAAGTGTTAAAAAAAAGAAACTGTTACAATGAAATAATATGTGTATGTCTTTATCATTTTTTTCCTTATATAATACTTTTTATTGCAAATTTTACTAATTTAAAAAGTATAATTTGCTTATTTTAATTTATGCAAATATGATATACAGTATATATATGCTGTATACTGTATACTGCATATATGTGTTATTTTAATATTCTTATATATATATTTAAAGAAATAGACAGCAAAAAGTGGTTTTTTTGGCATAATTCGTTTGCATGAGAGTGTGCAGATTTTTATTAACAATATGGAAAATATTCGTAATCCATACTATAGACGTAAAAAGACAATTGAAAACAATTTTAGTAGAAAAAAAGAAAATCCTTGACCTAGGATGTATCTCTTATCAAATTTAGGGCTTCAGGCTTTACCCTCTCTGGATCAATAAGATCTCCAATCTTTAATATATGCATTTTAAGACGATCAAATTCTGATTCCGGACAAGAGCGTAGTCTTTCAAGTAAATAGTCTAAAATTGCTTTAAAAGTTTCGTCAGCTGGGCGTGAACAATAACAAATATTAACGATAGCTGGGAGAGAATCTTCCAAATTTGAATTCTTCAATTCAGATAATAGCTTTTCAAGACATAAAGTCCGTAATTTCCGATGATCGATCAATGATAACCAAATAATTACACAATGTTGAACACATGGCCAGTCTTTTTCAAATAGTTCTTTTAATAATTTTTCCAAGTTTGCTTTATGTTGAGGTTTCCACTGTATTAGCTGTCTAATAATATTTCTGTGCTTTATATAAGACGTAGGCCTTGATTTTAATTTATAAGTCCAACTAAATTCCAGTATTTTTAATAAATAACATTCTGTAAAATGATTTTCAATCAGTATTATAATAATGTAAATTATGAATAGCCTAAATACCTTTATTTTTATTGAAGATATCCGGCCAAATGGCTGCAATACTTATCAGTAAATCGTCTATAGAAAATATTCTTGTTTCAATAAGGCTCACAATTAAATTTTTACATATAACATCTTCATTTAAAACCCTCAATAGGCCAGCAACATAACGTCTGTAAAGATGGGTATAAAGGTATAATATATTTTTTAAAAATGTGTAATAATACTTACATTACACTGGATTTTCTATCGCAATCACCATTATTAACAGTCATAAATTCAAGTGTCTTGGGTACAATTATCGTCTTTAATTCATCCATCTGTTGAAAATCATAAAACGTATAATTATTAAAAATTTACATTTAAAAAATATAAGTAATTCACCTTGTCGGGTAACATTTTTAAAATATGTTGAGTAACAATTATCATACGCTCTTCATAAAAGTATAAAACAGGTGTCCATTCATTTTTATTAAATGATTTCGATTGAATTCGATGAAATATATCCAGGGTAGATTTCTTTCCGTGAATTGCTACAATTTCGAAAGCTGCATCGACTAATTTACTAATATCTTGAATATGGGTTGAAATATTTTCAATAAATTTATCGATATTCTTCTCTTCTAAAGTTGGTAAACTAATGCGAATTTTTAATTCTAAACCATTTTCAAAATGTGGTAAAATTGTTTCTGATGGCTTGTCAATTTTAATATTCTGATTGAAAAGAGTTTTTTCTGATGATTTATCAACATTTGGATTGCTAGTCGAAATATTTTTTTCAAACTTCACATCTAATCTTGGCTTTTTAGCAGAAATTTCACTCGCCAAATCTTTTTCAGGAGATGATGATATAACCATTTTTCGTTTTTGCCTTCCTCTTGTGTTTTCTGACGTTGTTTGTTCATTTGAGGAATCAAGATTTTCATCAAAATTTTTAAATATTGGGTCATCATTTAAATTTTTTCTTCTCTGCCTATTTCCCCATTCCTCCACAATGGTGTTCAGTCCTTCATCAATAACTAATTGTTCTTCTTCGGTATCATCATCAGAACATAAAATTGGTGCAGTGTAATTTTCAAGTGTATCTTTATCTTCATCTTTTAAAACTTGTTGACTATTCTTGTGCTCTGCTTTTTCGTTTTCGTGAGAGATACAATTATCTAGAGTTCGATCATATTCTTCTGCTACATTTAATTCTGGTGTTTCTTGACTTAATGAGTCTTTAATGATTGAATCATGAGTTTTATCCATTTTGGCATTTGTTAATAATTTTTCATTTGATGTGGACTTTTCAATTGGATTTTTGGCTTCATTCTCACTTTTAACTTTATCTAATTGATGGCGATTACTGTCTTCCTCGTTAATTTCTTTCATTCGAACATCTTCAATGCTATTGTTCGAACTGATATTCAGAGATTTTGTTATTTCAAGTTTCTTGTTCTCCTCTATGCTAGTAGTCTTGCTTGGTGCTTCTATCTTCTGCCTATCATTAGCTTCAATTTTTTTGTTGTCTTCCATGTTAGTGATCTTGCTTGATGCTTCAACCTTCTGGCTGTTATCAGTTTCGATGTTCTTGTTATCTTTCATGTTAGTTGTCTTGCTTGCTGCTTCAACTTTCTGGCTGTTATCAGTTTCAATTTTCTTGTTGTCTTTCATGTTAGTAGTCTTGCTTGCTGCTTCAACCTTCTCCCTGTCATCAGAACCATCTATAGTACTTGTCACTTTCAGCCTCTTGGTAACTTGAGTACTCGTCTGTTTGCCTGCCACTTCAATCTTGCTACTCGCTTCCCGATGTTTCGGCTTCCTTCTATCTATCAGCTCCTTTTCAGCAGCCATATTGTTATTCATCTTGCATGGTTTTTCCGTTTCCTCACTGGCCTCAGCTATATTCGTTTTGTTCAACTTCTCATCTTCACCTATATTATTCGTCTGGCTTCCCTCTTCCAACTCTTCGTAATCGTCCTCCATATTCTCATCATCTTCTATATTATTTGTATCGCTTGGAATATCATATTCTTCAGCAATGTTCGTATTATTTTTTACTTTATGCTCCTGATCATCCTTTGAATGCTCTATATTGCTTGTTACTCCAATACTCTTTTCGTCTTCGCTGCAATTCGCCCGATTCGGCAGCTCAACATCATGGTTCTCCTCTGAGTCTACATTCATATCCTCAACCGAATTGTCCGAGTCCTCATCTAAGTCATCTTGATCACTGCTTTCAGAATCATCAAAAACGGATCTGTAAGTTGGTTCTTGATTTTCGAATTTTTCACTATTTCCTGAGGTGTCCGATTTTTCTTTGGCAAGTGACTAAAATCGTGAACAGTGAATAGAAAATAGATAAACGTTTAATAAGATTTAATATAAGTTTAATACCTGAGTTTTTAATGGTGATAGGCAGAGTGGAACAAGCATTTCCTGGAAAATGTCGGATGGATCAATAAGCGATTGTTTCTTTTGAAGAGAATCATAGTCAGGTTTGTCAGATAGAGATTTTCGAGAAGTTTGCCGGCTCATAGGAGGTTTTGAAGAACTTTCTTTAAAGACGTTTTGCGGTTGTTTTACTACATCTTGTTGGTTTTGAACCTGCTGTTCCACAATTTCTTCCTGTTCTTTATGCTTCGACGTTTCTTGTTGCTGTGGTGTACAATTTACTCCTTCTTGTTCTTGTTTTGCTATTTCCTGCTCTGAGTGTTGTTTTAAAGGTTGAGGTAGAAGTGGAGTTGAACTTGGGACAAATGAAATTGGTTTCCTGGGTATAGGTTTTTTTTGGGGAGATTGCCGCTTGCTGGTTTGACTATGTACAGCCGTCGGTGGAGATGTTTTTGTTGTAATACTAATTTCTGAATTTATAGTCGGTTGAGGAGGTTGACCATGACCTTGAGGAGGCAAAGATGTTGCTGGTGAAAGAAGAGGCGGAAGGAGTTGAGAAGGTAAAATATGTTTTGTTTGAGATTTCAACGAAGTTGTTGGTTGTATAGTAGAGACATTTGTTGAATTTTTTAAATTAAAAAAGATTTTTTCAAGAGCTCTTTTAGTGTCTAATTCATCTTGAAGTCGTTTTTCAGCCTGTTGCCTATCTTTTTCATGTCGTTTAATATTTTCCGAATTAACTGAAATATAAATAATTACGGTCATTGACTATTATTTTTATATACGAATAACATACTTGAAATAAGTTGCTCTAATTGTTTTTGAATTTGATTATCAATGGCAAAATTACAATTTTTATTTCTTCTTTCATTTTCCAATTTATCTCGAGCAATTTTTAATTCATCTATAAAAAAGAAATAGCTCAATTTAAAAGTATCAAAAAATTTTCTTATAGGTCTAAATTGAATGAGTCATTTTATTCTTATATATATACAGTATATATATATAGACTTTATATATATTTCAATACGACTGTTTTCGCAGGCCAAAGTAAACGTTCTAAATCGGTTGAATTCGTAATCAGATAAACATCGGATATGTAAATGATAACAGAAGTGAAATCTGGACTTATTTGAAAAAATGACCGAATTGTTAAAACTATCCGTAATTCTAATGTTAATTTTCAGTGTACATTCGAATTCATCTAATATCACGATAAAATCATCGAGAGATAATTGGGGTACTGGGAGACAAGCAAAATATGAATGTAGCTCGAAAATAATTAAGGATATAACATGGTACGATGAAACCGCAACCGAAATAAACATCTTTAACAGTACAAGAAAATATCAAGTAAAGAATGATTTAATCATTAAGGATATAAGATTAAACGACTCTGGGATATATATATGCTCTGATGGTTACACAAGTCAAAATGTAACAGTAAACGTATTCATAATGCCCAGTTATCTTGTGGCTGGGATTGTTATAATAAGTATAAATCTAGCGTTAATTATACTTTTTGTAGGCTGTCTCATTAGATCTTATTTTACAAACAAAAAGACGAAAAAAAAGAAAAATTTGCCTTTATAAATAAAATTTTATCACGGTGACACCTGATCATCTCAATTACTATTTAAAATTCAATGGCAAAATTCTCTTATAGAATCGAATTAGTATTACTATGCTAACGACTTCACAACTATTTACTACTTACCTTGGAATTTTGAACATTTTATCTTTAGAGCTTCAACTTCAGTTTCAGCGTGTGATTTGGACTTTTGCAATAGTTGACATTCTTTTAATTGTTGGTTTTTTTCGTATGTCAGTTGTTTAATAGTTTCTTTAAGTTCATTAATACTGTGAAGTTAAATTTACGTGAAAGTAAAAACTACATATGTTCTTTAAAATATAAACAGTCTTTATATATATATATATATAACTTACATATTAGACCAATCAGTGAGCTCTTCTACTGGTTTTACAATATCTTGAAAATCTTTGCGACTTGAATGAAATTTCGTATTAGCTTCTTCCAGTAGTTGAATGCTAAAAATAAATATTTCATCTAATTGAATTTTACTCTAAAAAATAAAAAATATAAACAAACCGTTGTTGGAATGTTTCGTTAGCTTCAAACAACTCGTCTCGTCTCATGGTTAATTTACTAATTGTTTCTTGAAGTTCTTTAATGCTGAAAAAATAATAATTAAAATTATTTAATGAATTTTTAAAATAATAAATTAATTAAATTTCTATTACGATTGATCTTGAATATTCAATCTTTTGTTTTCTTCCAATATTCTTCTATTTTCTTTTTTTACTTCCTGTAATGATGCTTTTAGATCTTCGATCCTAAGATTAAATATCAAGAATAATTGTTAATATGCTTATTTAATAAAAAATCAAAAAGAGCTTTTTACGTTTTCGTGTAGTCTTTATTATCTTTTTGTTTCTTTTTTGTTTCTTTTAATTCTTGCTTTATTAGTTTTTCTTTACGTTCGTAATCTTTAACTTTCTCTTCAAAGTCTTCAAATATGGATTTATATTGTTTGTCTTTTGACTATTGATTTATATATGTATATTAGTAATTAGTTGTGTTTTGAATATAACAACAACAATATTTGTATTTTTACCTCTGAAGCACTTATTGTCAATTCTAATTCTTCAATTTTTTTTTGAAGAGTTTCAACGGCGGCAACCTGTAAGGAAACAAGGTATATTACATATTATAAATAGGTATTTATATTATTATTGTAAAGCTTACAAGCATATAGAGTACTTACGTTTTTCTTGCTTTGTTTCTCACTACTAGTTAATCGTTGTATTTGAGCTTTAAATATGGAAATTTCGCTTAAAAGATACAAAATTGTATTAGTATTGTTAAAAAATATGCCATTAGCTGCTACCTTTCTAAATGAGAAATTGTGTTATCCTTTTTTTTACTTTCTTCTTTTAGTCCGTTAGCTTCTGAAATAATTGGTCTGCCAAAAAATTTTTGATTTAAATAATTGTTACAAAATTTTAAAGTAACGATCTCACCTATCTTTAAATAGCACAGTTTTCAAGTTAGTTATTGTTTTCACAAGAGATTGAGTTTGCTGTAAAATATCGCACGAGAATTCAAATTAAGGAATCGAACGAATTTGAGATATATACTTACTCTCTGTAATAAATGACACTTTTCGCAATTATTTGACCCACTCACAAGGTTTTGCATATTTATTCAAAATGAATTGGTTAAAGGAACTTTATCTGCAGATTTTCTGTTTTCGAAGGAGTTCTGTTGAACGCATCCCTAACGAAGTTTGCTAATGTCAAGGACGATACTTTCTATTCCGCCAGAACCATACTTATTTGAAAGTTTTTTTAGGCTAAATGGCGGGAAGATTGTTTTGAAATGTAATGGTATGTTTTTAAAAAGTATTTCGAAAGATGCGAGTAAACCTAAGTATCAACAGATTCAAATACCTACGATAGATTACAATCGAAAATTGAAACAATAAGATTTTTTGTAATAGATAATATAAATATGATAAAAGTTATATATTCTTCAATGAACCAAAATCAGCCTTGTAATTCAATCGTTTCCAAATCTTCTTCTAAATCTTGAAGATCCTCGTCCGCAAATAAGTTTTCATCTATAGGAACGCCATCTATCTCATTTTCTTTTGGTAGTGAAATGGCTTCGTCAGTTGGTTTTTCTTTATCGCATCCTCCTGCAGCTTCTGATAACCTGTTTTCTTCCTCCTTATCAACTAAAAAAAATCGAATTGATAGTTTTATTGATATATTTTTTGATAAATTTACCGATTTCGCCGTTTGTAGTTGCTTTTTCTTGCTTAATTTCATAAATTCGTTGATCTGGAGCTTTAGTTCCAGAATTGTCAACCTAAAGAAACGAGTGCTTTTAAAATATAGCTACTCAATAAACTTGCAACACAAACCTCAGTGGCAAATGAAGTCAAATCATTAAAATCGATTTCTCTAACTTTCTCATCTTCCTCCTGTATATGTTAATATTTTAATTTAAGGTTTATATACACATAAATGCCAGATTACTAAAATGAGAGATGTTTACCTCATCTTTAGGTATTTCGTAGACTATATCTTCCACTGCATCATCATCACCTTCTATAAGATTTGGGTCAAATTCAAACAAATCTTTTCCGCTAAGCTATATTTTAATATAATATGAATAAGTCCAACTTGTTATAACATATGTGTAAAATTCTTACTCCAAGAGCTTTTCCGGCTTTAAAGTCAGCCTTCTTCTTGTCCAAATCAGCTTTATGTTTAGCAATTTTCTCTTTGCGCTTTCGTTCCTTCCATTTTAAGAAAGACTCAAGAGTTACTTTTGTCAAATTTTTGGAGCTCAAAGAGGCTCTCTCCTTTTCTACCAAATCTTCTAAGGTCAATTTATCTCCTACATCTTCTTTTTTCTTATCCTTTTTAAGTACAAATCCAGGAGGAAGACAATGTCTATAGATACATTTATCTCCACCGCTTGGACATTGCCAAAACCAACCATATTTAGAATTTTCTACAGCCTCCAAAAAGAACTTGCAAATCTGAATTATTGATATTAAACTATTATTCTCTGCTATGCAAGATGATGAAAATATACTTTCAACTACTTACAATCGCTGTTTTCGGCTTACTCTTATTACTTTCTCCGTGCTTTTGGTTAACGACCTCTTCGAGTTTATTTTCATCCCAGTCATCCATAGTTTCTGAAAAATAAAAGGTGATAAATGATACTTTAAAGATATATAAAAGTTTATAATATATCATACCTTCCTCGTCTCTTGTGTCGGAATACATATTTTTTTTTTCACTCTTCCTACCAATATTCAAATCATGAGAGAATTTACATTTCGCTCCTTTACCACACTGGCCTTGCTTGAAAAAGGCGCAAACAACACTCTTTGGATCCACACCTGTTATATATTAGAATCAATATTAACTAGTTTCTTTACCTATAAAACTGTGCATTATTATGAATTAGAATTTTAGATAAACATAAAACATGAAAGTAAATTTTACCTTTTCCAATTTTTTGTTCGACAGGTTTAAAAAGCATGTTTAATTCTTCAGCTTGTTTCTTCTTATCATCCTTTCCACCAAGCTTTTGCTTTTCAAGTTCAAGCTGTTTAGCGCTCTTCTGGTTTCCATGATGAACTTGCTTTTGAACTTGTTGAATAAATTTCTGCTGTTTAGCTCCTCGTTTATTTTTTAGACCAAATGTCTTATCCTGCGGTGAAATTCTTATATTATCGCTAAGCAAAGTAAAACGTGGCTAGTGAATACCTCAACAATTTTATCCTTTTTCTTTTGTTCAGTTTTCTTACTGACTTTGTCACCTCCTTTCTTCGGTGGCATTATTTCATTTATTTAAATCTACTGTTTTACCTAAAATAACGATTATTTCACAATCAATGAAATCGGAAATGTAAGACAGAAGTGTCAGCTTATCTTCCGGTGAAATATATAGACTGGTTTTAATATGGTTCATATGATGGTGAATATAAAGTATATCGAACAAAAGTTTTTTCTGACTAGTTAAAATCTTAGTAGTTTATTATGAATAGTTAAAAAAAAAGAACACAGTTTCACTCAAATAAATTGATTAGCTAAATCCTTTATTTTTATTACGGCATTTCAAAGCATTCTAGATAGGACGCGGTAGCAGTAGAAAATGAAAGCATTTCGATAAAATCAAAAAAAAATAAACGCTTACAAAGCCTCTGTACATAAACTATATGCTACATTTCCAAAATAAGGAAGCGGCTTTAATTTTTGTAAATTAGTAAATATGGGTTCAACTTCTAGACAGAGTTAGACTTAAATATTATCAATTTCACTTGAGAGCCGGTCCCATTCTTCCTTAAGTTTTTTGTATTCTTGTTTTTCTCTAATTAGTTCCTCTGTTGAAAAAAGAGTGCATGAATAATTTGAAAAAAGTTAATTGAAGATAGTTTTTATACCATCTAAGCGGTCAATCTGTCGTTGTTGTTGTGTAACTTGTCTTTCAAGCATTTCGTTATGCGCATCAGACTGAAAAAAAAAAGAAAATTTTAAAAAAGTTAAATCTAGTAAAAACATTTGATTCGGTAGCTCGGTTTAGAATTACTTATCGTAAAAAAGAACAGTGTGAAAGACGCGATATATTTTTGATTTGAACTAAAACGATAATAAATATCATTTAAATTACCTCTTTCAATCTACACTTCCAATCTCTAAGCGTTTCTTCATAGTAATTCTCCTTTTTCATAGCTTTTTCTTCTCCAATTTCTAAAGATCTCAAGCTAGAACTTAATCCGTGAAGTTCACGTTCCAGATCTTTAATTTTACTTTCAGCCGAGTCAGCCTTCGATTCTTGTTGCATGAGTGATTCTTCAGTACTCTTCAATCTGCAGGCGACCTGAAAGAATTGTAAATTCAGTACATGTCGGTAGTAACAGTTTTTCGGAGTCAAACTAATAAAGAACTAGAAATGTCAAACAATGCTGCTCATGCTGTAAAATAAGGAGACAGTTAATCGAATAGTTTTTCTTTTAGTTGCAACTGTATATAAATATTTATAAATATTTGCCATATCTATAATAAGCATTAAAGCTTTAAATTTGTTAAAATGTAACGAGGTTTCATTCTTAACTCACTGGGTAAGAAATTACCTAAATTTAATGAAAATACCCTAAGGTTCTAACTTCTTTATTAAACTTGGTCTTGGTCTCAGTTCTCGTTACATCTTTATAAATTTTTTTTTTTGGTAAAACAAGTAATTAGTAGGGATATGATTTTCACAGCTGAAAATCTTAAACGGCAGCCCAACATTCGTACCAGTCTTTTTTAATGAGATAAGCCTGAAAAATGCCGAAGTGAATATAGCATTTGTAAAAGCGCAGCAGCTCATAGAGGTTTGGCTAGAGTTTTGCTTGCAAACCTCCTCTAGCTTTTTTTCCGCATTATGCTTATCGGTTTCAGCTAGGCGCCACCTCTCTTCAAACTCCATAGACCTACTCTCGGCTTGATCGCGTTGTGCAGACGCTGTCCGATTGTTTCTAAATTATAGAAGAAAAATAATTAGATTTTTCAGTTCATTCTTACCTCTTCAAACATCCGCTCGCGTTCTTCTGCAATCAAACGTGATTGCTTTGCATCGTCATCTAGCTGAGTAACGCGGTCTTCAGCAAATTCTAAACGGCGCTCCAAAGTTCTTCTAGCTCTAGATAACAAGTCTGGTTAGGCCTAATCTATTTCTCAATTTAAACAATAGTAACATTTGGTGAGCATTAATTACAGATGCTATTAACATTGTAATGTCATACATTTGAAATTTAGGCTCCCTAAGAACTATCATCTGACATATTGATGAATTGCATTTATTTTTAGGTAATTGAAAATATTTTACTATAGTTTCCGTAATCCTTAAATAGTTTCATACCAGTTAGAATTATATCCATATATATTTTAGCTAATATAAGATAAATATTGATAAAAACAGATAGCCTGGTGTCATTGGCCCTAAAACGAAAAAAAAACTCTTTTTTCCACTCCCAACATCAAATAATCAAATAAAGTCTAAGCTTATCCATATTATCATATATAAACGTGCAAAAATGGTGATTATATTCAATATCAAATGGCATTGAGCAATAGAAAGCTCTTTTAACCCTCTCCGAGACTCAATAAAATGGAAAAATAGGCCTGTATAAAAAAGCCATCTGTATTGAATATCCCAGCTTTGTTATTCAGAAATGCTTGGAAAGTGTTATCCCTACATTTGTATACAAAAATTCCTCTTCTCAATTTCAATTGAATAGAGAAAAAGTAAATTATAAGCAATGAGTCTACAAGGAATATGTTTTTCATTATAATATTCGATTCTTTAAGTGCATTTCTTACAATTTAATATTAAATTTCTCTATATTAAATTTTTTTATCTGGAATATTTCTACAAAAAAATGTAGTCTGATGTCCAGTCTTATCAAAAATATAAAAAATGTGACTTAAAAATAACATATCTGCCCCTTTGTCTAATTCTAAGCTAATATTCTACTTGCTTTTGATAGAGAAGATAACAATCCTGCATTATCCAATTACATTCCACGCCCAATAAAAAAAAAATCCTTAAATAGGCATCTTAAAAATCCTTATAATCTTATCTTTTTACTAATATGAACTGTCATAAGATTTTTACCTTTCGCTCTCATCTACAGCGTTAGTAACCTCCTGCAATTTTTCAGTAGTTGTTTGCAGACGCTTTTCGTACTGTGTTGCCTCTTCTTCAACTCTTCCAAGAGTTCTTTTCAACGACATATTCTCATTTTCCAACTATTAAATTTAAGAAAAACTTATTAAAGAGAAATTCTAGGTCTCGAAAACGAACTTCATTGCACTTCTCTTCCTTCTTCTTCATCTCAGCGCAAACGTCTTCGTACATTTGACGATATTCTTCACATTCTGTTTTCAGTTTATTCATACGATCTTTTAGCTGACCTAGAACACCGGTTGATGGATTAGCCATGTTTTACTGTATGTGTAATCCTCTTTTCCGGCTAAGTGGTAAGACGAATTTGCAAGATGGCCGACTTACAGGTTCGTGTTATTTAGTATTATTGCGCGTATATTTTTAAGACTTACTCATTCTTACTTATAGAAATGGAAATTTAAAAAATAGTTATCTATCCTTTATAATTAAATTTTTATGAAAAAAAAATAAATTCGAAAAAAGTAAAGATTTTTGTAAAGAACTACTTTTTCTTCGGCTGTTATTAGGTGTCACTAGGAGTTTTTTTTAAAACGACGTGATTAACTCCGCCCCCAAATATTTGGAATAGGCCTAAAGTTACCTTAAATGGAAATTAGGAATGAGGAAAGAATTTCAAAAGATAATGAATAATGTAATATTTTTTAAGTAATAAATATAGTCCGCAGTAAAGTTTCAACAAAATAAATATATTGACATATCGAATTCCAATAAAAAATTCCAAGGTAAACGAAAAGACAATATTTATTTAAGTTACTATTGATGCTAAGGGAATGTTAAAGTTTATTTATAGTTTGGAAAAAGACAATTGACAAAATGGCAACTATGTTTAAACAGTAGAAAGAGAGAGAGAAAGAAAACTTGATTTTTTAAAAAATACAAAAAAGAATATAAAAAACTTTAAACATTAAACAATGGATAACTATGTATAAAGTAATAAGTAATTAAGTTAACTAAAAGTTTCTGTCTCTCTTTCTTCTTTCTAATATTTACTAAAAAAGATAAGATTTCTTTTTTATATTTTTTTTAATAACGGAAATAGTCGGCATTTTTGAAGCTCTCCAGGTATAACAAACAGGGAAAAAAAATCCCCGCTTACCCGACGCCTCCTTTCATTAAAAATAGAAAAAAAATCTCCTACGGAAGAGTGAAAATGTCATATTGTATAATTCAATACCGTTAACAGTATAATAGGGAAAGAAACTACTCTTTAAGAAAATATTTTCAACAATTAAAAAAAAATAGCTAACTAGGTCAGATGTGTCTATTTGCCCAGTAATTTGCAGTTATTTACTCATTCATTATAAAGACAATTTATTGATACTTGACTAGAAAAGGAGGTCGAATTATATACAATATATATATATATATATATATTAATTATTACAAATGAGAATAAAGCATAGTAGATAGTATATCTGCGTAGATCTAATGAAATATTTAAAAAGAGACAATATACGAAAATCATAATTCGTAATGGCATGCATAAGTATGTGTTTTTCTCTATAGTTATTTATGTTGACGTTTTTAATTGACTAGAAGATCGATTATTAGTAAAGGAATGTTGTATATGTGAAGAAAAAAAAACCTGCGTGAGAGTTGACACTCAAAGTAGATATACTCTTAAAGAGAACGACTAATATAGAGTATTTAGTAAGTAAGAAAGAAAGAATTATAATTTACCATTTCTATATCTATTCACTTAGAATATCATATTTAATAAAAAAGTAATTAATTGTATAATTTATTATTAAACGTGATCAATATTGAAGCTTATCAATAAATATATTTAAGGTTAGTCTATATTAAATGTTAATATTTGAATTCTATGATACCAAAAAACTCATTAGACAAAGCACACTGTTCAAACGGGATTTATATATTCTTATAAATATATATATATATATATATATATCTTTCTCTCTCTCTCTCTTCTTCAAAATTACATATTTTGGAACTGTAAGATAGCAAAATGATATAGAAAAAAATATTCCTCATCAAATATAATTGACCCTTTTGTCAGGTCAAGTACTGATAGCATGGATCTACAATACATTTAAATAGACAATAGATAAACCTTTTTCATCAACTTTAATAGTAGTTTTTAAACATCAGTAAGTGTTTATTGTATTATTGTTTCTTTTTTTCTTCTTGATGATTAAATAAAATGTATACTTTTTATAATCAATTTTCAATTTTAATGACTAATTAAAAGTATGACAAGGTCGCTATTAATAAAAGGATTTTGAGTACATTTTATTCTGTATGAATAACATAAAAGAGTCCAAAAGTAACTCCTTTTTATCTAAACATTTTATGTATTTTTTTTCCTTTTCTTTAGAATTCTTCAATGAAATTAGCTCAAACTTTTACGTAACATACGAGGATATGATTCATTTTACATAAAAACTCGTTTATTTACATAACCGCAAAAGAGAGGGATTTTTTAAAAGCTTCCGCCTAGCTACGTTTTGGGGTCACGAATGCTGAACAATACGTAATATGGAAGATTTGTAGTTAAGAGTAAATCACGGCTGAATAATGTAGGACGATATCATAAATGGACTTTTACTACTAGCTAAAAGCAGTAAAGAGTAAGACAAGTCACACTTTTTATATTGTTGACCTTTTGTTGTAAAATATAAAAATTAAAATACAAAAAAGTCAAATTTTATGCTTAAATGTTATCTATATATGACCTGAATAAACGTTTAATGTTTTGATCGTCTAAATTAGGTCCAGAACAAATATAATTAATGGATTAATAGACCAAACAGCTATATATAGTCATATACTGTATATACTGTATATATATATAAAGAGTGAGAGAGAGAGAGAGAGTATAATCATTCCTTTTTGTGTAGCGGACGAAAACGATCTATTAAATATTATTAAAATATCTTAAACCCGTAAAATATTGCTATTATTGTCATTTATTCATTATTTATTGTCTGATTTATATACTAATCTTTATAAATTGACAATTACTGCCCTCTATCGTACTTGTTCAAAGTACAACGAATGGAAGTTTTTATGGGGGAGACAGTTCATTAGGATGAATGCGTGAGAAAGATATATATATATACAGTATATATATATAGAGAGAGAGAGATAGAGAGAGAGAAACTAATATAGAACAATTAACAAGATATATAATTTTATAGTTTGTTATTTTTTTAGTCTTTTATTAAGCAAAAAGTATTGTTTATTTCTAACAAATGAACTTTCTCACATACAAAGAAAGATATGTGCTTAATGCGAACCAAAATTTCTCTTGTTTTTAAATAGCGATGAAGTTAGATTCTTTCGTTCATTCGTATTGTGAGGAAGAGGGAGGGACGTACATTAAAGAGTACAATTTGTAACAAACATGATTGAATACAAAAAAAAAAAAAAATAAAGAAGAATATCCTTAGCCAAGCTCATTTTCATTCGTTCTCCAAGTTAAAAAAACTTTATTATTGGTGAAAAATTATTTAACATATATCTAGTGTTAGTTAGCTTCTATATTTTGTTGTATTTTGTGTTTTTTTTCCTTCTATTTTGATTAAATCACTATGGAAATTAATTTTTTTATCATTTTTATTAATTTCCATTTTGTTCTAGTTCTGTAACAAAAGAGTGCGGGAAATATCCTATACTTCCATGCAATCTACCTTTCCACCATCCTCTTGAATCAGTTGCTTTAGATATTATTTCAATTATTTCTCCAGTATGGATAGTAAGTTGATTTAGAGCAGTTGCTGAATAGTTGAATTCGACTCTACACTTGCCGATTATTGGGATTCTATGCGAAGTACTGGGAGGGAGTGGTGGAGGTTGCTGATAAGCCTGTTCAAGGGTTGTATCTAACTCTGCAAAGGAGTGCTTCAGGTTATTCGATTCGTAGTATTGAACTAGTAATTTGATGGAAGTAAATTTTTTGCATTCTGCTATGTAGTATTCTCTTGAATTTGTGTCATGTATCTTAATGTGTTTCACAGAATTTTCAAACTTAATGCTTAAGGCGTAGCCAGATAATTCTCTTTCTCTTACAAGGAATGTTCCGCTTGGTGAATTCATCAATGTTTTACAAGCTACATCTCTCGTCATTTTTCCAATGAACCTAAATAAATAAAAAATAAAATATTACAGGAACAATTACGATAATTTATTTGGAACCAAATGCGATAAAATTCCCATTACGGATAGAACAAGAGGTTTATCGCGTCTGTTACCAAGCAAATTTCATTAAAGAACATACGATATATGTTATTTCTAATAGATGATAGCCAGATAGATTAAAAAGCAAAGACAAGCTTACCAAGGGTAATTAAGCATTTCCAGATTTGACTGATTTTCGCGTCGACTGGATATCATATCGGATGGATCAACACTCCGCCGATTTGGCACTAAAGGAGGTCGAACAGGGCGTGTCTCGCGATATGACTCGCTTCTTTCGCAGTCGTGTAACTATTAAATAGTGAAAAAAAAAGCAACATGGGGATAGATGAAAGGTTGAGGTAAAATTAATATAAACAAAAAATAAATATAAATAAAAGGATCTAAGATTTTCTATGAACGTTTTGCGCGTTTAATAAAATGTTGTCTTACACCAATAGATAATTGAAAACAATTTGTTTTATAGATCCTTTCATTAGATTAAACATCGACTCAACATATGTTAATAAAGTTATAAACAGCGTCTGAAATAGGAAAAAAAGGAGAAAAAATATTTTGACGATTGAAGCGTTAGTAAGCGCCTGTCTCCATGACAAAAGTTCTGCTCACCATATCTCTTTATAAAGTTCAGTAGAATCTCTCGGTCGATTCTCATTTTGTTGAATAATCGATGTACGCTCGTAACCGTCAACCTATTTAAATTTTCATGCAGAAAACAAAAAAAACACCCGCAATTCTTCAACAGAATGTTTTACAAGAAAGTAAAAAAGAAAGCTATCGGATTTTTTATTTAATAGAAAATCTTTTTTTTATATGTTTTGTTAATAATTTTAGAAATAATACATTTTTAAACTTAGAAATAGTTGAAAAATTAAAACTTACTGATCGCACATAGTTGAGGGGAAACAATCCCTCTTGACCCCTAAGAGTTCCTTTCGACCATTCCGAATTTATTCTGTCGATCACTTGAATAACATCATCTTTCCTGAAAGTTAAGTAGGTGTTGCTATCACCATTTTCCAAAATACTCCTAGTAGGAAAATCAGCTATGGCTCTGACGGTGGTAATATTTTGATGTGTGTCCGATGCTATCGTTGCAGCACAATGGGGTTTTCTGGCATTATTTACACATTCCAAATGTAAATTTATTTCACACTTTTTACATTTATATCCTTGGTAAAAAGCTCCTCTTAATAATCTTTTACAGAAGGAGCATTCAGTTGGATCTTTATAACTGAACATTAAAAAGTCGTGACCTTTTTCTTGTGCTCTCATAGGTATAGTATGGTTATGGGCTTCTGTGATGGCATGTTGCCATCTTCCTTGACTTTCAAAATTTCTGGCATAGAGTTTAAAACATTCAGGTTTAGCATTTTCCTCATCAGTTTTTTTCTCAAGTCGAAGACAGAAAGTCCAAGGTCTACCTTGCTTACTTGAGTTTTCAATAAAAAGCGAATAGTGACTCAGAACAACGGCACCTTTGTATTTGTAGGTATCATTCTGTTAAGATACAAATAAGAGAAAGTTAATAATGTAGAGAAGAACGACATCTTCATGAAATATAGTATCTATAATAATAGTGTCTTTTTCTTTTAGAATAAAATTTGTTTGTTCTAATTAATAAAAGAATTAAAATAACAAAAATAACCAAAGCATAAAGGGTTCCAAAAAAAAATAATGACAAAAAGCGTCGTAAATATGCTATAACAAAAATCATGCATAAAGTATGAAATACGTAAGTTTCCACATGCAAATAAAAATAATATTAAAAGCGATTTCTGTTTGTTTTTTTTAAAATGAAAAAAATATATATAGATAGATTGTATATCTTCAAATCAATGGGTTTTTTATACATATATATAATGTATAGTATATAGCATTGTTAATAAACAAAAAGCACCTCCGTCATATCTCATAACTGAAATGATTAATGCCTAACCATGTTGAACGTAAAGAAAAGTGCTTACCGAAGACCAAAAGTCTAAAACCTATAATATAAACGTAAAAAAAAGCAAAAATGTGAAAGAAAAAAAAAAAGAAAAAAAAACTTCATGACAAAATGCAAAAAAAAATGTTCATTTTTTTAGAGCTTCAAGAACAACAGCATCTCCATATTTGGCAAAATATTATTATTACTATTTTTCGAAAGGTCGAATAGTAATAATAATAATAACAATAATAATAAATAAATAGAAAATAAGGTGTATAAAGAAAATGCTAAGAAAAAAAGTGAAGAAATAAACACATTGAAGAGATAAATAAAAATCCTATTTGTTTTTGTTAATATCAAACAAAGGCCTATATTTTAAAATGCCTTCGTAAAGATAACAAACGTCGTTATATATTGTGGAAGAATATTGACCTTGAAGTTCTATTTTTAAAAATTATGTGTAATAAAGTGGATATATATACTGTATAATATATAAGTGAAGACAAGTATAAATTGGTGAATAGGAGAAAAATTAAAGGCCCATGCCTGTTTCTTTTTTTAAATAAGAAACAGGAGAGAATAATAAATAATAAATATAAAAAAAAATAATGGACTTACTTTGGCACCTTTTACTAAAACCATTACTTTATCAAATAGGAATATTGTTCTGGTTTTCTTGTCATTGCTAGTTCCTTCCGCAACCTAAAAGTAATCATTATTTACGTTTTGCTTTCATCTTAATTATTATTTGAAGAAACATCAAGTATCTTACAAAGAAGATAGAGAGACTAAGAATACAAAATTTATAAAATGTATAGGATAACGTATAAACATACTATGAAGAATTTAAGCTGGATTTATATTCCATTCTCTTATAATGAAATTTTGACAAATTAAGGAAAAGAAGGGCGAAAAATGAGACCTACCTTCAACTCACCATCCATAAGAAGTCTTCCGTAATCTTTTAATTCAGTGTTTACTGGCATATCAAAACAGCAAATACTACTCTCAATGTGCTTTATATTATTTAACATTTCCGTATCTCTCTTCATTTCATTTATGTAATTACCCAAATCTTTCATTGCGTTTAAACCAGCTTTGATTGATTCCTCGTCGTTATGTGATGAATCAGTTTTCTTTAAAATTGTATCCAATAGTAATGAATATTTGAGCGACCTTTGCATTGGGACCTTAAGGATTTCGTTCAGGGGAAAAGTAGAACCGCATTCTTCACCCATTTTTACTTCGAACGCCTGGATTTTTTGTCTATACACTTCGCATCTCTTCATAAGATCTTGCAGCACTTCTTCAGCGAGTGGTAAATTTGAACAATAATAACCGTAGACAGTGAATTTCATTTTATTCCTTTCGAATGGTGCACCAATGCTCGAATTTTGTTCTTTAGCATTAATTAGATCCCTGCATAACTCTGTATGAACTTTTATAAGGTCGTCAATCATGTAAAATATACTTTCAAAATCATCTTTTGGAATAATACTCCTCAAAGGATCCATAAAGTGCTTTTTAATCATCTTTAAATTTAACTCTAAATATCGTTTTTCTGTTTCGACAAGTTCATCAATTGGATAATTTCTTACGTCAGTAATTGACGGCAAGGTTCTTCGTCTTTGATAAACAATAGCTTCGTAGATTTCTTCTTCTTTGTCGTCATTTTCTCCGTAGTCATCGTAGGCGTGAATTTGTTCGAATGAACTATATCTATCTGCTAAGTCGAAATAATCTTCGTTGTGACTGGCGGAGATTCCAAATCCTTCTATGCCCGATTGCCTAGCCTTTGGGGATCTTGACAGTTTTGATAACGTTCGAAGAACTTTTCCAATATCTTCTAACTCGTAAAGGTCATTTGGCATAAATATATCATCTGGGTTTAAATCGAATTCATTGCAGGCTTGAATAAAGGCTTTTATATTTTTGACGCTTAAGAACTGTTTAAAAAATTATTTTTTATTAATTTATTGCTCCAATCTTATCAGTAGGAAAAAGATTTATTTCCCTTGTAAGAAAAAAACTTATTGCCTTTGATCATTTCTTTGTTTTATATATACAAAAATATGTACAATATCGGTATGATTTAGTTAAATAGTGTTATATTTGCTTATGTAAGCTTTGCTGTACTATTTTTCTTCCACGTACATTTCACTTCCGTGATATAAATAGAGGGGTAAGAAAAGAAAACTCTTGAAAATAATCACTTAAAAATATACATTACGATAAATTACTGCAATTTGGATTAAGAACTTGAAATATTATTCTATCGTCTACAATTACTCGGTGGAAAGTGATCTCTCCACGCTGGTGAATGCCCGCCAATATTTCTCGATATTTGTTGTTACTTACCAAAAGAAATATATGTTAAATAACTAATTAATTAAAATAAAAGTCTTACAATTCTTGTTAAGAAATTGTTATTTAAGTTTAATTATCATCGTATGTAAAACTGACCTGTGAATTATTAGGTCTCTGTGAGAAATTTTTTGAAGGAATTGATTCTGGGCTTAATACATTGCATAAATTGCATAATATTACACCATCGCGTAGCAAATGAACAAATTCGCACACTTGGTCGGATGCGTTAACTCGATGGTCATCGCTAATTAATTTGCAGCGAATTAGCCATGAAACGCATTTTCTCCACTCATCTCCTGTGACCAGGTCCGCCATCTTTGTTTTCCACTTTAGTCATGTGACCTCCGTCACGAAGCGATAGTAGTTTTCGTACAATCCCGATATATTAAAAAAATTACATGTCATATATTTTAATTAAAATAATTGAAGCTTCATTCCATTTATTAGAAAAAGTATAAAATGTGAAAAGAAGATATATTAGGGAACAAAATTCAATTACGCAAGAAATACACTATATCTAATATAGCTTTAAACAAATAGTAAAGTTATTGTTTTTCTTTTCAAAAATTTGATAATATTTATACGAATTCTATGGTTAAAGTATTGAAATTTTTAAATAACATTTCCAAGCTTGTTCTATAGAATAGACAATTAATATTCGTGTTAATTCGTTTAATTACGAAATAGTTAATCATATCTGAAGATAAATGAAGTCTTTAGGTGCAAAATAGAACAACAAAAACAAAAACAAAGGAAAATTCAATTTATTTACTATTAGCTTCAAATCATCTCAAATTTTAGTAGGAGCAGGAAGCAATTTTCTCTATCTTCAAAGTAAAACAAATGGTTTGTACAGGATATAAATGCATATCATTTATATATATATCGTGACTAGAAAGGGAATGATATTTGTAAATAACTATAATCCTAGACAAAGCACTGAATCATTTAGAAAATCATGGTGATATTCAGGCTTGGTTTTATTTGTTTGTTATAGTTTATTCTGTTTATTTCAATGAATTATGAAATAATAGAAAGTAAAAATAAAGAAATTTATAAGTAATCAATTAATTCATTAAGCTTTATAAGGATATTTTAAAGTCATATTCTCAAAAATAACATTTTCAGAGTAATATTGAACAAGTTCGACAATCGACGGAAACATAAAGTCTTTATATACATAAACACAATTAGCCCTTTTTTCAATTCTAACATGCTTCGGATTATGTTTCACTCTTACAGTTATAGTGAAAAAACTTTGATTATTCAACCTCGTCTCTCTAACAAGGAATTTCCCTTGTACAGAGGCAGTTAAAATATTTTTTGCTTCCTCCTTAGTCATAAATCCTGCATACCTATATTTGAATAATACAAATTATTATTACAAACAATACAATTAATAATATAAATGTATATCTAACCAAGGCATATTTGTTAAATCTTCAGTATGGCCCAGTTTAGTTTCGTTAAAAATACAATCGTATTTATCACCTTGATTTAGACATTCGAAATGAGACTTGATAAAGCAATTGGAGCATTGATATCCTTGACGAATAATACCTTTTAATGTATAAGTACAAAAATTACAGAAAACAGGAGTTTTCGTTTGAAATGTTTTTAGAGAAAAGTTATGATTTTTAACAAAATAATGATCAAACTTTTCGAATAATGTTTTAACACTACTCTCTAAACTTTCAAAAGCTGTATTATCTCTTGCGTTTATAATCAATTTTTCTGTAGGATTATCCACGGAAGATAACTTTATTCCATATTGCCATTTTTTAGATTTGGAATTATCTAGTAGTGAATATTTATAATCGCGTAGATAATATTGCCTTTTAACTTTATATTGATTACCATTATTCTGTAGGAAAGGAATAAAAATAGGAATTTATAATGATGAAGACTATAGAAACAATAAACAGTTTAAGGATATCTTATCAATAAAATATTTCATTTTAAATGGTAATAAAAGATAGAGTATATCGTAAACTTACCTGCTTCTTTTTTAAAACGAATAGAACATCGTCAAATAACAGAATATATCTGCGTTTATCGTCAATCTATTAAGGGAATAATAAAATAGTCGTTTATTTCTTAGTTATGCGTAAGAAAAATAAGCATGTTATCATTAGTTGAAAAAAAAATTGGTATCTTATCTGTTTCCTTCCAGTAAAAAAAGTGTCAAGTTGTTTTTTATTGTATTTTGCAAAGTTGTTCTTTGTACTTACCATAAATTCACCATCCAATAAGAAATGTCCAAAATCTGTTAAATTCTGACTTGAAGGTAAAAGTCCTTCGACTTCTTTTTGTATTTGGGAGGTGTTTATCAGCATCTCAGTGTCTCTTAGCATTTCATTCGTGTATTTTAATATATCTTCTATTGCGTATTGCGCCTTTTTAATGGTACCCTTCTCCTTAGGAGAATAGTTGTCGGATAGGTATAAATTTGAAAGGATTAACGGATATTTTGTTAATCTCATCATTGGAACTTTCAATAGTTCCATTGTGGAGAAACAATAGTCAATTGAGTCACTCATATTCTTTTCGCAATCAAAGAAAAGCTGCAAATTTGCTTTCGAAAATTTCATCAAAGTATCCTCAATAACAGGAATATTTGCACAATAATCGCCGTACATGGAAAAATTTACTCTATTATTCAAAAATATTTGTCCTATATTGTTTTTGGAGTTGATCACTTCTTGGAGTTGTTGTAAAAATACTTTGTGAAAGGATATTAGCCGATCAATACCATTAAAAATGATCTTGTGATCACTTTCACAAATTTTACCTTTCAGCGGAATCATAAAAAACGTTTTTATCGGAAGTAAACTCTTATTCAAATATATTTCTTCCGTTTCGAGAAGTTCATTGAGGGCATAGTTTATTCCATCTGTAGAATCTGTCGAATTTAGGTTGGTTTTACCGAGTAATTTCTGATAGATGCTATCCTCTTCCTCCTCCCTATTTGAGTTACTAACTGAAAGATTTATATAAATTGCTCCTGGTCGGGATGGAGAAGAACCGTTTTCGTCTTCTGGTAGACTGTAGCCATATGGATCCCAATCTTTAGAAAATTTACTTTCTGAAAGTTTGTATAAAGTTCGAAGAATAGGAAAGCCGTTAACTTTAAAAAAATCGGTTATTTCAAATATATCCTTTGATTCTAATCCAAAATATGAGCATGTTTCTCTAAATGCGTTAATATTTCTGGTGCTAAGAAACTGGAAATAAAAGTAAGCATTGTTCAGCCTTCCAGATAGTGTATAAAATGAACAAAAAAACAAACAATAAAGTTTTATTACCTTTGAATTATTCGGTCTGTAAGAGAAATGTGTTAATGGTAGAATATCGGGCTTTAAAACATTGCATAGATTACATAGAATGACACCATCCTTAAGTAAATTGATAAATTCTTCCAATGTACTATTCGGTAAGTTAATCGGATGATCTTTGCTAATTAATTTACAAACAGTAAACCATCGAACGTATTTCTTCCAATCATTGGCAGCCATGCGAACCTATGCAACTGTAGAATAGTTTTAAATGATATGCTACCTTAGTGACGTAGCCGTATAAAAGATAACAGATATTAATAATACAGTAGATTAGTAGAGGTACGAAGTTGTGACAATATTAAAAACATTAGAGTTAGATAAATATGCTGTGTTTGAAAGAGTAAATAGCTTACAAGTATAAATAGAAACATTAAAAGAGAAAGCTTCATCAAAGTTTCAATAGAAGCAGGAAATTATATACATAATTACAGATAAAAGAGAAGGAATATAATAAAAGTACTAGCAAATATCGACAGACTCTGATACTGTTAATTATTAGATATATTTAGATATCTAATGTCCCTTTTTACTGTCAGTAAACTATTACTTTTATCCCTCTTTATCAGCGGTTTTTAGATGCTAAATATTAAAAAAGATAAATATATAATTAATAATACAAATATTAAAGGATAAAATAAATATTATCAGTTCATATCTAACTCCTATTTCGTAGTTTGTTTTTGTTTTGTTTTTTACTAACATTTGGTAAGAAATTCAATTGTGGAAACATTCTATAAAATTTTTGAACGTTATATCCATCAGTTGAAATTGATTTTTCATTTCCTTTAACAAACAATTTTATATTCTTAGAATTTTTTATTACTCTGCCTTCTTCCGCTTTGAAATGGTTGTTGAAGACTAAATTTCTAAGAAACTGAATACGGTCTTTTCTAGTATTCTTTTGGGAATATTCCCTCTGGAGGGAGTGTAACCTTAATGTATAAATAACAGAAAAAATTTCATTAGGAGAGAAGTCTTTTCATCTCATTTTTCATGATTAAATATAAATGATAATAGAGGGGAAAATAATGATATATCTTTGTATATATATATATATATATCTATATATGATGTAAAAGTATACCTTGTTTTTATTTGTGATATTACTAAAACAGGTTCTTTAAATGTTGAATCATCTAAAATATCCTCATTATTTTCGCTAATTCTTTTAGAACCGATAAATTTGACTTTTCTAGTAAAATTAATGAAAGGTGGATGCCCTATGTTAATCGGCTTAAGAACTCCTGAGAATCTATATATAGAACGATTGGTTTATCTCTTAAATGTGAATATGTTATATATATATATATATATAATGTATATATTAATTAATTTTTATACTGTCTTCCAGAATCTAATCTTTTACTTATTACTTCGGGTCTGAAGAACAGGCAATGGGATAGAATATCTTTGAAGGGCTTATTTAAACAGCTTAGCGCAAACTATTATAACGTAAGATAAATATTTATGAATAATATTGATATATACATATATATGCGAACTATAGTAGAGTAACCATAACCAAATATTCCATATGAGAAACAGTATTCCAATTCAACTGATGCAGTTACAGCATCGTGTTCTTTTAGTTCCAAAATATCAATGCGATAAGGATTCTAGGAAATTATAAATTATGTGGTGGTTTCTCATATGCTATTTTACATAAAAAAAGAGGCGTATGTTGTGTATTTAATAATTACTTGGATAATTTCAAACATGTCAAGGTCTCGGGAGGCAAATACGAAATGATCTTTATCAATATTGTCAGGTTCAGGGATAATAATAAACTCTATTCTAACATTATTAGGCGATGATATATTCTTTGAAATAATCTAAAATTATTAATTTTGTTTAATTAATAAGGAAGAAATAAAATCAATTGTTTGATATACAAACTCTTGGTAAGCTAAAATGAAACACCTCATCAATAGTAAAGGAATGAGGTAAATTTTCGCAGTCTATAGCTTGAGAAGCTTTTATATAATCCTGAATACATATCCGCAAATACACTTTTAATGGATATTTAATGGAGTCTAGGTATTAAACAATAATACTATCAAATAAAATTCATTTTTTTATTATATTTTCTGTCCTACAAATATCTTGAAGCATGTAGCTTAAAATATGAGCCTTCTTTATGTGTATTGCCAACACTCCAGACTTGTCAGGAAGAGGAGAATTATTAATGGTGCTATAGAATTACGATGTTTTATGTCTATACTAAACTGGGTAAGTTTGTAATGAAGGGGATAAAATACTATGAGCATTGACACTTTGACCATACGTAAGGCTACTGCTAATAAAATAGTGCAATTATTCTTTGCTACTTTAGTAGTTTCTCTTCTCACTGTTTACTTACACTCGAGAACTTTCCACCGATTCTGAGAAATACCGTTTAATGCATATAAAACAGATAAAATATCAACAACTTTTAATATAAATGTTTTATATTAATTTTAGGGAACTGACCAGAAGGTAATAATTTTGTTTTACTCATTGTTAGTATTAGATTGTTGATGGAGAATTTGAACTTAGAAATCATTGATGACATCAAACACTTTTCAATTAAAAAGTGCAAAAAGAAAAAGAGAATTATAAGTGACAAATAAAGCTTAATACAATTGAAGCTTTCCATATTGACCAAAAACCAGTACAATGTCAATAAATTATGATCTTTCAAAACTTTACTCCTCTCTGTCTATAGTTTTTATGATTGTATCTACTAATAATGCTAGACATACTAGCGTATACATATATATGCATGTATCTATGTGTTAGCATACAATTTTTCAAGCGTTTTTTTCAGATCCTGTTGTAACGGCCTAACATTTGATGACAATTAGGACAAGTATGTACGACATCCTTTGTTGAATCCAAACAAAATGGTATCAAACAACACAGCAGCCACCAAAAAAAGAAACATAATACTGCAGCCAAAACCCAAGTCAGAGCTCCTACTTCGTAGTCGGTGGCAGTGAGTATTTGAGCATTGCAACGAGTACAATTCATTTGAACTGGAAATTCACGAAATTGATGAACTAATACTGCAGTGGGTTGAGTTGTTACAACAGTAACGTTCGAGTGCATGGTACCTGAATGGGATATAATATTTTAGTTTAATTTTTTTCAATAGATATTTAAAAATTGAGGCACAACAAATATCTAGATTAAAATATGATACAATTTGTTGATTTGTGATCGATAAGTCTAATTGCTTTAATACTTCACTTAATCCCATACTATAAAGTATAATTTAACTGACAACTTTGTTAACAACATAGTCAGCTAGACAAGATTCACTGAAAAGATATCGTGCATGGAAACTTTATAAGGCTACAAGACATTGTATAATTGACAATATAAAAGAAAAAAATGAGTTAGCATCCATTGCAAACATGCAACCAGCGAACTACTGCAATCTCTTCGTACAACATATTTGATTTGCTAATTGTATACATTTTTTACCCTGTGTGTAGATTGGATATCCTGATGTACAAATTATAGAGAGTTATATTGATAGCTTTGTTAAGATTCTTGTTAAATAATACAAATATAAGACTCAATATAGTTGTAAAATTTACCAGTTTGTCCGGGAATCTGTCCATAAGCTGGCGGAGCTGGAGTTAAAGACGAATAACCTGCTGGAAATGTATAAATGTCATAATCTTTAAACAAGATAAAGTTAAAATGAAAAAATATCAGGGAAAATTATGCAATATTACTTAGCATTACAGTTATTCTATTATTAACTTAAACTAGTTTTAATCTCAACCTTTAGTTAAAAGTGATAATCTTTGTGTGATGTGTCTAGAATAATGAAAATGGAATTAATTAGATAAACTCTCCCTACTTCTAGTCTTATTCTCAGGAAGCAAGTCTCAAAGCCGATTTTGTACAGCTCGTTTGCACATCAAAAAGAATAGAATGTGGTATGAGGACGAGTGTGATGATAGCAGTATCACATTCCGGAAACCAATTCCGTATACAAGTAATTTGACATAGAGATAAATATTCATTCATACCTTGATTCACGAGAGGTGGTGGAGGAAACTGCTCCTTTGTCTCAGAATAAGGCGGAGGTGCGGACATGTTTACTGACAAAAGTACTTGAAAACAGAAAAGATGCTTTTCTAAAATATCCCAGACCTATTAATCAGAATTGTATATTTACACAGTGAATAAAATGCTCAATCATTTATTTTTTAGTTCTATAGAACATTATTATGACACTTACCAAGCAGCAGGGATAGTGCTTTTGCTAACCACAGCTTCGAAGAATGACGTCAAATCTCAGAACGGCGTGTGGTTACATATTCTCGCGCATCTTGTTATGATAAGTGTTTGAAGCGGATTAACGTACCAGTTTACTATAAGTTTATCATGGCTTATGCTCCAGAACTTTACCTATAATAGTAATATAGAAGATATTGTGTTAAATTGAAAACTTTCGAATAAATCACAAAGAGTTAATAGAAATCATTTTACTAAAGAAAATGTATTAGTACAAAAAGTTAAAGAAATGAGACTATTCGATCCAGTTCATTCGAAAAATTGAAATTCTCTTTTTGGAACAAGAAGAGTGATTCAATGAATTTTTAAATCTAAGTTACATGACCAGTGTATAAGATACTTTTCCATAAGAAATTTCTAATAAAAGTATAGCTTGTGCCATTCTTTAGTCAGATGAAACTTTTAAATTGGATTCTTTTTTATTACTTTTTTGAAAATATTTCTTAATTGAAAGTTTATTTTATCCTAATTATCTTTATGTATAAGAATATAATTAATATAATTAAATAATATTTATATGTATACTTGTCAAAAGTAAACACTATCCCAATAGATTTAAGATAAACCTACCAGTAGATGGGGCTACGCTAAATCCTTGGAATAAATGATAGAATAAGCCGGGGAAGGGAAAAAAAACAAGATAGAACCATAAAGAGTAATAGAAAACTCGAATCAGTCTAGCTAATGGATGATGGGATTATCCTTGAGATAATAATATTAGTAATAACTTGAATTATTTGTACACATTTTTGAAGGAACGGTAAAATAGCTATAGTTAAATTATGCAATACTCCATAATTGGTTGGATATATGGGTGTTTTTATATATCTAAAAAAGAAAAAGTATATAGTATAAGGAACAGTAAACTGTAAATATATTATATTATCCATATATCGTTAACAGATCCAATCAGATGGTGAAAAAAGTGGCAGTATGAGATGATACCTAAGAAAACGGCCTGAAATTAATCGGTCCAACTTAAAAAAGATAAGGGGAAATTCTTATGAAGAAGTCTTTTAAGATAGCTGTTGGACTGTAAATTGGATATTTCTTCTCTCGCTATAAGCATCACTACGTGAGAAATAGAGAATGAAAGAGGATTGAAAAATATAAAACAAAATAAAACAGATAGATTAGCAGTTGCATTGAGAAACTTGTCTACAGGAAATTGATAAAACTGTACGTAAAAGTAAAAAGACTATGACCTTCATTATAAAAGATTTGTCTCTGTTTTGGGACATTATACGGTTTGTATTCCCTCCAAAGAACAGTTATGGCGGAGGAAAAAGAAAATAGTATTTTGTAAATTTTTATGGTACTTTTTTCAAGTCTAAAAATACATTCTTTTTGTTGATAAAATGTTACTAAATCAATAATGTTCTCCATTGTTATCTAAATGTAAAATGAGAATTAACGAGATTTTGTGGTTGTTAGTAAATTATTCCTTGGAATTGATTACAATCACAATTTTTTTGAGTCTCTTAAAAATTTGGTCAAGAACAAATTTATTTAATGATTTTTAATGGTTTAATTTATAGTTAAAAGGTTTAAGAAAGAATTGTACAACCTAATGTGGAAATTATATTTTAAAATAAATTATGCTTAATTTTTACTTTAAAAGAATGTAAAAAGTTAAGAAAATTGAAAAACTTTGAAGAAAATTAATAAAATAATCAATTTATTCGACTTGCGTGCGTTTATGTTACTATTTATATGAAAAGAACAAAAAAATCGTTAAGCAAACAATTGTAGCAGACGAAGAAACAATTGCTTAACTATTCAAACGCCATTTTGTTTTCCCGTCTTCAGTCATCTGTGGCTTTCCTCTTTTCGAAACAAAATTATGCGCGGCATTTTCAATCCAAGCTATTCGTTGTTCTTAAGCATCACAAATTTGAGTCTTCTACAAGCCAGTTAATCATGATATACTGGGCAACATCCAGTTAACTGCCAAGATATTGGAAACGCATAAAGAGAAAAAATAAGCATCGAAAAAAAAGGAACGACAGAAAGAATAAGGGATAGAGAGAAGAAAAATAAAAGAAAATTAAGCAAGGGTTCAACGATAAAATTGCTTAAAATCTGATTAAATTATTAATTGAATTAGCAGTCAAGAAATATTTGGCATAAAAGACACCGAATAAATACAATCAAATGATGCCTATGCTGCCTATGGACGAAGTGAAGGTAAGCTTCTAAGGAACATAATGATGTATACGGCTATACCTAGATATGAGAATATTGATTTATTTGGCAAGGGTGCGCAGTAGTGTCAGCTTTAGTTTAAAATATTGTCGTAATCTTAACGCTAACCTTGTATTAAATTTTTCTAAAGGCCTATGTACAATAAAACAGACAGTGTTATCATTTTTATATTCTTTAAATGGAACGCATTAGTGCGATTTATGCGATTCAATTCTCTATAACATTTTACAAGGAACGTTGAAGGGATAGTTAGCTGGTAATTTAGACGAACTGATTAGGTCGATTTGTAATACGATCAATTTAATATTACCATCAGCCAGAGTGGGCTTGTTAAATGAATTTATTATATAAAATCTGATGTTGGTATATATATATATATAAATATAGATATATATATATATACTGTATATATGTAAATGTATCTTCTCTCCGCCTGCAATTAAAGTCTACTTAGAATATGATGTATCGTTTAAATCGTGTAAATTTTCAATTCATTTTCTTAATACACTGTTTTTGTAATGGAGATAAAACACTACCATCATTTTTGAAAAATTAAGGTGTTTCTATTACAAATCATGCTTTTCAACAGCTATAAATAAAGAATTTATACGTATCGGCACACAAATTTAGATGTGAACCATTAAATTATTAATATTTACAGAGAAAATATATTCTTAACATGAATTAGAATCTAAAAAAAATTTTCATCACTCTTTCTCTATCTATCTCTCGTCTCTGTCTCACTATTTATTTCATTTCTCATTCATTGTACGAATGAATCAATATAACTTTAGAATTGATACTTGTTTAAAAGAATCAAATTGTTTATTTATCATTTAGAAAAGATGAATATAGAGAATAAGTAAGATTGAGATATATATAAATTTATATACATGCTAAGAGAGAAAGAAAAGGAAAGGATAAAACATTGAAGAAAATCAAGGTAATTTCCAGTTGTAATATTAATTTTTGTACTTAATATGAAAATAACCTAATGAAACAGCTGAAAAAATATTAAATAAAACTTGTAGGTATATAGTGTTTAATATTGTTCACAGACTGAATTTTATTATTAATTTAATATCGAAAAAGGCAAAGTGATCTTCGAAGATAATTTCTGTTTACTGAAAAAGCCGATTGTTTTGAGAATACCTTTGATTGTATTACTTTAATTTATATATTTATAAAACGTATCAATTTAATTGCTACGGAGAGAAGAATCAATTGCATAAAAAAAAGGGGAGGACAATGTCTTATTTGAAAAAATTTCTGTTGCGAATAAATTCGACTCACTCTGGTATAAAGTATCAGAAATTGGAGAAGCATCTTGATATACCACTGGTAAGATTCGTCAAACTAAATTAGATACCGATTCGTCCTGGCCAAAGATTGTCAAATAGGTTGAAAAAGGATAAGGTTAATAGTTTAAACAATGTATCGTCATCAGTATCTTTATGCTGTACAGTATTTAGAAATATAAAAGGAACAGATTCAATCCGCGTAACTTTTACATATTATGTTTGTTATTATGTTATTGTACATCAAAGACAAGGAAACTTAGGGAGATTGCGTACTTTATCTACCGATTAGAATTTTTTTTTTCGTTTCCTAAGGAATTTCAATGTTTGAGAAAAAGAGCAGACTTTGTAAAAGTTTTCTAACTGATATAAAAGTGATAGGGAATGACTACCATCCTCCTCCCTATCTCACACTCATTCTCTTTCGGCTATTTTGCTGAAATTCTTTCATTGTTAGAGGAAAAGGTCGAAGTAGTTTGGAAGTAAAATTAATCACGGGGTGTCTTTATTATGTAAATGTCACAGCTAGAAACGTCGAATATTTTTCCATTTCTCTGTGTATACCGTCTTTTATTGTTTTTTCATTCTCCTTCTTTTTTTATTATTTGCACGAACAACATATACTTTTTCCGAAATAGACGAGAGAGAGAGAGAGTGAGAGAAGAAATGAAGATACCAGTCGCCTTTTTTTTCTTTTTAACTAATTTCACTAATTAATTATTGAGAAAGAAAAGGAAAGTAGATTTTTTTGCTTTCTCTGTCTTTTTCTATATAAATCTGATTTTCGTGATGGAGAAGGAAAAACAATGAGCGAGGAAAAGATAAGTTTAATAAGAGTAAGCTATTATTTTTAACTTTAAACTAGTTTATTGTAAAAAATTGTGTTACGTTTTTCTTTTTCGCTTCCTGCACCATTTTTTTTCACACCTACTAAAACAATCCCATGTTCAGACATCATATATTCTAACATACGGATTTATTCTCATTAACTTATCATATTTTATATCTACATTGCATATGTGCACAATAGGTGTATTGAATACATACATATTAATATTATATATATATATATGAATATTGTGAATAAAAAGTAGAATATGTGGGTTTCTACTCAATTTGGCTAATAGTATTCAATTGATTTAAAGGTTAATAAAAAAATCTAAATTCATTTGGTAGTTTAAGCTAGACGTTGTGTTTAAAATGAAGCGAAGGAGGAGTTCGAGAGGGAGCTGAATTGGAATAATTTGCTGTTCGGATTGTAGAATTACTATGTGGGTAGATATTAAATATATATGAATATATGGTTGAGAATAAGAGTATAAAAGAGAGAAGGGCATGACTATATTGCTAATTGAAATTATTACGATTATAATCAGGTGTCCAAGCCAGACGTTTTTCATGTCTTCTTCAGATTTACAGTATATTCTGTTTGTTCGTATTCTAGCTAGCGTCCTGTTAGCGTTTATTTACCAACAAATCACGATCTACAAAATTATAAAAGATTAATTGAATTTTCTCTTAGATACAAGTATTATCATAGGCAAAGATGTTTTTGTAATTAAATAAAAGATGTTTAGAATTTCGTATGTATCAAGTCTTGTTCTCTTTATAGGCGTACACAGAATATAACTGAGTTACTTAAACTAGCTAGTCTATTTCCCATTATAATCTATCAGGAGGGGGCGCTGTTAGTGTCGGGATTCTATTTATTCCCAATTGCTTAACAGTTACTAACGTGTTTTCTCAACGCTTCCAGATGTCCGGTCAGAGATATAAACGAACGAATTTCGAAGACGACGAAGCTTCATCGCCAGCAGGTACTCCCCCAGGAATTACCTACGACCCCTCTGTTGCTTTCAAAGTGGGCGCATCTTTCTGGCAAAAAAGAACAAATCTAGAGAAACTATTAGCTGTGGCCCTTGTCATTTGGTCGATTACAATGTTAGTTCTTTTTATAATGGTCGTCTCAAGGACGTCTGTCGCAGCTCCTACACCAAACGAGAAAGTTTGCATGAGCAAATCTTGCGTGACAACTTCATCTTCAATTTTGAAAGCGTTGGATGTAAAGTAAGGATGAAGTCTTAGAAAATCATAAAGCACAATTTTTTTTATTTCTCTTATCAGAGAATATCTTCAAACAGAGTTTTATTCAATAGGCCATTTATTATTGAATAGACAAGAATATAAGACTTCATCCTTACTTTAAAATGAATAAATAAATAGCGCCGATCCCTGCACAGATTTTTTTCAGTATTCTTGTGGAGGTTGGCTCAGTTCTCATTCAATCCCTAGCGGTTTACGAAGATGGGGAACGTTTAACGAAATATCTTATCGGAATCACCTAGTGGTAAAGAAAGTGTTGGAACAGCACGCCAATAAAACTTTTGAAAATAAAGCAGAAGAGAAGGCCAGAAAATTTTATGAGTCGTGCTTAGACGGCTCGAAAACGATAGAGAGATTAGGAGCGAAACCTCTGCTTGCTCTAATCGAAAAACTCGGAGGTTGGAGTGTGTCTGATAAGGATTTTGACATTTCAACATTCGATTTTCAGGATATGATGGAGAAATTGTCGGCACATAGCGAAATGCCTTTATTCTCTTTCTGGATTGGTGAGGATGAGAAAGATTCATCAAGACATGTATTCCAATTGAGTCAAGGAGGTTTGCAATTAAATAGGGATCAGCTATTAAACGGAACAGAACCTAGGGATATAAATAGTAACGATATACTGATGGCTTTTGTTAACTATTTGACGGAATTAAGTGTACTATTAGGAGGGGAGAGGAACTCTTCCCGCGAAATGGTCATTGATATTGTAAAATTCCAGCAAGAGATAGCAAAAGTAAGCCTCTCTTTCAATTTTTTTTCCGATCGACTAGTAGCAAATTATAAAAAACACTAATAAACAAAAGAGTACACCAACTCTAGTCCTGGAAATGACAACTAGGCCAAATATAGAGAAAAACAAATAGTTTAATTCATTGCCGTAAGGTGACACGCAATGAGATTTCTTGGTATCTAATTAACTAATTTAATTCAAATATCATACAGATTATATCAAATAATCGTTCTCATTTTATTTAATGTTTATATTATCGTTTTATATTTTATTAGTGTTAAAGAAATTTTGGTTATACTATATATCTTCCTATCGTCCCTATCCAATTAAATTTGTCGAAATTCATTTATTTTGAAGTCATTTAAATAGGCAAGACAAGTAATAAAATTTCTTTACTATATTTATTATAATTAATAGTTTACCCAACCGGAAGAAGAGAGAAGAAATGATCTCGAGTTGTATCATTTATATACGTTTGACAAATTACAAAAAGAGTTCCCATTTGTAAGTATTTTCACTTTTCATTGACTTTTCCTATAAATAGTTTTAATACTTAAAATAAATGAAAAATTGATTGTCTCATTGTTTGTTTATTTGTTTTAGATGGATTGGGTGCAGTTTGTTAATAACCAATTTAAATTCCATAAAATTAATAAAGTTATTAATAAGAATGAACCTGCTGTTGTACACGCTGTCGAATTCCTTCGAAATATGACGAATTTGCTCAAAGAAACCCAAAAGACTAAAGAAGGAAAAATAACTGTACACAATTATTTAATGTGGTCAGTCGTTCAAACGATGAGCTCTACACTATCAAAGCCATTCAGAGATGCTAGAAAGCAATTTGCTGAAATAATGACCGGAAGTGAGGGCCATAGAGAAAGGTGGCGTCGCTGTTTAACCGATACTGGTAAGTGGAATTGTAAACTAGAGGGTAATTTTATCTTAATAATTTATATATTTAAAGAGGGAAGCGTCGGATTTGCTCTTGGACGAATATTTGTTGATGCGGCTTTCTTTGGAGAGAGTAAGAAAGAAGCTAGAGTTATGATTGGTAATATAAAGGATGCGTTCATTAATAACCTGCAGAATTTGAAATGGATGACCTCTGAAACCAAGAAAAGGGCAAAGAGAAAAGCATCAACCGTTTACGATATGATCGGTTATCCAGCTTACATAAGAAATAAAACTGAATTGGAGGCAAAATATAAAGATTTACATGTTACCAATGATGCATATTTTAATAATACACTTAGTTCAATGCTCTTTTCAAAGAGGAAAGAACTACTTAAATTAAGGAAAAAACCAGATCGAAAAGAATGGAATATGACTCCTCAAACAGTTAACGCATATTATCAACCAACTAAAAATCAAATTGTTTTTCCCGCTGGTATATTGCAAACGCCATTTTACGATGCTCATCACCCAAAATCCCTCAACTACGGTGGAATTGGTGTCGTCTTAGGACACGAATTAACGCACGGTTTCGACGATCAAGTAAGTAAGATTACTTTCTAAGAAAAACGCATCAAGTTAATTATAATTTACGATTAACGCCCAAATTAACGACAGAAATATTTATACGTTTCTTTTATTACTGATTTTAATTTGTTAAATAAGGAATAAGACCTCTAGATTATAAATCAACAAAATGAAGAAAATATTTTCCATTAGTTTTCATTACTCTCTCTCTCTCTCTTTTCTCTCTCCTATCTTAGATTTTAGTAGGTTATTTTGTTATTTTCATAATAACGTCATTTATTGAAGTCGTCTAGTTTTTTAACGCATATATAGAAGAATTATTAAAAGTGGTAGATATATTTATATTACGCGAGATAATATAGATTAACCTCTTTCAATATTGTTTTCTATATATAAATTGTGAAAATAAGGTTTTTTTTTTCTTTTATTTTGTTTTATCTTTAAAAAATAGGGTCGAAAATACAATGAGACAGGCATGCTTAGTGACTGGTGGAATAAGGAAGATGATGAGAAGTTTAAGAAAAAAGCCGAATGCATGGTTAAGCAATATAATAATTACACTTTAAATGGTAAGTCAGTTAGAGGCAGGCAAACGTTAGGAGAGAATATCGCTGATAATGGAGGTCTAAAAGCGGCCTTTACATCTTATCAAAAATGGGTCAAGGAAAATGGAGAAGAAATAAAGTTACCTGGCCTCCTCAATTACACGCATGAGCAACTCTTTTTCATCTCTTTTGCGCAAGTGTGGTGTTCTATGGAAACACCTAAAGCTGCTGATTTGTCTCTAATAACCGATCCTCATACACCTGACAAATATAGAGTTATCGGCACGTTGTCAAATTCAAAAGAGTTTTCAGAGCATTTCTCCTGTCCTTTAGGATCACCAATGAATCCAAAACATAAATGCATTGTTTGGTAGAAGAAAGCAAAAAAAAAAGAAAAATGGAAAAGAAGGGAAGAATATTATCTAATAAAAAATCCCTCAATAATTTATAATAGGAATTTCTTCCTTCCTTTTCTTCTTTTTTGCGGTTGTTTTACTACTCATCTTTTCTTTTTTCTGTTCCTTTATTGAAAAAAAAACGTATTACTAATATTGTCGTTTTTATATTTTATTTTAAAAGACATTCTATCAGCGTGTTTTTGCCATTTTATCATTGTTGAGAAATTTTTCATATCAAAAATAACAAAAACAAACATACCGTATACAAACACTATGACTATGGACATTATTTCGTAATTTATATAGTAAATATAACTATGAAATATGTTGAATGGAAGAGAAACCTTAAACCAAAAATAAGGACAAGAGTTTCTCTTATCATGAATAAAACTGCTATTATATGAATAAAGGAACAATAAAAATTATTATACCTAAAAAAGAAAGTGTTATCTCTTTTGTTTTTTATTGTCATTTCTTTCATTTTCTTTTTTAAAGCAAATCTTAAAAAAGAAAAAGTATAACCTTGGTTTGCAGTACTTTAATGGAGCTTGTATTTTACTTTTTCAAAGGATTCTATAATTTGAATTTCCCTCTCATTTCCCATTATATACTTTATTAGAGGATCTATTACCATTATATGCTATTTTTCCTTTGCAGTCTTATCAAGAGAGACACTCTTATGATTTGCTCCAATCTTCCTTATTACTCTTTTTGAATTGTTCTTTTTGTATTGAAAATTTATAATAAGAATACCCATCCTTGTTCATGTTCCTAATTCTGTCTTTTATTTCTTTAGAGTACTCTATTGTTGTCAGAATTAGTCTAGAATGAAACGTAATGTAATATTCTGTAAACAATTAGACGACCTAGAATAATTTTTAGTCAAAAAACACAAGCGTACAAACACCTTTGACCCAAATTTTATATTCATTTTCCAAAAAAAACATAAATTAAAAAGCTCTTAAATATTCCAAATATAGAAGATATTGAAAAATGAGAAAAAATAGTTGTTATCTTCTATTTTTTATATAGTACTGATATTTTTGACACATGTTATAAATTGGAGACATTTTATCATAGTATATCGTTCGTGGTTATCGTTTGTAGCCTCTAAAATGTGTCAATATTATGACGAGATGATCACTCTATGCTGAAAGCGAAGCTTTATAGCTATACTCTTATCTACAGTGTAAATTTGTATTAAAGTCATAAAACTTCTAGGAAGTGAGAATACTAGGAAATAGTGTGTGCGATGTTGAGTTCGTTGCCTAGTAGATTTTATAGCATATAGTGATAAGGATAAAATCTATTCTGTCCTTGAAAAATCACTGAAAGAATTATCAATAGAAAAGGTAATTTTAAGAAAACCGAAATATGGCGTACAATTTGAAAAAAGAGAGAAGTTTAGTTGATGAGCTTGAGAGAGCCACAGTCTTGGCAAATCGAATAGTAGAACAATTGTATGAATACGTCCAAAAGGAAGCCCATTACAATGGACTAGTTGATTGTGTTGTATGGGCCATAGAGAAATTGTCCAGTACTTACAAACTGGAAGATGACTACTCGAACGATGGATGAGCAAAAGAGATTTGCAAAGAGTACTAAGAGACAATATTCAACTAGTGATTATCAATATAGAATTGCTCGTTGTACTATCCGTAGGCAATACTATGAATAAAAATTCTAGCTTATATGAGATGTCTCGTAATCAAGCGAAACAACTAGAAACTGGATGAATGAATGAGAAACTAACTTTCACAACCTAATAAGTATTAAGCTAAGGATCTGGCAACCGAGTCGATAGCTTCATAGAACACTTAAAGGTAAATGCTGAAAGTCTTTTACAACAAAATAGACTTGAGCTAGAAAGACCTAGCTGAAGGAATTGATGTGTTGCAAGAATGGAGATAATTGCACTAAGACTGTTTACTAAATACATTAGATTGAAAGGTTAAGATTACTTTGAGAGGGATCTCTCCTTGTTTTAGGTAAGATACTTAGAAAGAAAACCCAGTTGGAGAGATGGCTACAGAGAGATTTACTCAGCTGGCAAGGAGAAATGCGGCATTCCTCTTCATAGAAATTCCAATCAAGGATAGAGTACAGTTATTTTTTAAGTAACAAATATAAATTGTAGCTTGTTATCTAAGTAGATATTTCCTAATGAGATTAATTAGTACAAATATGCTAATTTATTATATTAAGGTAAAGATTCAATCAGATGTAAATTAAGGATGAAGGATGCATGTTTTATCTTTCCTTTTTCTATTCACTTGGAGGTTTTTTATGCGTATAAAATAGAAACCTTTTTTTAGATGAGTGAAGGGGAAATCGGAAGAACGTGAAATGTTTTCCAAACGTAATTATACGCACGTCAATAAGACGAAAATAGTTCCCTTTGGTCTCCGAAACCTGATTACTCTTTCTGGCGGATGACTCGATGCCAATGTCTCTCATTCTACTTTCCGTTTATAAAAGTTATCTTCGACCTTTCTATCTATTAATCAAGTAACAAATATCCTCAAATCTTTAATTATCGTACAAAATTTAAATTTTGAATATGATGTACTGTATATTTGAAGAATAACATACACTGCTATATACAGTATATACTGTATAGCGAAGCAAAACGAAAGAGAACACAAAAAAAGCATATAAGATCATAATAAAAACAAAAAAAATGAAACTTTTCGTACAAATAAGAATAAATAAAAACATTATTGTTTTAGGGGATAAAAAGAGTTAAAAGTTTCATAGAAAAGAGGAAGAAGGATGCTTAATAATTATTAATTTTTCGATATTAATAATTAAACATATACAAGTTAACAATTGAAAAGAATAAAATAACTTGTTCCTATTCCTAATCATGGCTTGCTTTGAACAGTTTTTTTGTTTGTTTTTGTTTCTTATTTAGATTATTGCAGGTTTGTGAATAATAAATGTAAATATTTAAAATGCATATACTCCAAATATTTTTGACTTTTACAAAATGCTTGCCTTATAGTCTGGTATTGTTATCGAGTAGTTGGGTACTATAGCTTAATTGGTCGTCTCTACTCGTCATATCACTAAATTCTTCTTCTTCCATACCGACTATTTGTTTTGGAACATAAAATGGAAATGCAGAGGAAACTACAGATTTTTTGCATGCCCTTAACTCGTCAACGATTGTGTATCTTTTCGGTTGAATACTATCATCAAATTTATCAAGAAGTCCAACCTCAACTAGTTGACAGAATTCATCTCTAATGCTATTTACAAGATTCGCTTCTGCTAGAAATTTTGAAATATAATCACCTTGCTCTATGGTCATATAAGGTACAAATCTAAAGAAGCATTCTCTCCAAAAATCTAAAGGTGTAGGAGCTTGGAGAACCTTAGGAGGGGGTTCGTAATTTAAAATAGCCCCGAAACAGAGTTGTGTCACATATGATGGACTAGAGAACAACTCTGTATTATACTTCCAAGCCCAAGCTGGATCTGCTTGACTCTTTTCACGATGTATACCATAATTACCAGCGAAAGTTGAAGTTAATCCAGAACATGCCACCTCCCACAGGGTAATAAGGTAGTATTCAGTCATCTCAATATATTGCGGATAGCATTTCGCTAATTGCACAACGCAATCCAGGAAAAGAAGAAAAACAGGCTGAATATGCCGGGGGGATGTATTTAATGTGGCTAGGCGATCTGCGAAAGGATGGTCACCGCATACGAATTCGCGCTGTATAAGTTCTTCGAATCCTTTTCTCGAACGGCAATAAGGATCTAGGAAGACTTGCGCTAAACAGGATATTAATAGGACAAGATCAACAGGATTCTCTTCGGTTAACCATATCCATTTCCCATTTTTAACATCGTTAGCTAGTTTTTCAGCTGTTATCAAACAAATATTAACATAGAGCAACCATTCGCTTTTTTCAACAATCGAAAGAAAATTAGCGTCTCTAGCTTTCAACTTCTTCCTTCTAGGAAAGCAAGTTTTTCTAATAATTTCAATCGATGCTGTTAATTGTTCAATATTCGGTAATTTCATATCTTCAATTTGATAACAAAGCAATTCCTTTTTTTCACCTCTGTTTAAATGATACAATAGAATTCTAACGTGTTCTTCCATATTTCTACGATTATTATTAGTTGAACGTAACATTCCACCGCCGAAAATATTAGCATTTTCGGTAAAATAGAAACAAAACGTCGGCATTTGCGAATTAGCCGTTAATTTTAATTTAATATTTGGAGGTAAACCTCTACCACTCGATGTTCTTTGTTCGTGAGGACATAAAAAGAATTTAGATCCACTAAAAACTGCTGAATCTCGATTATTTTGCACATTGAAAAAAACTGTAGCATGATTTCTATTTAATTCATCTCTCCAATCGTCTATTGAATAAAATAATTTGAAATTATAATTTGGTCCATCGGACATTTCATTGGATTGTTTTAAAACAGCTTGATTCGTTACTTGATCATTAACAAGGCTAGTTGTTAATATATTATCTCTTGCTATTTCATTATTAATATTTTTTGATTCTCTAAATTGGGCAAAAGAATGAACGGATTTATCATTATCCTCTTTCAAATACGAATTACGCGTATTATAGTGAATAAATTCATTAAACACAAGCGTATTTTCAATTTTTGTTGGAAAAGCATAAGTTAGTAGGCCAGCTATCAAATCGGCGCAATTCTTTCTATCAGCTTTTGTGGAATGTTTTTCGAAAGAGAGGAATATAGTATTAAAATCCTTACAAACAATTTGGAGACGTTTTACGTATTTCGGCGTTCTTCCGTACTGACTTAGCTTTTTCACAGTTTTATAGCTTCTAGACATTTCATACATTTCTAATATGTTTGGAAGCATAATTGAAAGAGAGTGATAGATTGAATTTCTTATAACACAATCTGGAACATTTACCATCTCGTAATAACGATCCAATATAAACACCAAACGATGGTTAGTTAAGCAAAGTGTGCCTCCTTTAACACTTTCAATTGCGTATTTCTTATAAGGATTCATTAATAGGACATTATTAACATGGCACAAGCGCACTTCGGTTACTGAAATTAAATTTAATGATGATTTAATTTATAATTGTAAGATCCTGATAGTAATTTTACCAGGCATCGATTGTTCAAGATCATTAGTATCATCTTCAGTAAATTCCGTATCTTTCTGTAATAAAAAAAAGACAAATCAATTAATTACATATTATTTTACATTATTAAAAACATAAGAAGGAATAATAATAAACTACCAGATTATCGCTCAACTGATATAATTATACTCATTTACAATGACAAAACAATGGACAAGTACATACCTCGTAAAAAGTGGAGGAGGCCATCGTCAATTTTTAAAAACTATAAAATTCAACGTTAAAGATTACTCTAACAATCACATTACCAAGGATGTAAACGCCCTTAATTAATATAGGCATTTACATAGACAAATATACTTATATATATATACATGTATATATGTATCTTTATACATATATTGTATATTTATGCTGTCTATATATATATATGTATATATACATATATATAGTATATATGCGATAGACAGTGAACCGGAAATGAATGGTACGAAATATTCCAAATTTCAATGTTAACCAGTTTTCGGCGGCGTTTTTAGCAGACGGTTTATGACAAAGAATATGAATATGTGACTTTTGTTAAAAATGGAACTATCTCATGTGGGGGAGCAAGTTTTTGCTGCCGAATGCATAACTAAAAAACGAACGAGAAAGGTGCGTAAAAATTTTTTGCTTAAAACAAATTTTGGCTATTTTAACAATGTTTAGACGGGTTGTGCTAGGACTGTGTAAATAAACTATTTTTTAACAGGGAAAAGTCGAATATTGTATAAAGTGGAAAGGCTGGAGTACTAAGTATGTATTAATTTATAAAATGATTTATTTTTCTAGTTCAGATCTGTTCTTTTTACTAATTGGATTTCTCTTTCTTAGATATAATACATGGGAGCCGGAAGAAAATATACTTGACGAACGTCTGATCGAACAGTATTTAGAAGAGTAAGTTTAAAGAAAATTACTATTATTTTAAATTATTTTGCTGATCGCTCTAAAATAAGCAAAAAAAAACGAAAAGGAAGTACCCATTGTATTTTATCAATTTGCATAAAAATCTAGGCATAACCTGCTTCGGGGTTATTATTTTCAGATTAATTTGGAATTTGTATATCAAAAGAAGTTTAATTTTATCTTCTTTCAAATTTTGATTAAAGTGTCAATCCGCATGATTATGCATCAATAATTTTTGTTTGTGCCGTAAGCAGATATATTCCATCTTATAAAAATTTAAATTTTTAAGATTCCTTATTCACTATGAATTTTTTTCAAAGCAATAGTAAAGCAAATATTTCATTTAACATTTACAAATTTTGATCCCTTAGCACGTTTACAATCCAAATTAATAATAGGCTGTAAATAATTTATTAGCTATTTATTATGCTATTTAAAGTTGTACAATTAATTTAATTAGTAATTAATTTTTCAAGTGGTACTCCCTTTTATGTTTTATTGAAGGGCAATAACCGTAGAGTGTTATATTTCAATTCAGCTATTGACAATATAATAAAAGTATTACATTTTTATTATTCTATCATTTTTAGAAATGAAAAGGAGAAGGAAAGTGCGAAACCTGAGAAGGATAAAAAACCAACAACTCGAAGCGATGTCAAAACAAAAACACCTCGAGTAAGCTGACAGATATGTTTATTCATATTACAGTGTTAAAATACATTTTGACATTTTTCCAGGGCAAACGGCAGAGATCTCCGTCCACTGACCTAGACAAAGAAAAGTCAGAAACCCCACGAGGTAGGGGGAGACCTCGTGGGAGGCCACCAAAGAGTGTTCTTCTTAAAAAATCTACTCAAATACGCAATCGCGCTCTACAAGTTGTTAGATCAACAAATTCGACACGACGAACGCCGACTCCAAAGAAGGAAGCCGCTAAATCTCCTACTCCTGCAACTTCATCTTCATCATCTTCTTCATCTTCTTCCTCATCTTCATCAGCATCTTCGTCATCGTCCAGCGATGAAAGCGAAGACGAAAACTTAAAATCTTTGGATGTGATTATTACAGATGTAACAACCAATGATCAGACGATAACATTTATTACTTCTAATACGGATCAGGGATTTTTTAGACGGAGATAAACTTTAAAAATCTATTTTTTAGGTTTTTTTTACTTGTTTTATAAAATTGTGCTTTTTTGCTCAGTTGTCCTTAGATATTAGATTTAAAAAATCGCAACATTTAGAATAAATCCAAATATTTGATAAAATAACGCTTTAAGCTTTATATCCAAGATATATTTTATAAAAATAAAGTAAAAGTATATGTGCCGTATAATATTTATTTTTAGATGTAAAAGAAGCCATCATCTCGTAAGGATATCGAATGCATCTGTCAAATGTGAACTCTCGCTATCATTATACTTGTGTATATATGGCACAGCGTGCTTGCCTTAGTCTTCATTACCCATATATTTTTAGAATAAGCAAAGTAGTATTACTTTATTAAAACAAATGACAAGATTGCAAATTTGTATTTGACGCTTTTTCACATGTTTAAACAAATAACAAAATATCACGAAGACTTCAAAAAGGCTAGAAAAAATTCACAACATTATGTTAAGAATAAATAAATGCGATTTTTTCAAACTTCTTCTTCATTCAAAAGCATGTTAGGTATTCCATTGGATACAGGAAACTTACGTCCTGTTTCAGGACATACTAAATTCCCCTCTTTAATTTCTACCTGTATAAGTAATTTCATATTAAAAACGTATAAAAAATAATAATTCCAGGTTTTCGTACTTTTAAAAGGACACGGTGTAATTCTTTCATGAATTCTTCATTATAGTCAGAGGTTTCGGGTAAGACTTTAGGTAAATCCCCTAAATGACCAATCTGCAAAATTAGATATTTTAGCAATTATCAATAAATTAACCTGGTATTTAGACTAAATCGTGTCTTTAAATTGGGCAAGAAATAAATTATATGCGTTTAGAATAATGAAAGAAAAGGTTGCCTTATTAGATGTGGAGAATATTTCAAAAGAATACTAGAAATATTTGGTGAAGTTTTCACAAAACAGATAATTTTATTGTCATTGCTGTTCTATTGTTCATCTTTTTAAAAGCTTGACATTTAATAACAAGGCTAATAAGCAGCTTTGGACTGATGCTTAGAATATTTTATACTACAATTCAGTTGGATCAATAATACGTTTAACGGGTACTAGCATATTTGCATAGCTATTAAAAACTCTCCGATGTCTACATATACCTTAAACTCTTGGTAAACCCACCGACAACATTGCTATATTCGGCATCGGTATTTTTTTCATTCAAATTGCGTCATCGTATTGAACCGACACATACATTGCGTATAAGTTGCAATCTTTGGATAGCACAAGCGTTAAGTTATGTACCTGATCAGCAGCTCTACAAAGCACTCCATAATCAATTTTAGGAATCATTTTTTCCAAAAATTCCTTATTAAATTCTGTTTCGACTATTTCAATTTGTTGGCACTGTTTGAGAGCGATAATAAAGGAAATGGTTTTATTTTAAAAATTAGTTGATTATACCTCAATTTTTAAGGGGTATCCTTTTGTTACACCCTTTATAATGTTTGATGTCAACATATTGTGAGTTAATAATTTCATCTTGCAGTATTAAACGATAAAGTAAATCAATTGTTAACACGTATCGGGAGCCAAATTATCTATATCGTATTATTCGATTTCGATTTAGTAAGGGCCTAGACTTTAAGTATGTTCCAAAAATAAGTAATTATTTATAAATTATTAATAGGCGTTTTTTATATCCATTAAACACTTAGAGAATTTTCTTTTATTATGTGATATACATGTGAAATTTTTTTTTTTTGGTAGTACTAGAAATTTTACACTGAATTTTGAATAAAGATTGAGAAGCCTGAGAAAATAATATTCTCATTACATAAGATAAAATAAATGAGTACATTCTATAGTTTGTTAAACAAAAAGGTTCTATATTTTCGATTTTATGTAATTGGTAGTGAATACGCTCTTTTAGATAGATTAGGCGTATCATAAGTAACATTCTTAGAAATTGAAGCCTCGTTTATCGATATAGCTATTATTTGAAACGATTAATTTGAAGACCACATGGGAATTTGCGCATGCGTACTAAAGAATTAGCAGAAAACACCGCAAATTTTATCCCCCAAGCAGTGTCCAAAATTTTAGTTGTAGTTTATCTTTGAAAAAATCAAATTATTTTCATTTGCGGACAAGAGCCAATCTCATTAGTCTAACTATTTCATAAAATTGGTTAAAGTATGATCTTAATTTTTACTCGATAAACTATTTACTTTCAATAACAAATTTTTGTTTTTCGTTATTTTTATAAGAAAATTATTTTCTTTAGTGCAAATTTATATGCTTAAAGAAAAATAATCTATCCATCAAATCTCATTAGAAAGCGTGTTTGTTCTTGTTCAAATATTGTAATTTACAAATGGGGAACAACTGCAACATTAACCTTTTTAACCTACAGACTGGTATTTGTATTTCGAGATCACGAACGTGACGTGTTTTTAATTGCTCAAAAGATGAGTCTAGGATCGAAAGTAGCTTTGGCAGGATCAATCGTTTTCACAACAGGAATCATTACGTATGTCCATAATAAACAGAAGCAAGACATTGAGGTAATTGTTCTTAAATCTAGTATATTTTCGGATAAGATTGTTATAATCGACTTATTATCGTTCAGCGTCTACACGACGGAGTTATAAAAGATGCTGAAAGACAGGAGATGAGAAAAATAGCTAATCTAAAACACCTACAAGAACAAATTGATCTAACAAAAGCTTTAAAAGCTCAAAGAGATAAGGAGATGAAAACTGAGAGCTGATATAATAAAACATTCAATAGAAAAGACTAAAATAACTTTTCTGCATATGTGCTTCTAAAATGAAATATATTATACCTGTCTGTTAAGTATTTTTTTGTAAATTAGTATACTTATGTAATTTTCACAGATATTTTTGAAATAAAGCTATAAAAATGATTAAATCCAATAATATTTTTTATAGGAACAGTAAATACATTTTCATAATGTTTATATGTTACCTGTACACAAATAAACATTGTTAAAAATTGTTTCAACTAACGACATTGTTAACCATAATAGAACTTAATAGAATAATATCTTACTCCATCTATAGGATATTTTTTAAAGGATATATGGCCTCAAAGTTAAACGAAGCTCAAACTCAATCAGAAGTGACACTGAAGAATAGCATTTACTATACATCTTTTAAATGGATAAACTTATAATTAACACATTTATTGAATTCTTCGACTTTTATAAGGATTTCTACAGGATAGGAATATATAAGTGGCTGTTTGTTAATAGTGACTATGGATATATATTCTTCAAGAAGGAAATTCCGAATTAAATACTTTGTTTCGTCGTCAATTTAAGCTAGCCGTTTTAAAAAGATACCGAGGAGCTTTAAATGAAATGAAACCAATACTGAACACTTAAAAATTTAGTTAAAAACTTAACTAATTCTGACATTGGCGAACCTAAATTGAGTAGTGTGTTAGAAGTTTGCCAAATAAAAAAGAGTACACTCAATAAACAACGTTGAAGTTTTCTCCAACGATTCGAATTAAAGGACGAATTTGGCCTCTCATGGCAGTTCAGCTGCACAAAAAATGAAAAAAAACAAGGCCTGTTGAGTAGATGTAAAATTATAGGCCAACTGTGTTCTAAGCCCTGTCGACTAATTAGCCAATGAACAGTTGTGTTGTATATAAAGCTACCAACCAGCAGCCTCGTATTATTATTCATGAACACCGAGGTACTGTGAGAAAGCACGTTTTAATTACATGACTCATACTTTTTTGTAAAATGGAAGAAGAAAGTTCTGTTCATCCTCTTTCACCTGATATGCTACAAAGTTTTTCATGGAACAGTTCTTCAAGAATTTTTCAAAACATAGTTGACCAAGGTAGGGGAGATTTCACTTGCAAATAACTTTAGAAAAATAACATTTTTTTTTGCTCTGCTTTAAAGATAAAGTTCAGTTTTGGAATCCACGGCCATATCTTTCGCCATCCGAATTAGGTAAAGTTCTAGAAATTTTATTTTAACCAATTAAATACAATGCTTAGCGTAAATTTTCTAGTATGCTATAAGTAGAATTCATTCCACTCTTTAAAGTAAAACTAAAGAACATCTTAGCACTCAATCTTTAATTGTTTTCAACTCATTTTTTAAAAGTACATACTTATTCTTTCGTTTTGTAAACATTGAGTGAATTCATAACAGAAAATGACAAATTGTGTTGGAGCCAACCCTTATCTGTGAGAAATTATCAAACTGCAGCCGAACCAGGTAAGCGAAAATAAATTTCATCAACAGAGATGTAAAACGCTTTTCGTTTGAAGCCTTTATATATTCAGATTCAATGACATGGAATCCTCCAGTAAGTGCTCCATCTGTGCCATGTAGAACTTTTCAAAATGGCTTCGAACAAGGTTGTTATTAAAATACTTTCTGTCATGTGCTTTGCAAGAAATATTATTTTATCTAATTAGCCTATCCCGTCTTGAATGAGTCCAGTCGTGTAATTATGGATCTTGATACGCAAAATTTTCTTACGCCCAGCAAGACACCCATAAAAAATGAACAGAACGTTGTCTGCCTCGGTAAAATGTCCACAGGATCCAATAGCGAGTATCAGCCAAATCTTGTTGACACTCCTCCATCGTCACCAATAGAAATATTTCCTCCGGGCCCCAGCAAGGTAATTAAAAAGCTTAAAAAGCATGTAAATTTTTTTGTTAATTGTCTTTATTGTATTGAAATTATTAGGTGAAATATCTTCCAAATCCACCTCCTGTAGCCACTGTATATCCAACTACAATCGATTTTCCATATGGAGAAAAATTCTATCAAATGTGTGATGTTCAGGAAGAACATAGCCGTATATTAAGAATGTTTGAAAAAGCAAAAGATAACTTACTTTTAGTTCAAAGTATAGAAGAATTAGCAGATAATTATCAAAAGAGTATCGAGATGATAGAGAGCAAACGATACAACACGCTCATGTCGAACGTTTTGGAAGAGGAAATGAAATATTCAATAAATTTACATTTTAATAAACAAAGGTTTGAAGCTGCTCAAAAAGTTCGAGAAGATTTAGCTGGGTAAAATAAAATTTCTTTTTTAACGTTCTTTATTAAACAATCAGCAATATTATCAGTTTTGGAATTTATGAAGAAGTAAACGAAGAGGATGGCGATGCTTCCGCTGCAGCTAGGAGTCTTCTCGAATTGTCGAGATCAGCTCCGACAGACTTTCCAGACGATGACGACGAAACTCCTCAGAGGCGGCGACGGGGAAGTAGATATTTACAAAAAACAGCAGTTAAATTAATGGAGCGATGGTATGCCTCAAACAAAGTACATCCATATCCATCGGATGAAGAAATTGAACGTTTATCGGCTGAAGGTGGAATTACAAGAGCTCAGGTTAAGAAATGGATGGCCAATAAGAGAGTTAGAAATTGTAACACATTATCTTATAACGGTTCGCAACTAGTTAATTAATGATCATAAAAATAATCTTCAATTTGCATTAAATAGGTGCCATCCATCCGAGAAAATTAAAACGGATAAAGAGAGAGCAAGCTAAACTAGACGGAACTTACATTCCAAGTCCCCCAAAAAATTCATTACAACGAAAGTATTTACCGCCCTATGCAGTTTCTGTTTTGTCGGCATGGTTTGATACGCATAGGGACAATCCTTATCCGACTGAGCCCGAAAAAAAGGATTTAGCAAAATTGGCAGGAATTTCTGTTTCTCAGGTCCGGCACTGGTTTACCAACAGGAGAAGGCGGCTTGTAGAATCCCCTATAAAAAAAAAAACATGTCCGAATATGCAATATATGAGTCCTGTAAGCAGTCAGAATAATTTGAATCAATATCCAAATATTGGAGTGAGTGATAACCAGATGATTCTGGTGGTTGAGAAAGGAGAGGATGAAATGATGGTTGAAGGAGTTTGTAGCTCATGACTTTTTCTTTTTATTACTTTCTATTTCATTTATGTGCTTGATTTCTTTGGTTTTTTGGTGCATTCAAAATTGAAACAACTTGAATATCATTCTCTATTTTTTGGTATATATGCATGGTTAATAAAAGCAAATTTGTTTTATATTTGAATAAATGCGGTGCGATACCGCAGAAAGTTTCTTACAATTGACTTTATGTGTTGATATATTATTATTTCAGGTATTAGAAACAATTATTAATTCTTAACCAAAATATTATAAATTTATATTAAATTCAAGTTTACAGTTTTACAGCCTATTTAACTCCAAGAAGTTAGAGGACTCAATTTGACAAACGGTTGAAACACATTCTTTTCGTTAAAAAAAGCTCAGTCAGGTAGGTCATAACAAATCAATTCAATATATTAGATATATTTCGCTCACTCCTTTTGATTATCCGATTGCGTTTAATTCACTGGTACTCTTGCAACGAACCAAATCATTTGCATAATTCGCCGTAAAACTGCCATAAACAATCGAAAAAACATTCTTTTCCCAATTTTGATCAAAACTGAAAAGCTCCTCACCATAATCTCTAACGTACTCGGTCAGAGTAGGTGAAGATGAAGAACTTCTTAGTCTGGTCCTTTGAATACCCCTTCTCTCCAATTCTTCTTTTGCTTCTTGATTACCGTTTTTAGATGATTTTTTGAAAAGTTCAATGGCAAGGTGTTTATTTTCCTCTACACCCAAACCATTGTCATAACAAAGCCCAAGATAATATTGTGCTTCGGCGTTTTCTTGTTTGGCTGCTTCTTTGAATAAATTTGCGGCCATCGTTTGATTCCCATTTCTCATATGTTTAACTCCTACAAATGTTTGTGCTTCTGCAACACCGTATTCAGCTGCTTTGGCAATAAGTTCGTTTCCTCTTTCTAAATTCAATCCATTGTCTATATATAGTACACCCAAATTGTGCAGAGCAGATGGATGTTCGTCATTTGCCGCTTTCTCATAATAATAGACTGCTTTCTCAACACTCTTTTGGACTCCATGACCCAATTCGTAAGCTAGTCCAAGGTTATAATTAGAAAATGAGTGCCCAAACTTAGCTGATGTCAACCAGGCTTTCACTGCCTCTGTCTTTTTTCCGACTTGTGCTAATTGTGCTCCCCTTAAACCTTGCAACAGAGCTTCAGTTTCTCTATTAAGTTCGTCAAGGCTCCTATTGGTACGCCGGCGTTTTTCAGCTTTTCCGATCTCTTTTAACTCCTCCTTTGTTTGCATAGCATTGACTTTGGCTCTGTCGTCATCGCTGAAGAGTTTTTTCAGCTCAGAACCTACCGCAATTGCTGATCCCTTGAAAATTGACGAAAAGAAATGAGTTGTTTGATTTATTACTAATTAATTAATATGCAGAAAATGATAGCCTTTGAGTTATAGTGGAATGATGTTCTATGCCTATACATGATAACAGGCGAGAAAATCATCCAATTTAAAGATTTTGTAATTGTATCAAAGGAAGGCCTATGTTCCACATATTTACTGACACGGTATGACTCATGAAAATATATTTTAACAATTGATATGTAAAGTATCTTACCAGTCCAAATACATCTTTAACCCGACATTCGTTAACTATCGACTTTATGAAATCTTGATAGCATTCTGATTTAGTTTTCTTATTGCTTTTCTCTTCATTGTCGATTCCAGATATGAGAGGTTCGGTAGCTCTTGAAAGTATAAATGAATTGCGTTTCTTTTTTTTTGATTTTTCTTCAGGAGTTATGGAGTTGCACGCGGTCAAGTTACATTGTTGTCGTAAAACTATAAAAAAAATATTCGTTATTTTCCGTCAGCGATTTTAAAGTACCGCGCGAATATATGCACTCTTTGATAAAATTCTTAAAAATACCTCTTGTTACTTCTTTTAATGATCTCCACATGATGGAGAACCGTAGCTCCGATATTTAACTTGATAATTTTAATCGAAACTCATCAAGATTCGAATTATTTTCGCTGAATTTATCCACTATATATTCGACCAATTATGATCTCCTTTAGAGGTCGACCTTACTGATGTCACAGGGAGGTGTTGTAAGCCTATAGCCTTTACACTAGCTCAAGATGACCATTTCTCAATAAACAAGCTGAATTTTTATTTCATTTTTATAGTAACTTGTTACAAAACTACCCAACATACGAAAACAAGTTATATTAGTTATTCTCTCTAATAGAAAAATATATGAATAGAAGAAGAATAGAGCAGTTTAACATTGAACTGAATTCAAACTATATTTATCTGATACTTGAAGAAATTTAGAGCCTTATTTTGTCTAACTAAATGCCAAAATACCAAAACATGTATATAAGGATTGTAAACAATTGATCTCTTTCTTTTCTTTTCTTTTCCATTTAGAATTAAAGAAAAGTTAAGTTTAAAAGAAACTTTAATAAGAAAGGAGTATTTATTAAAAAATATTTATCATATAAAATTTGAAAAACTAAAAGCTCTAATGTTTAGTTAATAAAATAGTTTGTAATCTTGTTAGAGGTCGCTAAAAAATTTGTCGATAGGTGTCTCTATTATTAGAAATATATTCTTACTATAAAAGAAAATGAATACTCCAAATGATTTTTCTAAATTGCAAATATTTTTATTGTTCTTGAAAATAGATTAGTTATTCTTTATATTTTCTAGGGTTTAGTAAACGATTTCCAAGGAAATCACTGAAGAGATATTGTAAGTATTGCGAAAAAGTTTACGAACTAAATTGATTATCTAGTTGAAAACATAAATATTTTGTTTTAAATGAAAATTCTGGCTAAAACGGTTAATATATTTATTCAAGTCGATGAAAAAGAGTTTTTTTATTCTATAGAATTAAAGAATAGAAAAAGTACGAAAATGGGCAAAGAAAGAACGTTCCGAGAAAAAGGAACGTTTTGTACATATCGTTCTAAAAACTAAATATAAAGTAGAGAAAGACACAGAGAAACTTACAAAGAATTGAATAAAAGTGAAGTACTGTATGAAATATTATATAATGTTAATAGATAATTATAAATAGTATATTTACTAAGGAGAGTTACAGATAGTTAGATAGATAGATAAGATTTAACATTTTAAAGAATTTTGCCTTATAGATGGAATTTAAAACATTTAGTAATAATAACTTTTGCATACGTCAACAGTGTATTTTTATTCGTTATGTATAGATTTATAAATACATGTTTATATATAAAAAAACATTGTAAAAACAAAATAAATGATCTAAATATAGATAATAAAAAATATAGCATTTATAGTAGTAACTTTGGTAAAGTTTTTTAAACCGGAATTTTTAGATAAACAAGATAAAGTTTGACAAAACTGTTTAAATATACAGTATATATACAGTATATATATATATATTAGTATATATAACATACATAAATTAATATTCTTGTTTCAAAATAAATATTGCATTTATAAATGAAAAGAGCCGAATTCATAAAAGAAAGTACATAGAAAAAAAAGAACTAAATGTTCTTTTAATCAAAATATCTTATAGAAAAATCTTACATATCTCTATAATCTTTAGAATAAAATGAAATGATATATACACATATACTATGTATAAAGATATTGTGAAGATGCGTGTTTTTTTCTTAAAATTAAGCTTCTTTTCTCTATTATTTATCTGTATATAAATAAATAATATCTATTTTTATATTAAATCACTTCTAGAGTATTTTATAATTACGATATTTAATAAAAATCTTGTTATACTCAAGCGACAACAACAAAAAAAGTCTATTTTTGTATTAAAAGTTGAACTCAATGAAAATAAAATATGTTATGAAATACCTACTTTATTTAATTAAGGAAAAAAACAGCAAAAAATAAAAACTCGTTCAATTTGGATACTTTTTTTTCTTATTTAAAAAATTTGTACTTAACATGTTCTTATAGATATGAAAATATTCTTATGACGATATCAGGTAAAATTTTGATATCAACTATTCTACTTTATTCCTTTTCTTTTCTTTTCTTAGTCTTATGAATATTGTATGAAATCATATATATTTTGTTTATGTAAATGAACGAAAAAAAACTTTAAATAATAGGGAGAATGTCATCGACCTGCTTATTTAACAGAGATATTAATTGACATATAACATGTAACTAGTTCACATTTGTAATTGGTAGGTCCATAATTGGTACCTAACAATATGATCAAACGAACCCAGGCACATTATCTTATCTACGTGTAATGAGCAGTCCACTAAGAGTTGCTGAATAAATTGAATATTTCTGCTGTGCTATTCCCATATTGAGTAACCACAACAATAATAATGATAAGAATGGTGAAAATTGATACTATTAATAATAATTCTGAAAAAAAGTCAATCACTATCAATTGTTGTTATTGATAGAAATCAGATGAACACAAAAACTAATCCTGAACTATTTAATATTATGCTTTCTTATTTATTGAATAAAGATAACTATTTATGGAGTAATGAAAAATGTATGTTAAATAAATAGAGCTAATTGAGGATACTATTGGGAATAGAAATAATGCTTAATTCGGTTTAGGAATTCCAGTTTATTTTGGATAAGATTATGAAAAATATTTTTGGCGCTTTCTTTAAAGACTTTACTAAATACTCTGAAGTGTTTGTATAGCGCTAAAAATATCTATTTTCTTAAGTCGATATCGATAATGTGAGATAATAAATGACGATCGTATCAAAAGTCATTCAGTAGCTGTTCAAATTCAAGAACGACAATGTCGGTGAGGCCGCCTAAAATCGTTGTGAATGATGCTGATCAGCCGGGCAGCCCAGAATCACCTAATTCAGTCGTTTCAGTTCGTCACTTTTAAAAAGACAAACTAATTTTTTTTACTTAATAAATTTTCGTTTTCTTTATTATTCCTTTTTTTTTTACCTCACTACTTACCTTAACTTTTTTTGTTGTAGTTTTCTGATGATGTTGTCCTTCAGAAGGCTAAAGACAGTAGCAGAACACCTTCTGTTGCTAAGGTAAAATCTCCTGCTTCTCAATTAGTCTATTAATTATATCACAAATTCAAACTTTATATTCTTTTAAAAACTTTTATTCAAACGGAAACAGGGTTCATCTCATCACAAAATTACTCCAGCTTCACTAGATTTGAATAAAATCAGTTTTTCAAAACCTAGAAAGAGGATTTCCAGTCAATATTCAGTACTTATACTTTATCTTTATTTCCATATATCTCAAATTTATACTTACGGATGTTAGTTGAACAAAATTATTGTTTTATTTTTAATTTTTTCAGAGTCATAGCTATCATGAAATAGAAAACAAACAGTTTTTAGAAAAACAGGAAAAGATTACTCCGGCCGTGAGCAACATTTAGTTAATTTTTAAAAATAACAAATATAATAATAATATATTTTATATATTTCTTAATAGAGACTGCAGAAAATATCTTTGATAAGATGGCTAGTGAACTTTCTAGTGGGCGCTTACGTCGCAGTAATAGCTTTCCTGGTATATATCCTTATCAAGTACATCTCGAAAGCGAAGTTTTTAGGCCTCTATGCTTGTAAGTTACATAAAAGATTTCATATAATCTGTCATAAAATTTTTTATAAAATAAGTTCAAGATATTACGTAACTAATGAGTTTTCTATTCAATTTTTTCTTTCTTATTTCTTCGTCTAATCAATATAGTAACTGAAAAATGCGAAGGAAAAACATGGGCTTGCCTATTCCTCCCAGGGTTCGTTTGGGTTCTTATCAATTGTGCTCTTATCACTTTGGGATCATATTTGGTTACTTATCATGCTGTAAGTATCTTTTTTTTAAAGTTCAATTATACATGCTTATGCTTGATATAAAATATTTAAATACAATACGCCTAAATTGTGTAACGATGTAAATATTTAGCCACATGCTGCCGGAAGTGGAATTCCTCAAATTAAGTGTTACCTAAATGGAATTCGGCTACCTGGACTTCTCAGCTTAAAGACAATGATCGCAAAGGCTGGAGGAGTTGTCCTCTCAGTAACAGGAGGCTTAGCCTGTGGAAAAGAAGGACCTATGATACACTCTGGTGCAATTTGTGCTTCCGGAATGGCTAGAGGAGATTTTTCAGTAGGGAAATGTAAGGCAGAAATAAAGGTAGAAAAATTTATAATTCTGCTATTATTGTAAATTTATTATAAGAGTTTTTAATTTATAGGCGTTTAAGCCGCTAAGAAGTGATCCAGAGAGAAGAGACTTTGTTGCTGCGGGTGCTGCTTCAGGGGTTTCAGCTGCATTTGGAGCACCAATAGGTTAGTTCGGTATCTTTTAGGACTTTGGATATTTTTGTGAGTTATTAACTATTATTTCTTGTTAGGCGGAGTTTTGTTCAGTTTGGAAGAGGGCGCTAGTTTTCTTAGTCAAGTGCTAACTTGGCGAATGGTGAGTTATTGATAAATAGTGTACTTAAACTAGAATTATTATAATAGTGTACATAGAATTGAAGAAAATGCAATTTATTTAACCAGCTCTTCTCCTCTATGACTGCCTCTCTGTTACTAAACATTTTCATGAGTGCTTTGAAGGGACATCCTGAAAACATGTCAAATCCAGGTCTCGTTAGCTTCGGCATGATGGGAGTAAGCATTGAAATAGAATGTCAAAAGATAAAAATTAATATCTATGAAATTGTATCGCATAATTAGGACATTAGTTACAAGACGTTTGAACTTCCCATTTTTATGGTTATGGCTCTTATAGGAGGCTTATCAGGAGCAGGATTCAATTTTTTAAACTATCACATAACCGTCTTAAGAAGAAAGTTAGATGAATAGAATATTACAATTTTAAATTAGTTAATTAAATTTTATTTAGATGAAATTAACGTTATACTTGCTGAAAATCATTACAGATACATTAAGGAAAATTGGAAGAAAGTTGCCGAAGCCGTTTTGGTTGCTGCCAGTAGCGCCATCATTCTCTTAGTGATGATTTTTTCCGTCCCAAATTGCTCTCCAGTTAAAGGATATAACGCAACAAGTACTGAAAATATGACGAGTCATTCTATTCATAAAAGAGCCGCAGTTCAAGAAAATAGTCATGGAAATGACAACCACAGCGATATGCATACTATTCACTATGGTGAACATGGAGACCACGGATATATGTTTAGAGTAAAGTATTCGTTTTATAGATATAATCCTTTTTCTCCATTTGTTAAAATTAATTGTAGGGCAATTGTCCATATGGTCAACATAATAGGATGGCTGATATATTATTTAAGACACCCGAGGGAGGTTTACACGCTATGCTACACGAACCCTGGGATTATTGGGATTTTAAGACCTTGGCAATACTATTCGTTGTTTATCATCTATTAGCAACTTGGACATATGGCCTTATGGTCTCAAGCGGTGTATTTATCCCTTCTCTTCTAATTGGAGGTTTATATGGTAGAATAATTGGTATGGCTGTAATCAAACTACTACCAGCGGCAGGAACAAATATTGGTAAATATGTTCTTGTTGGAGCTGCTTGTCAATTGGGTGGCACAGTAAGAATGACTATTTCTCTTACGGTTATTGTAATTGAGTGCACAGGAGACATTACTTTTGGATTACCTATTATGTTGAGTCTTATAATTGCAAAGTGGATGGGTGATTTCTTTAACCCAGTTAGTAAAGTGCAAGGATTGCTTGTTAGAAAAAATTTTATGACTTTGTCTTCTTTTTTTATAACAGGGAATCTACGATTTACATATCGAAATATTAGGAATTCCCCTTCTACCTTGGGAGCCTCCAGAAATGTGCTATGATGTAAAAGCTAGGTTGGTGCAAAAGTTGAATTAAGAGAATAAAATATTGTAAAATCTTAATCTTTCAAGGGATGTTATGTCAACACCTGTCTTTACTATGAGAAAGACAGAATTGGCTAATCGTGTTCACCAAGTGCTTAACGAAGGAGAATACTTAAACGGTTTTCCAGTTGTTAGAGAATATGAAACTGCTGATAACGAAAAGGTGAATAACTAATAATTAGCAAAATAATAGATTACCTGTGGGTATTATTAACTATAATTCTAACTTAGGCCTATTCTACTTATGGAAAACTTTGCGGTTTTATAACCCAAGAGCAATTGAAGGCAGCCTTAGAGCAACACGTAAGTACTCTTATCGAGATAAGTACGTCCTCTGATAATTTTGCCAATTTTATCAATTGTGCTATTACGTAGGATCAACATTACTCTGATTTGGAGGCTACTATCGATTTGGAACCATTTATGGACACTGGTCCCTTTACAATCTTGGAAGTGAGCAACTGATATAAATTTTTACACTCAAATCTTTTAGGCAATTTTTCATCATTCTATTAATTTTCAGGATGTTTCACTGCCAAAAATATTTAAACTATTTAGAGGATTAGGAATGCGTCACTTGACAGTTGTAGACGAAGATAATAGAGTAAGTTTTGATTAAAAATTTTTCAGTCTATAAAAGATAATAAAACTACAATTTGAATTCAGGTAATTGGAATAATTACTCGGCAAGATCTGGCAAGATATCGAAGTGAAGTTCATAAAGGAAAATTCAAGTTTGAAGAACTTCATGTTATAAAAGAATAAATAGACTATTTGAATGAGTTATTTTTATAAAGAACAAAATTAATGATTATTTAAGCTTGATACCTGAACAATTTGCTCAATTGGAAATATTAGTTCAAATGCTTTATTTTTCTTCTACGTTTTTGTGCCATGTTGTAGAGAAGTATGATTACTTTTTTTTATCAATTTACTGTTCATTTAGATATAGTCAACAATTACTTTAGATCATAGTTAGAAAAATTGAATTTTATTGAAATAATATATTTTAAAAACATTTATTACAGTTTTTTGACTGTTTCTCTCACAAGTTTAATATTATTTATTTGTTTTTTTTAAGTCCAAACATATGTTTATCAAACGTAGTATTTTAAATTAAGTTGAATAGCCAAATTCAAAAAGAAGAGGCGAAAACAAAGAAATTATATACCTACTACTGTAAATATATAGTTTATTCTTGTTTTTATCAAGATGTAAAATACATAGATTATCCGAAGTTTGTAGAGCATAAATAATCGAACTTTCCTTATATGTATATAATAAATAAAAACTACTTACAAGTGTTGATTTGGATACGTGTCACACATCTTTTACATTTTACATAACAGCACCAATAGTACTTGCAATAGCATCTGTGTGATTTTTCAATCTGATGAGTAGTAAAGCCTCTCGAACAACACATATCGGAGCAATTATTTTCCTTACACGTTCTACCTTCAGTTCCAGGAGTATGGAAAAAATTATCGGGTCTGCAATAATCAGGTGACGGTACGTTATAAACTAATGTAGTTTTTTCCGGTGTATTTTTTGTATGATATTTTGACGGGAACTTTCTTTTAAGTACTCTCTTCTGTCTTCTCCTATCCAGTCGACTTTTAACGTACATATGATTTTTCGGATTTCTATAGATTTCCTTTGAAGATGGAAGGAATTAATTGTTATTATTATAATCCATATGTTTATAATAAATTAAATATATAGTGTATAAAAAGTGTACATTTATTGGAATATATTGTATAGTTAATGCAAATTTACGATAGCCAATTAAAATATTTCTAATCCAACGAAATATTTTCATTGGGTAATAAAAAGAGAAGAGGAAATGAGTCACGTGACAAAAAAAATTCATTAACATCTATTAAGATTGTACTTACCATTAAACATCCTTTTAAGTTTGTTATATAGTTACATAATAGTAATAAAGTTTGATTGTCTTGTTTTTTATTTGTATTAAATTGTATAAACTTACGTATAAGTCTCTAGCGAGAAATTCGTATGTGGGTACAACTGTCCAACATGTTTTGATAATGCATGTTCCACTGTTACCATGACATTTACACCTCGTTTCCAGAGCTTTCCTAACTACCTTAGAAATGATAAACAAAGCCGGCCGTTAAATTACCATTAGGAGTTAATTTATCAATTTAACGGTCCATCTTAGACACAAAAGTAAACCTACTTCTCTGCCCAGTTCATTATTATGCAGTCTGACCAAATTTCTAGTGTTCAGCTTTCTCGTCCTTGTCCTATTGGATAGTTTAGCCCTATATCTTTGCTATAAGATTTAACGATGAAAGTGCTTAATTATGAACAAATTTACAAGATTTTACCCTCAGTTTGTAATTCCATTTAACGTCTCCGAAATAGGTGGCAAACTTTTCAGCGAATCTCGTATTATCAACGCATCCTTTATAGTGAAAAATTTCTTCTTTACCATCCTTTTTAACTTTTTCTTTCTTGTTTAAGGTTTGACATTGACAGCTCCTAGTCGAATCACTTACGCATGCGCGAGCGATTGTTCTCATTAAGAAGGCGTTGGAAAACGCATGTACATAAGCTAATTGTTTTGTACCATAAACGAGGTCACCGCCAAAGTTTGGTGCTTTTCTTGCAGTGGTACAATTCCATCTTTCGTTTTCCAAAGAATTTGGACAGTAATGCATAAAGTTTTCGACTGTAGTGTACAACGACTTCATTAGATCTTTTTGTTTTCTGCATATAAGAGCCTGATCCCTTGTGAAGATCCCTTTCTTCCTCAACTCTGAACATTGACGATTTCTTTCCACTTGAGTTATATTTTCTTTAAAAATTCCCCTATAGAAAAATATGGAAAAAGTAATAGAAGAAAATGTTTAAGGTGTTGGGAAAATTGCGTTCGAAGGCATAAAATAGCGTTACGAAGTCGTAAAATGTCTTTTCGAGCTTATCGGTTGGGCGACTTTAATGACGGTCGTAAAAAAAGAGGAAAAAAAACACCCGTTCGGCTTGTAATGTTATTTGATTCTACTGGTATTAATTATTCTATTCCCATTTCTATTGGTATATTTCATTCTTTTCTTATTTCTCTCTCTCTCTCTCTCCTTTCTTTCTGTTAATATGATAATTTTTTCTGCTAATTACAATATGCCAATGTAATATTATTGCTCTCCTTTCTGTTCTCCTCCAAATAAGGCGTAAATCTCTTAAATTCCCCTAACTTTTTAGCTTACTACATAAGTTTAAAAACTTTATACTTACAGCCAGTTAATTGCAAACGAACTGCAGATAAAACTATTCAATAAAATTGCTTGTAAAAGTAACATTCTCTTATGTATGTCATATAATCTTCTTCAATTGATAAGCTTTTCGATTCAACTGACTCCTCACTGGACGAATATTGTCTAAACAACCAAGACGAACCAGGTGGCGAAAGAAATAAAAAAAACTACGGTGCTGCTACCTATAAATGGAATTTACCTTGTCTTTGAGTGAACGAACACAAAGTTTTATAAAAACGTTATGTTGATATTAAATAGATAAAAACAATTTCATGCGTTCTTGTAAAATAAAAAAGACACTACTGTTTTTCCACCCAATTCTCTAAAACATATGAATATTCATTAGAAGGAATGATATAAATATTCAAATTTATGGACATTGAATTATAAAATATTACGTTAATAAGCTATTTATTATAATATTTATTCAAATTATAAGGAGGAAACGATTGATGGAGACCAGTGGTAATCGTTCCCTTAAGATATTTATATCTATAAACAAGAGAGAGAGAGAGAGAAAGAGAGAGGGAAAGAGTGCAAGTTTACTCTGGTACGAATAGATTAACCCGTTTAATTATATATTACACACCTGTATAAGCTATAAAAGCCTTTTAAAAAATCATTTAACATTGTAACCGCTTCTAGAAACATGTATATATTGCAAATATATATAAAGTGAACTTGAAAAAACTAGGCTATTCTAGGCCGAATTCAAACTAATAATAAACAAAAAAAGACATAACAAAGACAAGGATTATTAATAAAAGAAAGAGGAGAAAGAGAGAAGTAATTTAAAATACTTTTATACTATAAAATAAAATAAACGAGATCTTTTTTCTTTAAAAAAAAAAAGAATTTCGTATTTATATGTAAATGTTTTGGAAAATTCTATCAAAGTATCGCTACCTCACTTAGATTATTTACTTTAAAAGAAATTATTACGTAACATTGTATAATGAACAAGAAGAAAAACAACATAAAAGAATCTATTTCTATTGAAATTGACTATCTTTGGTATAATAAAAAAGAAAACGGAATAGTAGTAGTAGAAGAAGAAGAAGAAGAAGAAGAAGACGAAGAAGAAGAATGGAAAGAAAGGAGAAAACCTTTTAAAATTTTTTCTATTAATTACTTGTTACAAGTTTCCTTTATTAAATAAAACCTGCTTCATACTTTCTTGGATTTTATGAATAAAACTGAAGTTTTAATGAGTTTAATAGTTAATTTTATAGAGAATTTGAAAAAAAAAAACTGTATATCTATAATATATATATATATATATATATAGTTTGTTTGTAAATTTAAAGTTATGCTTGTATTTTGACATCAGCAATTCCAGTGACTCCGGTTAGTTGTGCAGAATGGAAGGATGCCAGTAATGATTTTACCCCGCTATGAACAGGCACCATATTTACAGTTGTACTAACTCTTTCGTACGATTCAACATCTCTGCAAAATTGAGAATTTAATTTTAAAGTTTTATGATACTAAATGTTTTATAAATATAGGTTTTACCTGCAAGATATGATTTCTATTAGTCCTCCTGGTCCTTCTACTCTCCATTCGCATTGGGTCAAGGCTACCGGCAAAGTATTCTCTAGTTCTATTGATAGGTTGCATGGTACGCCTACTCTTACGAGTGGAGGTATTTTAATTGACAATTCAGGGCTCTTTAATCTTCCTCTTTGGACATGTGCATATTGTTGTCCAGTTTGTTGTACACTTGCTCTTACTGCAACGTCAAAACAAAGATGATCTGTCAGCGTATATATATAGTCTTCATATGTTAGATGTAAGGTAAGAGTTTCAGCTTTGATGGCTGGTAATTCTATGTCGTACACTCTCTGCTTATTTACCGCTTTCCTTATACCCGTATAGTAGACGCTAAGGACCGCGATTGTCAAGGTTACGTTCCTTACAGACCTACTACAATTTTGTACTGTAATGGTTACGTCGAACGGGGCTCCGGCAATAAGATCTTCTGGAACAGATGCTTCAATTTTTACATCTTCTATTTCGTTAACACTCGACATATCCAATTGCGTGCGAGCGCAAGGCAAATTTGCAGATCGAACTGACGCTCTCTTCTCTTCGCTTCCTATAGAGAATTTATAGTTAGCACTGATATCCACTTGGAGAGGGAGAACATGTTTATGTGTCTTATCCAACACAGTTACTCCTTTAGGATTTCTCTGGCAAATTCCAATACTATTTGCTAGGGTGTCTTTTTCAACCCTTTTCATCCATCCTCCATCCTGTCTTCTTAACCAATGAACAACATCAGCATTAAGACTACCAAATGCGCAATCTGTTCCAAATGGGGCGTAAGCTAAACCTTTTTTTAGGGCACAAACTGATATAGGCCCAGCATATCCAGTGCTTATTGACATATGCCTGGGTAGAGGATCGACCATCTGCCATCCACCCATTCCTTTTGGTAAATCTCTTCTGGCAAAATAACACTCCAGCCAGACTCTATATGACCATATAAAGTCACTATCCAAATTTGACATGGCAGAACCTTTCTCATCCCAATGAAAATCCAATGTTTTGTAGGAATCAAGATCATGAGCTACTGAGAATCCTGTTACTAATCTTGTAACAATACCTAATGATTTGAATATAGAAGATAAAACGGCCGAAACTACAGAGCACTGGGCATAGCGAACTTTTTCTTCTTTCTCAAGCCATTTTTCCAGTATAGAAATGGTACTTAGCCATGCAGTTGGGGCTGTGCTTCCTTGGTATTTACCGTCGAATCTTGTTTCGACTACCCTTTCGCATATTAAAGGTGTTAAAGCTCTACAGATGGCGATGACATCACCTCTTGAGTTGATGTCAACCGTTTCCAATAATTTTAGGGCCGAAGTGAGAACTGGAGTTTCATACTGAGAAAATTTCCACGGTCTTATACCGGGTTGAAATTCACTTCCGGTTAGGATTCCACCAGTCTCTGAGAGAAGGTGCTCTTCCCTCTCCATTTCGTTATCCAAATATAAGCTATCATACTGACAGAAGGGATTTCCTATGATAATTATATGAACTTTGTGCTTATAACTGTAAACAGACTTTAATTCTTCATTCAATCTTAGCGTGTCTATTTTTAGATTCCACGATCCTATTACACAATCAGGAGGGGAGTTTAATCGTAAATTGACGATATTTCCGTCCGTTGATAGGACATCAACACCCCATTTACACCGTCTCATTCCAAGATTAAAAGACATTGGTACAGACGTCCCTTTACTGTATCTAGGAGCATCTCCAATTTCGAGAACGACGGCTGCTTCATCTTCTTCGGTTAGGGGTCTATTAAATTCGACGCTAATATCGAATGATTGGCCTCTTCTAACAATAAGAGTTGCGGGATCCGAAGTACCATTTTCCCATTTAATTGCCCAAGTTAATTCGTAATTGTGTGTTTTATGATCAAGCGTGTTTTTGTGTACATTTAAGATGACGTCCTTTACCAGGACAGTTTCAGTTTCTATTCCTTCATAATTTGTATAATCGTTAACAGACCATCCTTTTGGTGGATCACAGCTTCTAACTGCTGTTAGTCGTCCAGTTGCCAGAGGAGGACAACTGCTCTCTGTCTCCGAGACCTTACCATCTGGGGATGTTGATCCAGTCATCACCTTATTAAATTTATAGACTTTTTGAATCATTTAACTATTATTCTAACAAATTATTGCAGTTTATCACTTGCAATTGCAGTATTAATATTTAAAGAAACCATTGGTTTGATTTGATAGATGAAATTGTTAAACTTACTTACCAAAAAAATCAAAAGTTAAAGTTAATTGAAGTTTAACGTGTCGTTAGGTTGATAAGACACTTTTTGGTTGTCAGGCAATAACGCTTTAACCGCTGAGGAATCGATTAATAGTATTTGAGCGCGAAGGTTAAAGCGTGAAAGGCTATCAATTTTTTTATTATTACGACCACGTGATCAATATATTAACCATTCGATATTAAGCATGTTTTAGCGGGTAATTGACTTTTTGGTAAGCGCCATCTGTATTTTAAATGACAGCTGGAAAACAGGATGTCAGTAAGTTTGCAAATATTGGAAAACGGCTAACGTCATATTTGCACTGGAAAAAAACAAAACAAATTAAAATATAGCGACTGCAAAAAAAGTTAAGATTAATCGAAATATAATTATTAATTATATAATCCCAGAAAATCTTTAATAATACGGATATTTAATTAATCGATATTTAATTGTAGCCTTTAAACTATTTACACGGCGACGTGAGGAAAAAATCTTTGACAAACTATTTTAGTCTTTTTGTTTCTTTTCTAGAATAGCTTGGCAATATGCATTTTATTTTTAGATAATACCTATTGGCTAATTCATTTGCCTAATTAGCATATATGAATACAAATTTGAAGATTTTATCAGGATTTCTAAAGAAAAACAGTTAGCAAAAGAAACAAAAAATAGGTAGTTTCTTTTTTGAGCTATTTAGTAAAAGAGAAAAGGAATTATGAAATGTTTGCACGAACGTGACAAACATTTATTGAAGCGGTAATTTTAATTTATTGACGATAATCAGTCACGCCGGGGTAAACGGTGTGAAACGAACTTTTCATACTAGTTTTAATTGAATTTTCTTGTCTGTATCACTCTGATTGTCGGAAGAGGACAGTCAAAACAAACACACTGAAAGGGAGAATAAATCTTAGTGAAGATAACTCATCGGATCCATCTAAAGATATATAAATAGAGTTGTTTGTATGTTTTTGTTTACTGCTTAAGTAGGGATGTATCAGAATATGAATTGGAAGAAATCCGGATTTCTTCCATACTCTCTTAAAGCAAGACAATTAGAATTTACTGATCCAGGATTTGATAGATATTCTTGGTCTGCTGAGGTTCGATTAAAGGAGGAACGACTTGCTAACGAAAGATTTAGTTTGGAAGCCAGGAAGACGAAAAGGCAAATGAGGTCTAAGCCTTGGTCAGCCGATAAGAGTAAGGCTGAAGAAAGACAGAAAGTCGGTAGGGAGATAAAACATGTGACTAAATTCAGAAGATGGCTCGAAGAAGAGAGAAAAGCTGCTAAGCAACACCAAATGAACAATGAAGCCAGGAATAGAGAAAAGATAAGAGAGGAAAGAAAATCAGCGACAGTTTTAGCCAAGGAGAGAGAAAAGGAGAGAGAATTGGAGAAGATAAAAATGAGTAAGGAAATAGAAGCTTCAATGAAAATAAATAGTATTGTTAAAGGTTTTATTGTAAGAACTAGATTAATGAAAATTCGATTCAGAATTCACAAATCGCATGGAGACTGGAAGAATTTTATAAATGAATATAAAGGGATTCTGCAAAGAGTACAGAAAAGATATGGTAAACAAAAAATATCAACTCCTTTTAACACAAAAGATATCGTCAGATTCATGTCAAGAAAGGAAAAGTATGATAAAACATTTTACAATATGGCGGTCGGTGACAAACTAGCTAAACATAATTTAATGAAGTTTTTTAGGGAGAATAGTTCTACCTTAACGGAAAGACAAGTAAATATTGCTTTTAGATCTCTATTTCAGAAATGTCAATCTAAAGCAGATATTTTCCTTGTATCCGATTTTTCGCCCACCCTCTCGGATACAAGCTTCCGTACAATGCAGACGTTTTTAAAAGAGTTTGTCAGATGTTTGCATATATCAACAGAAAATGTTAGAATAGGATTTAGTCCTTTTAATACAGATGTTTTTGAAGGGTTTGATATTGATCAATATGGAATTTTATCGGATATTCTTAAGGGTTTAGACTTTGTTAAATACTCTAAAAACACTATAACTTTTGAATCGGCTTTTAAGAAAGCTAAAGAAGGACTTCAAAAAAGTAGACGATCAGCTCCAAAGATAATGATAATAATCACTGATTTTTCCGAAGGAGGCCTCACAATAGACAAACAATCTCTAAAGAAAGACGAAATAAAGATAATTGGTGTTAATGTTGGCGACAGAACAGATGAATCATCCTCTACCTTGCTCGGGAAAAGTTCAACTTTTCAGTTGAATTCAATTCTAATTTTGGAGAGAATTCGTTTCAAAATGTATAGAAAATTAAAAATAAAGAATTGTCAATATTGCAACTTTCGAATACCCGAAGATTTCTTAATCGATATGAACAGACCGTTGCACAAGCATGAAATTTTTGAATTAGCTTGGACTCTTTACCCTCCAAGCGGAGCTGATATTTCAAAAGAGGAACAAATTCAATGGATAGAGAACGGTGGTATTCCAAATTTATATCCAAAGTTGAAATTGCTAAATGAAAAAGTTAAAATCGAAGAAGGAAAGGAAGAGAAAAGTCTTTGTTGGCAAATTCATTCTAAACTCGATATGAATTTCGATTCGAAGAAGAAAGCCCTTAAAAGTTCGAGTTCAGCATCTTGGGAAGATCTAGAAGGAATGGCCGAAGATTATCTTAAGAAGAATAAAAAGCACCAGGTAAAAGAAAAGCTCAAAATAGAACTTGAAGAGAAGAAGAAAGAAAGGAATAGAAAACCTTTCAATCACCAACAATCACAAGAATCTTGAAGAAAATATATTATTATTAAAGCTGACACCTAATCATATTTTCCACGCACGATATCAATGTGAAGAAGCGCCCTCTACAAAAAAAAAATTAAACTAAATGAATAAATATAATAGTCTATTCAATGTTGTCTATTCCCTTCTTATTAAAAGTATATAAAGAAATATATAATGAATAGTTGAATTTTTCTTCTGTTTTATGTAAAAAAAGACAAAAAAAAACAATAGATGGCATACATATGCATATATATATATATATATTGTTATGTTGGAATACTTCACACAGAGAAGCTATACAGAAAAATATCAGAAGGTACACTTTCTTATGCTTTTGTATAAAAGTGAAGCACATAGAGACTACTCAAACTAATATCCGTAGCAAAAAAAAGACACATTTCTGTTGTTGTTATTATCGTTATTCGGGCAAGTAGGAGTAAGATTTTTCTCCTCATCCCTTTTTGTAGATAATTCTTTTTCTTTTTTTTTTAAAAAAAAAAGGCATCTATAAGCAAACAGAAGCAAAAAGAAAAAAAAACAAATAAACAGGAGAAAAAAAAGAGGAGAGAAAGGAACGAAACTAGCATCTTTTTTTATATGTAATATATATTGTATACTTACATACATACATACATATATATATATATAATAAAACAAAAGAATGAAGGTCATTTTTTTGTTTTCAAATAGACAAAAAAAGTTTTTGCCTTCTTTACAAGATTTGTATGATTATAAAGAGAGAACAGGCTAATGCATATTTTTTTCTCCGTCAATAAATGGAAAAAAGAAATAACGCAAAATGTAAACAAACAAACAAAAAAAACATACATTAAAGTAAACAATTTTTATAAGCACCAATATGCAAAAATAAGAACATTTTGTTTTTTTAAAAAAAAATGAGATTAAAAACAGTTATTACAATATAATTATGTCAAGCACTTTGTTCATTTTTCTTCTACTGCAAAATGAGAAGAAGAAGATGATGAAGAAGAAGAATAAGAATAAGAAGTATTAATAGTAATAGAAGCAAACTTGTTCGTGCTATTTTTTGTCTGTTTTCTTTTAAACGTATACATAAAATGAAAATAAAGAACTAATAGTCATTTTTTTAAAAAGAAAAAACTAAAAAACAAATGAAAGTAAGAGAGAAGATGTTTCTTTTTTACTATGGATAGATAGGCCGACGTTTCTAATGTTGACTAGAGTCGGTTGACATTTCCGAAAAAAGAAAATAAAAATGGATGTTGTATAAAGATAGAAGGTTTCTTTCTTTTTGTTCTTGTCCTATGCTTTTTTTTTTTTTTACATTTTCTTATTTCGCTATAAAATTGAATAGCACTATACGAATGTGGATAGAGCGTTGGGAGGATTGATATCAGGCGTTTCTGGAACTTTATCGCCACCGTATTGGCCAATAAACGAACCGTCTTCGCCAAAAGTATTCGGATCGGGATCCTCATCATACTCTGCCAGAGAATCTGTTTCTGAATCGATTAAATTCCCTTTAGAGTCAATAGAGCCTCCCTTCCGTCTTTTTGATGGCATATCATCTCTAATAAAGATAAGAATGAAAAAGGATTACGGATAGGCTGAATAACGAAAGCTACACGTTAAATTCTACTTACGGTCTGCCGAAATCTTTAGCATTACTCTCTTCATCTTCATCTGGTATTCCGTGTAGACGTTCCTTCTCATAAACTAGAAAGAGTAGAATATTGTTTAATTGTAAAATCAACTAACTAAACTTCTATTTATATATTTATATATATCTTACCTGGATACTTTCCACCTCTATTATATCTATAGCAACAGATAATAGCAATAATGATGAATAGCAACAGAATTATTCCCAAAATCACTCCAATAAGTATGTAGTTCATATTGGACTTGGAGACGCTGTCGCCTGTAATATGGATAATAATGAGTTGTTTATTAATTATATAGCAGCTGAGTTTTTGTATACATTATAATAAATTATTAATATTATTATTATTATTATTATTATTATTAACATGATAATTTTAGATTAGTCTAAGACATGCTTATTTCTTTTGTTTTCTTTTAATCCATATATATATATACTGTATATATATATATATACAGTATTTGTACAGTATAATCATCTGTATTATTAACAAGCAGTGATATAAATATTCGTAATAATACTTGAAAAACCAATCTGTATACACTATAAAGTATATAGTGTATTATAGTGTATTGATAAATATTATCGCATGCTTTAGTTTTTAATATAACATCATTTGCATCGAAGAGGAGTTTTTATCAGAAAATTTACACCAGCGGTCATTTTAGATAAGTTATAATACACGAGGGCAATAAGAAGAGGAGGAAGAGGAGTAGGAAAGAGGAAAGGAAAATAAGGAAATAATGATAATCCTTATTAGTACTTTTCTCACATTTGTGTCAAAACTCCTCAATTGACATGAGAAAAAAAAACCTGTAGTTACCTGTACCTTCAGTTGGTAGCGTTATATTCTCTAAAAGAAATAGGATAATGCAAAAAGAAAAGAAACAAAAAAACATATACAAGAGTAAGAGAAGAAGAGAATGAATGATTTAGTACAACTTTCTAGTCTCCTAAGCTTATTGAAACGATAATGATGATTGAAAAATGAGGTTAATTTTGCTGAGAAATATTTTATTATATACCCTTATATGGATCTTATTATATTGTTCTTAAATCTCTTCGAGGCTACTCTCCACGCGTTTTTAATATATAAATATAGATTAGATTTAATAAAGGATATATAAATGCTTTTAGAATAGATATTATTCAGTTATAAAAAGGACAAGCGAGAGTAGTACATTGACTAATTAATTATTCTAATAATTTCCTATTGTAGGCCTAAAACAAAACTGGAAATTTTTATTCCATTTAGCTAATTTAAATAATATATTTTACCTTCCTTAGCAGGATGAACTGTTGGTGCTATCTCTAAAAAAATATATACCAGTTTATGAAGATATTTTTCATTTAAAAACATAAAAATATTTATAAATCAATATCAAATAGATTATATCATAAGTTTTGAATATATAATTATCATTAGAAGAGAAAGCTTTTTATTGAAAAAATTACAAAAAAAATAAAACCAATCCTAGGCCTTCATCCGTATTTTAGTTTTTTTTTTGTAGAAATTTGAGAGATTTCTTTTGTAATAAAGTAGAAAAAAAAAAGATACTAAATTATCCATACTAATTAATTAGACTAATGAAATGAAAATAGCATAATTAAGCATAATTATTCATTAATTTAACGTAATGTAGTAACGCATATTTAGTTAATACAATAAAGAAAGCTATCTATCCGTAGCTAAAGAACCAAAAAGAGATTTGAAATGAAGAGACCCAATAAAGACCGTTTTTGTTAAAATAAAATGGATAATGATACTTTTTGTGCTTGTATATGAAGGTGATAGATTCTTGATGACGTGATGCAAATCATGGTTGAGATATACAATGAATGAATATATTCAAGATGAATATATCTTAATTAATTAGTTTTAGCTAGTTAATTAAATTAGTTATACTTTTTTCCGAATTATAAAGAAAAAAGTAAAGAGAGAATGAAAAGAAAAAATTCATATGTAAATTAGGTAATTAACTAGGCATATTATGCAAAAAATTATAAAAGTATTAGATATTGTTATCAATCTGTTTTTTTATGTAGAAATACATCGTTTTATATTAACCATACCGATTTCTTCTGTAGTTAGTATTACTGTTGTTTTTTGGGTGGTTCCTAACACAACACAACATCAAAAAGAAAGGGGGTTAAATAAACTAAGAACGGAACTAGATAGAATGAAAGCTAGAGGAAAAAATTGGGCTGAAAGTAAAGAATAATGCAAGATATTTCAAATAAAAATTTCATACTAGATAAAAACTAAACAAACAAGCAAAAATAATAACAAAAACGCAATATTCTGTATTACTCTCCAGCGCCATCTAGTGATTAGTTTGTTTGTTTTTGTTTTTGTTTTTGTTTTTGCTTTTTTGTTCGTTTGTATTAGTATGAAAAACCTATCTAGAAAATTTAACTTATGATGATGCCGTCTGTCGGCTGTTTTCTACATTATTTCGTTAATTTTTTACATAGTTTGTACTTACTGCGAGTTCCTGTATGGAATTTGAAATGATCTGATTTGATCCTTTGCGATGTACTTTCGTCTATAGCTCCGTTGGTTGTTGGTCCGAGCATACCAATTATATATCCAATATAAGGTTCATCTTCTTCCAGGTTTCTTATAATGAGATGATCCTCAAACCCAATTAGTTCGGTTTTATTTAACTCTGGAGTGGAGCTATTCGTATGTAGTTCATTGTAAAATTCAACCCTAAAATGAGTTGGTTCAACGCCCTTAGCGCTATCGTCAAATTTCCAGTTGACCTTTACAGATGTAGCATCTTCCTCTTGATAGTCTGCTTTAGGCTTTTTCAAGATAATAGAACCACAAGACGTTTTGGCCTTTTTAACTGTTGTTGCACCCTCAATCTTTAAATTACCATCAACGTTGAAAGGTGTCAATTCTATTGTATAATCTGTACAGTTTTTAACATTATCGGAACAGACAAAATTCTTATCATCAGGCTCGATTTCCTTTTCGCAAACACAACCAGATTGCCCTTCAACTCTTATACAAACTTTTGTCTTTCCGCCTTCGCCACCTCGTTTGGCATCTTTCGGGTCTTCTACGTTGCATTCAGTATGAAAAAAGCCAGCTTTGCAATCGGCTTCCAACTCTTTCCCACCAAAAGGCGGTCCCATAGGAGTTCTAAATGATATTGGATCGCTTCCTTTACCTCTATCTCCCCTAAGATTCCTTGCATAAACTTGAATAGTGGCCTCTTCGAATGGCTGTAAATCCCTTAAAAGGTCCGTCTCTCGTTTCGAAGATCGTCTAGCTCTTTTTCGCGAAGAGAATTTACAAAATTCATATTTTCTTCCTTTCGAAATGATAAAATGCTGCTCTTTCAAATCTTTATTCTTGTATTTTACTACGACAAGATAATCGTTAAGGTAGCCATTCATCAACTTATCGGCTTCTTCCAATGTATTGGCTATTGCATCAAAAGAGATTTTAATATTGTCGATTGATTCCTTATCAAGTAATTTGACGCCAGAAACGCTAATATCATTTGGAGGCACACCTTCTCCACTACGAACGGCATACTCCAAGGAGTGAATATGAGAGCCGATATTATTCTTCGAAGTAACTTTAGCGATGTACTTATGGAAAGGCTTAACTTTTTTAAAGACACGACTCTTCTCTGCAAAGTTTGCAACGCTTGCCGCAGGAGGTAGATTATCTTCCGAATCTGATAGTTGTATGTGATAAGCGAAATCGTGTCCGTTCGTTTCATCGATTTTTATTGGTGTCCAGGTTATGTTTATTGTGTTTGCTGGACTATTTACGGCACACACGTTCGTTGGACTCGCCTCTGGCACATCGTCAATCGTCTGGCAAGTTACACGAACAGGTTCCGATTTGCCATATTTATTTATGGCTCTGATATCCCATTCGTATTTAAAAGAAGCGTCTAGAACTGTATCTATTCCGATTGGCTTTATCTGTGTACTGGTTATGTTAACTTTGGAAGTTCTTTTATAGTGACTACAGCATTTGGCCGTCAAAAACATTTCTACTTCGTATCCCTTGATGGGATCTCCATTTTCATTACCCTCTCTCAAATAGATGCTCGGTTTACGGCCATCGAGGCATTCGGGTTCAGAAATCTCCTTTGGCGCATCAGGTCTACCGTGAACAATTATTTTAAAAGACTTGCTTTCGCTGTCTAGCTCTGTTTTCCCTTCGCATGTGTATACTCCTGACATAGTTGTCTGAATTTTAGGAAACTTGAGCACTCGTATATCTTTGTTTTTAGTGTCTACAATAACACCAGGAGTTGATGATGCAAGCTCCTTCTTTATTTCGCCACTCCCATCATCTCTTTCAACATACCACGTGACCTCTAATTCGGATTTTATACGTTTATCGATTGTAGCCGAACATTTAACTTCTAAAGAGTCGTCTTCGTATGTAATAAATTGTTTAGGAATAATTTTGGAAGTTGTCAAGTTTGTCAACGAAATGGATGTTTTATTAAAGACTCGTAAGGTTTTCATATCGTGACTATTTCCGTATTTGTTATCGAAAAATGAGATATAAATTCCAGCGTCAGCAATTTCCAAATCTTGAACAGCCATTGAATAATTATAATTCGGTTGATTAAAAATACAAGACCAATATTTCTTATTATGAAGTTTGCATCCAATTTGATTTTGAGTGCCAATGATGTATTTATCTTCTCTGGCTTTAGGATCGAATTTTTCTCCATCTGGATATTTATAAAATGTAACATTTGGCATAGGTGAACCGAAGACGTTTGAACCGCAAATAAAAGTTTGCTTTTCAACGGCTCTAGCTATTTGCGGTAGATTTGTTGCCCATTTGATGGGATGCAATTGTAAAACTCTAAGATAGCCATTTGTATAAATATAACCATATTCATTAGAAGCGTTACATTGAACCATTAGACGGGTTTTTTCGGAAACTTTAGTAAAAGTTAATTTTGAACCATCAATCTTAACCAATTGTTGATTATACAATACATGATGCTTGGCAACGGTTCCGTTAATATACCATTCTATTTTCACTTTTGGTTTACCTCCAACGTTACAGTTGAAGACAACATCTGTTGCTTCATCGTCGACGGTATGATTTTCCAAAGGCGATCGCCAATAGGGCCTTTCGAAGAGCTCTATATTGTAGTGATGGTAAGCTTTTTGGCCATCAGCTTCGGCGTAGCACGTATACCTTCCGGCGTGTTTTTGCTCAACTTTATCTATAACTATAAATCTATTGTTTAGCTGTCTCGAAACAAGCGTTAGGTTGTCTAAGTCTCTTGGTGTTGTCCAATATAAATCCAGACGGGCTGGATAACCGTAGACACAGGCAAACTTGAGTTTTTCACCCAAAGCAGCTTTTACAGAGGTGGATTCTCCAGTAGATTCGGGATGCAAACGTTTTATCTTCCAGAGATTATTGTTACTAATTGTACTATTTTGAATTTTAAAAATGTATTGAGAATGCTTCGCTCTGGTATTTCCGCAACATGGTGGTACTTCTGTGAAGCATACGAAACTACTTTGAAGTGAATAATTGACTCGAATCAAGAAGATGTCCGTATCGACAAAGGCAAACCATTGACTAGACTCGAAAGGATTGCTTCCCGACGTTTTCTTAAAGCCAACCTTTGCCATGGGTGGTATGTATTTCATTCCACATGGCAATTTAACAGAATCGTGTAAGTTTAGAGTTCTTTTAACTTGGGTTGGGTCCCGATCTATTTAAATAGAAAATAGAGAAAATTAATATAAATTGATTTTTCTGCCACATAAATATAAAGAAAATTACCAACCTTCTACACCGTGAACTTCAATAAACTTTGAATAAGCTACTCCAAATCTATTAAATGCTTTAATCCTATATTTATTAAAAGTTTTTAAGGGTTTTCTTAATTCAAATTGTTGAGCGTCCATATTCCGTTTATAATCACCCGTAGGTCCCATTTCATTAAAATCTTCCATTAAAACAACGCTAACAATTGGAGAAATAAGAAATGAATTAATAATCTCATTAAAGATTTAATATTTAAAAACAAACTGTGGAGTTGGTTTTCCAACGACGTTATACGAAAAAGTTATCTTTGCTGCTTTATTAGCAAGAACAACATTACCATCAACCCTAACTCTATCTTCAGGTAAAACCCTAAATTCAAGGATATCCGGTGGTCGTGAAACTGTCCAGAAATAGATTAATTAATTAACAATTTATCATTTTAAAAGATATAATTAAGGGTAAGGGATGTATGATTATAAATGTGTTTTTTATTATTCTACAGTAGTTTTTTATTTTGCGGTTTTTATTTCTTTCAGGGGGGAAATGATCCATGATAAAGAAACTAAAAAATCACAACAAAAAAGAAGAGAAAATAAAAGATAAACAAACAAATAAAACCTTTACTAGAATTTTTGAATGAATATATTTAACAAGAGAATGGTCTCTCTTTATTTTAGAAAAAGGAATCGAATTTCTCTTTTCTTTTTCTTTTAACGAAAGAAAAGAAAGTTAAAACGAGAGAGAGCTGAAATGTTATAAAGATTATGGCAAGCAATTGAAATTCGATAACTTGGCAATTTTTTTGCCAATTCCCAGGCCCAGAGAGAGAGAGAGAGAGAGAGAATTGGATAAAATAAAGATTGAAAAATTTCTGCGAAATTCTAAACCAAAGTAAAATTTTATTTTAGACTTTAAATGCCAATTAAAATTAAATGTTACATAAAAAATCTGTTCTTAATAGTCGTTTTTTGTATGAGATAAAAAATATGATCATCAATTCTAGTAAAGTTCTTGTTATATTATATCATTAGAGTCATTTTCTTTTTTGTTGTAGTTTATACCGATTTTAGAGATGCTATAATAGCTTTCTATACATATATATATATATAATATATATATATATAATAATAAAAAATTATATAAATACAAAATATTCAATATTTTTTTTTATAGATATATGAATATAAAAGAAAATACTGAATAAAAAAACTTCTACTAAGTAAAAGAGAGCTGCAGGTGGTTAGAATATTGTATAAATGAAAATATGCAGTATAAATATGTATATATATGTACAAGTAAATATATATATATTGGCTAGAAATAATAAGATAGTATACTTTTTATGTTTCTGGTAAATAGTAATAAAATAGTAGATGAGAAGAATAAAATAATATAAAAATTAGAGTTAAATAATAATAAAAAAAAGGGTATAATATTTATAAATTGATAAGAAAATAAACATGGCAGTTAAGTACTTAATTTTTTAAAATGTGTAATAATGCAAAAAAATTCCCATGCATAATAAAAAGCTGTTAAGATGATCATTGATGCAGCATTTTGTTTTCGTTCTACCTTTATCTAACTCACGAATCCAAAATTCTCTTGTATATATACTGAACTGAGTTTCATTTAAAATTGTACCATTGCAGTTTGAACTAAATTCTCCATCTGGAGTATTTTGTATCTCTTGTTCGGTTACTGTTGGTTCATGACCAGAAAAGCTATATGAATTGTCAGGTTCTACTATTCCTTCATTAATTGTCTCAAAATCCCATGTTTTATTATAGGCTATACCATCTAAAGAAACGGTATTTGGTTCGTAATTGTTGACATTTAAGCAAAAAGAAATATATAAACATTTATAAAAAGACAACATTTTATAAATATATATAGTTTAAAAAACCATCATGCGTGAAAAAAGAAGAGAAAATAAGATATATTAAATAAGTAAATTCCATAGAATTACGTTAATACTGTATATTTAATGAATATACAGTATATATATATATATTATATACATGTATATACTGTATATACAGTATATTCTTCTTAAAATCTACATTATTTTTTTAATTGAATATTCTATCGATATATCAAGAAGTTTTGGAATTTTAACTAGAAATCAACATATAAATCCTTACCAAGTTGTTCGTCTAATTCCGTCCTATCTGGAAAATATAGAAATTATATTTTTAATTCATTGTTTTAATTAATTTTATATATAAATTAATAAGTTTAATTATTGTTTCTTTGTAACTTACTTATATTTAGGTTGCAAATTGGTGCTGTATTCTTCCAATTTAGATTCCAGGTCTTTAAACAATTGGTACTTATTGATAAGGTTGCAAAGATTATACCAAGATTCACCAGCTCCATAGCTGTTTCGAATAAAGAAGAAGGCAATGTGTTAGAATGGACAATATCAGAATACAGAGGGCGCTAGTATTGCACAGTTGCAATTAACTAATATTGATTTCTCTATAATTTATACAGTACAGTTTTTATCATAGCAAGTAGCATTAAGAATGGTTTATGATTCGGAAATGAATGGCTAACGCCTAAACAGACAATTTTGGAAGACATCGTTAAGGATATAACATCAATGATCAAGGTCGCGTTGAATAGTATCATTAAAATACAAATATTATGTGTACTATTCCTAGTGAAAAAGAAGTTTTAAGCTAAAGGCAATAAATAGATTATATAGTTTTTGTAATAAATAACGATTGGAGAGAAGAATCTCCGTTCGCCAATCGAGATTATAGGGAAATAAAAAAAAAGCCCACAGAAAATCAGTTTGTCCCCCTCATTCTTCATCCACAGGCTAGACATTAAGAGAAATAGACAGACAGATAGAGAAAACACGGGTAGGGGGTAAGCAGGGAAGCATGGCGCGTTGATATTAGAAAAAAGAAATTTACGCACTGAATGAAAAAGTAAAAAGAAAGAGAATGACAGCTTGGACAGACTCGAAGAAAGTAGGATGAAAAAAAAAGAAGGAAAAAGGCTAAAGTAACACCCTAGCGCAGGAATACGTAAAATTAAATAATGCAAATGAAGCGGCGTTTGCTGCATTTCAAATTCTAGAAACGATATCATTAAACCAAAAAAAGAGGGAGACAGACAGACAGAGAGGGAGAGAGAGAGACAGAGAAATAGGCTTAAAGTTTTATAAGAATTTTTCTCTATTAATAATTTCTCATATCCTCAATAAAAACAGAATTATAACAATTATTTTATTAAGATAATACACATATAGAAAATTTTGATAGAATTTTAATAACTTTACTAAATAAATTGATTATTAAATACTATGTCTATAGTGTTTCAACTCTATTTTCCATCATTTCTATATATATATATATATATATATATATATATATGCAGAAAGAGAAATAATCATATTTATGAAACCTAATAAATACATATGGTATACATAAATAGATATATAAATAAATATTAATTAAACGTATTTATTATGAATGAAAATAGTCTGAACAAATACTTTGCATTTTTATAACTTTCCATATAAGAAAATATAATTAGTGGTACTCGGGGATACTATTATTGACCTATATGAGTCAATATACAGATGCCATTAATGACTAAACTGTATTACATTAATAATCTAGATTATTATTTTTAGGTAATGTTTTATTGCGTAAGAATGATGCATATTTCGTGTATATTTCTGTTTTTCTTTTTTTTTTACATATTCACAAGTCTATTTATACTTAGAAATTAAAGATAATTGTATAAATATACTGTATATATTTGTATATAAGGATAGAATAATCCATTTTTACCCAGGTTTCTAGAAATTTTCAGTTGAAGAAATGACAATAAGACAGGGGGTCGATAATATATAATTAATCCATTTCTAAGTTAGGCTTTGAATGTTGTTCAAATAGTACAATTGTTATTCTTAATTGCTTCCGTTAACCAGTCATTTTTATGGTATTTATTAACAATCTACAATCGAGTAATTAACTGCAAAGGTTGGCGAACACATTGCGGGATTTCGAAAATCAAAGTTAATTATACTTTTTCAAGTATGTACTCCTTTTAATGGCTTTACCAATAGTTTTTTATGTAGAAAGAAAAATATGTTACTTCTATACTTTTTCTCCTAACTCTTCCAGATATATAGATTCTTCTCATAAAAAATATACTGCACTATTTCATGATAATAAAAAAAAACTGCAATAAAAATGTTACTATTTATCTACTAATGAATAATGTTAAATAATCAATAAGACTGTTTTAGACAGTTTTTTTCACCTGCAATTGACTAATCTTCAAAGGCATTTTGGCCAATTTTCAAACAAATTCAATAGAAATCTTTAAAAGTCTTGAGTATTTTTTACGTGCGAGTTAAAGAAAATTCTCTCTGTGTCCCTTTTTCTTCCCTTACTCTATTGTAATAAAAAAAGTTGAATTTCCCTTCATGCTATTACCCTGTCAAATCAACTGCAAAGTAGGGTAAACAGAGATTTTTTTATAAGTTCTTTGTTCATTATAAATACCTCCCGTCTTTTTCTCTTTCTTTCTCTCTTTTCTCTCTCCCTTCCTACCTCCCTCACTCGCTCTCTCTCTCTCTCTCTCTCCCTCTTTTCCGCCGTCACCCTTCTCTCTTTCTCTCTTCTATCATTCACTCTGTTTTTTTCCTTGTTCTCGATTACTCTCGTCTCTTTGTTTTTCATATTACTCATTTCTTACGCCTATCATTGTTGTTTGTTTTCTTTGATATAGATTTCCTTTCCTCTCTACCACCTCCTTACTTGACAAAAATATGAGTCATAACATGGGATTAAGTGTAGATAAGAGTGAGAACAAACTAATCCATATAGACTAGTGCTCCTATTAAATTGATATGTCTATGTCTACGTCTGTCTTTAAAATCAGCTTAGCGAAAATAAATTATAAGGTATGGCTTCGATATAGAGGATTCTATATTATTTTTTTTTATATACACCAAAGAAAAAAAGAGTTACTTTGTAACATTATAGGCCTATTGATTAGCATAATTCCACCCCCTCCCCCTGCCTCCCTCCCTTCTTCCTACTTTCATGGGAACAAAAATTAATAAAGCAATACATTAGTAATTGAATAAGAGATTTATGAATAAATCACGAATTATGTAATATTTAAGGACAGCAAAGAAAAAAGAGTTGCTTAACGGTAACGGATATTGATCATTGCTGTTGTGACGTCACATAAAAAAAGAGGAAAATCCCCGGTTTTCCTGGTATTCTACTTTATAATGTAAGAGCTGGATGTTGCGGCTGTTATTTTTTCCCGCATCATAAAAGCAGAAATAACAAGGTGTATCCGAATAGAAAAAACACTTTGCTACAATAGCTTTACCTATGAAGGATTTTAAAATAGGGATGCTAAAATAATATCTCACCTGCAAAAATTATTACAGTTTTTTTCTATCAACCGCAAAATCTATTCCAGATACACGAATTCGACCTTTCCGAAACAGCTGTAACGTGAAAACAAAAGCAATCAATTATTTAATCATAAAAACAAGAATAAAGGGGGCAGCGTCGTTAAGTCTCGTGACCTACTTCCCCTAGACCGTTCGCATTAAGCTTTGCGGTCTATACAACAGCAACAACTGCAAACCGTCTAGGCGATCAATAGGCCTAATCTAGACCGCATTGGGATCGAGAAAGAAGGAGAAGGAATAGACTGAATAGATTAGAAATAGCGTATAAGAAATTTTACTATTCATTTTAATAACAATAGGAGAAAATTTTAAAACGATAGTTTATAGAATTTCCAAAGATAACACCAGGGAGTATATTATTATTAGAAGATGAAGAAAAGATGAAGCATAATGATAAGAAAAAGAAGAAGAAGAAGAACATAGAGAAAAATATGAGAAAAAAAAAGAAACAAAAAATCTGCATTCCCTTATTTTTCCTCAATTGATTAACTTTGTATTATTAATTTATTTCCCTTCCAAGTCTCTTTTGTTACGCCCCATTTAAGTCTACTTTGCTACTACTTGTTCATTTTTATTTACATAACACAGATATATTATCATGACTGTAGAGAAAGAGAGTAAAACGTAGGCATGGTAACTGAAAAAAGCGCGCGCTATCTGTAAAATATGCATTGGGAAAACAACAAGCTATTATTAATGGAAAACTAAGTTATAGAAAGAAGCAGGTGATACTATTCTTACTTTTACAGATTTTTTCAATCAATTCTTAAATATTTTGATAACATATGAATAACTATTTTTACTCCTTTTCATGGCTAATCTTATCTTTAATTAGTTTCTCAGGCTATTTCTATATTCAATACTACGTGTTGTATATTTTATCGCCCTGAATATACACACCTTTTCTCTTTCTCTCTCTGTTTTGCTGTCTATACTTTTCTAACTGAGTATATAGAAAAGTAATATAACAAAGGGAAAAAATGAACAATGTTTAAACAGATGTAGTTTATGACTGCAAAATATAAAAATATTGCTTGCAGTTCATTGATTATATTTTTTTTTGCGGCGTCATCCGGAATATTAAACAGGTATTGGTATTCAATAGCACGTTATTCAGTTCTACTTTTAGTCGGTGTTTTCGATGTGAAATTGATTGATTTAGGTGGACGCGATAGTGTTTGTCTAATCGTTAAACAAATGAAAGGTAATGAGATATTTTCCAAAGTATTTTTGTTGATATAAATGTTTATTCTAGGGTGGTCGGTTTGTCAAAAGGTTAGCAGATGTACTTGTGTTCAATGATATGCATATATTGATATTTCAGGCCCTAAAGACAGAATATGGTTAAATATTCATATTTAATTCGTCTACATCCTCTCTGTCTTCCTCTCTTAGGCTTTCCCAATCAATCCATCTCTATCTTATCGTAACTATGTAGAGTAAGGTTATTCTTAAGTATTAGACACATCTATAAATCATTCGATAGGCCTACCAATTTGCTAAAGATAAGCTCCCTATTGTAAGCTTACATTTTCACAATAAAAAACGTAAAACACTGTAAAGACGAAACTAAATTAACCAAATAGAGGCATAATTTGTAATTAAACTTGACGTTGTGTTAATGGAGAGGAGACGCCCAAAACAATCTTTATAAATACAAATTAGCGAGAAAAAACCGTGTGTTTTTTTTTGCTCTAATGCCCCTAAAGACATTTTTTCCGGTTAGATTAACAACTATCCCAATTCGATCATCAGGAAGGAAAATCATAGATGCATTCGTTTCCTGTTCTATCATTAGTATTTATACAGGAAAAGACAAATTTTGCCGGTTCATAGGTTGTACATTAATCATTCACCCAGATAGAATAAATAAGAACTGGCCCGAAAAGTCCCTTAATCAATATAAAGATATACAACTATGTCTTTCTTTCACAACATCTTCTTATCCCTGCCTGCTTGTCTGCCTGTCTGCCTGTCTCTCTCTCTCACTTACTCACTATCTTTCACTTACTCACAGACTCTCATTCTCTCTCTCTCCTTGTTGCGTTCCTTTTACGACGTCTTTTACTGTCAGTCAATTTGTCTACGCACGTGATCAAATGCCAAGAAGCTGATTTTTTAAAATAAGACTTCAAGGAAGGAGAAATAAGAAAGAATGCTTGTAAATGGGAGAGAACAAATATTACAAGGTTTATAAAAATAAAGAAATTCCAAACTAAAAATAGGAATAGTTTTTCCATCTCTGTTAGTTACGTAAGCGATTAAGATAGGCCTAATAGATGTTGCTTTTTTTCAAAATAGAATAATTCGCCCTCTCTCGATCTCTATCTCTATCTATTTCTCTCTCCCCCCCCTCTCTCTCTCTCTCTCTTTAAATTACGTACTATCTTTACAAGAATGCGTAATATGTACAGCAATACATAATCATCAATGCATAAACATATTTATCTATTGTATCGTATTCAGCATCTATGCAATTAAGATGTCGGTTTGTTTCAGATATAACCTGATCGATTGTCTCGTTTTCCTTTTGTTGTTTTAATTGGGAAAGAGAAGAAGAAAATACAGAAGAGAAAAGAGACTAAATAGATGAGATATTTCAAATAAATTTTGATATTAATACATTTAATAGCCGTTTCATTCTTTCAAACTAAATGGGATTTATATGAAATATGAATAGAGTAATATACAGTATATATCATATATTCTCTCTTACTGTATAAGTAAAATATATATATATATATATATATATTGATAAAAGTTTTAGTATTAATAAATAATCAATAACATTTTCACAAAATCTGTTATAAAATAGCCAATCGATACTTTTTTTTATACTCCAGACTATTGGCTAAAAAAATCCTCTAAATCCAATAGTCCATTCGGTTTTTCGTGTACTATTACTTTCTTTTCAACACCCATTTTTACGGCAAATTTGTGAAAAATAAAAAAAAAATCCTAATCAAATAATCATGCCATAAATTCCATTTCTGATCAATCTCTCTGTCTCATTCTATCTCTATCTGTTTTCGGTGTTATTACTCTTGTTCTTTCTTTCTATATATTATTATTATATATACAAATCTATTCTTTTAAATAGAGATCAAAGCTTTACACTTTAATTAAGTTTTACGTTGTTGCCTGTTCGCGTAGGAGAACGTGATTTTTTTTTATTCAAAATGGTGTTTTCTATATAGTAATTGTATCCGTTAAAAAAATTCACTTTTGACCTGTTTATCAAGATCTAACAGTCAATAACAACTTGTTATTCCATGTAAACTTACATATACAAAAAGCGTTTTTATGTACAATATATCATATTTGTATATATAGTATACATTTTACAATATGTGCCATTCATGATTACGCTATCGATTTAGACATCATAAAAAAATTTTACTATCATTTGATTGTAAAAATATACTATGAAAAGATTTTAAGAGGTATAAACTAATTTATTTTCAAATGTTGACTTTACAAAATGTCTGATAAATATGTATATTTATTTTCTTTCCTCTTCAATTACAACTTCTGCTAAATGGCTACAAATCGTAACAAACTTTCAATAGTTATGTATATTTATATATATAGTACAATGTGTACATACTATTCACTATAGACAGCTTTATATACTGTAATATTCAGTTTAAATATACTTTTACAAACTTTTCATAGGCCTATGTTACTTCTTTCACAAAATAGCAAAGATTTTTTTGGATATTTATATTTTTAGATCGATCAGGCATAATTCTTTTGAATAATAAAGACAAAGAGAGGAAAAGAGAAGAGTTGAGTGAGATGGAGAAAGAGAGTTCTTTTCGGTCTATATAGTTGATTGGGGTCGATTAGTATAATGACGGTAATTTACTAACCAGTAAGTTATTTAAAAATTCGAAACTCTGAGAAATAAACGGTCGAAAATGGCTCGAGGGAAATAATTATTGTGTTGGAGAAAGGCAATCGACCAAGGGTCAGTTATTAACCGAAAATGTCAAATAATATTTAATCAACCGGAAATAGTTAATTATTCAATTAAGTTATATAAGATTTACCTTGCGAAACGTTACAAAAAGTAAGAGCATTTTGTATGTCAATAATTATTCTATTATTACAAAAATTTGAGAGCAGTAGAGTAAAAATTTACTAAAGGATTTACAAGATTAACACAACTGAAAAGAGTAGGTCATGAATATTTATATACAGCACGTTCCTTTTTCGACATTGTTTGTAATCGCTTCGTAAACGATTTAAGCTCACCAATTACCGCCTATTTATTCTTTCATATCAATTAAAAAGTAATAGAGTATATTGTAGTATACATATGTATCTAATATATAGGATATAATAGGTGTTACAATGAATCTTTTCTACTTTTTATAGTACGCCAATCCTAGAAAAACAATTTGATCACTGTATAATCTTATATAGAACACTACTTCCATTGGGAAATAATATCCTGTAATCTTCCTCTAATGGAACATTTCTACTTCCGTTTTCGCCTGACTTTACTAATTATATATTGTACATTGTGTAAAACCGTGAAGGAGAGATGCCGTTATTTATTCCGGTCGATACGAAGCTTTTTTATGGCCTGTCAGTCAACTCACACTTCTCCTTTTTATTTCCTTCGATCAATCTATAAAATCCTACAGTTTCTATTCAGATTTGAAGAGAATGTGCTGTTTTCACTCAACTAATTTTTCTATTTTTAAAACTCAATGCATGAATAATTCAAAGTTAAAATTAGTAAATAATGTATAAATTATGCAAATACGTTATAAAAGCCTATGTATTTTACATAGAACAAAGATTACTTTATTAGACATATTCTCTCAAGGACACATTAGTAACTTTAAACCATCCTATTGTATGAATTATAATACAATTCCTTATTTCAAATTTCTTAACAAAGGTTATGTAATAAAACAAAGAAATAAAAAAAACAGTAGATATTAATCTTCATTAAAATTTTTGTTTTTATCAGAAAACTAGGTAATTTATGAAAAAAAAGAAAAGAAATAAGGTCACAGGTTATTTCCAACAAGTAGGAAAGGTCTTATTTACTTAACGAACCATTAAGATATGAATCAGTCCCTTTTACAACGGTTAGAAGTTAGTGAACATGTTCTATTCTTAAAATTCCTTTCATGTACAACGATTACTATTACACGCAATTTTCCCTCTCTCTCTTTCCATCTCTGACTCAATCATTCTCTTTTATATGTACATTTACGCATGAAATCGTTTAAATCGCCATTTTTAGGTGTTTTATTAATACATTTTCTGGCTAATATCAATTTGATATTGCTGAATTGCTACTTTCCTATTAACGTGATTTATCCTTTCAGTATATTTATAGAGGCTTAAAATGGCGTAATATTCACATTTACTTCATGTTGTATTGCCAATTAATTCATTGTACAAAACGATCAACCGTCAAATTCTCAATTAAGTAATGCCACTGTCAAAAGGTTTTACCATCTGCTAAGAATATCCATTTACACTTTGCAGATAAACTCGATATCCCGTTATGAAATAACCCAAGAAATAAAGCGTCGAATAAGAAAGGACAAACGAGAGGCAAAAAAAAGGGGGGGGAACGAAATGACAGGCGTCTATTTGATATGGTTCTTTAAATAAATATGTTTTTATCCCTTAAGCGCATTAGACCATTCGTATTCTTACTCGATATTAGCAAACATCGTGAACAAATCAACAAAGTTTGACATCTTTGTTTTACTCCTTATTTAATATAAAGAAACTGGAATTGTATATCGTGACAAAGTATGAGCAGGTGCGCGGGACGTTTGGGAGAATGGTTTCGCAGAAAAAAAAGAGTAGAAAAATAGACGCTTTACTCAGAGTTCTCTTGACGATTTCAACAGCTACTTTAAACAAACATGCAAAGTGTCACTTGTGCATAAAAACATTTGCTTAAAACGCTATCAACTGCTCTCTATTCTGTAGTATCATGCCTCCGAATTTTTCAAACAATACCTATTCGCGGGATGTCTCCTGGGGCGTCCATGACTCATCGGCGTTGTCACGCAACGTCTACGAGGGGATTATATGGTAGAATGCTATTTGATTACGAAATCTGATTGGGGAGGAAAATTAGCCAAAAATATTCTTATTAAATCCAGCGCTATTGTCCAAAAAAGATGTTACCAATTGGAAGATAACAACTACAAAATTATTCTTTTTCTATTCCAAACGTGCCCTCTTCTATAAGTGTCTACTGTATTTTTAATATAATTGACTGCCGTCTGATTCTTTTTCCTTTTACGGTTAAATAAGAGAGAAAGAAGGAAAAAACCGGCATCTTTCAAGCGTCATTTCTTTCATGCATCGTTAGTTTTCTTTCTCTTTTTTTTTCCTTATAAATCATTATTAAAAAGATTAAAAAGGAAAAAAACCTAATAGGTGGCCATTAAACAATACTATTGTTTACTAAAAAATCTCTTTTGGATTCTAATCCACTTTAGTTTTATATAATACAGAGAAAAACCATGAAAATTTAGTTATTTCAAATCCTCCGAGAATTTTCAATAGACAGATGGAAAGAATGGAAGAGAGTAGGTGAATAAATAGTAAAGATATAAAAAAATACAAAAGTATGCAAATTCTACGAATAATAGGATAGATAGAGAGATGAACAAAAAAGAAATTCCCGCAAGTGCTAGAGTAAATTTCGAAGAACGTGATAAAAAACACATGGAATAATTTCATAGCTGCAGGAAACTTTTAACTCGTAAAACAAGCCGAAAAGAAAGACGAAAGTGAATGAGATCACGTGATACACCTATTCCTCCTCGAAATAGTCACTACAGGAAGCTATTGATTAAGTCTGGTTTCTTTTTACTGTTTAAAAAGGAATGCTTTTGGTTTACAGGCGAATTATAGATTAACTTTATTGTAGATAATAAAATTGTAAGAACAGACAATTGTACTTTTTTCACCAACTAAATAGGAGGAGGTTGACCCAATTTATGTGTTAAGCGATTTAGAGTTCATGTTAAAAATAAAGTAATTTAACCGATTAAGTTACAGCATTTAGGCGCCAAAAATAATGCCTTCATACATGAACCTTCTTAACCTAAACGAACTATGAAACATTAATTGCATAATCTTACGAAACAAATGTATAAACTATACAAGCACTTAATGGAAAGATAGAGAGAAAATACTGGAGAAACAGAGAGAGAGAGAGAGAAATACGGATGAAAATAGCCTATGACATTTTTAATTAGGCGTGGTTCCTATTTTATTTCATTCGTTTCTCAGCTCTTATACCTCCTCTCTCTCTCTCTCTCTCTCTGTCTTTCTCTCTCTTCCTCCCTCGCTCCTTCGATCTATCTATCTCTCTATCTACCTCTCTTTAAGTGCACTTGTTATGAAATAAATCATCCTATAAGAAAAGGCCCTATTCTATTCTCATCTATTTGTTATAAGTAGCCATGCTTGAATTTTGTGAATAACTGTTGAATCATTTCATATAATAGAGTTTTTGTCACTATCTTTATATACATATATACTATATAAATTTTACCATTAACTATTATACAAGTCATGTGACCCTGCGGCAAAAATCTACTTTTAGAAAGCTTGTTATAAGATTAACTGGTTATACGATTTTTAGGGTATGATAGGGATTAAGGGATAAGTTCTTTTACTCCAATATGTTCATAAAAATAGCAAAATAGATATGAAAAACTATTAGGGATTTTGCTATTATAACTGAATTTATTCTATTATATAATAATATTCATATTGAACTATTCGATTTACACAGTAAATTATAGCAGAAGAGAGAAAATGAGAACAATTAGAAATTGATTGTTATTTAATATTTTACGGAGAGTATTTAGTAATACATATTGAGAAGGAAAATACATGGGAAGATGTGTGAATGATCATATGATACCGGTAGAAGCCTTTGGACAGAATCTCTCCCTCTACACGCCCCCTTAAGATCTTATCGTTTACAGCTCCAGGGCACGCTGATAAAATCGGACGTTGGAAATTTTTCATGGCTAAATCAGCGGATTAGGGCGGACGTTATAGGTGGAACAGACCTGTATAAAAATACGTCTGTCCATTTCCCACGTAATAAGATTGCGGAAAATAGAGAATATAGTCTAGAGCTTTAAAAAGGTCACGTGGCGCTGGAAGAAAGCTCTTCGTCGGGCCCTTGAGATGTAGTATATTTCGCTTCTCTAGAGGGGGAGAGCTTTACCATTCACCCTCTTTCTCTTAATAATTGATCAACTTTCTGCCTACATTTTCCTATTTACCTTAACAAAATTAATTAAAGCGAGGTAAAACGGTTGATTTAATGAAAACTTTCAAAGGTTTCTTTTCATCTGTATCCGCCTAATTTTTTCCGCCATTTTGAACAAATTACAAACAAAGAGAGAAAAAAAGAACGCCTGCAAGACATGCGAAAGAAACTTGTACAAATAAAATAGGAAAAAACATGGGGCAAAAAAAAGGGAAAAGCTACTAAGGTGACAGATGCGAGATAAGCATAAACTTTCGGTATAAAATAGGCTGATAAAAAGGTTATTGACCCATTTTTCACTATGACCCAGCTCCCCAACCTTTCTTCCTCCATTACGATGACAGATGCTTCCGTAAATGACGGCTTTTAAAACGTTCCCATAGCGTTCTTTTACACTATTGCAGATGCGTTTGAATGTTACGCTTTAAATGTTTCTTATCTTAAATTTTTTTCCTTTTAAAGCAAACTTTAAAATAACCTTATTCAAGTATATATTTCACAAATATATACAGGACATACGTGTACGAATAAATATAAAATGCATATTAAGGGATATAGTATAATGTTCTACTTTAGCGCCAGTTGGCCCATGTGGCGCCCGTTATTTTCCACATGTTGTTTGTCTTTCCTCAAAAAAAAATGCTCAATGTACACACAGCCTTTGTTACAAACTTTTTGTTTTCTGAGAGAGATTTTCATAACTTATATGATTTAATAATAAAAAAAAACCAAATCAAAACAAAATCTCAATATTATAGACATAGGAATAGGGGAAAAAAACACAGTACAATAGAACGTTTATTGAGTGAATTAGAACCCCTATAATACAGCCCCAAAAAATACCCCTCGTTATTCTGTTCTCTTCCACTTTCTCTTTCATTCTTCGCGAACGATATTAGACTGACAAGCAAATATTTGCAGACTCTAATTCCAGTTTAAATATGGATTTCTTTAAAACATTACGCGTCCGATTTCAAATTGGTATTATATAAAAAGTGCATTGTTTATGATAAAAAACAAATATAATGAATAATCTAACATTGCGTAACAATTGATGAATAGCTTATAAATGATAGGAAAAGGTATTAAAAGTGGGTATTGTGAAATTGAACTTTGACCTCAAACAGAGGGAATACGGATTAATCGGGTATTAGCGCGTTTCTTATTGATGTGGAGATTTTTTTTCAGCGTTTACAAAGGGAAATCGCTATCGGTTCTGGGAATGAAAGTGAGCGTTTAGCTCGTCTACTAATAATTTTTTTTCGTCAATAAAAGAAAAAATAAAAGGACGGAAAGGAGAACAACAGCACAAGAGAGAAAGAGAGGAAGAGTAGAACGAGCTTGAGAAACAAAAGAGAAAGAATATCGGTGGAAAAATTAAAAAGCACGATCTATATTGCAGCGGAAACGCCAGTGTATGCCTTTCTTTTAACAGTTGGAACATAATGATGATAGATGCGTCTATAACTTAGTGCATGACTCAACTTCAATATCGACGCTCTTAATCTGCGTGTGTGAGCGTGTATGTGTTGTTTTTACTATGGGCGTTTAATATCTTCGGAGAATAATAATAAATTAATTTGTTACAATCGTTCTCAACCCTTTCTCAGTAGATTAATAAGGATAGTCTTCAAGTATTAGATAAGAAGTTTCTTACATCTTAAGTACGCTAAGCGTATAAAGAACTAAGAAAAAGTGGAAGGAAAAAGAAGGAAAAGGAGGAGAAGAATAATAGAAATCTTTATACTTCAAAGAATTACGCTAATTAATTTAATAGAGTCTTAGGCTTTTGTTGAATATTAATGAGTAGATAACAACTTTCTGCTTCTTATATAATGTATAATCGAATAGAATAGACATTGTCATCAGTAAACGGATTGTCTGTATTAAATTATAAATAGCCTAGATTCTAGAATATAACATGTGTCCTCCTACTGTGTAACGTATAAAAAAAACGGCCAAAGGGAATCAAAAAAAAGAGAGAAAAAGTTTTGTCTAACTAAAAAAAGAGAAGAAAAGCCTATAACAGAGAAGAGAGGATGGAGAATGGGCTTTGGCAAAAAATCTTTCCAAGTAGCATCCTCCTACAACTTCCTTATTCTAAAATATTCTCAATTACATAACCGTTAACATTCCTATTCGTTATACTATCACGCACTATTGCTATTTACTCAAAAATTGAATGATAAATTGCCCCTTGCACCTGGCTATTATCTACACCACCTGACTCTTTTAATGACCATCGTCCGGTAATTCTTCATAAATAAAACTTATATCAAAGAATGAACAGGAAGGCGAAGAACTTTTCCATTAAGGAAACATTTGCTCTTACGCTTGTTTGTTTGTTTTTTTTTTTTAATATAACCGAAAACCGCAGATCACTTGGCAAAATTAAAAGTAAATCGTATCAGAAATTGTGTTATCTAATTGTTAATTTGTTACTTAATCTGGCTACTCTTTAATCTATATTTCAATAGAAATAACGGAGAATACAACATCTATAACAGATAGTGTTTAAAGGCCTATTTCGAATTTTTTAATACTGATCAATATTGATTATTAAATACCAACCTCTTTAATGAAATTGTCAGAGAACACACATGTATAAAAGCTATAAGAAATGTGCTCTATGCAGATATCCTATGTACCGAACAGCGTATTCAACATATATGTGTGATTCTTCGATTCCATTAGAAGACTAGCAGTGTCCTCTAGAAAGGGTAATAATAATTGTGAAAAAAATTATTGGCGCCATCTTTCGTCAGTTCCAGAAATAAACTATGTAGACGCTCAGAAATTTTTAAAACTTGTAATATTTTTTATGAATTAAACTTAATTTATTGCATTTTCGAAAAATATTTACATATTTATAAATATCTACCCGTTTTGATAAAAACATCCGCTAATTATGAAATTCTATATTTGATAAAATATTCGAATATATTTCTATAGTAATAGTTGTAAATGGATTGTGTCCAAATTAGGATAACCTCTATAAGTATAGGATATTATGTTTGCATTGGGCCATAAAACTCAAATAATTGTTTAGCAAGCCTGTCCTATCTATCCATCAATCTATTTATCTCTGTCTCTCTTTCTTACAAAAGGATTAGTTGTTAATTATAAAAAATAAAAACTGCCTAAATTTCTGTATTTCACAATTTCTGTCTTTTTTATAAGTTTTATTAACATTATATTTCTAAAGAGGCGCCAACTAGTTTTATAAATCAAGTGATATTTAGCTATTCTTATCTAATCAGTTGGAAAAAGTATAAAAACTGTATAAAAGATTAGAAGGTAGTAAGATAATTATTTTCTATTATCATGTTTAAGGTTAGAAGCTCACATACTGTGGCAATATGCATTTCTTTTGTAATTTGTAGTTTATATATATACAATAAGTTATTAAATTCTTTGGAGGAACCTATAAAATCCCATACCATTTTACTACAAAGAATAATTGAGAACCAAATGACTTTTCAGAATAGAATAGATGATTTAATAGATTTTTGTGAAGATGAGCTGATGAGAATTAAACAATTTGAATATAACAATTTTTCATACTGGACAAACTATGTTATTAATTCGACAGAGGAAACCTATTTTCAGTGGATCTCTGGAAGAGATTCAATTGCTACAATTGTTGTATGGAGGAATCAAGTTAATTTTACTCTAAGGAGTGATTATTATAATTACATATCCAATAACTGTGATATTCTAACGAATGATATATACGGAGGAACTTTTGGAGTGGATAATTACAATTTAACGTGCTTCACTAATGAATTTAGTGCATTTAAGAACAAAAAAACTTTAAGCAATTCTGTTTTCAAGATAGGATTACCGCAAAATTCTGTAAAATATCTCAGACGTGTATGGAATAGAAGCGACAACGACTTTCCATTAAGTTACATTCATATAGCACATAATGCTTTTGTTAATATAGACGGTGATGTTTGGAAGGATGACTATAAAATCTTAACGCAAAGATGCTTCCAATCAGGCCACAATTTGAGGATTCCGTTACTGACATATTTTTTCTTTGCTAGAAGTTATGATAGAGTATTTGTGCTAACTCAAAAATCTTCGGATGCCTACTTTCACTTTACAGTGGAAAATCTGCCAAGATTAATGCCATATTATAAATGGTTATTGAAAAAAGAATCTATAAAAATACTACTGGCTAAACCAAAGTATGAAAAATACTTTCAAGAGGTCGTTTCAGCTTTAAAAATACCCAAAAGTAGGATTATACATGATGAATATATAAAAGCAAGAATTCTATATTATCCTGCAGGAGGAACTTGCGGTAGATCACCAATTTACGGAACTCAATTACTAGCTAATTATTTCAATAATTCCAATAATCAAGAGAATAAGACAAGAATAATTATTCTGATGAAACGATCGTCGCCTACAAGACAATGGTTAAGGCATAAATATATTCTTCAAATGGTTGAAAGAATCGCTAAAGAACATTTACTAGAAGTAATGGAATTTTCTGATAATCCAGCTCCGTCTTTTACAGAGACTGTTGAGTATTTTTCTAGGGCAAAGCTGATTCTAGGTCCGCACGGAGCAGGTTTATCGAATATCATTTGGGCATCTAAAGATGCTATAATTATTGAAGGTCTATGCAAAATCACTCCTCAACAATCCAATTTATGTTATAGAAATTTGGCAGCCGTTTTGGGGCTGAGATGGTACGGGATTTCTGATGGCTGTTTGAATTTGAAAGAAGAGGTTCTTGAGCCAATTATTAGAGAGTCTCTGAAGTTTACGTGATAGGTTAGCGTCGTCATAGAAAAGGCGATATGACGAGTATTGTCCAATTATGAATGACATATTATTGTTTAAAAGTACCTAGTCATATAAAACGTATGTTATGTATACAGAATAAATGCCACATATGTGTTTACTTCAGGGACCATTCATTCTCTTAAACATTTTCATTTGTGATTTTTTAGTGCAAAAAGAAAAAATAGATTAGTGCCTAGACTGAGTAAAGGTCATCTAGGACACAGTCCTCTGTCTTTCTCCACCCCCTCCCCCTAGTCTCTTTCTCTCTCACTCTTTATATACATATATATATGTATATATATCTTATAACCACTCGTCGCTCAACCACCCCCTTTTCTACCTAGATTCTCTCTCCTATTCATAAACTCTTATTTCTACTTAAATTTAAGGAAAATTAAAATGATTAATGATTTTTCTAGAAGATTTGATTATGTTATTAATTAAATAAATAAAGGAATATAAAAGGTAATAAAGATAAAATATAAAAATCAATCAAATTCTTTAAATAAAACTTCCATTATAGTTATTAACTTCAAATTTAAAGATTAGATTCTTCTAATTATCCCTTCCGTTACTGTTATTGTTTGTTTAGGAGAGATAAGGTATAGAGAATAGGAGAGATATAGATGCAACACGTATAAAAGTCTATTTATATATACTGTATACATATATACAATTTAACGTGCCTAATAAACTTGTATCGATGTACTCTTTGTTTAAAATTAGAATATTAAAATAGTGAAATTTCACTAGAAATACGACGTAAATTATTGCGTAAATAGATTTTCTGTAGACCTATTATTGCCTTTTTTTTTTACATACATTTTGCTTTCTACTGCAAAAAAAGAATAAAATGATGCAGAACAATGTTCTGCTAATGTATAGGCTTAGTAAAGTAAATGATTATAAGGCAAAAAAAATTAAGTATTAAAAAGACTTATATATACTGTATATACAGTAAAAATGCGGTTCTATAAAACACTGTTTTGTTTTGTTCTTGTGTATATTAATTCTTTATTTTTTTCTTTTCGTAAAAAAAAAAGCAAATAATCTAGAAAGAAAATAGGGAATTGATGGTAAATTAAAAGGGAAATATAAGAAAAAAATCATAATTAAGTTAATTTATTGTAGGAGAATAGAGATGGGTGGTAAGGGGGACGGGAAGGGGGGGAGGCGAGAGGGAAGAAAAGAGAATTAATTTATGGAAGAATTAGTTTTATAGGCTATTTGATGATATATTTACTATAAAGTAGAAATACGCCTGGTTAGTAAAAGTAAACTTAATCTCTGTATTAGATTACTATCTAATTTATTCTATTCTATCAGCTAGTTTGTTTTCATCACCTTTTCATAACAGTTTTGTCTCATATAATCTTAAATTGATACAAAACTATATAAACATAACTGCAAAACTATACAATTTATTCATATATATGTTACAATATCGGTTTTTGACTGAATAAAGTTTCATGTAGATGATGTTTGTTTACTATAGAAGTAATCAATGAAGTATAATATTTTCGATAAACATAGTATTTTAAACAAACTAAATTTTTGTATACATAATATAGAGTATTGAGTACTTTTTATACACATTATAAAAACACGCTCTTGCAATGAGAGAACGACAATTATTTGGAAAATTATCCCTTTCTTCTGCCAATGAGTACATTTCCTCTTCCAGTTGGTCTATAATTTGCGAGTACAAATTCCGTCAACAAATTACATCGCACTTGTCTAATTTCAGTTTCAGCCAAGCTAAAAGTTCGCTATTTAAAGCTTGACAATTGATAACATCTAATTCTTTGAGATTTTCCAGTTTAATTAAATATTTTAAACCAAAACGAGTAATTAAACAGCAACCAGATAATGATAATGATTTTAAATGCTTAAAATTTGAACAACATTCAAGACCCTTGTCGCTTATTTCCTTACACCATCTTAGTGATAGAGTGACTAGAGTAGTCGAGATTGGTAGTAAATATTTCAAGCCTATATTTGTTATTTGAGAACACCTGGAAAAGAAGAAAAATAGTATAATGAATGATTAATTATATGCATATATATTAATATATATAGAGAGATATATTATACAGTATGTATTGTGTATATTTTAAGAAAAAGGTATTAACCTATCTAAGTATAATTCCTCTAAAACATTTTCTTTAAATGCAATCATTTTCAGGCTTCTATTTGTCAATTTTATACACCAGGACAAGTTCAGTGACCTCAAATGCAATAAACTATCCGAAATAATTTCAACGCTATCGTCAGTAATCTTGGAACAGCCTGCCAAACTTAGTTCGTTTAAACCATTCAAGCATTGACAGATACTCAAAACGCCATCGTCCGTTATTTCCCAGCAAAATTCCAATTTTAAAGTTCTTATGTGTAGATTAAAACGGAAATAGGCCAAAGACGCATCAGTCATATGATAAGATTGTAGATGTAAGTAATTTAAAGATGGTAATGATTCTGCAATAGCTTCAACTGCATTGTCTGTCAAATAAACGCTATCTAATGATACTAATTTAACAATGCTAGAAGTAAGAGAATCCCACATGCTCTCCTCTGTCAAATTATTACAACTGAGAAATTCTATTTCGGTTATTGAATATTTACGTAACATAGCCACTACCGTTCCATCGTTAATAACACAATCTTGAAAACACAATCCACTGATTGTTGAAGTATTAACGGACACCATAAAGTCCTCTATATCTTCGTTGTTAGCTCTAATAAGACGAATCGAAGTAGTGTCTCTATTGATAATGTTGTCGTAGGCCAATCTTCTTTCGCCATCTGTCATCTGCAGAAAATCAACAATTTGAGCCACATTTTTTAATAGACCAGTAGTATTCAAGATGTTATTCCAATTGGAACAAACAGAAGTGAACGAGCATCTTTGCAGTGGTGAGAAATATAAGAAGAACTTTGATAAGAATTTTTTACTTGAAAATAACTTTGTAACTTCTCTTTTTCTTTCAAGGGAACCAGTCCAACAATCTCTATCAGCCTTAGATGATCGAAAACAGCTAAAAGTCGCTCGGGCCGTCACTTTCGATTTGGCCAATTTTAATGCTTTCAATAATCCACTTCTATCAGATTTATTTATTTTTTGATTCTTTAATATAGAGAATTCTGACTGCGTTCGACTCAAAGGCATGATGAAGAATGAGAAACAAGACTAGATTATATTTTCCATTACAGAGGGCGCTTATTTTCTAATATTCAGTGTAAAATGAACAATAAGACGTTAACATACCTTATTACTTACATTAACACAAAGTATTATAATTATAAATTATAATTTTTCCTAACGTTTGTTTATATCGTTGTTTACATATTTTTTTTTATTAAATTCTATTATATAGAAAAGGAATAGCTGGTAATTTGAGGATACCATGTCAAGTCTACTGGATGATACTTTATTAAAAGATTAATTGTTCATACTCTATTCTCTTCTATTAATATATATATATATATATATATATATATATGTATATATATTATATATATATAATATATATAGATTCTAATAAAAGCCTTTTTTATATAACACATGTTCAGCATAAATATATATAAAGTATATTGTAAATTACCTATCACTGGAAGAAAAACAATCAATACCCTTGACAAAGCTCATGATTACAACTAAGATTATGATACTAGTGATATCAGTAACAAAGTTACAAGGATGTATAAAAAAAATGACAGAAACACAAAAGACTTTACTAAAATAGTAATTGACTAAAAGTACTGCAGTAGCTTGTGTGAAGGACGTATTATGACAGTCAAGCGTTATATATGCACCAACTGTAGCAAAGACAAGTGCCACATCCATACAGATCGTTATAATTACTCCAATTGTCGAATATATTGTATTATCCGGAATGAAAATGAATTTTTTTCCTTCATTCTCTTTTTATATTCATTATATCTTTTAGTTTTATTAAAAATAAAATTGTAAAATTTACATTTAAAAAGAAAACATACTTTTTTTATCTTTCTATTTAAAAATAAACTTAAAAAGCATCCTTTTGTTTCTTTTGTTGAAATGACAAAAAAGTAAATTATCTTACTACTATTTCCTAGAAAAATTACAGCTAAATGCACTAGAATAAAAGATATAAGATACAATATGCAATTGATACATTTATACTAACAGTATAAAAGAGTTTATTTCCTTTCTTCATAACCTTTAACCCCTTTTCTCCAACCACCCTTTTTTGTAATTTTTTTTCACTGTCTCTTTTCCTCCTACCTGTTTTTTTATTCTTGTTTTTTTGCTTTTATTTTTTTCCTAGCCCATAAACTATAGCGTTGTTTATTACAAAAAAATACTACTTGGATTAATAAAGTATTAAAAGCTTTTATAAATTTGTATTGTTTGTTCTTTTTATGAACAGTAATAATTCATAAAGACGTCAAATTGAATATAAATATATATGTTTATATATACAGAATATACTAATATATATATATAGATATATATATATAAGAAATACGACCAGCATTAAAGATTTACCTTATAAACCTATCACAATGTTTGGTTTTAATAAGATCTTATCGATATGTTAACAAAATTTCGAGTTTCTTTTATTACTTAATATATAAATTGTTTGACATTATATAGGATTGTGTAAGTTGGATATTTGTTTGTTTGTTTTTAATCCTTCTCTCTCTCTCTTTCTCTCTCTCTCTTTCTCTCTCTCTTCCTAACATGTTTAAGTTATTGTTAAACCAAAAAACGTATAAGGAATTAATCATTTATGTTTGTGTGCTTTCTTTTCCTTTCTATCTTTCTCTCACTCTCTAGTTATATATATATATATATATATATATTTCTCTAGGGATTATCTTACTATCCGAACCAGGGTATAATAACATTTATTTAAAGAACACTTTACTACGACGGAAATTCAAATTTTAATTGAATTTCTCTATAAAGAAAACCTATATCATAAAAAGTCATAAATATATAGTTATTTTATTATTATTCTTCTGAAAATTGATTTCTAGTTGAACTCTAACTTTATGCAAAATAAATCTATTGATTTATTTAGTTTTTCAACATTTTCAAATAGAATAAAAAATTAAGTACATTTAAATTTAGCATAATAACTTTTCTCTTATATAAACGTTGACTTAAACTTGAATAATTCATATATATAGCCGTAATGTCATCGAAATTCACAGTTAGATTTTGCAAAGTTAGCTTAAATGTCTTCTTTAAGGGTATATATATATATACAAAGAAAAAGAATATGTGAAGGAATCTAATCAAATATATTCCTGGATGTAGTGGAACAAATTATAGTAATTATACATAGATAATACAAGTTTTCGCTATAATCCGTTAGATGTCACTCTAGCACATATTTCATAAGATATAGATTATAAAATTATTGCGTACTAGGTAGGTAACTGACCGTCTCTAAAGTCCTTTGTTAAGTAATAAAGGTGTAATAATAAATATAAAGAATAACTAATCTAAAGGTCATTGATCTCTTCATAACGTTTTAATAATTTTTCAACAGTTAACGTAGCAGAAAAGCGGTCAAATGTATATTAATAACATACCTATTTTTCCCTTGATTAATAAAGACAAATAGATAATAAGTAATTTCATAATAAATATTGTATTTAATTATATATTAAGAAATATCTCAAAAAAGAAAAAAAATGAGTTAAAAAACCATTTTCTTTGAACGTTACAACAACATGCAAATAATCAAAAGTTTATAATTATATCTTAATATACAATACTAGTAATATTTTGTTATTTAGACAGAAATCGAATATTAACTGTTATTTTTTCTGTATTTTATGGAGATCAGTAACAGAATATACGATATTTTCAGCGATAATAATTGGTTTCGCTTCATTATTTCTAATTAATATGCAACTGTTTTTTTAATCACTATAATTCTCTGTTATTGTATGATAATTTTTTTTATTTTATCTATTTCCTCTCCCTCCCTCTCTCCCTCCCTCCCTCCCTCCCTCTTCTCTCTCTCTTAGTTTTCTTCCTTCTTTCCAATTTTCAATCCATATTAAGCCCCCTCTCTGTTTATTGTTTTATTCTTTATATTTTCTCTCACTCCCCCCTCCCTCCCTCCCTCCCTCTCTCTTCCCTAGCCATTGATTAATTTTCTTTAGTTATCTTGTTTTTTTTTAACCATAGTGACTCTCCATATAAGAGGTGAAGAACACTAAGTGCTGCAATTAATTTTGTTGAATTTAGGAATAAACAGTACTCCTCTCTTCTCGTTATTTCCTCTCTGCTTTATCCTAATGGAGCAATAAAAAATGTAGGTCAATAATGACGATGATGATTTCAACAGTCCTTTGTCTGTTTATTCTTGAACCCCCTATGATGTAATTATATTATTCATGAGAAGTGATTATTAACGACATTTAGCGCCAACGCGGGAGAGCTTTTTTCTATTGGTGGGAGAAGTTGACTCAACAATCCTACTTTCTGAGCATAATCCCGTATCGTCTCTAATTTTGAGAAAAGCAGAAAAATGAACTTGCTTATGTCTCGGCGCCTTTGGTTTTTTCGCCTCATCCAAAATTTTGTCACCAGATTCAGTTATTGTATAACTTCTTAACAGAGGAATATCTTGAGTTTTCTTTGCCTTTGTTTGAACATCGTAAAATTCCTCCATTTTCTTATTCATCTTTATCTTCGGTTTGGTTTTACAATATATTGTATTTTCGTTTCTATTCTCGTGATTATCTTGATCTCTTGTCATATGGTCTCCATCCGAGGAGACTGACCAAAGGTCCACTGAATCTAGACTAACGTTTAACGTGTCGAAATTTTTCATATTCACTAGTACTTTCCTCTTTGTCATCGATAACTTAACTGAATCGAAGCTCGACTTCTACGTCGTCTATGTTAATGTTTACCAAGGTTATGCGCATGTCAAAAGAACCCACGTGATTAACAAGGCCTTATTAGGTCGATACAATCCAGTGTTTCATATGAAAATGCTGGAGAAATATGTTCAGACACGAAAGTTCGTACGTACTTACTTAGCAAGGGTTGCAGTTGTTTGTAAACAGCTCTCTGGTGATATTGACTAATTGAAGTTTATGAATAATGTAAAAGTTTTATGATAATCCATTCGTAATTAAAAATTTAAAGCCAAATCTACTGCAATATAAGAAACTGGAATAAATAATTTTCGTATATTTTAATATCATGTAATTACAATTGACAGAAATAAATAGCTTAAAATATAAATATTCAGTAATCCATAAAAAATAATCTCTACATTTGCCTCTTATCGTAAATATTAATAAACAATAGATATTACGCAATAAGACGAAAAAGCAATATCCTACTTAACGGATAAAGTTAATCGTGTTTTGAAAATAAGTCTATTTTTGAACATACCAATATATATTAAAATGGTTCCTGGTACGGATAAAACGTTAAAAAAACTTTGACCTTTCCTCTGGTTTTAGGAAAAGACTAGTAAATAAAATAGGGATTAAAGACTAAGTGGGGGAGTTGAGAAGTGGATGTTAAACATTGAAAGCTGGTTAATATGCGTGGGGTAAGATTAATAAGAATTTGCCCCTAATAGACAAAATCTAAGAATGGTATGCGTCACAACATTTTATATTTCTTTTCATAATCCTATGGTTATTAGTTTTAAAAATCTTTACACAATTTCTGTTGTATGAATATATAATCTGATTATATAATATTATCCATGTTCTATTCAACGAAAGGAGAAAAGTAGTTTTGATTAAACAGCAAAGGTTTTGAGTGGGAAATGAAAAGATTGTACTAATTACAGAACAAGACGTTTGATCTCTCCCTTTCTAACTAGTTAGGCTTAATGTCATAGATAAAGTTGATTTTTCTTCTACCTAGATCCTATATTTACAAATATTTACATGTAAAGCATATTTACGGTATTTAAACATAAACAAAACTTTTTCCATAGCATTACAAACCTCCTTTGAAATTCAGTTTGAAATTCAATCGAGGAGAGCATTATTCATTAACCAATGGCAAATTTCAATATATACTTTATGTATGTATATATAGTATATCATAACCGTAAATTATACGTAATATCTATAAATGATTAAGAATAAAAGATACACAGATACAAAATATTTTGTAGCTGTCTACGTAAGCAATATATATATATATATATAAACTTATGCTGCAATACTGCAGTATACGTATGCAACCAGTGTTTTTATTATTCAAAAATTATAATATCCTTTCTTCTTTATATGCAAATATTGAATAATTGTAAATGATAATGAGAATCTTTTCTTCGATTATTATCTATTTATTTTAATATACCCTGTTTTAGATTTTCAGTGGGAGGGTATAGAAATTGTTTGGGAATTATAAATATAGTAAGCTTTTGGATGTTCATTAAACGATCGTTCCCTCACCTTTACCACCCCCTTAATTTTTATTGTTTCCTTTGATTTCTTGAAAACCATTAACGTGGAAGTATGATTCATCAATTTCTGTTGAAAAAAATAAAGCTATTCTAATTTCCAATCAATAACAGAAAAACACAGGGTGAATTTAGTCATTTTTTTTCTACCTTTAAATTGACTTTATCGATTGGTAAAATCTTAAAATAAACTCGAATTAGTATCAGAGTAATGCTATTACGTATTTTGGTTTGAATAAAAGAAGATTGCATTATTTATTCTATAAATAACGGGCTGCTCTTTCTCCCTTTCTCTCTTTCTCTTTACGCTGACTCATTAGTGGCTAAAACTTAAACTCCACGTATAAAAGAGTTAATATCATATAGATGGCACCACGTATAGTACAAACTAAGAACAAATTATAACCAATTATACTTGTATTCAAGCTATTTTGCAAAAGGATCAGTACGGATAAAGAAACTCAATAAATACAAATTATGTTTAAGTAACCATTAAAAATTAATCCTGGCCCTCCTTCTTCTCTGTCTCTTAGTCTCTTTTCTCTCTCTCTCTTTCTTTCTTCCTTTCTTCCATTTTCTTAATAACCTACGAGGAAATCAATAAAAGATCCTGACCAGAATAAAATGTTTTGGTTTTAACAAAATAAAGACTATTAACTGTTAACTAATGTCAGTTTATTCAATGTTAAAATGATTTAACATGATTTTTATGCATATTAGATGTATTTATACAATATTGTATCTATACGTTTTATTTTCTTATATAATAAATTTAATAAGATATTCTTGATAAAAATAATGAGAACAACAGATAAAATGGTGGCATAATTTATTACGAAAATTACAAATAATGGCACAAACAGAGAGAATAAATAAATATAGATATATCTTTCCAGATTATTAGATTACTCTATTGAAATAAGATATCAGCGCTTTATTAGATGAATTTATTAAAATTATAATAATAATAAAATTTCTATTATTCTATTGAAAATATAAATATAGTCTGCTAAAGAGAGAATATAAATATATAAAGATATATATTATATATTATTTACAAGTTGGAATAAGTTGTTTTCTCCTTTTTTCATTTAAGTAAAATAATTCAATTAATTAACTTTAATACGCATTTGTAATTCTATTATCGGTTTATATTTCTATTTTGTTTTTTTTTCTCCACTTAGCCTTATATTGTTTCATTTATAACTTCCGGTTTAATGGAGTAACAAAGTTAATTGCTATTTAGTATGAAAATTTTGCTATCTATGTTATTATATATTGTACATTTATATTAAAAAAGGTTTCTTCTTTTGTCTTCTGCTATTAATACTATATATTTGTTATTTATAATTATTTATATTAAAGAGTAAGCTGCTTTAATGGATTTTATATGTTTAAAAGTTAATGTTACTTAAATAAAAGTTACAAATAAACAAATGCTCTTCTTTCTATGTTAAAATTAACATTTATCAAAACTTTTCTATGCCTTATGAATATTCATAAGCTATATATTTATAGCTTTTCTTCAAACATTTTCCAAACGTATTTAGGTGCATACAGTACATACAGATATACATTCACAGTGATATTGAATAAATTATCTCATGGGGATAAATATACACCTACATACAGTACATTCTCCATTTTGTTTTTTAGTTTGTAACTAAAAAAATCTTATATTTTCTTTTTCTACGGTTATTTTTACAGGTGATTTAAGGGATTTTAACCAGAAACGTATTTTATAACTAACTCATCACTCCAACTGCTAAACAAATGTATTTGTAACCTAGAAAAAATATAATAAAAAAATATTAAGTATGGACTAAACAGTGTGTTAAAGTCCTTTATTCAATATAGTAAAAGTTTTACTTGTTGTTATCTAATATTTATACTTAAATTAGTCTTCTAATTGTCCAATAACTCTGTTATATATATGGTAAAGCGAAATTAATAGGGAAAGAATCGAAGATTCTCTTTTATATTTTACCGCCATTCGCCTTGGACATTAGATAGCTTCCGGTTTTAACTTGGAACTCACTTGTGATTTATTGAGTACTTTGATTGTACTCAAAGATATTAGATGGCCATTTTTGTGTAAAAGTAAAGTTTTTAACCTAGACCTCAATAAATGACTAGATATATATATATAGAACATCATAATTTCCAGTACCACACGCTCTAAAAACACATTTAGATTAACTTTGTAGTTTTTTTTAACTATTTTTCTCGTTTATTCTTGGAAAAAAAGAAGCTACATTTTGGTAATTAATAATAGAATTTCCTGAATAAAAGCGTTTCCACATAAGAGAATATATATATATATATATATATATATAGACAGTAGGTATGCAGTATATATATATACTTGTATACATGTTATGTGTACAAAATGTAACATACACAATCGACGTATATACTATATATATACAAACATAAAACGCTCTCTATAGACTGGTATATTAATAAAAATATATATATGTATACATATACATATTATCATTAACGCTATTACAAATTTATAACTGATATTGCTATAGCAGAGATTCTAACAAATGTAATTTCTTAATATAGACAGATATTTCTTTTTTTCCGCGTGCATAGTCTTACGTGATCGTAAATATGGCTGTTTTAGTCTTAAAAATAGCACAATATATAGATAATTTCTTATATGTATACATACATATAAGAAAGAAAACGGAAAAACAGCAAGTATGAAAAGAAAACAAAGAGAAAAAAACATACTGCTAGCAAAAAAGAGGCAAGCAGCACTACATTTTTGACACTAGTAAAAAGCGATAACGAAATAGGGGTAAAACCCATAAAGATTCATTAATTTTGAATTGAACACAATTTTAAATACATTTAAATGTATAAATAAGATGTCCGTTTTATATATGTTTTTAATTTTTAATCAGAGAGGAGTTTCTTTTTTTAACGGAAGTCCGTGTGGTCTCTCGACTAATTTCTGACTAGTCGTATTCTGCGTTGCTACCAAGGAACTGGAGTTTCCGTTCGGACTATATTCTAATGTATCCGGAAGATTTGATAATTTATTGTAATATCCGTGTCCGTTTGAAACGGCAAAATTCGGATTTGTAACAATACCGTTACGATTTTGTTTTTTCTGCCTCGAATCCGATTTCTTTTGACCTTTCACGTACATCTGCTTCTGCCAAACTGGTTCCTGGCTACCATCGTCGCTATTCGGTTCGCTAACTGGACTGAGGATTTTTGATTTTCTGTTCGACGGATGAACAGATTGTTGCAACTGCTGTGTAAAAGATAAAGACTGCGAATCGCCAACGTGAAGAAGACCGGAAGAGGAAGAATTACTCCTTTCTGTAAGACTAGAACTTTTCGATGAATGGTTTGACACAACACTTCTGCGTTTATCATTTGGTGAATTTTGCGGGGATTTTACGGCATTCATATTTGCGAGAGGGGGTACACCGTACTCTTCCAAAAGCCGAACGACCCGATTATGACCACCTTTTAAAGCTACTCTCGTAGCAGTCCTACCTGTAACAGAGAATTTCACTTATAAATTACAAAGCGAGCAATGATTAATTTTTAGCGTTTGTTTACCATATTGATCTGCGTGCTGAGCGTTAGCCCTATGTTGTAATAAAACTCTAACCACATCCTCGTGTCCCTCTTGGGATGATATGCACAAAGCAGTGGCTCCTTGGGAACAAGTTCTATCTACCTCTGCTCCGTGATCTAAGAGAGCACACACTACAGCCGCATGTCCCTGCCAAGCGGCGCTCTGAAGTGGTGTACGGCCGTCCAAATCAGTACAATCAGGCATGGCACCGTGGCTCAGTAACGTAGTAACGATGTCCAGGTGGCCTTGCCAGCAGGCAACGTGTAGAGCTGTTCGACCTTCGCAATCACCTATCTCTAAGTTTGCTCCCCTTGACAGAAAGTGCTTCAACATTGTCACTTGATTTTCCAAAGCTAATAAATAAAGCGTCGATCGTCCGTCTAAATCCGTATAATTAAGATCGGCACCATGAGATAAAAGCAACTCAACAACCTCAATATGTCCGTTCAGGGCGGCTGCCCTCAACGGGGTCCTTCCATCATGTGCCCGAAATTCTATATCGGCTCCTAAGCCTATTAAAGAACGTACAACGTTTGTATGTCCTTCTTGGGAGCCCAATGTTAAACCTGTTCTGCCATCGTTATCGCAACTGTCCAATAATTTTATATCCCATTCTATTAACAATTCGCAGACCTGTTTAGAACAATACATACATAAACATACATATTAGTATATATAGATAAATACAGTATATAAATTTATATACTGTATAAAAACTAATACGCTCTCAAAGGTATTAATAACGCAACAAAGGGTCCTTAATTCAATTTAGATAGAAAAAAAGGAGATCATCGTTATAAAAAAAAAAACAGATGGTTTCTGGTAATAGTTTAGACAGATTCTCAGCGTGAGAGGAGGGAGTTATTCGCGACGATCATCACGAATCGTAAAGGAAAACTAGGCCAGTGAATGGAAAACATCAGTACAAACACGGTACGTTTACCTCTCTATGGCCTTCGAAGCAGGCTAAATGCAGCGCGTTCCAACCGATATTATCGCGGTGCATTTCATCCAATCCCCTCTCCAACAGCTCCTTAACAACACTCGTTGAACCATGAAGAGCTGCTAATCCTAAAACGCTCCTACCATCGGCATCTATTGTATCTATGGCCGCTCCCCAAATCAGCAGTAATTTAACCACCTTACAGTGGCCGGCACTCCCAGCTAATTGCAAAGCCGTTCGTCCGGATTGATCGATATGGTCGACGTTAGCATCGTTTTCAAGGAGTAGCTCGCAAACTTGTGCATGGCCTTCATGAGCAGCGACGAGTAACGGTGTGAGACCATCAGTATCTTCGTGATCCACTTCCGCTCCTTTCTCTAAGAGAAGTGACACGACGTCAGAGTGAAGTCCACTTGTCGCAGGCATACAAAGTGCGGCTACTGATAAAGCGGTTCTATTGTCGCAATCCGCCTGGTTAATCTCGGCTCCTGCCGCTAAAAGAATTTGAACAATGTTAGTGTGCGCCATATAAGAGGCGGCTATCAGGGCTGTACGACCCTCGGCATCAGCCTTATTTACATCCGCACCGGCTGATATAAGTTTGTTTACAATATCTTCGTGTCCACTCCACGCTGCGGCTCGTAATGCTGTCCTCCTCTCGTTATCCGCATTATCAACTGCCGCGTTGTAATTCAACAGGACTTCCACGACTTCCATGTGACCACCCCATGCTGCTGACCTTAGCGGTGTCCATCCTTCGTGATCGCCGCAATCAACGTCAGCTCCTGCATTCAACAATTGTTTTACAACTTCCACATGACCCTGGCGGGATGCTAGTATTAAAGCATTTTGACCACTCCTATCAACAATATCAAGTTCGGCTCCTTTATTTAGTAATACTTCAACTGCCTTATAATCACCGTCATGAGCTGCCGAACATAAATAAGTTCTTCCTGTGTTCATATTAGGTATATTTAGGGCAGCATCGTCAACTCTCTCGAGTAGACGCTCCAAAGTATCCGTTCTATCTGTTAGAGAAGTTGCAAAAGATGTCACAGAGGTTGTCATTGCATCCGGCGAACTCTGTGGTAATTTAGCACCGGCATCTTGTAATAATCTAACGACTAGAGGATCGTTGGGTATTGTAGAATTCAAGCAATTTTCAATATCCGCTTGGGTTAAAGTCAACCAGAGAGGCAAGTGATATAATTGTAAAGTTGGAGTTAAGCCAGACTTAGATATGTGTAAAGCCAATTCGTGAATTTGTTTTGCGCTTAAAGAACTCGATCTTTCGGTCATACTCATAGCCAACATGGCATGGCCATCGGAAACAGTACACAAATATTTTTGAGTACAATGTTTGACATCTAAAAGCCATTCGGCAAAGCTATGGTGAAATAGTATCTTGGTTCCCCCTTCACCATCCGATAATAATTTGCACAACAGTTGTAAATTGCTACTGAATTCTTTGGCGGTTAATTGGATATTCCTCGTACACACGCACCTATATAATTCAATTTCCGTTAAAGGGCTTCTGGCAGCTAGCAAGACATTCAATATCGGTTCGACAGCATGGAATTGTTTTTTGGCGAACAAACGTTGGCAAAGCCAAGAGTACCATCCGTTTAACGTACCGGGAATTTCTTTGATTTCCCGCAACATAATAAAGTTGTTCGCCACACCGTCCAATACTTTTTCCAGATATAGAAAGCAACCATTAGATTTTATGTGCAATTGATTAAGATTCTCTGCTGTTTCCCTGCTTAGATGATGCCTCAGCTGTTCTTCATCGTCCAGTCTGCATAATATATATTGTTGAACGTCCTTAACAACGTGAGCTTTTCTTAAATCGTCCAAACAGATTTTTCGAAACCCAGTAAACAATTTCGTAATAGTTCTACTCTGTTTTCGGGCGGAGCACACCAAAAATAACCAGTCAGGCAGCTGATGAGCATGTTTGGCTATTAGTTCCGCTATCGTCTTACTATTTTCACTTGCTTCGCAGGGTAAAGTCTGTAAGAAGGACTCGTCAATGGAGTCGATTAATAATAGAAGGGGCCGGCCCGGGTGAGGAAGATTATTCAACGGTTGTATAAAAGCTGTCTGGAAGGCTTGATCAGGATTCTTTTCTATATCCACATTTTCTAGGAGAAGGTCTGGAAAAGACGGCAAGAGAGGACAGGAAGAAACCTGTTTGACCAAGCATCCTATGAAATACGACAAGCTGAGCGTGTGGATATCATGAGCTTGGCAAAAATAGTGCGCTATCAATCTCTTATTCAGAGACCTTTGTTTGCCACTAGTGGTCGGCCATACAATTTCAGCGCATAAGGAACTCTTGCCACATCCCGGTCCACCAGTAATGAGAGCACCCCAACATTCTACATCAGTTGGTCTGGAGTCCAAGCAGTGAAGGAGCTTACTGAATGCCCATTCTCTACAGAAGAACCTTCGTCCTTTTAATAAGCTTGTAGTCATAGCTGGTTTATCATGGTTTCACGATGTTGAAACGCCTATATCCTCTCTTTTCTCTCTTTATTTTCTTAAAAATCTTTCTTTTTATTCTTATCCAATAGAAGAACGTATTATGAATGAAAGTCTCAAAGCCGATTTTCGACTCGTATTCGTCATTTGCGCTGCTTGACGAATAAATACGGGCGATAATATCTCGCCGAAATAGGCGTTAATTATAAAACCAGGTCCCTGAATTTCCTACTTCTATCATTTACACACGTACAATAGCGATGCGAAAAATAAATTGTACTAGTTTTTCATTAGGCAATAGTGAAGCACAACTATGGCAATACTAATTGAAAAATATCAATATGGCGAATGTTTAGTTAACACCCTAAACGGCCATTTTTCAATTCTCTTACCATTCATAACATTAGAATGTCTTGCTCTCTGATTGGCTGCCGGAATTGGTTTCCAGAGTCCTCTAGTATTCGCGAATTTACCGATAGATGGAGTCAAATTATTTTTTCACTACTTTTATTATATAAATAAACACATAATATAGAAAACATAAAATAAGGCATTAATTAGAAATAATTATAAATAAAGGAAAGGCTAATGGATTTAAACATAACAATTTTTTTTAAATATTTATAGATTTTCTTTTTTTTTTTCGGCTTTAAAATATCTTTTCTCCTGTAGAAAACGAACTTTTGGAGTAGATTTATCTGTCACTTCTAGCAGTCTCATCTCTTCACGTATAAAAAATACGGCTTCGTAGAGTAGCTCTCTCCATTGATCATCAAGCTAAGCAATACGAATAAACCGTGTCTGTTTCCCAAGCTTCAGAAAAAGGCATTCTCTTAAATAGTCATCAAATCCTTTCTCAATAAACTTTTGAAAAAAAATAGGCCTATTGATTGTCCTCCTAAAGTCATCGAAACAAATTTTCAGCCCATTTTTCTCTCAAAGAATAATCCGGGAATACTATAACAGACAGTTATAACGACAACAGTGTCACTGCGAACTGTCTCATCAAGCATTTGCCACGCCTTCAACACATATGCGGCAGTTTTCTTATCAGTTGCCCAGACGTGCAAGACCTGCTTAGACCATCCTTCCTGATTATTTGCAGTTGATCTGTTCACTCCTTGCAACTTCTTGTTTAATAATCGAATCGCATCATCCATTGCGAAGTCTCCGCCATATTTCATAGCTCTTGTAACTGAAACACCAATAATTTGATCGTAGATCCTGGCGACATAATCAGTTATTGAACCGCCTTGGGGCCAGTATTCAACTTCCATTTCGGTCTTTAGAAGATGCGCTCCAAAAGATCGTGATAAAAATTCCAGAGAAAGTACCTCTGAAATAACTGAGCTACCCCCAGCGTTGGGTATAGTTAACAACTTTAATGCTCCTTGCGATAATTTTATCTTCGTTAGAGGACAGAAAGTAGTAAGCTTAGTCATTACAACTGAACCCCTGTTCATCTTTAAAGATGAACGGAACTTGAATGGCTGGTCCATTATGCAGCAAACGTCCTCCCCGACATACAAGCCTGAAGGAACTCTTTTCCTCGTACTGTTTAAGGTCCTGTTTAGGGGACAAGATTTCTGACGAAGGACAGGACAAATCGTGGGGCGAAGTTGAGGTGCTAGAAGACTGGCGAGTTCGTCGGTAAGACATCATGGTAGATATTGTCATATTGTAATATAAACGCTTGTAATATAAGATAGTGTTAAGTTGTATTAGTCTTGTCTGAAATTGTCGAAATATTGTACAATATTTCCTTTTATACCATTCTATTGCACAATGTGGTGACAGGTACACGTTGGATATTCCAAGTTTAATGGAAATTCCTATGACTCATACGAATCGCGTCCAATCACGCCCGTTTCCCTTAACCGCCATTTTTTTCGAATCAGCGAAACATACAAAAAAAAACGCCAGTTTCTACACGTGTAGTTTTCTCTATAAGAGGTTTCTTTTGCGTAAAGAAACTAAGTTGTTTATCTAGAACAAATTTCTTCGTTACTATTTACAAACAATAGCTGACCTTTGCCCAACTACACTAAACGAAAATCTGTATTGCCTTGATAGTAATTCATCATCACGTGAGCAAAGCAAAACTAGGCCAAACTAGTACGTTTTGATGTAGGCAAACACTATAGGCTTTATTTAGTATAAAATAGTAAACTCTTTTTTTTCTTCCATTTTAATGGACTTTTTTTTATTCATTAAATAAACCAAAAATTTACGCATGGGTATAAATGTACAAAATAGAGGGGTGGAAGGGGGTGGGGATTGGAAAAAAAAATGCAATAAATATCTTTCTTTATAAATAAACAGAGTATTCTTCAATACAAATAAAAAAGCCAAAGATATTATTCAAATGAAGATTGTTTATATCATTGTTGTTGCATATTCTTTTTTCCAATGTTGTATCTTCTTTATGTTTTTTTCTCAAGTCGTAGTTTTGAACGTTGTATATATTTCTATTATTTGCAAGCTAATATATACAAGTTTACATTAATTTGCCATCGAATAGTTGCTTTTGGTATAATATGCTCTAATATAGTCGTGAATAAGAGATATATTATGTAGAAAAAAATATTTATACTCTCGCCATATGCGTCATCAAGTAACAATTTTTTTTCTATAGATTCCCTTATTTGGTATGAACATTATGAACATTCCAGATAATCATGAGTAACACGTTCTCCCATATACAGATCATCAAACGTCGAAACCATCCAGAAACTATATGTATATATTCAAATACATTGTTTTACAGACTTTTTAATATATTGTCCTCAGTATGCCAATGGGCTGAATTCTTCACCTTTCAATCATAACATGGTAATGTAGATGCAAATCTTGATTAAGTTGTTAAAAATGCAATGATACCATCTCCTCCATCTTCCCTTAGCTGCCTGTGCATTAGGCTTTCGTCATTTTCAATGAGCAGCGAGCTTTTCCAATGTCGTTTATAGCTATCTGATGCTGTTCGTAGTTACATCAGAAAGGGAACAACGAGGTTATGACTGGCTATTGGCTCTAAGCATTAATCACCACAACCAATAAAAAATAACATCCGGTTGGCGCGAAAAATTCAAAAAAAGAATGTCTTGATTTCGTTATAGTTTATTAAATAACAAATACAGTATCTATTATGGATTAAACGTAGAAAAAACTGCTACTTACTTAATTCAAGTTTTTTATTGAAATATCAACAAAGAAACACTCCCTAATCCTTATTCTTTTAATAACGCGATTTACGCAAACTATTGTTATTACTAATTAAGGAAAATAATGCTAATAGTAAAAAGAGCTTCTACGCTCTTTCCTTTGAAATAGTAGCGAGACCGTGAAAATAGATACTTTACTTTCCAAATACATAAAAAAGACAAAAAAAAATAATACAAATAAACGAAACTAAACGTTTCATTCAATAGAAAAGCTAATTAATAAGTGAATCTATCTAATTTTAGCTTTTCTATGGAAAAATAACAGGATAATATAATAGAATAGATCGATATTTGGATTGTTTTAATATTTTACATGCGCAAAATTGCTTCAGTTTGTTCGTCAGCAAGTGCCGAAGCGGAACGAACTATTATCTACTCAAAGACGGCTTTAGAATGCAATGAAGTATATTAACTATTTTGTCGTTTAGTTAGTCCACCATATATATATCGCTTCAATAGTATTTTCAACAACACTACAACTCATTCCTTAACAATAATGTCTGTTTCACGAGCTCAAATTCGAGCCGCTGAGGCATATTGTAAAAGACAAAGAGGGAATGTCAACGTAAAAAAAGTTTGTAAACTTGTTTGTTTATTTGTTTATATCGTTTATCTTTTGTCTTAAGTAGCTGTAAAATATTTCTTTGTAAAACTTAGATAAACAGAGAAAGAAAAAAAACCGATACTAAGTCAAAAGTTTTTCCTTCCGACGGATTTCAAACAACTGATTTCGCACTAAATAGATCATTTAATTCAAGAAAACAGAGTCTTTATAGACCATGGAGCCCTTCAGATTATCTGTAAAGTGTTATATATCTCTCCTATTTTTTTATCTTATCATTTAATTCTTTTTTATAATGTTTAACTATTAGGTCGCAGACTTCAACTTCTGATGGTGATGATGACTCTGATTCCGAAAAAACACGCGAAGAACCTTCGAAAGTTCTCTATTGTAGAATGTGCGCACACTTGAAAATTCCACCAGCTAAGATATTCTTTAGGAATTTGACGAAAAATCAGATTTCTGTTTCTTATCGCATTCTTGGACCAGAGGGGGCGAAGGCTTGTGCTGCTGCCTTATCGGTAAGTTGGGAAGTAGAGATAATTAGATGACTTACATTCTCTCGATTATTTCGCATAGTTTTGTCAAGTTTAATCTAAAATATTTTAGGAAAATGCTCACGTTGAAACATTTGATATGACGGGAAATGAGATTGGAAATAGAGGGGCACGTTACATGGCAGAAATGCTTCATGAAAATGTTTATCTAACTTCATTAGTACGTATACTTTATATACCCGATAATAGACCGCTTAGAACTTTATGTAAGTATAGGCCTTACTTTTCTCCTACTCTATATTCTTTCAACTCCTCAACTCACTTCTTATTTCTATGTATTTCGAAATGTTTGTTCTCCCTTCTATCTAATAAACACAATCTGTTCAATATATCTCTCCCCCATATGATATAAATAACGTATAGTGTTATATAGAAACCATTAAGATATTCATTATTAATTGTAAATTATTCTTCTACTCTTTGAAGATATTGGCAGAAAATGGCATTTCGGGAGAAGGCTTAAATCTATTATCTCAAGTTTTACCATTAAACAAAACCCTGAAGTCGTTTGACATCTCTGGAAACGATTTAACGGAGAAAGACTCAACTGCAATTGCTCATATTATCAAATTTAGTACAACGTTAAAAGAGTTAAAGGTATCGCATAATGTATTCGCTGAAAAAGGTGGTATAGAACTTGGTCCAGCTATAGGTAGGCCGAAAACAGTATAAGACGTAAACAAAAATAAAAAACAAATGGTTCGTTGACGTTTTTTCAGCCGACAGCGAAAGCGTTCAACACTTGGATTTAAGTTGGAATCATCTGCGATTGAAAGGAGCTATTGCTGTAGCAGACGGGATTAAGGTTTGCCAATTATTTAAAACAAGTTATTACAAGTTTAACGCGCGTTTCACCATTTTTCTAGAAAAGCGTAACACTTTTGTCAGTAAATATTAGCTGGAATGGCTTCTATCTACCTGGTTCTAGAGCCCTTTGTCGAATGTTGGAAGAGAATGAAGTATTACAGGAATTAGATATATCAAGTAATCGGTTGAATAGAGAATGTATTGAAGTTATTTGCAACGGTTTAAAAAAGAACAAAACTCTCAAAGTATTAAAGATTAATTCTAATCCCATGACTGGTGACGGAGCTATTCACCTTATTCAAACCATTCAAAACAACCCGCAAATAGCAATTAGAGAGTTAGATTTATCTGGCCAAACTGTTGATAAACTATTTTTAAATACTGTTATTGAAGCGGAAAAGGCAAGAGGGGAATTAATTGTACGTCACGGCGTTGTGTTTGGACACACTGATACAAGTCAGGAAGCTACTGAATTTGTCAACGATGATCCAATGATGGTGTTGATGGAATACACGAGGCAGATGAATATGCGCTTGGTTGATTTATTTACATCGTTAGACGCCGACGGAAGTGCTTCTCTTACTAGACAAGAGTTTAGAGATGGTTTATTGGTTTGCACTTATTTTCGATTAATAATTCTTCCTCTTATCTCGATATTCTTAACAGAGCGTAAATATACCGTTAAGTTCAAGGTGTCTTGATAGGCTAATTAACAAACTCGATATGGACGGAGACGGTGAAGTTGATTTTAGGTGCAAATTGAAATAAAGTAAAACAGATGGCGCTTTTAACACTATCTTTACTTATTATTTGCAGTGAATTAATGGTGGGTCAGAAGGATCATCGGCGTAAGATTGCTCAAATACAAAGCGACCCAGACGGATCGGGTAACGACGAACTAAGAAAAATAGCGGAAAAAATAACGAAACTTTTAGAGCAAAGGAAAAAAATTTGGTCTATGGAAAGAGAAAAAGCTAAAAGAAGGAAAGAAGAGGAGAAATTGAAGAAAATCGCAAACATGACTATGATGGCAAACGTATTAAAAAAGGGAAAGTCTAAATCGAAGAGTAATAAACGAAAATAGGATGAAGAAACTTTCAAAATTTGAAGAAGAATTGAATATTATCTCTCTTATTTCTCTATTATTCCTTTTGCTAAATGAAAATAAAGAAAAAACTTTATTTCTTATCATAAAATTTAATAAGAAATACGATGGGAAAAATTGAAGTTTCTATGATAAATTATAGCATTCAAAAGAATAGAAATGCAATAAACTTTTCGAAAGAAATTCATTGAAGAGAAATTTTAACAGAAAAGTAACTCAATATCCTCCTTCTTTTAGAATAAAAGTTTTTAGATATATAAGATTGTATTCAGAATTGTCAACAATAGAAAACAAGAATGAGATAGACTAGTTTTACTTGAATTTAATATATTCAATTAAATATAACTATACACTACCTACAGAATGTAGCATGTATATGATTGGCAACTGTAACACGAAAAGGGCAAGGTATAGGAAGATATTTAATATGAAATTATATAGAATTCTCTTTCTCACAGACAAGGAGCAAATCAATAGCAACTCTCTTTGTCATACTACCTAAAAGGCCACCTTTTTAACGGTCTGTACTCTTAGGGTGGGATATATATTAGATAAATATATCTTAACATTTCAGAATACATATTTGCTTCTTTTCTTTAACTTTACAAGAAAAGAAATATAGTCTCATTCTTCTCTTGAATGTTCTGGAGAAAGTTTAATTCTCTTTTAACATAGTGGTAGATATTATTTTGCCGCTGACTCTATGAAAAAGTGTTGTTGGCTACATCGAACTGTTTGCCGTATAAAAATCTGCTCAAATGTCAGGAACTTATTACTACTGTCTTATCAAATCACTAATATAGAGGTTAGTCTTAAAAACTTTTCGGATGAAAACGAAACGGAGTCATAGTCCTTATTTATGCTTTTCTACTGGTACATTAGTTGGTATATACTTAAGTATTTATGTATTCACGAGCAAATGTAACATAAACAATGACAATAACAATCAACGACTATTCTATAATAAAAATAGTAATTTTGTAAAAAAGTCTCTATATATTGGCGTTCTCTCTACTGCAAATTTTCTGGATACAAGAGCTAAAGCATGCCAAAAAACTTGGGGTAGTACGAAAGGAGCCACAGTTAAATTTTACGCCCAAAGTGATCATCACGACGAAAGTATTGTTAAATTGTCATCTGATATTGACGACTCAGTTTATCCACCACAAAAGAAATCATTTAGAATGCTACAACATATGTGTCGATTATCAGATTCGTATGAATGGTTTATGAGAGCCGATGATGATTCTTATATAAAAATTGAGCAATTAATTAAATTCTTAAATGGCATTGACTCCAATCAGCTACACTATATTGGTCAAGCTGGTTTTGGACGGATGGATGAAAAATTGGGCCTAGGAACATCTATCTATTGTATGGGGGGTCCAGGTGTAATATTTAGTAGTGTTCTACTACAAAAAGTTTGTCCTCATATTGAAAGCTGCTTAGGAAATATTACAAGTAAGCACGAGGATACAGAAATAGGTAGATGTATCAATAGACATATCGGTATTAACTGTACATCAGCCTATGATTTGAGACAACTGTTTTATTTTCATTACGCCGAAAGGAGTGGATCGTTTAGCGGCCCTTTAGATGGCTTAGTGGCGTCTATAATGAAAAATGCAATTACTCTACATCCAATCAAGCGTAAAGAATATTTCTACAGATTTCATTTTCGTCTACTTGGAATTAAAGCAATAGACTTAAGGGCAAAGATACAGAAATTAAAAACGAATTTTAAGAATACAAAAACATCGAAACAGTCGGTAAACACTTGGTTTTCTTTGGAATATAATACCATTGTTACGCATCAGCAAATAGTGCCAAAAAAAAGGCTACCGGAACCCTGGAGAGCCTTTTTCAAAAACATCTACGGAAACATATTCGTCAATCTCAAAACTGAGCTATTAAATTTAACAGTTGATATCTCAAAGTTTAATGATAAACAAACAAAAGCCTATTATACTTATAATCCCATTTCTGGAATAACCTGCCATTTTGCGTTACACTTTGAATCTAGAAACAAATTGAATAGAAAACGAAGGCTCCTTGTTGAGCAGAAATTCACTTTACCTGAAATTAGGATAATTGAAAATAAACCCACAACAAAAAATAAAACACGTAATCATTTTATTTGGCCTGTGTTTTCACCCTCAACTTTACAATCTAAAAAGCCTAACCGATATATCCAATTGGTAATTTCGCTAAGCAATCGTTATTCGACTTTTAAAAGATTTATAGAATGTTTATCAAGAGTTGTCTTTCCTTCAAAGAAATTCCACGCCAACTTATTCGTTGCACTCGCTGCAAATAATACAGAGGATACCAATGAAAAAATCATTGAACTCATTAAAAAAACTCAAAATCTCTTTCCAAATAGAGAAATTAAATATACTATTATAGATAAACCTTTCTCTAGAGGATATTTTCTTCAAAAGGCAGCAGATTATTTCCCAGACACGACTCTTTTGGGCGTTTTCGATGTTGACTTAGTCATTACAGAGGGAGTTATAAGAAGATTAATCGACAATACTATTGCTGGAAAACAAGTTTATTTTCCCATATTTTTCTCTCATTTTAATCCTAATGTCACAGGTAACAAGTCTTTTGAAAATGAAAATATTCACGATAGTCAAGGAACGTGGAGGTCAACAAGTTACGGAGTTGTTGGAATTTATGCGGGAGATTTACGAAAAATAGGAGGTTTTAATATAAAAATAAACGGGTGGGGAACAGAGGATATTGATTTTGCCGAAAAAGTTATTGGACATAATTTAACAGTGTTTCGCAGTATAGACAAAAATATGATACATCTTTATCACCCAATTCGCTGTCTAGTCAACAACGCTATTCAAGAGAATATGTGTACTGGTATTAGATCTGTAATTTCAGGGTCTCAAAATTATTTGGTAAGTCTGCTAACAGATAAACGTCACAAGAAAATATATAATAGATCGCCATTATACATAAAAAAAAAAAAAAAAAGAGGATAGCAGCACTTGTTTTCGTTTGATTAAATATGAAACAAGAAAGATCTGTTGAATGACACAACCCGTACAAAGAGAGTTTTCTTACTTTACAATTTTAGACTTTTGGGGGAAACGCCCTTTTATTATTATCAATTTTTCATAATTAATAATTTTTCTGCTTCGAATGTATTTGCATGATAGATTAAGTTTCTATTTTACAATTAAACACCGACGATTCTTACATGTTGACAAAGAGATTTGAATGTCTACTAAATTGTATACAGTGATAGCTCTACTTGAATAATTTAACTGTACGTAATCCGATTTTAAGACTCGAAAATATCATAAAATAAATTTGTCCAATGTGGAAAAGAATGAGATCCAAAGAAGTAAAGTCTAGGCCACGATCAATTATTCTAATGGAATAATAATCAATTATGCCAGAAGCATATCGAAACCTAGAAGAGTATCGGCTATTACATCGCAAATCGATAAAATCTTGAATGGTTCGTTCTTTGCAATTTCACTGGCGTGTGGAATTGTATCCGTTATCCAGAACGTGTCAAATTCGATACCGCTGCGATTTCCTATAAATTTTTCATAAGACTTCTTTGGGAAAACAGCGTGAGTAACATAAGCTCGAATTGACCTTGCTCCTTTGGCTTTTAAAACCTAAATTAAAATATAGTAAAACTGTGTACACTGTAATATCTTCTCAATAAGCACAGACCTTTGCACACTCTATTAAGGTTCCTCCACTCTGAACTAAATCATCAACTATAATAACATCAGCATCTTTACCATCTCCTATTGAAAAACAAATATTTATTAGCGAATCTATAGTTTTAATGTAAGGTTTTGTTTGATGAATACAACCTTCTTTAATAGTCACTATCTTCTTGTCCTTTTCCCTTATCTTATTGCAAATAATTATTGGCAAAGGAAAATTATCATCAAATATTCCTCTGAAACGTTTGCAAGCTCCATCGTCTGGGAATGCAATTGCAAAATTATAAGATTTTCCACAACTTTGACCCTCCATTTTCATTTTTCTTAGTTCTCTCGTTAGCAAGGGAATGCCCGTCTCTAAACGAGGTATGGTACTGTCTCCAAAATAAAACCGTATTTGAAGAGCATGAATGTCCAAAATAAGCAGCTGAGTTGGTCCTCTTGATGAAAGGGGTGTGCTAGATAGCATATTTGCCAATGTCTGCAAAAAATTAAAATGAGTAATAAAAACACTGTCAGCATTTTTTTAATTAACCTTAGCAGTAGCTATTTGTCCCTCTCTGTCAACTCTTTCCATCGTTCCAGTGGGAAAATATGGAACAATTACGGTTAAAGATCTAGCCATATATTTGGGTAGTGCATATATTACTCCTAGTTGTTCAAAGATAACGGCTGGGTCATGGAAACTCGCAAGAAAAATGATATCCCTTCCAGCCATTTCTTTTACTTCCTCTATGAACAGATTCGGAAAACCGTCATCAAAAGGAACCCACTCAATGATATTCTTAAACTTGACAGATCGTCTCTCTATGGTACCTTTATCAATTTTCGGTACATGCGAAGATTTCCTCTTTTCACAGAGTTCTTCAATTTTTTTAGCTAAGCTATGCATTGACGAATGTGCAAAAAGCCATATGGACGGTCTATAGTGAGCAGAATAAATTCCTGGGGATAAATCATTGTTATCTGACATGCTGAAGAAATTTTGGACGGTATAGATTTTTTAGTTAGAAATTGTATTTCGTGTTTTGCAATGTAAAACACTCGCCCAAACTAAGGAAACTGGTGAAAATGTAGGTCCGGTGCTCCGCTCAAGAAATAAACGATCTATTTTAATTATAGTTCACTTACCGAATATGTAGAACATCTCTACCAAAAAAAGTTATCTAAAAGTTAATTTTTGGTACTGCGATCAAGTGACGTCTCTTAAAAATAATCCCAAATCGTATTGTAGTTTAACATTTTGAGTTCTTGAGAAGCGCGATTGGCGTCTTGTTTATTTTGCGGTGTGATAAAGAGCTTTATCTGCAGGTAAGCTTTCTGACACATTTTCCGCAGGGCGACTTAATTAATTAGATTTAGCTACCTCAGATGAACTAATCATGAATAACTGCCTGAACTTCCTACTTGTCTTGCTCTCATTTTCCAGAGTTAATTGTATTGAATTATCAACTGATAAGAGTAATTTACCTATGGATAACTGTAAGTATTGAAAAATTTGCTTGAAAAAAATTGTTTAATCGAATATACAATAGCATCATTGAAAGAGAAAAAGTACGGTGTAAGAACCACACCGACTCCGACAGGTAGATTGACTGTTATAACAATTATGAATCGCTAATTACCCATCCGTTGTATATTAACAGATTTTAAAAATATAGACCCTAGTGTAAGTCTGTGGGGACCTGTCATAGCCATTATTATTGTCACCATGTTAATCGTCTTTTTATTGATGATATTTAAACAATGCTCGGGTCAACAGTCTGGAGGTGACTGGTTGTTTTATCACGAGTATTCTAGCTTTACTAACAAAAAGGCCTCTACCTGTTTCTTCTTGTCTTTCCCTTTCATATGAATTTGATAAGGAATAAGAAACAATTCAGATGAAAACTTTCAATACTTAATTTTCCGTGTTACTTTTCAATGTAACAAAATATAAGTAATTAGGTTTCTAGTAGGAATTTTAATGCTTAGTCTATTTTTCAAGCATTTGCTGTTTGCCTGTTGGTTGCTTTCTATCCCTACAGCAGTATAAGCAACCAGAAGTAGGTAAATATATCATTTATCTGTGTACGACTGGTTGTGGTTCTTCCATTATTTAACTAAATAGTAACTAGCATGACGGCCTCTTCTCTTATGCTTAGTATTTCTAACACAGCTTTCACTAACATTACTAAAATGAATGTTGATGGATCAAGTCTTCCTCAGCTAACAAGAACTGATATCGCTTTAACCATATCATTTATTGGAGTTTTCTTTCTACTAATATTCTGTTGCTTCTTTGTTAACTTCAAGCGAAAACGGTTTTTTAGCCGTGCTAATAATGCCAGCTCGAATGGTATCTTTCAGATTCCTGTGCAATTTTTATCATTCAATATTTGATTATTTTTTAATCAACAGAGGGAGCCGCTGTTCAATTAAATATAAACGTGGAATGTAGGAGCGAGAGGGGTAGAGCCGCCCAACTTGTACCTGGACAACCAACAACACCTCCACCATCTTACACTGCTGTTGAACGGGAAGTATCATTTATATCTGACATCAGTCAGACTGAGAGTATGATAGATGAACCACCCGAGTATGAAACAATTTTAAGTGGAGGAAAACCAACGCGAGTATTGCGCAAGTCGCTACTACGATCTAGTTCTGATGCGACAACATCTAAACCCCGCTCTGCAGTAACTGTGCGAAGGACCGAGTCTGAATGTATACCACTAAGAAAGAAGCCAGCCGAAGAAGAGGATGAGTATAGAATGGCCACGCGATTGAGAGACCAAAGCATACAGGAAGAAACTGACCCTGAATATGAAAATCTGCCGCCAATGAAAGTTGTCCCTAAACGACCTAGTAAAGATACCTAAGGACTACTACTAAACCGTTTTGCTCATATTTTAAATATTGCGCTTGTTATGATTCCTATTGTTGAATTCCATCTTTTAGATTTAGTCTCAAACTTTTCGTCAAACGTTGTATTGGTTTAAGGGAATACGCATAACAAAGCACGTTGGCGAAAATGTCCTTACTTTCCTGGGAGAATGATACCATCGTACTGTGTAAAAAAAATGACATTAGTTCTAAATTTCTAAACTGTTTTAACAAATAAATGTTTGACAAGTCTCAGAAACTTGGGTATAAGTTTGGTCAGTCATAGCTTATATCAGACAAGTTTTTCATCCCTTTCTATTTTCATAGAAAACAGTAAATTTAGTAAGCAACTTACTTTACGTTGGAACCATTTGATGGCATCCTCTTTTAGTACACGGTGAGAAGCACCGATTTTGGCGGTCTTCTTTCTTCTATGTGGTACGTTGAAACCTGTAAAAAATATTGTCTTATTCGAAGTACTAGCAAAGCCAATAGACAGAGTAGGTTGCAGAACAATTTTTATATTAGCGTTTAAATTTAATGGAAAAAATTTAACGTAGCAAAATTTCCTATGCCAAAAACGCTGAAATAAAATAGTAGGACAAATGTATACATACCAGCTCTGGCTAGGACGATGTAGAAGTCCATTCCGTAAATACCTATTCCAGGATCATACTTGATTCCAAGATCAATATGTTCGTTAATTCCGAATCCGAAGTTTCCAGTATCAGAGAAGTTTCCCTTCCTCAATTCAAATTCCTTAACTTTTAATCCTTTTTCGAGGATTTCTTCCGCCTTTGAGCCTCTTACTGTGCAGTGTACGGCGATTTTTTCATTTCTTCTAATTCCAAATGAACGGATTGTGTAGTGTGCTAAAACGATATTTTAGTGTTAAGATAGCTTTTTCCCCTCATCCTATTAATATTTACCCTTTGAAAAAACTGGAGTTTGACCAGTCAACTGTTCGAGCACCTTAGCGGCCCTAGTCAATCTATCTCCAGACTCGCCAACGCAGATGTTCAAGCACAACTTCTGGATTTTCAAATCCCTCATAACATTTTTTTCACGTTTCTCATCTGAGCTCGTTTTCTTGGTTTTCGCCTGCAAAAGTAATTCTTTGTAAAATAGGGAAAACCACACTGGGTGATAGGTTCAATATTAATCCTCTTTTTAAGTTAAAATAGTAATAAGTTTTGCCAAATTTTATACTGAGTTTTAGAGATGACATAAAGAACTCTTTATTCGTCATATTGGGTATATCAAGAATAAAGAGATTGTCAAGAAATTGTTGGATTTAGTTCAGAAATATAACAAATCAACATACCGACATGTTGACGACCGGAAAAGGAAATTACATTCTTCAAGTTCAAGGCCATCAACCTTGATTTGGAGTGTTTCGGTGTATGGTGATAACTGGTAAAAATTCCCGCTTTCAGATTGAAACATACAAACATTTATAGGAGAGAATTAATCAGAGCAGTTTGTCTTGTTTTATAATTATTCATAAGCCTCTTGCTTATATTCTGTTTGTAATCTATGTCAGATGTCAAATTTCAAAATATACTGATTTGGACATAAAACACAATTTTTAGAACTTCAGAAATAAAACTAAGCAATTAATAAAACCATTAAAGTAATTAAAAATTTTGCGGGAGTTACTTTTCCAAAGTAAAATTTTAAGATTAAATATTTGTTTCATTTATAACATAAGCATACACGACAAAATAATAGAGCTGATCAGGAACCCGATTTTTACCAGATTTCGGTGGGCGGAAATTGGAGAAAACTAGTTCAAAATCGAATTTCCTCAATTACGGTCTTAAAGTCCAAAGGAAATCTTTATTACGTTGACACAAGATGGAATTTCCAACAAACCAATGCTACAATTAATCTACAAGATATTTTATCCATCGACATTTTTATTTATGAAAGATAATCAGCTGTTACCCAAGAAATGTCCTGTCCGTCAAGAAAAGATCTTCAAAATTACTTCAAAAAACGACTACCACCTATCAAATGGTTACCAAAGTATTCTTGTCAACATCTTCAAGGAGATATCATTGCAGGTTTAACTGTTGCCCTTACTGTAATTCCTCAAGGTCTAGCTTACGGTCAAATTGCTCATTTACCCGCGCAATATGGATTGTACAGTGCATTTTTATGTTGCTTTGTCTATTGCTTGTTGGGAACGGCTAAAGATGTTACCTTAGGTCCCACTGCTATTATGTCAATGCTAGTGGCTCATTATTCCGAAAATTTTGGTAATAACATAGCACTGTATGCAGTTGCTTTAAGTTTTTACTGTGGAATTGTCCAATTTATTTTGGGTATTTTAAATTTGGGCATAATTGTCGAATTTGTTTCATCATCAGTCCTTAGCGCATTTACTGGAGCGGCTGCTATAACTATTGCAGGAGGCCAATTAAAGCATCTTTTAGGCATAGATTAAAGAAATAATTCATTATAGCTTATTAAATCTTCTGAGAATACTCACATGACTCTTTATCAAATTCTTCTAATCAAACCGAGAAATATTATTATATTATTATTTAAGTCTGACTGGTATTTTATTCTTTTATCTATGCTTAAAGGTTTAAAGAATACAACAAGGTCAGGAGATCTTTTAGATCAACTTATAACAGTATTTCAAAATATCTCTACAATTAATAAATATGATATAATACTCTCTGTTATCTGCATAATCACATTGATATTTTTAAAACAATTACGATCTATAAACTGGACAAGCCCACCCACATCTATATTACAAACTGTTTGTAGGAAGATTGTATGGCTGACAGGAACATCTTCAAATGGTATTGTTGTCTTATCATCAGCCGGAATCGCTGCCTCTCTTCTTGCAAAAAATATAGATGTATTTTCGATGACTAAAGGTAGCAAAAAACAATTACATTGTAATTTAAGCACACTTAGCTTTTTTTATAGGCGTGGCAGCTGGTCTTCCGCCCTTTAGACCCCCGCATTTATCAGCAACAAATACAACGTCATGGGATGTTCTTAATAACATCGGAACTGGCCTAATAATGATTCCTCTAATAGGTATTGTAGAATTAATGGCCATTGGAAAAGTTCTAGCCAGAAAAAATGATTATACAATTGATTGTAGTCAAGAATTAATAGCTATAGGAGTAGCCAATGTATTAGGTTCATTTGTTTCTGCTTATCCAGTCACAGGAAGTTTCAGTAGGAGTGTTGTTCAGTCAAATAGTGGTGCTAAAACAACATCAGCAGGTATATTTACTGGGACTGTGGTTATAATATGTTTAGCGAGCTTAATGGATTTTGTTCGATTTATACCTAATCCAGCTTTGGCATCTGTAATATTTTGCGCAGTTCTTCCAATGTTTGATCCGTCTGCCTTAGTGAAATACTGGAAATTAAGTAAACTTGATGGCTTCATTTGGTTCCTTACTTTTACTCTATCTATTCCTTTGGGTATTGAAGTGGGATTGGCGGTGGGCATGGGTTTTTCACTCTGTTTTTTTGTGTTATATCCATCAGCTCGACCAAGAATTATATATGAATTTCAAGATAACTGTACAATAATGAAAATATATGAAAAATTGACCTTCGCAGGATCGGATTATTTAATTGAAGCAATAAGAAAACAATTGAAACGCACAAGTATAATATTAGACTTGACATCAATGAATAGCTTGGACCCATCCATCGCCCTCGTTCTTTCCCAAATTAGCAGAGAAGCCGGAAATTATGGGTTTATAATGATAGCCAGCAAAGAAGTTGAAATTTTTCTGAAGAAAGTTGATATCAAATGTGGTAGCTCTATAAATGACTCTTTAAGAGAAATTCGCTGTGATTGATAAATTAATTTATATACTGTACATATAAATTTATATATATAAAATAAATAACAATGATTCTTGAAGTTTACAGTTAAAGATCTAAATTGTACAGTTGTTTATGTAAAATTTCTAAAAATTTCTTCTTGCTATTTAAAACTTTTTTTAGAAACTTCGAAATATCTTACTTAGATTTCGAATATATTTCTAAAGATTAAAGAGAATGTTTCGGTCACGTTTGCGAATACGCACCAGTCTTGCCGCACAATCTGAGCGATAATTTGAATTTGTCAGAACTAGAAAGTTAAAAAGCGAAAATTATTCCCTTTTAGATACTGTAACGTTTTTTTCTTATAAATAATCAGAAAATGGATGATCGAAATTCAGAATTGATGCGTTTTGTTGAACACTTGAAGAATAAGTAAGTTAATATATATAGTTCAATTTGTTTTTGTTAGGCAAGTTTCTCTTGTGAAATATTTGGCTCTTTCCTGAAATCAGGGCCAATAATGTCAAGATAATTGAAGTTAAAAAAAATTTTTTGAACCTGTCGTAAATTTCAATCTACAGTCGAATATGTTAATGGTCTCTTTGAGACCCTATATAAGTTTTTAAGTTATCTTAATCAAATACATATGATGATTTTTTGAATTACATATCATTTATATTCCACCTGTAGCACATTCAAAACCCCAGAGGAAAAGGAAAAAAAATGGCGTGGAATTGTATTCAAAATCCTCAGCGAATTCAATCCCAGATTCGATCATCCCAAGTACATGTACAAGTTTTTTCAATTCTCTGCTGCCAAATGCCCTAAGGCTTTCTTTACTGAAGATATTCCGCTATTTTTCGAGTGGGCTCTGTCATGCATCTTGTATAAAATGAATGATTCTGATTTAGATCCTGAAATAACAGAAGAATTATATGATGTTGTTCTTCATATTGTTCAAGTTTACAGATATACTGACGATAAATGTTTCCTTGTCATTCTGAGAAAGATTATTGAAGTTTTTCATGGTTGGCTATTTATTAATTTTTAAATTTTACTCTAAATTAACAATGAATTTTTAGAAATTGTAAATATGAGTACTACTGATCTAAGTTCGAAATCTATCCATATTTCGTCATTGCAAAGTCGAAATGAATTTATTTCGAAAGAAGAGAATATGACTCTACCATGGCCTAAAGTGTGCCCAAGTGATGATAGTATTGTAGAGCTTACTTGTTTTTTATGGTAATATATGACTATCCCTTTGTAAATATAATATAAATATAGTTTCTCATTATCAGTGAAGTTTTAAGCAAACTTGCAGAAGAGTTTTTATTTTATTCAGAAATAAGAAGTAAATTATGGAATTTGGCAATAAAAACATTTCATCACGGCTGTATTAAAATAAGAGCAGTAAGAATTTGTTTAAAAACGAATTTCTTTAGTTTTTAAATATTTTCATTTCAGAAAAGTTGCTTATTACTTTTGAAACTTATCAGACTTGGATTCTATGAAGATAAAAATAAAATCGTTATTGCATCACTTTTAACTACTTCACTTAAATACACTGTTAAGGAAGAAAATCCTCTTAGTAATAATTTTACGAAAATTGTCACTCAATTATGTCATTTTATAGTTGAACAAAAAGATATTGATTTGTTATGCTTGTGCATTACTGGATTATCTAACGATAAACTCGAAGATACATTGAAAAAGTTAAACAAGTCAAATAGAAAAGATATTGAAAAAATATTACAAAGTCACTTGAAGTTAGATATGAAAATTTTAGCAACCCCTAATTTTGGAATGTATTATAAAATAATTTTTGAAAGGCTTTATGGGAACATATCTTTACAGGTATAAACTGTTGAAATATTTTGTGTTTTGTACCATTCTGAAGATATTTTTTCTACATTTAGCAACAACCTCCAGATCTATTAAGAGCTTTGATTATGGCAGAGAATAGCTCGCTTGGTAGATCAGAAACTGCATCAAAGATAGTAAACAGTTTTGATTTTTCAATGCGTCCAGTTAATGAAACAAATTTAGAGAATATTTATCAGCATGTAAATTTGATATCAGCGTGCGAAATTGATGTTACAAATGATGATCGAGTTAAAGGGGGTGTACTAAGATTCGTGCAAGCTGGTGTTAGCAAATACACATTGTTAGGGAAGACTTTTTATGGATTGATTGGAGGATGTTTAAATTGGGCTATTAAGAAAAAAATTTTCATGGAGCTGATATCAATACCTTGGATATCTGATCACTATTCCCTTTATGATTTTACACCTGATGATAGTAAGGTCTTAGAAGAAGCCAATAGAAATATTCAAAATAGAGATGATTATATAAAAGTTAAGTTACTCTGTTTACACTTGATAGTGTTCATTGACAAAGATTTATGTATATCTTGGAGAAGCCAAATATTTAATGGTTGTTTAGTAAGTCATATTTTTTATGAGTTATAATTTATTTTTAATTAACTTCATCTTACTTTCTCAGAGCGAAGCAAATGAATCTATCAGAAAGCAATCCGTGTCTTTGCTTCCACATTTTATTAATCTAAACCATCGACTGCAATCACTTAAAGAATCTCTGAGGTTTATTATTTTAAATCGTTTCTAGAAATAACTATAACTTTTTTTTATCAGTTTAATTACTGACGAAAAAGACAAAGAAATGCTAGTAACATTTTTAAAAGCTTTACCATTATTGCCTTGTGGTTTATCAAAGAGAATAAATTACAAACTGTAAGTGTGAAATTCTACCTTGCTTGATGCCTAATAGAAGCTTTTCTATCAAGATTTAAATGTCAAGACTATTGTCTAACTTACGAGTCCGCTTGTGACGTATGTGATTGCAACATACCTCAAATGAATCAATCATCTGCAGATCATCCTTTAATCAATTTATTATGGAAATGTTGGTTGGACTTATACGACAAGGAATGGATTCGAGATAATAAAGAATTAATAGAAAGTTTGTTTTATAATATTGGTATTTTTAATTTTAATATAATTTAATTTTTTCAGTTTTAATAAAATCGTTCTTTCGATTGGCAAATCATGCACATCATATTAAAAATAGTACTAATATTTTGAAAGCTCTAGTGTTATACGTAAATTTTTTGCTCTCAGAAGTTGAAAGTATTCGAAATCTTGCAGCATCTGGTTGTATTCGTATATGCGATGGAGAATTAAAAAATGCTTTAGTTAAACAAATTTGCGAAACAATGGAAAGTAATCTTGAAAGCTATCAAAGGGTTAGTTTTTTTATTACTATTATTATTATGATTATTCTTATTATTATACAAGATATATTAATTTTTCTTAAAGATATTTTTAATGAAAATCTTGGGAAAAATTGGTGAACAAATGAAAGAACCATCGGTAATAATTAAAATAAATATATCTCTTTTTAATATTAATTAGTTTCATCTGTAAAGCTTCATATTATAATGGAACTTATTAGAAATATAGCTGTATGGAAAGGTGGTCAAGGGTTATATGTGGTTAGCGTCGCTGATTTAACTTTACACAGCCTAGTTAAAACTGCAAGTAGAAAGCCAAAGCAAATATTTTACTCGTTCGCTGATGAAATTTGTGAATTCCTGTTAAAAAATTTAATGGAATCTCCTTCGGAAGAATTAAACTCATGCTGTCAAGTTTTCGGTCATCTATCTCAAATATTTGAACATCAAATTTCTCAAAGAATGTTGGAATATTCTGTTCCAAGACTTGTTCGGGAATCTACAGGAAAAAGTGCTGAGATCTTAAGGGTGAATAAATTTTAGATAAATATTAAACGATATTAATATTTCTTCTGATATTAGGTCTTAGCCGAATTTCAAAATGAGGAAGTATCAACGATCGTATCAAATCATATTGGAATGGTCTTATCATATTTATTTTGTAATTCCAATAAGGAAGAGTTGGAAGAGGCGCTTATGTTTATTAGAAATATTACTAATAAAGAAATTTCCAAATTAATTTCTGGACAATTACATGAAGTTTATTTCGAACTCATATCAAAATTGGGAAAGTATAAGAAAGATATTTTGGAAGGCATGAGTCTTACTGTTATTCAATATGACGAAAATATTCGCAAAGACAGTCCTGCTAGTTTAGATTCAATTGCTAGCCTTCTACAGCCTCGATTTTTAGGTAACAATCCTTTCAGAGTTTGCTTTTCGATTGTCTAACGGATAAAATTTCTTTTATGATCTTAGGTTTATTAATTCATTTTGATGATTCCCTTCAAAATACCTACACTTCTGAATCACGAAAAAGAGAATTACTTGATTCTCTGGTGGAGTTATTAAAATTAATGGGACGAGAAAGAGTGACGCCAGTACGTATGCGAGTAATTACAACTCTAAAAATTTGTGGTGAAGAGCCAGCTCTGAAGGAGGCTTGTCTTCGAGCGTGGAGTGCATTTGTCCATTGTTTGAATTTTCAAACTGTCGGTCCTCTCTTGCCCACGATTGTTTGTCATCTTATGAAATATTTCGATGAGAGAAAAGCAAAAGTTGCCCATATACTTCGATATTTAATCGTTGAACATGAGAAAGATGTGGATAATTCTCTAAAATACTTGTTCTTTCTACCTAGTGGAAAGCCTGAATTAAAAGAGATTGAGAGAGTTATCGCAAATTATAGGATAAGGGTAAAGACAGAGGAGGACGTCCTGGAAGAACTGGAAATGCTATCTAATGCTGTTATGAACGAAAGTGCAACGGTACATTTGATAATCTTTCTTTGGCTAAACTAATAATAATCAATGATATATTTTTATAGGTTCGAATGCATTCCTTAAGGAGGTTGACGAAAGTTCTGGAAAAAAATGAAAACTTTATTTATAAACTGAAAACTCGAGATTCGGTTGTTCCGAAAACGCTATGCAAGCTTATTAATGTACTTTTACATTGTTGTGTTGATGCTGATGAAAAAACAAGAATTATTATTGCCGAATGCTTAGGAGAGTTGGGGGCAATTGATCCAGCCAGAATAGTATCCCAGGAGTCGTCCTCGGATAAATGTTTTCATTTATCAGTTATAAGTTCAGACTTTACTTTAGATCTTCTGATGGAATTAGCGAAATGTTTTTTAAGAGCATCTACAAGAGATATTCAAGATAATGTTGCTTACGCAATTCAGGTTTGTTTTTAATTGTTTAAAATTACCAAGATTTGGAATGACAATCATATCCTTATAGGAAGTAATGAAAGATACAGGGGAAGTTTGGCGGCGATTACCTAGAGAAATATGTGAGATTGTATCACCAATGGAAAAGTCAAGATTTAAATTAATGGCGGGATATGATTCAAAAAATATCAAGACTCCAATATTTAGTAATACTGAAAATTTTGAAAATTGGTTATTTAATTTTAGTTTATTCTTGATGTCGCAAACCACCGGAAGGGTTGGGAGAGTATTTGAAGCCTGTAGGGGTATTGTTAAATACGATAGACAAATCGCTCTCTTTCTATTACCATATGCAACATCTCATGTAATTATTGACGGTAGTATTTGTGTTTTTTACTAGAAAGCTCTCTTTAAAAACAGCATCTATTTCAGGATCACAAGAAATGACACAATTTATAATTCAAGAAATCTTGACGGTTTTAAATGTTGTCGTTGCTCAGTGGAAAGCGTCTTCCGAACTGCAATGCTTAGGAGTTCAAACTATATTTTCACTTCTGGACCATTTAAATAAGTTCATTATCCATAAGCCAGAACAGAAAATAGATAATGTTTTGAACAAGGTGCCCAATGATTTGATTTGTGCTGCAGCTTCCGCCTGTCAGGCCAACTGTAGAGCTATAAAGCATCTATTTATCCATATGCGAAATTTGAAAGATAAATCGGCCCATTTAGACTCTTTACAATCACTCTATTTAGCTCTAAATGAGCCAGATGGAGTTAAAGGTACTTGTAACATTCCCTAGTCAACGCTAGCTATATTTATATATCAATATAGGTATTGTTGAGATAAGAAGAGATAACTCGTCTCCTCTTCACCAAGTTGCAAGCTTTGAAAGCAACGGAGAGTTAGGATCAGCCTCTGTTTGCTATGATTTAGCTTTACAAACTTCAACTGCTGAAGAGAGTATTAATTTAAAAGCTGGGGCATTGAGATGTCAAATGTCACTCGGCCAATTAAACAATGTGTGGTCATTAGTAAGGACTGAAGATAATGAAAAGCTAAAAGCTTTTCGAAAAGAAGCTGCATGGAAGTTGTGCAAATGGGATGATGTAGAGGAGTTATCAAAGGACGCATCAAATGATTGGAATTCTTGTCTTTGCAGAATATTTACTGGTCTAAGGAAACAAAGTGATATTCGTGATGAGCTGAATAAAACCCGATCTGCTTTAATGGCACCCTTATCGGCAGCAAGCCTTGAGCAAGGTTCCTATCAACGGTCTTATGAAATTCTTGTACGATTACATGTTCTTACTGAAATTGAGAGATTTTATTCATCAGTTAAACAAGTAAAACTTTATCTATAATATTCATACAAAAATAATCAATAGATTATTATTCTGCACTTTAGGTTGATCTTTGGAAATCAAGGCTTGAAACTGTTCAAACGCTAGTCCAAACTCATGAGCCAATTATTTATAATAGATTATCCCTTCTGAAACTTCGAGAAAGAGTAAAAGGTGAGGATCATTCGACTCTAATCGCCGAATCTCGATTGCAAATGGCTCGCACAGCAATGGAATGCGGGTTGACAGAGATAGCTCAAACATGGCTAATTGGGGAAACATCTTCAAAATTAAGGTATTTAAACATCTCAACAGATTTGTTATGGAAATACATTAAACCCAAAATTGAATAACAGATCTGAACATGCAGTTCAATATGCAAAATGGCTTTGGGAGAAAGGTCAAAATTCAACAGCCAGGTCACACTTAGAAAAATCATTGGCAAGCATTTATCCCGATCTTCATTACGTCAAAATGGGTTCTCAAGATGATAGGTTGAAATGTGCTGAGTTACTGCTATTGTTAAATAATTACAAGGAAGAGGATGCAACTTTAGAATCTAATGATATAATGAAAAAGTACAAAGAAGCTAGTGATATGAATTCCCGTATGGAAGATACTTTTGTTGCAATGGCCAGATATTATGATAAGATCATGAACACTTGTGTAACGGCACAAGAAGATAGAATGATAAAGAAGCCTGAATTTATTCATAGGGTTGTCTTAAACCTAGGGGAGGCGATGAAAAGGGGTTCGAAAAATATTTATCGAACAATGCCAAGGTTCTTAACACTTTGGATGGATCTCACGGCTGAGGGAGCCGACCAACAGACAATAAGCAAGGTATCTTGAAAATTGAAAATATTCGAACTAAGATTTCTTCAATATTTTCATTTTAATAATAACATATTTTTTCTTTATCAGGTGGTTGGCCTTGTTTCTCAATTGAAAGAATCTCTTGCACCATATCAGTTTATGACTGCCTTCCCTCAACTTGTATCTAGAATATGTCATGCTCATAATAGCACGTATCGAGAACTTAGCGCAATAATTGTTAAAGTTTTGAACTCTTATCCATATCAAGCTGCATGGCTTATAATAGCTGTTTCACAGTCAACCTATCAGACGAGAAAAGCTCGTTGCATGGAAATCCTTGATCAAGTTAAAGATGGAAATCCTACTCTAGCATTATTATTAAAGGATATGGCCAACCTACAACATCGTTTAATTGAGTTGTGCAATAGAAAATGTAACGAAAAATCATTAAGTTTGCCTCGAGATTTTAAAGCTCTTAAAAAAATATTTTCATCCAATCAATTATCAAATATATTGATACCGATTCAGAGCCAGCTAACAGTTCACTTAACTGGAGACAATCCTTTTCCCTATCAGCCTGTTTACATTAGGGGGCTAGAAGATAATATAGAAGTCTTATGTTCTCTACAAAGGCCGAAGAAAATAATTCTCAAGGGTTCTGATGGAAATCTTTATCCCATGCTGGCAAAACCTAAAGACGATTTGAGAAAAGACGCTCGACTGATGGAGTTTAATAGTTTAGTTAATACTATTCTTCAGAGGGATCCAGAGTCGAGGAGAAGGAGACTTAGAATAAGAACCTATGCCGTAATACCATTAAATGAAGAATGTGGTTTGTTGGAATGGGTTAAGAACACCAATGGCCTTCGGAATATACTTTTGAAATTATACAAAGAGAAGCGACTGTATGTTTCAGGAGCTAAATTAAAACAATGGCAATTACCAGTCTCAACTCCAATTGAGAAGAAATTAAAAGTCTTCAAAGAGAATCTCTTGCCTTGTCATCCGTCAGTGTTTAGTCAATGGTTTTTGAGGACATTCCCTGATTCTACAGCATGGTTTAATGCTCATCTCTTGTACTGTAGATCTGTAGCAACAATGAGTGTTGTTGGATATATTTTAGGCTTGGGAGATCGTCACGGTGAAAACATTCTTTTTGATAGTAAAACTGGCGAAGTTGTTCACGTCGACTTTAACTGTTTGTTCAACAAAGGCGAAACTTTTGATTTTCCGGAGTTAGTACCTTTCAGGTTGACTCATAACATGGTAGAGGCAATGGGACCTCTTGGAACTCGAGGTCTATTCCACCAAGCTGCTGTAAATACTTTAAACTTGATGGTTAAGCAGAAGGAAACTCTTATGACGGTTCTCTCGTCATTTCTGTATGACCCTCTGGTTGAATGGCGAACTTCAAAAGCCAAATTAAATGTTCAGGGAGAAGTGAAGAATGAAGAAGGAAGAACTAGCATTGCTATGATTGATGAACGATTAAAAGGTTACTTAAAGAGTTCCCAGAGGAAAACCAAGGGTTTACCCTTAGCAGCAGATGGTCACGTTGATCTACTCATTAAAGAGGCTACTGATGAAAACAATTTGTGCCAAATGTATCTCGGTTGGGCAGCGTACATGTAGGCAAATTTTTATTACATGGCAGAATACATATCGTACTTAAAAAAAAGATGTTTCATCAAAAGAGAACATTACAAACAAATTAGAAAAATTTTCTAATATATTTTGTTACAAACTTCACCCATAAGGGTATTCTTCTAGAGGGTCTTTGAAAAGTTTCATCACTAACTTTTGTTGATTTTTTATATAAATTAAGTCGTTCCTGATGGAGTAATGGATTTTGTTTAGTGATTAATAAAGGAAATTAAAAAACAAAATTACTCGATGTAGTTTCATTTGGAGACTCAAATCGTCGGTGAGAATTGCTAGTTCAACTTCTAAATCTCGAAAAACTGATCTAAATCCTGAAAGAGTAAATATTCAAATATATATTGAACAATATCAATTATTGTTAATATCTAACCATAATTGGGCGACCCAATAAGAGTCAATGACGGATATAATTTATTCTCAAAATAGAACCACATTCCTTTAGCATGATAAGTCCAATCTTTCCTAAAATACTCGAATATTTCAATTTTACTCTCGTTGTCAAGCTTTTCGAAAAATTGTTTTTCTATGAGAGTGTAAGCGTCGGGAATAGCACCCAATACTCCCCTAGCCCCAAAAAATCCGTTTACTTCTGGAGATGCGGTTAGAATTGAAAATGTACTAGTAGACTGTAATACAGCATCCTCGAAGTCGGGTGTTAGATTGAAATAGCCTGACGTAATGTGAATTGTTGCAGATTCTGATGCATCAGTTATTAATTGATGAGTAACACGGTTATCAACATCAATATTAATAGGAAACATTTGAATCAAAGGGTAAATTTCAACAGTTGTTTTTTGGTCGTTCTGAGAAGACGTCGGTTCATTTTTAAATTTTTCAACAAGTTCAGCCATACTTCTATGAAATTTAGTTCTGAAATTTTCACCGCTTGGATCAATATTGTCTAAAGTAAATAGTTAAAAAAAAGAGGTTATTACATTTGTATAAATGAATTTAATTTATGAAATTACCATCAAAAGGATGAAAGTCAATTTCCTTTTCAAAATCTTCAGTTTCCTTGTGAAAGTATAATAATCCATTTTTGTTTAAATGAAAAGAAAATTCGCAAACAACTTGAACAATACCGCTTAGGAAATTTGCTAATTGTTTGCAATGTGTTAAGTGAAAGTACCTATCCTGCCTATTCGTAAAATAATCAGCACTAAGGTTAGCACCCGTCATTATTAAATTGTCATCAAAAACACATATCTATTATACAAAGATAAATATATAAGATATGATAACCAGTATAAAGTTTCGTCATATATACCTTCATGTGACTCAATCCAACCACCTCATTGAATTTTTGCGGAAGTATCTTCTTTAGGATTCCCCTTAAATCGGGTGAATGGTACATGCAAATTGTCACATTATTATAATTTTTTAATTTTTGTACAAGCGTACACGTATTCTGATCTCCTCTAGTTCCCCGTGTGAAATCAGTTAGAATTGTAACCTTTAATCTATCGTTCGATTTGAGTGCTTTTTCTATTTCGTCAATAAGACCTACTTCTTTGGGCCCTGTTCCTATATACAACGATGAAAGAACAATTCTATCTTTGGCTCTAGATACTTGGTCCTAATTGATTAAAAAAATTGGAGAAATTGGGACTAAGATCATTTTTTTAACAATCAAATTATATATTTCCTTTTTACCTTTAACGTATCATAAAATTCAGCTGGTTCGTATATAATATCCACATGATCCGGTTGAATTCGAAAACAAGGTGCATGTTGCTTAATCCATGAGAATTTTTTCAAGTCAATCTGACTATTTGCTTCTCTTTCATTTTTCATATCTTTAGCTCGAGCAGAGGCTAGTGTACTTCTTTCTATGTGTTTTATAAGCTTACGTAATCTGGAAATATTGCGCACATGTTACACTAATTCATCTAATATCGCTCAAAAGAAATAAATATTTCTTTATATACAACTTGTTTTACATTTTTTCAATTAGTTCAAAAAAGTATATTACAAAACAGAACATTACCTTATATGTTGAGATATATTTGAATGATTTAATAATCTTCGAAATAGGCAAATTGCCATAGATTATTGAGTAAGGACACTGTTCTATTCAACGAACTATAATTAAATTTAGAATAAACTTATAAACTTATTACTAATGCTACAAAATACATTTTGTATATATATACTAATATATAAAAACATTAAATCGTAAGTATATTTAAAAGAAAAGGAAAGTTTAACGCTGTAAAACATTTGTAAATCAAAACAAATTTTAATGTTTTAATTGATAAAAATTCATTCAAAAGTTTTTTTTTTAAATAAAAACAAACATAAAATAATAATATTTATATTCAAAAGTCAATTAGCATCATAATTTTTTTAATTAATTCATTTGTTTATAGTTTATACTGGCATGAATTGGTACAAATTATCTTATTTCATCCATGTTATTTCTACAATTCAAGGTTAAATTTTATAATAATGTATTAAATATTCAATTAATGTATTAAATATTCAATTAATGTCAACAAACAAAGGTTTTGGACTCGAAGGAGATATATTTGTCAATATCACCTGTCAAGGCGATAAGATGAAGATTGAATGTGGCGAAGGTTACACTATTAAGATTTTAAACGCATATTATGGAAGAGAAACAACTCTAGTTAGATCTGATTTTTGTTCTGCTGGAGCATCTAGTATAAGGTTAAGAATCTTAATTTCCCGCCAAATATTAACTTATATATTTCCTAAGCCTTATTAGAAGAGAATAATTAATTATCTGTATTTGAACAGGTGTATATTAAATGTGCAATCAATTCTAGAAAACAATTGCAACAGGAGGAATATTTGCGAACAGGATGTTAATGATAATACATTAAACTCTAATTTGGCATATTCAACTTGGAATCCTCAGGAATGTCCTACCAGTCTTAAACGTTTTCTTATGGTCGATTATACCTGTCAACGTATGTAGAATGAAACAAAACAACGAACAAAAGAGACGTCTTCATTGTTATTAATAAATGTTTATTTCAAAAAGGGATTTCTTTGAAGCAAGCTTGTGATGGCGATTGGATGCTTTTAGAATGCCCAAGAGACTATACAATAATTCCTGTAGGCGTCTTTTATGGGCGATCACTTGCCGAAAAATGTCTTCCACCAGACAGAGATAATTATGAGGAATATGAATATGGTATTAAGAAGAAGGACAATATTTCATATTGTCGTTTCAATACTAGAGCTGTTTATTCCGCAATTCGATTAAAATGTTTAAATAGGAGATTATGTTCTTTCAAAGTTGATAAAGAAATTTTTTCTGGCTTTGATGGTATGCATAAAGAGAAATGTCCAGAAGATGTTAAAACATATTTAAAGGTACACTACTTATGCGAAGATTCTGTAAAACAGACAACGTCTTACATATGCTCTAATGAGGTTTTCGAACCTTCCTGCCCCAGGGGTCAACTAATTAATATTAAGTCGACTCTAAGAGGTCGCTTGCAACTTAATGATTCTAAATGTGAAAAAGATATATTATCAACCTTCAAAGGACCGTAAGAAAAATGTCCTAAAAAAAAATACCGATCGAAAGAGATAGTCTATATGATTTTTTTTTATTTAGATGTCAGGTTGATATCGTTGATGGTATGCAAAAAATGATAAAGAGATGCCAGTTAAAGAACTCGTGTAAAGTTCCAAATACAATAGACGAATGGAATGGACTCAACTTTACTTATAGAAGATGCACCGAGGAAGATAAACCATATTTAGTCACCCTTTATGAGTGTCAACCGAAAAGCTCTCTAATTATTTGCCCTAAGCAAGGGCCTAAAACAGTAGAATGTCCTCGGGGTTATGTTATAGAGCCCTCGGCTACATTTTTTGGTAGGCACAATGACTTGTCATGTCTTGATGAGAATGAGACGATAGATATAGACAGAGTGTAATTCTTTTTTTTATTAGATGATATCAAATAATCTAGATTTTCTCTTTTTATTCCTTTAGATGTTATTCAGACTCTAATGAGGTATTAAGAAAAGTCAATAGTCTTTGTAGAGGTCGACAAACATGTACACTCATAGCTGATTCTAAATACTATATGGATGGAGACAAATTTTCAAAATCTCAATGTTCTGGACCATTTGAAAATAAACAATATCTATGGATAAATTACAGATGTACATATGAACAGTGCCTGACAGCTGCTGATAAGGCGGAGAAGGAATTATCGGATTGTTTAAAAGTGTATGAAAATTTGTGCCTTACTTATAAATTTCAACAATGTTATACAAATTCATTAAATTTGCTAAGTAAAAATAAAGAATGTAAAGAATTTAAAAGACGTTTTAAATCGTATTACTCTTGGTGGATTCCAGCCCATAAGAAGTTATTATGTCAATTGCCTTCATGCGCTTTCCAACTCGCAAGAGAATTTTCTGAAATTTTTAAGCAATATAACAAAATTCCTGATAAAGTTGAACCAGGCAAGCTACATTATCTAAAGTGTAATTTTTATGAATCTTACCTGGAAATTAATGGGCGGAGCCAACAGTCCGAGAAAAAATGCAAAAATGGATACAAAAAGATAAATGAAATTTTTCGAGAAGAATTAAATCTTATAACCAAAAATTTAAAGTTTATAAGATCAGGCTGTAAATATCTATCTATCTTATTTGTTGATAACATTTTTTACTTTCTTTTTTCTAATTATTTGTGGATAAATCTTATTCAAATTTTCTTATAGGTGCAATTGCAGAAGACATTGAACAGCAAATTAATGAAAAGTACTCAAATGCAAATATATTTAAATCTTCAACATTTACGCTTTCATTTGTAAGCTGCTATGTAATTTTTACGCAATTCATGAATGTATGGATATATGGATAAAGTAAAGAATTATAAAACGAGTACTTGACTGACATAAATGAACAGAATTTGCTCTAACAACTTGTTATTTAATTTTTAAAAAGATAATGAAAAGTTGAAATGTATTTTAGTAGTTTATCTTTCTTATCTTTAATTTATATGTCCCTTTTTATGCGGAATTTCCATGAAAAACTTGAATAAATATGACCAAGTTTATCGAAAAATTGCTATTTAATCATTACCATTTATTAAATATAAGTTTCTCTTCAGCCTACTGAGGCATCAAATATTTAAGATTAGAATGAAACATGTTGAATACTAATCAGAAATTGAAAGCCGATTTGATAACAAAAGATAAGTCAAGTAAGTACACTCTTTCAATGATAACATAATTTTAATATAAAAAGCAATGTTCTTAACCAATCAAATTCTATAAACTCTACTTCTGGTACTATATAACGAATGAAATCTAGTTTATATGACATCTATTCAAAAATCAGTAGAAAATGTCTTCTGAAAATAGTACATCGATAATTGGTAGAGGAAAACAAATGGAGTAAGTAGACTAAATTGTAATTACAGTATTAGATTTCTATAGTACTAATTTTTAAAATTGAATAATAGTATCGAATTCGACTTTCAATATCATTTCATAATGCTATCATGCATTTCAAAAATGAGAAACTTCTATAATGGCATTAAAAATGGTGATGGTTTAAAAGGTAAAGTTGTCGCTGACGTAGGGAGTGGTACAGGAATCTTAGCTATGTGGTGTGCTCAAGCTGGAGCTAAAAGAGGTTAGATGATTGATAATCAATTAAAATAAAATTCTCTGAAGTAAACTATATATTATGTTAAACAGTTTATGCTATTGAGCCTAACGATAACTACAACCTACTTGTTGAAAATGTCAAGAGAAACAAGCTCGAAGATGTTATTCAAGCATTTCATTCTACTGCCGAAGAGGTTGAGCTTCCCGAAAAGGTTGATGTGATTGTTAGTGAAGTTTTGGGCACCGCTCTCATTGGTGATGCTATTTTCCCGTTTTTGGTTCAAGCTAGAGATAAATTCTTGAAGCCGGATGGCGTTATGCTTCCTTCTCATGCAACCTTGAACATAGCTCCCATCGCTGATAACGAATTTATAACTCGAGGAGAAGAATTGCTAAACAATTTTCATTCTCTCTACGATCTTGATCTTGGAAATTTGGCGGATTATTTCCGTAAATCTTGCGCAAAGAAAGTCTACTGCAAGCTGATTCGTCCAGAAACTGTAAAAGCAAAACCAGCAGTTGTCGATCGTATTGACTTCAAAACACTAAAATTTGAAAACTCTACAACTTGCAGCGGACGTTTTGAATTCGTTATGAATCGTTCAACAGATATCCAAGGTTTCGCAATATGGTTTACGGCAACGTTCCCAAATGGCATTTCTTTTAGCACTGGACCAACAGATCAGTAAGGATTCAATAGTGTAGGCTTCCTTTAGTTGAAATAATCATATCTTTTTTCTTTCTAGTCCAACACACTGGAGACAAGATGTTTTATACTTGGAAAAAAATTTGCAAGTACAGAAAGGAGATGTCATTGAAGGTTTTCTTAAAGTGGAAAATGACATGAGTTCTAAATTGTGAGTAAAGAAAAAACTATAAATTTGATAAAACTTTCAAGGTCATTAACTCAAAATTTCTTTGTTGAATAGTTTCTACAGCACAAAATTAGAATTTACCGTGAACGGAAAAGATAAACAAGTTAAAGATTGCTACATTGGATTAGATAGAGGTCAACTTCTATGCGGCGGTTTAAACACTCTAGCCTTATAAGGTTTCTGAAGACGAATGTATACCAGAAAATTGTAGAGTTAAATATTCAGCATATAGCATAAACTTATGTCATATATTTTTATTTTCCTATATTTCTTAACGAAGGGATCAGATCAGTAAATTTTGTCAGTAGCTTTAACTTATGAAAAATCATTTGGCTAAGAATATTATGCGACTTTAAATTGTTATCAATACAACACGAAACTATTTCAAATAAATGAGTAATGCTAGCTATCAAAGTAGTTAATCAGTGGTGTCTATTCAAATTCATATCTTATCCATACAATTTATCTCTTTTGATTAGATGTCAGTATCCTATGAACTAATAACACTCTGATTTCTTATATTCGGAAATTTAAAGTCGTTAAGAAATATTTATACTTTGGCGCGAAATTGGTAAAAACTGGTATTATCTCTTTTTCCCAATTAGTTTATTTTCATTCAGTTACCCGTCGTCCGAATTAGAATTACGAATTATGTATCAGACAGGAACCCGTCTTCGCGATATTAGGTCGAATTATCACAGAACCCTTAAGGAAATGGTAGCTTTTTAAGCTTTTGAAGCGGGAAATGAGAAAATCTCCATTAATGCTGCATTAGAACAAAAAATTCTCATACTCTAAATACTCGGATTAAAACTCAAATTTTACTGTTTGTAAAATAAAAGGAATCTTCAGTTCTAATGGCTCTTAGAAATTTTCGAGTTTACCATAAATTATCACCGCCCTATAGTGTCCTTTTGGAAAAAAAGTCAAAGGATGGGAAAAGAGATGAAACTCTCTTATTTGAATCCGGTGCTATAGCTGTTTTAAGTAAGTTTCTATTATTAACACTTATATTCAACAGTAATCTATTATCTAACATATTCAACATTTCAACATAGACGCCGATGAGACCGAGCAGGTTATGAAAAACTATCTAAAAGCTATGGACGCTTATGGATGTCTTGGAGTATTACCAATAACAATAGGTATAGTTAAGGAACTAGTCTACCACTTGCAATATGTATTGTGTTTGAGATTTATTGAAACGATCATTAGTCATACTTCCATTTATCTATCTGTGAAAGAACGATTATAGATAGTTTCTTCCTCTCCTCGAAATCCTGATTTTATTTGCTCTGGCAAATATTAAAAAGTCCTAATATGTTTTAAATATTTCTCTTTGAAGAATTTCCTTTCATAAATAATTTTCTATACCATTAAAGATTATATAAAAGAATTTAACCGATATTCCATTATAAACTAATAATGTTTAAAATGTTAACGCGGAAACTGAGCAAAAATATTCAATATTCATCCACGTGTAGTACACATATTGACATATTGAAATTTCAATTAGCAAATCTCTTCCATTCTCATATTTTAATGAATATCTTTATGTAATTCAATAATAAATTATTTACTTGATTTATGTAAAAATTCTGCCATATCAGCTGCAAATAAAATAAAATCAATTTTATGAAAACAGGCGATGAAACATTGCTGTACCTTGTGGTCGTTACTAATTCGTCTTCAATCGGGAAAATTGGAGATGCTGAGATATTTCGTATAACCAATACTAATTTTATATCTTTAAGAAACTGCTTGCAAGAAGATGATAAGATATCAGAGGTAATAATTCTACTTAAAGCGGGGAATAATTAACTCTTCATTTGTATTTTTCATAGATTAGAAAGCTATTAAATTCCGGAACGTTTTATTTTTCTTGGTCACCGGCGAGTTCTATTCAATTTGATCTAAGTTTATGCGCCCAAAAGGCTACTAAAGCTACTGATACAGACAATCGATTTTTTTGGTGAGTTAATTTGCTCTTTTCATGTCCTCTGATTGATTGTAACTATTTATATAAAAAAAATAAAAAAAGATACGTTTGTCAAATTCAAAGGTAATTAAAGTCTTTCTTTTACATAAAAAAAGGAATCGAGCTCTTCATGTTTTACCTAAGAGATATGGTGTTGATGTTGATAACTGGCTTATTAAAGTAATGTGCGGTGGAGTTGAAATGAGAACTGTGTATGCTGCGAATAGGTCGGCAAAAGCTTGCCTTATTTCAAGATTAAGTTGTGAAAGAGCTGGCACAAGATTTAATGTGAGAGGTGTTAATGATGATGGTCACGTTGCAAACTTTGTCGAAACAGAACAAGTCATATATTTAGATGACAAAATTTCTTCTCTAGTTCAAGTCAGAGGTTCAGTTCCATTGTTCTGGGAACAACCTGGCTTTCAAATGGGTTCTCATAAAATAAGAATGTCCAGAGGTTACGAGGCTTCCGCCCCTGCTTTTGATAGACATCTTAATCAATTAAAAGAGTTGTATGGAAACCAAACTCTAATCAATCTTTTAGGTAGTAAGGAAGGAGAGCACATGTTAAGTCAGCAATACATTGTAAGTTTGTTTTCCCTATATTTTCATATCAATACTTCAATACAATTACATTAGAAAAATTTTAACACCTCTCTTGTGACAGAATCACCACAGAGCTTCTCCTCATCATGAAGATATTCCTATGGAATCATTTGATTATCATAGCGAATGTCGCGGAGGGAATCTTAAGAATTTGGACAAGCTTAAGCGCAGGATTCTTCCAAGACTATTGCAATTTTCCTTTTTCGGCTGCGATGGTTCAAGAATTGATTTAAACCAAAGCGGAACAGGCCGAACAAATTGCGTTGATTGCCTTGATAGGACGAATTCTGTGCAATCAATTATTGGTCTTGAGGTAAACATCTTCTCTCTTATACCATAATCGTATTTTTCTTTACCCCGACATCAATAATTTAAAATATTTATTCTTAGTCGAGAGTTTTTCTCATTTATATACTAATGGAAGTCTCAATGGATCAGAGATTACTCGCCATTCGCCCAAAAGTTCTCTTTAACATGAATTTACATATATCTTTTGGACTTTATGCTAACTAATCATTCTTACTTTCTCCAATTCAAAAGAAATTTTGATAATTTTGTCAATTTCAAACGTCTAGAATTCAGTACTAAAAAAAATAATATGCAGTTCACTTATTGATTTTTTTGTAGCCATCGTTTTTTCGTTAACGTGCCCTGTCTAATAATTCCAATAATTTACAGTCTTTGTGCTGTCGTAAATCTTTAATTTGAAATGTACGTAATTAAAATATGCACTTATCTCTTTTAGCTCGTGGCAAAACAATTAGAATACTTGGATATTACGTCAAAACAACTCGTTTCCCGATTTCAAGAATTATATAAGCAAATGTGGATTAATAACGGAGATCATATCAGTAGGATTTATGCTGGAACGGGCGCTTTGGGAGGAGGACGATCAAAAGCCAGCGATGCTGCTAGATCGGCTAGTAGAACAGTCCAGAATAATTTTCTAGACAGTTCGAAACAGGAAGCTATTGATATTTTATTATTGGGGTCAACATTACGGGGAGATATCACGGATAAAGCGAGGGCTCTCTTAACCCCAACCTCATTACATGGTACACATACTAAATAACTTATATTCTTTTTATGAGAGTTCTTTTAACTTTAATATTGTAGTTTCGATTCTAATTTGTATTTACACGCTTTTGACACTCTAAAATTTACAAAGCAGGATGAAGTCGATTTAGAAAATATGAATATGTACTGTAGTATTGGTAGGTGATAGATAGTTGTACGCTATTAGAATAGGATATCAAATTTTAATTAATTTGCAACGGTTTTATATAAGAATAATGATTTCTCTTTTTACTAATTATATTTTGAGTAGTGGGTACCAATTGATGTCTAAAATTATAAGATTAACGAATTCTACTAATATGGATATTTATATTTTTAATTATATTTATTGACTGCATTTAGTGACGTTATTTCTGCAATAACTGCGTAATATAAATCAGACATTACAATTAATCTAGCTTTTTAACAAGTGACATTTATAATCATTTTTTATTTATGTAAAATTACTTTCCTAAGCCTCTCCGTCTATTCTGCGAACAATGGTTGAGAGACATTCTGATTATACATATTCTGAAAAGCTTCGCATAAGTGTTGGAACTTGGAATGTGAACGGTGGTAAACATTTTAGATCTATTGCTCACAAGCATGAATCTATAACTGACTGGCTATTAGATCTACCAAAGTTAACTCGTGAAAGTAGACCAGGTATGCTAAGTACCAGGCACTATCTGATATAACTACCTTAATTAAAAAAAATAGAAAGATAAGTTTGTCAATATAAAAATATTGCGCTTTTATAGAACTTCTACGAAACAATATAAACTATGATAGACCTGTTGACATTTATGCGATTGGCTTTCAAGAAATTATTGATTTAAATGCAAGTAATATTATGAATGCAAGGTAATGAATGTCTACTGCTTTCTTTATTAAACCTGTTTTTTATATTATATATTACGAAAAGTAAAAATAATCTAATTATCTTATTCTAGCACAACAAATCAAAGAGAATGGGGAAAGTATCTTCAAGATATTATTTCAAGAGATCACAAATACGTTCTTCTGACATCTATACAATTAGTCGGAGTTTGCCTATATATATTCATTAGACCTAAGCATGCTCCTTTTATCCGGTAATTAATTTCTTTTACATGAAACAAAAATTAATTATAAAGAGGAAATCTTTCTTTAGTGACGTCGGTGTAGACTCAGTTAAAACTGGTTTAGGAGGAGCCGCTGGCAACAAAGGAGGAGTTGCAATACGCTTTGTGATGCATCATAATTCCTTTGTTTTTGTTTGTTCACATTTAAGTGCAGGACAATCTCATATGCAAGCTAGAAACCAAGAATTTCATGAGATTGCCCAGAAACTACATTTTCCAATGGTAAATTTCAATTTACAATATTTCTTTATATTTTTTGCTTACAAAAGAAAGAGTACCATTTGTTTAAAAAGAAAGTCATATACGTGACATGGAAATTTTAGACTTCCCTCGGGTTTTAATCTGATTGGGAACTGATATACCAGACTATGACTAAGTTAACCAGAAACAAGGTTCAATGATCAAGATAAATCGATCTTACAATGAGAATCTGTACAAAAAAATGAACAAGATTTATTTATCGAAGTAGCGTTAATGATCTATATGTTCTTTCCAATTGATTTATTTTAATGCAATTTTCTAAAATAAGATGTGCTACGTGTGCTATTGAAGCAATGAGGCAGATAGCGACTGTTGTATAATAATTATCCATTATCTCTGTTATTAAAGCCAGTTTTTGTTTATATCTTTTCAGGAACTCTGTAGAGTAAGTGCTGTCGTATAAAAAGATATTGTGCATGCCACAGTTCTATGTAGTTTATATTTTTCTACTCACTTTAACTTTTTAGCATGTTAGTTGTAGACTCACTGAGAACGTATATTGCTATTCAAAGAAGTTTGAATAACAAGCTAGTAGTGTCGAATTGTAGAACAAGCACAATATAAAGAAAGATGTCACACTTATAGTCTGAGTTTATGAGAGATTTGTGCTCCTTCTAACGAATTATATTTTTTGTTATTCTAACAGGGTAGAACCATTAGCTCTCACGATTACATAATATGGTGTGGAGATTTAAATTATAGAATTGATATGCCAAATAGTGAAGTAAGGGAGGCGATAAAACATGGTGAATACGAAACATTAATGGCAGAAGATCAATTACTCAAACAAAGAAACCTGGGAAGCGTTTTCAAGGGGTTCTTAGAATTTCCTACAAACTTTGCTCCGACTTACAAATATGATTTATTCTGTAATGATTATGACACCAGTGAAAAAAATCGCATTCCTGCCTGGACCGATCGTATACTCATTCGAAAAAAACCATGGCCTAAATACATTGGTAAATAGTCTGGATTTTTTTTTATCTTACATTAAAGTTACCGTTTATTTTACAAAGGTGAGGAATCAGCTGAGCCAAATGAGGGAATCACACAAATGCTTTATAATCGAGCTGAGTTAAAGACGTCTGATCATAGACCAGTGTTGGCTCTCTACGATGTTGAACTTATCCGTGTGAATAGTGAGAGACGTTTTGACGTCTATGATGAAGTAATATCCCTTCAAGGACCATCGGATGCAACTGTGGTGGTTTTTTATTCGGACAATGCTGGAATGGATGATGAAAGCTTCCAAAATATAATACAAGTTATTGGGGCTTCTGGTAATATTATTTTAGTGCGATTCGTGGAACAGAGTACCCTTATAACTTTTTCATCGGGTAAAGAAGCCTTGGAAGCTGTCAAAAGTGACGGTTTAAGTATAGGTGGTAGAGAAATGCGTGTAACCTTGAAAACAGGCGATTGGAAGCAGATTTTACAGAGAGAAATGAAATTAGCAGATATTTGTGATGAACCTGTTGCTGATGAAGCTGAAGAAGTCGAAGATGATGTTCCAGAGTTGAGCAGTTCTACTGATCGTCGCTCTAAATTTATCAAGAGGTTATCTTTATTAAGAGAAGATTCCAACTTCCCAACTATGTCCTTTGATGTTGACGGTAATATTTAATTTTTTCTATATTATCTAATTTACAGTGTCTATCAGTCCATTAGTCTAAAAACAGTAATTTAAAGTACATAAAAGATAACAGTTTTCTAACTTATTTAACTCAAATATTTTATAGTAAATGAAAATCTTATAGACCTCAAATCTCCAAGTAAGAATCATTTAGCTTCTGACAAATCGCTGTTTATCTAACAAATCTCCCGCTTCAAAAAATCGTTCACTATTTTACAGTCAGCTTTACTGACCTTTTAAAATTCTCCTGCTATACAAATTTGAAGTTGAAATCAGAATTTCTCAAGAGTTGGCAGCAATCATGTGAACGGTTTAACACGAATAGAATATAAGTCGGCGAAAATTGATTTGCATAATTTTTTTTTTTACTCCACGATCATTTGGGCGCTTTGATTTCATTTTCATTGATTTTGAAATTTCATTTTTCAACTTAATGAGTTATCTATTAAATTCTTTATTCAAGTACTATTTAAAAAATTTAACAAATTTATTTGTTTTTTGATTTAAGGAGTCAAAATTTTATAATTAATATTTACAATAGATGAAGACGAAGAAGCAGTAACAGGAAAATCTAAATCCCGTGAGCCTAGTCCAAGGCCAGAAGACAACGAAAATCGCCAGAGTTCTGTAAAAGTATGTATTTACTTTTCAAAGAAAACTGATTGGACTAGAAGTAATTTTATTTCCTTCAGAAACCGGATAAACCGAAGCCTCCGGAGCGACCGGCTGCACCTCCTGCCAGGCCACCTCCCCCTGCTCCAAATCGTCCTGCTCCACCAGTAAATCGACCTACATCAGTTCTAATGAGGAATCATCCTACTGGATCAAAGCAGACCATGCAGGTATGATTTCGAGTTATCTAGACATGAGCTATTATTGATATTGTAAATTTAAAGGCAAGTCGAATAAGTCAACCTGTTGATGTCGTTCATCGTCATGCTTCTAATCCAGCTGAAATGAAAGAACTTATAAACAGCTTGATGAGTCCTACAAGTCCGACATCAGCAAATCTCCCAGCTCCAATGCAACCCCAGAAACCATCTCCGCCAGCAACCGATAAATCGACACCAACGACTCCGCCTAAACCAGCTCCACGATCGGCTAGCTCAAATTCCTTAAGTGAAAAGGCGACTCCAGCTGTTCCACCAAGAAGAGATGTACCTCCTGTCGCGGCACCTAGAAATTCTATGTCCCCTGAGGATAGTTCTAATAAAACTGTTCCTCCTGTTCCTGCTAGACCTAATGCACCGCCAGCAGTTCCACCAAGGAACTTTCAAAGTTAGAATTCCATGTTGTGCCATTGAGATAATTAGTAACATTCCATTGCAATAACAGTGTCATATTAAACGGATAAATCAACTTCATGTAAACGCCTGGGCATAGATCAGAATATAGAAGTATTCAATAGTATGTTTTTACTCAAAGTAGGATTTAACTGACAAAAATTCTATTTATGCTCAGGTAGCTTGCATCCGAATAGTAAATTCGTACAAAGTGTTAGAAAGTTGATCTATTTCTCTTAGTTGTGCGAATTCTTTATTTTCTAGTCGGATAATGTTCTAGCTAATTATCACAAGAAAAATGTTTAGAAACTTGCAAAATGTTTAAATAAGGTTGGAAAAGGAAATAAACAATTTTTTTCCAAATAAAGTCGTTACGTAAGTGGTGATATTGTATTTTCCGTCACGTGACTGAGTTATAAATAACATATAATATTAAATCAATTACTTGAAATTAAATCAAACCATCTTGGAGTAAGAAAGGGTAATCTCATGCAAAAGATATACTTCACCAGTTGACGGTGAAGTGAGCGATATTTCATTAATATACAATGCCACGAATTCAGGCCTAATTCTTGTTTAGTAAAAAACAGACCACGTCTCTCTGATCTGGAGAAATGTTAAAAACAGTCTTCTCAATTCGAACTCATATTGTGAGATCTTCAGATAGAATTTGTAGAAGACGTTTTTCAGCCCATTTTAAGGAACAGAATGCATATAATTTGGCTATAAATGATGAACAAAAGGAAAAGTAAGATGTGTTTTTGTTATCAGACACTAAAAATAAGGTATATTTAGTAAAAATGAACAATATAAATAACATAACAACCGAAGGACATTATTAATATAACTTTAGAAATTGTTCATTTTATGAACGACTAAATGACTAAACGCTTTTAAGGATACGCTTATTTCAAAGAATTTATATAAAGAATAAAGCTATACAAGTAATTTTAATCTTTAATATTTCTCAATGAAATAGTCACCGTGTATATAAATATAAATAGTAATGTGTCCTCAATTGATAATAGTAAAAAAGATCAAAACTAAATTGAATAAACAATTAAATTCATTGCTGAATACACTAAATATAATGTGTACGCAGAACAATTTATTGAACACTATTCCAAAAATTAGATCAAATGCTTTATTTAATCCATTGTGTACTGTTTCCCGAACTTTTGTATTTAAAAAACTTGGTTGGTAAAATAGAAAATAGCAGTTACGAAAACATTTTGCTCGGAATAAAAACCTGTTTGTCTTAAGTGGAATATAGCTTGTTTTTAAATAATCTATCAATCTAAACAGATTAGTTAATAGCTATAAATCAATTGAGGATCAACTGTTCGAAGCCCTGAAAAATGAAAATAATACTATTTCAATACGAAAATTTATTTCAGTAAGTTATAATTAAATTAAATTAATTAATTAATCATATATTTTTTTAATTATTAATTAATTAATCTCTTTTTTATAGGCTTTAGAGTCGGCTGGACTTAAAGATGATGATCCAAGATTGAAAGAGTGTTTCAAGAAAATATCTGAGTTACAATCTTCAACAAATCCTAAGAAGAGACAATTGTTAAAAAATGGTCTGACAAAGGAGGCTTTTACAGAATGTGTTAAAGAAAATATCATGTTAATTAGAAGGGTATTTGCAAGTGAACTGGTTATTCCAGAATTTTCTGAATTTATTGATAATGTGGAGGAAATATATTATAACACAAGAGCTATACGACAAGGAAAGGTTTCAGACTATATACCTCAATTAAAAAAAGTTGATCCCAATATTTGGGGCGTCTCTTTATGTACAACTGATGGGCAGAGACACTCTATTGGAGATGCTAAACAGCCATTTTGTTTACAAGCAATAAGTAAACCTCTGAATTATGCAATTGCATTAAACGACGTGGGACCTGAAAAAGTCCATCGTTATATTGGTCACGAACCGAGCGGTGAAAGCTCCAATGAAATAAAACTAGGTATAAACAATAAACCTCACAATCCAATGATAAATGCTGGTGCCATAGTAAATGTGTCTCTCTTAAAAACTAACATGAGCATCGCTGGAAGATTTGATTACATTACTCAAGAATATAAGAGATTATCGGGGAATGGATTTCTAAGCTTTAATAATCCCTCGTTAGTATAGGAGATTTTGAGTGTAAGAGAATATAAAATACATTTATAATGTTCATTTAACAGATTTCTGTCGGAAAGAGAAACGTCGTATAGAAATTACGCTCTCGGCCATTATCTTAGGGAAAATAAATGTTTCCCCGAGAATATAAATCTCAGTGAAACTCTTGACTTATACTTTCAGCTTTGTTCCTCTGAAGTAACCTGTGAAAGTGCGTCCATCATTGCCGCTACTTTAGCAAATGCTGGAATTTGTCCTATTACCGGAGATAAAATTTTGAGTACAGTCTCAGTTCAAAATACTCTTTCATTAATGCATTCCTGTGGTATGTATGACTACAGTGGACAATGGGCCTTTCATATTGGGCTTCCTGCCAAAGCTAGTATAGCTGGAGCAATTCTTATTGTTGTCCCTAATGTGATGGGCATAGCTCTATTGTCTCCACGGCTAGATTGCCATGGAAATAGCGTAAGAGGAGTTGAGTTCTCGAAAGAACTCATAAAGCTTTTTAATTTCCACAACTATGACAGTCTCAACCAAATTGACAGGAAAGCGAATCCTAGAAGACATCATCACGAAAGAAAAGGTCAGCAGACAGTAACCCTACTTTTTGGATCTTATAAAGGAGATGTATCAGCATTAACAAGGCAATATCTATTAGATATAGACATGAATCAAGCTGATTACGATGGAAGAACTGCTTTACACATTGCTGCTGCAGAGGGTCATATTGAATGCGTTGAATTTCTAGTTAACATTTGTAAAGTTGATCTGATGCCCAAAGACAGATGGGGATTTACACCTCTCGATGATGCTATAAAATTCAAGAAATCTGAAGTTAGGAATTTTTTAGAAGCGAAATGTGAAGAATTAAATTACAGTTTTAGCAATAAGTGAAAGATGACCGTTGTTGAATTTAAAAATTAACTATTAGAAGAAAAACTTACAAATAATCTCATAGAAGTTATTTTTTTGCTTCTTTCACCTTGTGCCATTTGTTCTGTTTTAAAATGTTTATGAATCTATTTTCTTTGTTATCCTGCTTAAATAATAAAAAGTAGCAATAAAAACAAATAAAAAAATGAATAAGTTAATGATGGCGGTCGGGATAAACTGGTATTGTTCATCTGGTAGATGGCAGCATTCAAAGTATACCTTTCTGGGCTGGAACAAAAGTGCTACATTAAAGGAAAGAGTTTCTCTTACAATGTCTGATAGTGACGTAAGAGCTCATCAGAGAGCTGCACGAAGGAAGAAAATTCTCTCAAATCCAAAAAGCAGACTTGAAAGAATTGCTAAACCAGGTAATTTCCTAAGAGAACGAGAACATGCTGTAATTTTTTTTATCAGCTTTATTTAGTCTTTTAAAATCATATCAGTTTCTTTAATTTTTACTAAAGATTTAAAGCCAAATGACTTAACTAACTTGGATGAGGAAGATCTATCATACAAGTTTGGAGAACTTGAGAATAACGATCCATCCGAGAGTGAGAAGCTACCTCCCTCCACTGCTGAAGAACCGGTTGAAACAGAAAGAGATCAATTTTTATCTTCTCCCATAAGTTCGTGTATTATTTCATAGCTCTTTTACCTTTTCTAAGAGTATAGATCAAATTATTCCTATTATTTTTAACGCGAAATAAATGCTCTTAACGAAACTTTTTCATTCTCTTCCTTTAGATGAGCCACTTGTACCAGAAAAATTCGTTAAAGTTGATCATAACGAGGGAATCTATAGGAATTTTGCTATTTTAGTGATTTTAGGAATCATTACACGAATACTTTTTTGCACTGGTTTTGGAAATTGCGTTCTTAAGGTGAAATCAGTTTTAATTCTTTCTTAAATCTTATTTATTGAATAAATTTTTCTATCTAGAATATTTGGGTTCCTTTTATACTAATGCAAATAGCGAAGTATAACTTGAAACGAAAAGAAAAGGTAAATAAATTGTACAACACTTTAAATCAAAATAAAAACATTCATTTGTTCTTTTTAAGAATGAGCCAGCTGCGGAGAAAGCTTCAGTCTTGGTAGCAGCTTTAATATTGTCTGGTGTAAAGGCTGGATGGATAGAAAAATATAAATCGATTTTTACTGTGCTTTCTACTTTAATGAAAGATTTGATTATTTATTTTTTCAGCTTTTGCGTAACACATATAGTGATAAGTACATAAAAAAACAATATCATTCATTTAACAATGATTTATATAATTCATTCTATCATTAATTTATAAAATAACTATAATATTAAGAGTTTACTTTAAAGAAGATTGCAAAATGAACTCTTGGATTTTGGCTTCTCTACCACAGCTGGCTTTTCCGGCTCAGGAAGTCCTTTTTTTATCATTACGGCATCTTTGTAATAGAGTATTGAAGCTCCAATATTGTGTTCTTCGTTGCTTTGATTAGGAGCGATAACATTAACTATAAATTTATAATCATCCTCTGTTTTATTTCTAAAGTCAACGAAGTCGATGACTTTTGAATTGATATTGCGCCATATTTCTTTGTACCAAGCATCTTTTTGATAATTATCTAAATTTAACAGCTCCGAATTGTCTGGTTCGAATAAGAATTTATCCATCATATTTAATATATCATCTCCATCATATTCAATTCTTAATTCAAGGCAGACAACCTTGTTTGAACGAATTAAAATATTAGCTAATTCACCATGTGTAGTCCTAAAACTTTCTTCGTCATCGGAACTTAGTCGTTCAGCAAAACCCTTTAAGATTGCCACCTCGTCGCGATACTCATTTATCCATTTTTCTAGGACATCCTCCAAAAATGGACTTTTATTGTGATCCTCTACAATCTTTTCCAAGTCAGAATTATTGTTCGATCGTCTACTGAGGGGCACAATTTGTTTACATAGATTGATAAGATCGTCCTTATACTTTTTTACATTTTGTTTGAATTTTCTCAATCTACGATACATGTGCTCAAAATTTTGCGAAATCTCATCTTCAAAGATTTCGTCTATGACAGATAAGCAACTGTCTAAGTATGATATCACATTTTCAAGAAAGGTTGTAAAAGCTTCTATATTTAATTTAGGAGCTTCATTTCGCAGCTTTGCTGGTAGTGCATCGCCGCTCAAAAACGTTAGAGGAAGTAGATAAACTTCTTGAGGGACAGCTTTCACCTTATTCTCGCCTTCTAAGAAACTTGGTAAACTCCTGTAAAATTCAATTGCCTCCTCGAATGTTGTTGGATTTGATTCTAGCTGGCAATCGCAGAAAACTTTACATTTGACTTTAGAAATTTCGTCAGAGTCTTCAGTCTTCGCCGAACTGCCAACTTTTGCTTTACCGCTATTAGTAAAAGTGTCAATTTCGGCTTTCAATTTACCTTTTATCTCATCCGTTTCCGATTTACCTGTTGTTTCTTGTTCAAAAACAATAAAAGCTTTCATGCCATAAGTTATACCAACAACAACGTGAGTTGCATAATCTATGTCTAAGTTTTCCGATCTTTCGATATTTTCAGGACTAGTATGATCTAATAATTGATCAAATCTTGTCGTACTTTTATAACGTAGTGTAACTCTTGCAACTTTTTCGGACGTTTGCGTTTCATTCATGTATTTAGCAAACCCGCCAATTTCAGCTAAGCCTAGCATTAGAGATAGTTTCAACTGACCTTTAGCCTCAAGAGCCTCAATTTTATTCTGAAAAGAATTCTCCACTTGAACATCAAAATCAGTGTAGGGATGCTCGTTAGTATCAATATCTGAATCAAGTTTCTCTCTCGACCATAGAGTCAAGCCAGGGACGATAGTATCACTATAAGCATTGTATAGCATACCCAGTTGAAAAGGGCGACCTAAAGCCTGAATAACTTCTGTTCCTTCAATATTACTATTCTCCATATCTCGATCGAAAAGTTTTGAATGATGCCTTTATTACCTTTATCAAACAATTTTAATAAATGCGCAGAATATGACCAAGCAAAACCGATTTAAAAAGTAAATTTGTGTTTATCATAGCAACAGACTATAGCAACTCTTATCTAAGATAAAGATGATAGGAAAAATGATGAACTTTTAGAATTGAAAAAAGTTTACTAAGTTATTTTTGATATCTGAACAGTTATGTTTAATTTCAATGAGTGATTTATTATTCAAGAAGATATTAAGCTATTTAGATAACGTCGAATAAAATGAAAGTTACTGAGAAGGTAGAGAGAGACAGAGAGAGAGACAGAGAGAGACAGAGAGAGAGCGAAAGAGAAGGAGAAAAAAATTCACAAATTAATAAAAATTAAGGAACTAATTTTGTTAGCTAGAGATTAGATTATATAAGAGTTACTTTCTATAAGTAATTGGAACAAGTATAACGATTACGCAAATCACAAATAAAAATCATTGATAGAAGAAAAACGATAAGATAACAAAACTAACTTAAAGACTGCATTGAAAATTTATTGTTTATTATTCGTTTATTTTTTTATTTTAATATTAAAAGTGTAAGTTAAATCTGCAAAATTATGCAAATTTGCTTTAATAACGTTCTTTTTAACCTTAGAATCTACGATATGAATAATATTTTGATTTTGAAATGATTTCATGTTTAATCCATCATTTTTTAAGAGTATTTTATCTTCAGAATAAGTCCACGATCCCACTTTAACTGAACAAGAGTAACTTACCAAGGATGTTCTTTCGCACGGAATCTAAACGGCGATGTATAATATATATAAGTGAATATATTAAAGTATGAAATTTGAAACCTGAATGGTAGATTTTGTTACCCATACCACTGTTCCATCATGATAGACGGCAGCATTTTCACCCATTTTTGATGGTAAAGTATGTAAACTATTGAAATGGGAAGAGAAATTGAATTTATAATGATTTCTTAAATCAAATATACATCTTCATATTATAATTCTATACTCATTCGCAACAACAACATCCGGAATCCACATTCTTTTAACGGGTACTCTCAAGCTAACGCTGCAAAAATTCCTCCATTTCATGAACGAATTGACCCACTTTCTCGTCTCCCAAACGTGAAGGGTTACTATGTTATTTCCTGTATTTAATGCGCTAATATAAATTGGAGTTAGTTGATAACCAACTTCAATTGGCGCCGATTCATTAGTTGTTGGCCTTATAAATCTTCCATAACGTTCCAGTCTACCAAAGATTTTCTTCAAGGTAAAGTGTGTACCCCTGACTCCGTCTGGGCAAGATTTCTGACGAACCCCTTCCACTAGCGAAAGTAAAAGAACGGCTAACAATATCTTCAAATTGGAAATCATATTTTCCTCAGCTTTTCCCAAAAGAAATAATATCTAATCGAAAATCGCATTCTCCGTTTTATATAGTGTAAATAGTTAAACCTCTAATGGAAAACATTTGTACGTGTTTGTGTTGGCTTAAAGCTGCGAAACATAAACCAAAATTTGTGTAAAAAGGCAACGACTTAACCGTTTATATTTATAAAAACACAAGGACAATTATCTGTTTTCTTTTAACAAAAGAAACCCGACAACAGCTACGGAAACTAAATTAAGACCCGCATTTCATTAACGATAACCTGTACAATTGAACAATATATCTAAATCACTTATCAGAAAGGACAAGAACATTTCTGTAATTCAGCTGGTAAAAGACCCTCTTTTCTGGCTGCACAAAGTCCTTCAAATAGCTCGCGCAAAAGAGACTTGCTTGGACAAACTGTAGCTTCTAGCCTAAGTTGATTGGCTAAAGTTTTCAATTGGTTTGCATCTAAATCATTTTCAGTTAAGAAACTCTTGAGATTTGTCTTGACAGCATCGTAGATAGAGCCAAAACAGTGCTTTCTAAAGACCTTAGTACAACCACTTAAGTGACAGATAGCAGCGTTCTCATCAGTGCATTCCGGAATCTCAAAAGGAGTGTCCTATTTTCGAAGAAAATTTCAATATAGCAACATGACGATAATTACAAAACAAAGTATAAATCAAAACGTACCTCTTCTCCTGACCCAGAACCAGAAATAGCGGCAAAATAGCCATATTGAACACAGATGAGGAAGATAACAGCGATACAAATGAATTTAGCGGCCATTTTTATCAATTGTTAAGGATAACTGAAAATAAGAAATTTATGAACAACTTGAATAATAAATTTAAAATAAATGAAAAAAAGAACAATAGAATATTTACCTTAGTTTTAAAAACAAGGAAAAGATTAAAAGAATGCTGTCAAAACAAAATGCAACTGGCAATGAACAAATCGCGTCTCCTTTTATACAATTGTTGAGTACTTTTCACAAATTAATTGTCAGCAAATTGGAACAAACAATTTTTTACATTGTCTATAGGCCAATAATTAATATTTTAATAGATTTTTCCTGGAAATATGTATTATGTTAAGTAGATTTATATTCGTGAAGATTCTCCATAAGAATATAAGTTGTAATGTGGAATTTTTTCTTTAAAAGTTAACGTTTTCGATAAGAAATTTACAATTAAAAAATTATTATTTAATAAATTAAATTTGAATTATATTTGAATATTATAATTAGAATTATCATAATTAAAAATGATTTATTTAATAATTATAATAGTCGCTTTAGGCGTTTAAAAAAGAGCAGAACTAGAAAAAGGATATGACTGCTAGGTCAAGGTCATTCAATTTGCTCGTGAAAAGTGAAAAAAAGTGAAAAAAAGTGAAAATTATGGAAATATGGGCTGTAAAAAAAGAACATTTTAGGCGCCACATGAATAGATCTTTAATCTTTTTCCCATAGGCTTTTGAAAGTTGTATTAATTTTTGTTCATAACTTAAAATTTTACATATAGACTTTTTTTTAAAAAAAAAAAAGAAAACTTAAAAATTTTATTTTCTTCCTCCTATTTATCTCTAAATCTTTTCCTTATTATCCCTTTTAAATGAATATTACATTTTTATGTTGTAAAAGTGTCTGGTTAAATTTTTTTATAAAGTTATTATTTAGGAGATGTCAACTCTTGCCACGTCCTTAGTGTTCTTTTTTTTGGGACGAAAAAACTTGTTATTTGCCTATGAGTTTGAACTAAATTAATGATAGATGATAAACTTATTAATAATGGCAAACTGAGAATTTTCGTTTAACAATGGCCATATGTTCCCCTTTTAATCCTCACTATAGACGATATATAAATGTCGGTCTTTCATAGTCATTTGCCTATTCTGTTCTCGAACATAAGCCAAATAACATGCATTACGATAAAGTTGTATTCTTTGTCATCCTTACTACGGTCTTCTCTCGTCCTAGTCCTGTTGTTAGGAAGATAAATTTAAAGGGTTTGGCAGCTAGTCAATCGGGATCCTTATTAAAAATTCACGGTAAAGTTCATCCTGCCGAATTGGCGATTGATGGCGATACTACAGATGCAGGAATGTAAGAGATAAAGGAATTGATAGAGTAAATATCTAATGTATACTATTTGTTATTTTTCTCTTTAAAAGAATGAAATCTTGCTCGAATCCTACAGAAGATGGTGAATATAAATATTGGGGTGTTAATTTAGATGGTGAATACAATATTCATACAATAACAATATATGGCAGGGAAGGATGTTGCGGTGATCATTACCAAGATCTATACGTAAACGTTTACGAAAATGACGAAGATCATGCCGGAAGAGGTGGCAAACTTTGTAAACATTTTGTCAGTGATAAACCTCCACCCAGACCATTTAATATTACATGTGATAAGCCAGTTGCTGGTTGGTACGTTGAGATTTATTCAAAATATAGACTAAAAGGCTATAAAAATCTTCAACTTTGCGAAGTGAGCTAACCTATAATTACTGTATATCTATAACTGTTTCTCTTTATGTCACCTTTAAAAGGTATACTTGTACGGATCAAAGGTAGATAAAGAAATGAAGAAGAAAATTCAAACAAGTACAACCAACTTAACTCATCCATGCGATGAAGGTATAATCTTATATTATTTATCTCGAATAATCTCATCTTACGTATATTTGTTTATTAGACTCTTGCGGTTATAGATGTATAACATTTAAAAGTCATAAAGTAGACAGAATCTACGGTGGAAAGGACGCTGTTCAAAATAGTTGGCCATGGATGGCTGGAATATTTTCAAAATATACAAATGTAATTATTTTTGTACATTTATAAAAGAAATAGGACTAAGAACGAAGTATTCTTTTAATTCATAGAATATTTTCTGTGGGGCAAGTATTATCGGTAAACGTTGGTTAATTACAGCGGCTCATTGCGCTCAAGCCGGAGAGTATGAAAATAATTTTTTTATTGATTTGAATCATTTAATAGAATTAAAAGTCTTTTAAACGTTTGTGAAAACACAGTGAACATAAATTTATTATTGTAGTAGGAGCTCATAACTCTAAATTAGAACTTGCAACGTCTAATCTTCATATGCGGAAATTAGCAATTAAAAGGTTTATTCCTCACGAAATCTACTCTATAAAGTATACATACGATATGATGCTTATTGAATTGGAGGAAGATTTACAATATACAGATGAAGTATTTCCGGTATGCCTTCCAAAAGATCATGATATTTTGGGAGAGTCTTGTATAGCTACTGGCTGGGGACAGAGAAATACTGGAGGTTATTAGATTGACAGTTCTTCAATCAATTTATCATTTATATTATAATTGTTTGTAATTAAATTGCTTCCAGATCCTTATGATATAAACTATTATAATCTTCAGGAAGTTGAATTGAAAATTCATGATGATGATTCCTGTCTAGAACATTTTAGGGCTTATTTAACTGCTGAATTTTGCGCTGGTGCAACAGATGGAAAAGATACGTGCTTTGTAAATAATTCAGTTTATAACTGACAATTAACATACATATTTAAATAATCTTTCTCATTAATAAAGGGTGATAGCGGTGGTCCACTGGTTTGTCCCAAAAATGGTATATTCTATCTCTACGGATTAACTAGCTACGGATCATCTAAATGCGGTGGCAATACGGCTGTTTATACAAGAGTTACGAATTTACGAGAATGGATAAAGAAGCACACTAATTTATGAATGATTGATAGATTATCATAATTAAATCATAAATATTTTTTGTTGTTAATTATTTAAATAAGAAAAGGATAGATTATCCCGTCTCTACAAATTCTATAATCCTTTTTATTCTCTTTTCTAACTTTCACCATAATAATATATAATATATAAATAGTGTATAAGCTCTTATGCTAACTTTCATAATTATAAAACTAGGTGTTTGTTTGAACGCTTTGAAAAACTAACTTCTTTCTTTATACAAAGAAAGAAAAAGCAACTTATATAGATTAAATATATATTTAGAGGGTTATTGAATTTTCAGGTTTTTCCTGTCTTCTTCTTTCTTTTTGGGGACTTTTTAACTCTATTAACAAACTTTTAAGTTGAAATAATTTGACAGAATATAATATATTGATTGTTTTTATGTTGGCTATAAAAAGAAAAACCAATAAAAAGTAAAGATAATCGTGAAACGACAACACTATAGGCTTTTGTTTTCTCTATTATTGATCTGAAAATCTTATCTTCCTATATAAAAAGCAATAATACTGTGGAATGTAGGAAAAGTTATTAGCCTATCCTCGTTCAGCTTGGTCACGTGACCAGACAACGGTATAAACAATAATGGCGGATCAATTCTTTGATCGGCGGTAAGTAAATTATTTTGAATAATTTTTCCGTATATCAAAATAGTTTGTACAATTAAACTATTTGAATATTTAATAGATAAACAATCTAAGAGAATTTTAAAATGATTTTTAATAGACAGCGCTTCTTAAAGGTAAAAATATAAAGTTAAAATGTTTTGCTATATGGTAATTGATTAGAAATGTGGATTTACAAAGAGTAATCGATTATTGACACTTCGTGCCATATTCGTTCTTAATTTATTTATTAAAGCCTTATGCATATTTTTCATTTTTTGTAACATTTAAAGACTTATTGCATGATAAATGTAAAATGATTCTTGTTTCTTTAATTAAGATTATCTCTAATCGGAGATTATTTGTTAGTAAAGTAATAAGATTATAAGAGATTCAACAAGTTATTATAATTCGACAGATTAAATGCATACTTAAGACCTTCTAGATTGTAATATTTGAGGTTTATTTACTTTTACGTATGACTAGGGGCTCTCCTGCGTTCCCAAACCGCTTTTCAACATTACCAAACATTTCGGGAAATGAGGGCAATCAGTTGGCTCTTCCCACGTCGGGAGGTGGCGAGAGAATCTCACAGCTTGAACAACGGCTGCAAATTGCCGAAAAATCTAATAGAACTCTTCTAGAAGAAATGGTTAGGATTCGCGGAGATATGAAAGTCTTAGAGAGGAAAAGCGATAAGAAAGTTACTGATGAAGCACAATCTAGAAGTGTTGTTGAAAATTCTCTAAGAACTAGTCAAGAAACTGTAACAGATTTGCAAAAACGTATGATTAGATTCGAAGAGAGAGTCGAAGATGAAAGATCAGCCGTCTCAGCTCTAGTGCAACATGTTAAAGCTATCGAACAAAATATGTTGGGTATGCAACAAGAACTTCTCAATAGAAGAGGAGAAACAGGCAATAAGTAAGTTGATATAGTTCCTATTATTTATTATAGCTATAATTATTATTCTTTATTCCCTTGGATGAAAAAGATTAGGAGAACTCAGTAGTCAATTAGCCGAATCTGAAAGAGCAAACGCTCAATTAGAAAATGCAATATTTACTGTAAATGATCAAATTCGTCAAATTAAATCAAAACAAGATTCGCAGTTAATGGAATTAAATAACTCTTTAAATGAACTTAAAAATAAAGCAAGGAAACTAGAAGATGATCAACACTTGACAGTAAGATTAATACTTTCTTTATTTCTAGTTATATTTTATATATTTAGTATTTGATTATATGTAATTTACATAATTTATTCATACATTCTATTATTATCTTTAATGCTGCCCTCTTAAAATATTCATAGAAGGTAAATTAATGTTTTTTAATAGAGCGATCTATTTGTATAAATGTTCTTTTTCGTCTGATTGATCTTTATGAAGATAATTTCCCTTTTTGAAAATAGATGGACGGTTCTCGAAGACAGAACGAGAGTAGTACCCTTTTGGAACAAAGTCAAAGCCAGTTGAAAATTCAGATTGAAGCTCGTCTCGGCGAATTGCGCGACGTTCTTCTAGAAATGCGAACCAAAGTTGATATGGAAACGCAAGAGAGACAGCGATTCGAGCAGCAAACTGCCCTAAGGCTAGCCGATGTAAACGCCGCCGTTGTGGAGCAAGATCGTAAAAGAGATGACGCTGTAAACTCTATTGATAGACTTCATAGGGATAAGCAACATCATTCAGATACTGATAAGATAAAATTACAAGCAAAAGTTGTTGAAATGGGGGAAGAAATAACAAAAAAGTTAGGACAAAAAGAGATTAGACTTAGGGAGGAAATGCACGAAAAATTCGCACAACTGCAAAATATTATTGAAAGCGAATTAGAGCGAAGGATGGGTGTAGAAAGGGATATTAGAAATGATACTGACAGAAAAATTGATGAGATTAAAAGACTAAATGATCAAGAAGTTCAAACAATTAAGGATCTCTTTAAAAATGATAAATTAAAACAAAAAAATGGTATAAACGAACTTTATCAATCAATAAATCTTTTAGAAAAACAATTGGATGAACAAAAAAGACAATTGGATAAAGTTTTAACAGCCGAAATTAAATCAAGGAAGAAGAACGAAGATAGAACAAAAGAGAATGTCGACGCCTTAGAAAATAAATTACAATTAGCTTTAGCGGCACTGCAAAATTCCATGTCAGGTTTAAACGCTCAAATGAACGGTCATTCTGAGAAGGTAGTGTATTATTTTCTTTTTCCTTTCAATTTGACAATTAAATAACTTTCTTTCGATTCCTCTTTTTTTTTGAATAATTAACAATGGCTTTGTTTAAAAAACGCTATTTTTATAAATAATTTAAGCTTAACGCTTTTTCTTCTTACTATTTACTAAACGCTTAGCTTGATGAGGAATTAGAGAAGTTACGCAAAGAAAATAAACCAACTGGCAATAACGTTGAACAAGAAGAGTTTGACCAGGCAAACCATTCTATTTTTTCTCTTTTTGGCTTTTACACATGTTTCTCTCTTCTTGCTTACATTTATAAATCTAGATAAAAAATAACAATTACAATAACACACAATAGAGCTTTATTCTTTTGCCTAGTTTGCTTGCAAATGAAACTATTGAATGCTTATAGTAGTGTGCTTTTACAGTTTTTATACACTGCTTAATATTTATTTGCATATTCATGAGCATATTATGTATAAGTTGCATGAAATTGCATATATATATTGCTAATTTCTAATCTTTATTTTGATCAATAGTTAAAGAAAGAGCTAATGAGTATTGCTGAAGAACTGAAAAATTCATCCTCAAGGGCCACTATAGATTTAGAAGTAAGAGTAACGTCGATAACATCAAGGCTTAGCAAAATGGAAGATGATTTAGACAACAGAATAACTAATGTAAGTTTGATTTCTTATTCAATTGTTAACCATTCCTGAAGATTGCCTTGATTTGATTAAATCATATTCAATTGAATAGATTTGTAGATTAAGAGAAATAAACGAAGAGGTATTGTCATATTACTGTTGTAGATGTCAGATTGCGGATCAATGTTATCTTTTCTTTTAAAAAGTATTCAACTCTTTAAGCCAAAAATTACGAACACAACCTTCAAATTGAGAAGGGAATTTTTTATATATATATTACTAATACTTGTATTGGAAAATACTGTATATGCACATTTTTTCATATCTTTCGTGCACTTAATCAACTTGTCATTTTTATAATGTATAACATATATAGTTCATATTATTATATCTTTACCCCTTTCGTTAACAGACCAGGGAATTACAAGAGGTAAACGTTTCTTATATAATAATTATCTTCTATCTAGTTTGTAGTAATAAAAAAAAGAAAAGAATTACGAAAACATAGATTTTTTGCTACTTTTGTTTGTTTGTCTGGTTTGTTTGCCCAGTTTTTTCTCTTTATCCCTTTTATTTTGCTCCTTTTTTGGATGTTTTTTTATTAATAGTTTTGTTATATCTTTTATTCGTTTATATAAATGTTTATATACGTAAAGATACAGTATATACAGTATATATATATTCCTATATTCACTTTTATTCATATTTTCGTATCTTTCCCATAGCTTTTAAATGCATATTTTTTTATTTTTTAACATTTTTTGACATGTTTGACTTTTTTTTATCAGGCTTTTTTATTCTCTCTATCTTCTTTTCATAGGCAAGCGCAATGCAAGCTAAAAATCTGAGGGAGAAAATGGAATCAATGTGGATATGGCAGGAGGCCACTTCTGAGGCTATGAAAGAAATTAAAGATCAATCCATTCAGCAAACAGAAGATATTCGATTAGTCGAAGAGAGGTTTACTCTTATGAGATCCGAGATTGATTCTAAAGTTAAGGCCGAGGCTGAAATACGTGAACAACAGATTGAGGAATTAAAGACTAAAGGTGATAACGATGAAACGAAACCTGAAGGCAGCAGTGAAGTTTCTAAGGAAGAATTAGAAACTTGTCAAAAGGGAATAAGGAAGTTAGCGGAATCTATTCAAACAGTGAAAACTGTTTTGGGTATGAAAATACAAAGTGAACAAAAACTGGTAAGAGATAACTGCACAGTATTTTACCTTAACAATATTCTTCATATAGTAATTAATAATAGAAAAGACGCAAGTTTAGCATTATTTTTGTAGATGGTGCTTATCTTCAACAATAAGCGCCATCTACTGCTATAGCACTTAAACTAAACTGATTTTGCTGATAATCATTCGCTTTTGAAATTGCTTTGCTTAAAAAATTAGAGAGAAGGAGGCATAACGCAGGTAAAATCCGATGTCACATCGCTACAAGAAAAAGTAAAGGAATTAGAAGAGAAGAAAGCGGATAAGGAGGAGGATGACGATGAAGAAGATGACGACGATGACGATGACGAAGACGAAAATAAGGACAAAGACAAAGACAAAGATAAAGATAAAGATAAAGATAAAGATAAAGACAAAGACAAAGACAAAGACAAATAGAAATGAAAACAATTTTTTAAAATTCTCATTTCTATTATAAAAAAACATTATCACAGATTCAAAATTAAACATTCTTTCCAGCAGGCTGCCTGCGTTCATTGACACATTTTTGATATTAACATTATTTTCTGTGATATTCCTTTCAAAATACTCACAAAAAGATTTTATGCACATATCTTTCTTCTGATTATGCAATATCAATTAAAAAAAAAACAAAGAGATATTACCCTTTCTCCTTTAAATATATACAGTATATATATATATATATCTATATATATATTGTATTACAGAGAATTGAAGAAATGCAAACTTTACAAGATGATGTAATAAGGATGAGAGCATTGTTTGAAACTTATATGAAAATTAAGCAAACTAATCGGTTATTTGTAAAAAGTGATAAGAGAGATGAGAAAAAAATTGACGGCAATTTATTGAATGTAAATAAATGGAGTATTTATACAGCATACAGGTATCTTAGTATAATAAATACATTAAATAAACACGGTAATAGTTTGTCACTAGTTTTTTTTTGTTTGTGCACAACACGAAATTAATTGAATAGTTTAATCGTTTAAAATTGCAAATAGGATGGAAAGGGAAAAAGAGAGGAGAGAGATTGAGTTGATTGAATGATAGATGTAGAAAAAGCACGATTTAAAAGAGAAAAAAAAAGAATAATTGCTTTTAAAATAGATCATTTCTCTTTAGTTTCTCCAACACTAATCAATTGATCTATTAAGACAGAGTGTTGGTGTGTGTTGTATGTGCTTCTTTTTATAAAGGAAAGAGGTGGTGAAGGAGGAGGAAGGGGAAGAAGAAGAGAAGAAGGAGGATTAAAGTTTAAAAAAAAGACACATTGTTCTTATTTTCCTTTATAACTTAATATCAATTAATTGCTTTTTTTTCCTATTAATTACCCACGCATCGCTTGGAAAATTTTATTAAATAATTAAGCCCACTATAATCTAATAAACATACGGTGCAGATGGATGAAAATTAAAAGTAAATGGTTTTATGCTAAATGGAAAGTGCAGAGCGAAAGAGATAAAACAAATTTGGAGGAGGATAAAGAGGAAAATGGAGAAAATAATAAAGAAGACGAACAGAATAATGAGGATGAAAGAGAGAAGACAAAAGATGAAGATGAGTTAAAAAAAGAAAAAGACACAGAGGAAGATAACGAATCAAATAAGGAAGAACAACCCGAAAATAAAACTTCGAATCTTTAGAATGATAAAATTACTGTTTCTGTTAATTAGATGAAAAATATTCGTTCAAATTTTGTTTAGTTCTTTCCTTTCGTCTATTTCTTTACCTTTGCCATCAAATTATTTAGATGGTTTTACTTTTAACAATTTTATATAAATCTTCCTTTGCATTAGTATAATAGCCATAATTATACGCCATCTAGAGTATAAAATTACCTATTTTCAATGCTTTGTAGATAGTATAAGTGAAATAATCAAAATAACGAGTAGTTATAAAAATTATAATCACTTTAGAGTATGTACAGTAATATATATATATATATATATATATATATATATATATATATATATATACGTCCTGCTTTCCTTTCTATCTGCTGCTTTGTTGTGCATCTAATATATTTAAATATACAGACAGCCTACCTTCTTTAATCTAATTAACGGAAAATTTATCCTTTATTCACTTCTCTTTGTACGAAAATATTTTGTTAATATCGAATTGTGCTTAGAAAATTTCTTTATAAGGAAAGAATTTTACCGGCGGATAGTATTCATAGATTTATACGAAAATAGGATAAAAGTCTTGGTCATTTTGATTGAAAGCCCTCTTTTCACCATGACTTATATCGTATTAAAAACAGAAAAGAATTAGTTAAAACTGTCTCCTTCTTATAAATAAAAAAGGACAAGTCAATTACAATGAAAGTGGTTGTTGCCTGCAATTTGTTCATGAATTGTATATCCTTTCCTTCAAGAGACTTCTCCTCTCTAATAGAGGGGTCAGACTCTCAAAGAATAAATGAAGAAAGATAACGACAAACGTCAAGGGTAGACCTTGGTGCCTCATACTAATTTACAGCCGTTGTCGATTTGATCTAAGATGTAAATCAATTCCTATAAGTCAGTAGTTTTGTATTAGGATTAAGCCTACAATTAGCCTTAAAAGACTCAAAGAGAGAGAGAGATATAGCAAGAGATGAAGAGCAATTAATGAGTGAATTTGGAATATAAAATACAGTTTTATTAATAAAAAACCCTTTGAATAATTATAACAAAAAGAACAATAACAAGAGATGTCTTATGTAAGCTCTTAAAGCAGAAGAAACATGAATTATATGCATAGAAACTAAAAGGAAATAAATTGCAATGCACAAATCTATATATAAATATATATAACAGAAGACAATGCAAATGGAATAAATAGAAAGAAAACTACTTTAGAAGAGAATATGCTACGTTAGAAGATACTTTAAACTGCTCATCCCCTTGAAATGGAAGGCTCTTGATGGAATTTTCAATGTCTAGACTCTTTGCCTTAGATTTCAGTTTGTCTGTTTGCAGAAGAAAAAAAAACCAATAAAGGAAGTACCAAATAAATATTCTGTTTATACGTTTGTAAATAAACTTCACACTGTCTTAAGCTTATCTCAGATTATCATACTCTGGGGAGTGTAAAGTGAATAAATACTAATAACTAGTTTTTTGCTTAAGTATCTAAAAGAAAAAAACGTTCGGTCAGAAAAACATAAAATAAACGCTATTCAGCTTTTAAGTTCTAATATCATATACTAATAAATATATATAATAAATATATATATACTGTATATATTTACTTAGGTAAAGAATTCTTAAAATTATAGATCTAACTAAGTATTTTATAACTATTAATCCTTATTAAATATTCAATTATTTACCGTGGGATAATATAGAATTAAGCAATGTTAGGCCATTGAGAATAATATATAAAGATTCCTTCTCGTCAAAGAGCGTTTTTAGACCTTCCATAATATTTGATTTGTCAATTTTATCACCTATGTTATTCTTAAGAACGTTTGCAAGTATAATAATGGCCATTAGAGCTTCATTTTTCATGACATCATGTTCACATATCATCATATTCTCTAAAGGCTTTAATCCATCATTTTCCAAAATGATACTTAAACTTTCGACATCTTTAGAATTTTTAATTAATCTTGCTAAAAGCCTAGAGCTCTCAGCCTGTACTCCAGAATGAGTTTGGACGTCCGTCAACGAAATGATTTTCTTTGTGAAATCAACATTCTTTATAAGAAAACTTGATGCCTCACTCTGTCCATCAATTAATAATCTTATCATTGCAATCAGTTTGAATTGAACAACGTAGAGGTTCGAATCATAGAACTGTAGGGCTACTTTTAATAAACCAGCATTGATGAGAGCTTGTTTATTTTCAACTGTGTGAGAAGAAGAATAATTAAATAAAAATACGGATAACCTACAACGCACACTGCACAGGAGAAAAAAAAAGTCTTTACCTGGAACTGATAAATTTCTCAAAGTACTAAAGATTGCGTGTTGAAGATCGTCAGATATCTTTTGTGGATCGGGTAGCAATAGGTTTAATAACTTTGATACGACTCCTTGTTTCACTAGACTTATACTTTGTTCATCTATTTAATGAAAATAATTAATAGATTAGGTTCTATTTCAAATCTTCCCTTTATCCTTAAGAAAAGTACATTTGATATTTTGGAAAAAAGACGAAACAACAGAGAAAAATTAATGAGGAGAAGAAAAAAAGATAGAAAATCGAAGTCACCATTTGTTGCAACATTCCCAATTACTAAGACGCCGCAACACTGCAATTGTTCCACATCGCTTTGTAACCATTTTATAGCTTCTCTGTATAGAGTTCCCTCACCATTCTTATATACTTCTTTTAAACTCTTCTCTAGAAAATAGCATAATTTTATTAATTTTATATGCATCAATAATAATCTTAATAATATTTATAATAGAATTTACAACGTACCGCCGGCAAATAATAAAACGATCAAATCTGTTACGCTTTTTAATATATCAATATCTTCTTCATTAGTACTGTATCTCTCTAGAACGCTAAGGAGATTTTTGCAATGCATAGCTAACTGTAATTTAGCATCATCCGATGAATTACACAGAGATGATAAAAATTCTAAAATTATTTCTGGATCTACATCTTTCTTAGTAAGGAGCTCCGATGACATTTTTATGAAATCCCTTTTTAAAATGGCATCACGACACATATCTGTAAATATCATGTATTCAAATTATTAATAACCTATTAAAAGAGGATTGTTTTTTGTAAAGTATATTAGAATGACTTAATACCTGTATCGACAAGGCCGGTGATAACGTTTAAAAGCATTCTTAACGTAGATTCATCTTTTATTTCATTTAGGTAATCTTGAAGAATATCAATAGCACCCAAACAGCAAACTTTCTCTTGAATACTCTCTACAATAGATTAAAATAATAATTACTCCCAGACTAATTGATGAATATTCTCATCTATACAAAGGATATACTAAGCATACAGTATACATATGATGAAAAACAATAAAGGTTGGAGAGAAAATAAATACTCTATTATTTAAATTTCTATATCGTGATAGCAAACTATAATAATACTTTCCTTAAAATATTATATATATTCAGTATATATATATATATTAATACATATATATATATTTATTGCATTTTGTCCATACAAATATGATATATCAATTTTTTTGTTGTATTTATTTAATATACAAGTATTGAAAATCATTAATATATGTGTATATATACACATATACAATCTATGATTATCTAGTCAATATTAACAACATTACTCCCTAGAAAGAGTTCATGCTTCATTTAATTGTAAAAATCTATAACTTTTCAAACAATCTCTCTCCTTCTTTACATCTTTACTGTAAACCACTACTTTAAAAAGCTAATTTTTATACAATTTCCCATTATTTCCTACTTCCTATCGATTATACGTATTGCAAATTGATTACTCTCTACTGATGGGATATGTTTTTAAGGAAATCAAAGTGGATGTATGAAAGAGAGATGGAAAAAGAGAGCAAAAATAGGAATTGTAAAATAAGAATAAAAAAGGAAAACAGCTAAAAATTAACCCACAAACAAATAATTCTAGTCTATGTGTTCTATGGGAATTTTGATGAAGACGAATGTGTATACCATGGTCGACGCTGGCGTTAAATTGTATATTGACAGACATTTGCTTGAAAGAAACATTTGAATTGTCTTTACCGAATTCAACCGGTTTATTGATATTACATTCCGATAATTCGATATCTAATCAAAGAAATATTTATGAGGGAAAAAATCATTTTTCATATTTGTCTTGAAATTATGTTTGAATATTAACTTTGCATAATTAGATAGGTTAAATATGTGATATATTTAGGTGATGATTTTATGAGTAATAAATAATAATACTTACCATTATCATTTGTTAAATTTAGCAAAAAACCCAAAGCAACAGTACGTAATTTATCACTTGTTTCATATCTAGAACACAGATTTTCTCTAAGAATTCCCAAAAGTGCTGCAATTCCTTCATTTTCATCTATAATTCTTCTTGCTTTCTCTAAAAATATTTGATAAAAAAAGAAACATTTTTATAAATGCGCGAAACGCTTTATGCAGGGAAGCAGAATTCTTAAATTAAGTCAACAACATGTCGGTAGAATAAGTAAGACTTGTAGAAAAGGTCCTTAAAACGGACATACTAACCGCAATCGAAGCACATATTTCCCAGAGCTCTACACGCTTCAATAACTTCTTCACATTTTCCAAATCGCAATAATGACATTAAGCCAGGAACAAGATTTGACTCTAAGCATGCTAAACGACCTTTTTCTGAAAAAAAGTTTAGCGTATTTTATTTTAAAACTGTCCCTCCAAACAACAAGAGAGGCTAAATTATTACCAATTTTAGCAATTTCTGCTATTAATTCAGCACATTGTAGCTTTCCATCCCGATCTCTAGTATCAAAGATTAATCGACATTCTTTTAGAACTTCACTGGACAAAATGTAATCAATACTTTGGCTTTTCGTATCTATGTAATCAAAAAAACGTAGCATTAGAGTCTGTTACGTATAACTTGAATAAAATTACAAAATGGCTTACCTTCATTTGTAACATATCCAACTAACTTTAAGAGTTGACCCGAAGAATTTTTTCCTCCTAACAGGCTATTTACTATAGCTGCCAAATCTGTATTGTTAATATAGAATATAAATAATTTAACGAATTTTATATGAAGACGTTTTATATTGTTAAGGGAGGAATTATTTGAAACATTACAACTCCTATGATATTTCCAATTGAGTAAACCGAAGAAAAAAAATTCTTACATTTTATAGAATTAATTCTGCTCTTTTTTTTATTTATACAAATTTTCGCCTACACGAGTAAAATTCCTTATTATGTTTACTACAAAAGTTTGCACTTACCGAACACAAGATATCTTTTTTGTTATTAATCGGTTGACTCATTAAAGGGAATTTTTATTATATGATAGTCAAACACGTATTTATCCTTACAATTGAATAACAAGTAAAAAAATTAAGTGAACTAACCTTCTTTCGACATAGTTTATACAATCAATAGTAGTTTTTGGAGTAAAGCAGGTTTACAAATCGATCAGAGTGACGCTTTTTGGTCAAAAATTCGGAGATGCTCTTTTCAGCGCCATCTACCACTTATAGTTATCAACGTTGAATTATCGTTCAAAATGGGGAAGTTGTAGTTGTTTGGTTTATTTTTGCACTATTTCAAAAGAATTATTATATGAAAGTATATTTGGTTGAAGAAATATACTAAATTAGTCCAAATTCTGATAAATTAGATGGATATAATCTAATTATGCCAGAATAATGTTTGCGGTTTCAGATAATAGAGTAAACAGAGGTGGCGCCTCAAATTGTCCGTTTGATATCATTTCCGGACTTAAATAAGCGGGAAGTTTTGAATATGTTTAAAAATGAATTATTAATACACATCCTTTGAAAATAACGGATTTGTAAAGTAAATAGTAAAAAGATCAATAAAATTTGCTGAATAAACATAAAAAAGTACTTAAAATTTCTATTTTTATACGAATCAGTCTTGTATATTAAAAATCAATTTTTGAAAAAGACAATTGTAAACATCAGAAGCCTTTATGAAAGATATTGATTTTGTGGTTAGAGAAAATTTTCAATAGTCTAAAATTCATCCCAAGGAGTTTAAGATCTATAGTTAAGTCCCATCTATATTATTTTAAAGCTTGAAACGGATGGGCTTAGGAGAAATTACAATTGAAATATGCAATTAAATACGAGTCTGATTGCCAGAATTGGTCAACGAACGCGAATGCTACTATTGTCCAAAAAACAAATCATAGAAATGAATACTATCCGAGAAATTTCCCAAATAGACGATATAGCTTATTTTCCATAAATCATCAGAATGTCAAGGTGAATCCAGATAAATATACTACCAGGAGGAATTTGAACTTCAATGAAACAAATTATTTTTAGAAAATAACAGGAAATATACGACCGATAGAGGAAAAGATTAGGAATGCACAACGTAATAGTCAACAACTTTCAGTTGCTCTTAAAAGCAACTTAGATATTAGCAGTAGTCATCCAACGAAGAGCCAACAGGCTAAATTCCGTGAGAGGATATACATAAGAAAAAATTCATCGTATATTTCCAAATAATATACAAATGGACGAAATAGCAGCTGGTAATCGGGGTATACAAGATAAATGATACTAACAAGGAAGGCTTTACTTCCTTACAATCGAAAAAGGGAAAAGAAGGGGAAAAAGGAAAGGAAGAATATGAAAAAAGGAAAGAAAAAGAAATCTAGAAAAGTAAACCTAACAAGTAACCTAGAAATTACATGTGAGAGAGAGAGAGAGAGAGAGAATTCTCTAGAATAAATTCTCGAAAACTGTACCCATTTTACGAAATCGAGTGTAGAATGCTGCAGAAACAAGCTCAACGACCACTACACCCAAGCAAATCCAAAGGCTTATATAGACGAAAAAGGGGCATACTAGAATTTACATTCAATAAGAGAGGTCATTCTAAATATAATACACCGAACAGAAGTATAATATATTCTTTACCAATTCCCACAAAAACTAGAAGGAAGAAATTGACTAATAGGAAATTGGGTCTTGAAAACATATTGGCATTAGACTTAAAAAGAGGTCGCTTAAGAGGATTAAAAATGAATTAATTACCATCCACCTATGTCCTTCAAAAATATTAATAATTGTTATCTTCATTCTTAAATACTGTTTTTTTTTTCATCTGACTTAGAACATGAAATAACAAAATATTACGTAATTTAGAAAATAGTATAAAAGAAATTATACATACATACGCACATACTGTATATAAATATACACCAACACTAGCATCAGTTGACTAAGCTTTATTTATGTAAGAATTGTTTTAGCTACAGCCCTTAATTAGTTTTGTCAAATCTGTCACAAAATAGAACAGAAACCACAAAACAAAATATAAACAAAATAATATATTTTAAAAGAGAATTAGTATGCAACTTATTCCCCATATCTAGTTTTTTCAATGCATTAAGATTAGATTGCTTCCCTTTTAGATTGATACATTTTTCCCTTGTCATATAGATTCTACTAACTAAAAAATATTGTATAGCTAAGTATAATACTTTCTCTCCGATAGAGGTGTTTATGATGATTTTGTTCTAAAATTTAATTTGCACTCGAGGCAATAGAATTTATGAAATATTTAATGAATGCTAGTAGTAAATAATTAAAAATATTTCTAAAAAAATTGATAAACCAGCTAGACTGGTGACTATAATAGTTAATATATTTCTCTAATACTATATTAAATACTAACCGACTTTTTTCAATAATTGTCGGAATATACTGTACTATACTTGAGCTTTCATTCTATTCTATTTGTGGTAAATCCCACGTGACGTCAAAAGGGATATCCCCAAAAGGTTAAAATTGTTACTGATAGAATGTCCTTAACTACATTAATTCATGGCACTGTGGCCAGTTACCTATTTTTTTCTAATCATTATTATATAATAAACATTCCTGATAAATTTGGCAATACTGGATATTCTAATTATTTCTATTTCAATGGCTTTGCGGGAAAATATAAGTACCTCACGCAAATATGTTTCGTAAGTGGGACTATTCGATCATGCATTACATTTTTTCACTAAATTTTAAATATTTTCAGGATCTTTTGATAATTTATTATTGGATTGCTTTCTTGTGCGACCTACTATACAAAAACGTGAACCACCTGAAGAAACCAGAAGAAAGAGGAACAATCAAAGTTATCCTAGATTATCTATTTAATGTAGTCATTTTTCCTATATCTTTTCTGGTTGTGTTTATGTTTTGGATTGTATATAGTATCAACAGAGAATTAATATTTCCCAAAAAATTCGATGAAATAATACCCTCATGGTTGAATCATAGTTGGGTTAGTATATATAAAAATGCTACCAACTCTTTGTTAATTTCAGAGATACTATCTATGTGAAATATTAAATTAATTTAATATTGCAGCATACACTACCACTAATTTTAGTATTAATGGAAAAATATCTTGTTTACCATCATATTCAAAGTCGACTAAACGCTTTCTATGGAATTGCAACTTTGGTGCTTTTATATACTTCTGTAATCTTTGCCGTCTACTATATTGATGATTTTTGGGTTTATCCAGTCTTAAAGGTTCTATCGTGGCCTTTGAGAATTGCTTTTATTGGTTTCTGTATTATGTTATTTTTCATCTTATACATCATAGGAGAATTTGTAACATACTTGATCTACTTCAAATGTAAGTCTTTTACCGAAAAAGTATGATAATGTAAATAAGTTGTTAATTTTATTTTGCAGCTTCACCTTCACCAAAACCGAAGAAAAAAACAAAAAAGACTAAAAAAGAAGATTAAAATTATTAAGCGTTAATTGGATTTAGGAAGTTAACTATTCTAATCATTAGTTATACGTCTCTGTTAGAGCCACATACAATATACTAATATGATGTGTAATATTTGTATGATAATATTTTTACTATGAAAATTCTAGCTTTATTGTACTCGTATTGTGTAACATTTAACATATAAAAGTGAAAATATCAACTTCATCGTTAGCTCTATAAGTTCTAGTAAACTAATTAACTTTAATGATTTTTGAACGGCTATTGATAAAGAATTTTATTCTTTTTTCTTTAATAATTTAGTGATTCTTATGCAATTTCCATATTACTTAAATTATCTAACCAAAAAAATTTTTTTGTCAAAAATCTTCATTAATCGAAAACGTTTATTTGTAAAATAACATGAAATAGAATGTTGTATTTGATAGTGGATTTACAACACAGCGCCAGATAATCACGTGACACCCACCATCATCATTGTATGAATCGAAAAGAAAACTCATTGCAAGATTTATGTTGTAAAATCTGTAAAATTTTTCATTGTCTAAATATTAATAATTTTTATGTCTTTTGTTTTTGATATCTTTATGGAAAATCACGTGACCAATTGAAAGCTTTATTTTTTTTTTATACAGTGAACTCGCGGTCTTAACGTCACGTGACTATTTTCTATTCATCGCCATTTTGGGTTTGAGTTGTAGTTTAATTCTGGTTTTGAGGTATAGATTTTGGCGCAAAATTGCTAATCGCTTGTTATTCAAATTATCGTGATTATTTTTTTATTTCTATAATTAATTGTGAGCGTTGACGATATTAATATTTACGTTCGAGTTTAATAGCAGTAATATTCCATCGGCAAGGTGTGTATATATGTTCAGAAAAAGAACACGAAGAAGCCTTACTAATTAGGTTAGATACTGAAAGTAACGGGAACAAGAACCCGACAAGTTTTTTTAAAGAATCTTATCGGGTCTTGGGTGTTTTAGAATCCCGATCTGACAGGGGCATGCCTGAAACGATGAATCCAAACCTAAATTTTGCGAGACAGAGAATACTCGTCACTTGGGAAAATGATCAACACATTAACTTCGTTATTGTTAATGAAGGTTCATTTATGTTTCGATTTAGCATATATACACATCAATGCCTAAACTTATAAGGAGGTAGCGTAGCAAAGAGACCTAGATGGAAATTATCAGCAAAATGTTCTGATAATAAAGAACAATCGGAATAATGTTTCAACTGAGAGACAGTCAATAAAGAACAGAAGTACGCATAAAAGACATTTTCTTTAAATTTCCTAAGCCAAAAACCTAGACTCTGTGATTAATAACTACAAAAAGATAATAATTTGTTATTAAAGTTTTGTTTGACCATGCAGAATACATACAGCAAAGCCTAAACATCATATCTGGATGTCTGATCAAATGGAATCGATATCGACATAAAAGCAATATCGTCAATATTTGCTATAAAGGATCGCTAACTCAATATAATTACTGTCTGCTTTGTTTAAAAAGAAATGAAAATGTCTCATAAAAGTTGTGCCGTTAAATCCTGTACCAATCGCGAAAATATGCAAGCTTACAGAAAGTTTAAATTTCATGGTTTTCCTAATTTTATCAAAGACCGTGAAAGGTGAGTAGTTGATTAATGAAATATGTAAATAAAATTCCTCTCTTGATATTTATTTACTAGATGCATAAAGTGGATAAAGTTCTGCGAAAATCCAGAATTAGAAGAGGAATTTGAGAAAAATCCTCATTGTCTTAGAAATTTCAAGATTTGCAGCGATCACTTTCAACGAAAATATTACAATTGCCCTCAACTATGGGACTCATCTTCACTTATGGCTTCAGCTGTTCCATCAGTTACTCAAATTGACGATAAAGGTTTAAATGTATCCCTAGAAGCGGTAGAAGGAGAGATGCTTAAGGGTCGATTGAAACGACCGCGTTTTACCGATACTTGCCTAAATATAACTAATCAATTTGAACGATGGTCGAAACTGCGCAAAGCTTGTAAAATCGACTCCGATACCAGATTTACTAAAATGGTTTTAGACGTGTATGTTTTTTTCACTATCTTCAATTCTATTTTAAACTTTAAGATAACAGAAAAACAACGATAATCAAAGATAATCCTTTTTTTTTCACTTACCTAGATTTATGAAACAAATGCCTAAATTAGGTCTTCGAGACGAGTTGCAGAGTTATAAAAAAGATATGATACCCGGTGAGGTAGACGACTTTCTATTAGAAGAAATCGATGAAGCCGAACGGAGGTAATATTTATAGCGAAAAATTGCGTTTTATGTTATAGGGGTTTTTTTTTAAGAACTGAAACTCAAATTTTTTTTTTTTTGAAGGAAAAAGAAAGTGGAACAAGCAGACGAAGATACGAAAAAATCTCAGGAATCTCAGTTAACTCAAGCACTCGAGCCACCCCCAAATCTTGCCGATAAATCGCAATTTATTGCAATTGAGCCGGCTCATAAGCTAATACCTGATGAAGAAACTCTTGCTGCTATTGCAAATGACGCCTCCTTATCGAGCACTGGTATATGGAAGAATGGAGACGTTCTTTATATAAATGGAGACGCAGATATTTCGCAGTTTCAACAAATGTTCGGTCGAGGTTTATCTAAACAATTAAAAAGTGTTTTTGAAAAATTAAAGAATACCAAACAAGCGCAGAAAATTGAACCTATTGACGAAGTTGATAGCAAGGACATAGGGAAGGTTGAGTAAGTAATTTTCATTAAGACTGAAATGATAAAGAGTGAATCTTATTTATAATTTTTCCCTTTTAGCATCGAATCTGAACCGCTTGTTGAAAACTCCGCAGTGGATCCAGAAACAACCAGGAAATTATCAACGTTAATGGCAATTGCGCAGAAGGTTGGATTAGAAAACGAAGCAAACGAAAATTCTAAACCTATAGCTAGTAGCGAAATAAAACCAACGAGGGGCAGTAAGTTAAAGTAAATAATGAAAAATGTATGAAAATAACATTTGCTTTGGCTCGTTATTAGGGAGAAAGTCGAAGAAAACGAAAACTCTTTATAAAGCTTATGCCTGCTCACACTGCGATCATTGGTGCACATCCCGTATAAAACACAGTCGGCACATGAAATCAGAACACCCAGAAATTGTTCGGCAAAATAATTTAGCCATGTGGCGCCAACGAAATTCCATTGCACGCCAAAGGGTGACTGTGATATGCCATAAATGTGGGAAAGTGTGCTACTCAAAAGCATCTTATTATAATCATAATCAACTTGTTCATGGGGAGAAAAGGTTTCAATGTCCTGAGTGCAATTACAGAACGACAAGTAGCAGCCGAGTAAACTTTCATCGTAAAACGGTACATACATCGGAAAGAGCACACAGGTGTTCATACTGCCCAAAATCATTCAAAAGAGCTGATCAAAAACGTATTCATGAAAGAATACATACCGGAGATAAACCGTACACATGTAGTATTTGCAATGAATCATTTATTGATTGGCTCCGACGTAAAATACATCTAAAAAAAGTTCATGGCATAACGAATGAACAACAACAACAGTTAGAAGAGGGCTTGGCTTATATAACTGAGGAAAATATTGATGTTAAAATTAATAAGGGAAGAAAAGTTACGTACGACATAGATCTAAGATGTCCGATGATGTACTGTTCGTTCATTTCTCAAAATAAGCAGGCTATTATACAACATCTCCAAACGGAGCACAGCGACATCCGTGATCCTAAAAGCATCAAAGTGCGCTGTGCGGTGGAAGACTGTCAGTTTGAATCGACCTCACGAGTCGGTATTTTACACCATCATAAAAACTTGCATTCTGATGAGCGACCATTTGCTTGTCATATTTGCCAAAAGAGTTTCAAGAAACAGTATACTTTAACAAATCACTACCGAACCCATACCGGAGAAAAACCATACAAGTGTAGATTCTGTGCTGCTCAATTTGGACAACAGACAACCTGTAAGCAACATGAAATAAAGCTCCACAACGTACCAGCCGTTGATGGAAGAAAGAACAGACAGTCCACTCTTGACCAAACAGTTCAGATAGAGATTGAAGAAGATCCTGAAATAGTGCAAACCTTTCAAGTTGAATCTGTTGTTCAACAAGGTGGTGAAATTCAAACATTAGAAATTGTACAACAGGACATGTCACCAGTTGGAGAACAAACAGTACAAAACTGGAAATTTGAAATGTGAACAGTTTGAAATAGTTTATTTTGAAAATCAGTATGAGGTTTTTTTGTTTCATTTTATAAGCTTTCGTAAACTAGTATGTTCTGTACAACAGTTTTTCAAGACAAAATTTTGTTTTGTTCAAGGAAGTACATTTGCTAGAATTTGAGGATCGATAACTTGTCGTAGCCGTTGGTTCTCTAATTGTAACTTCTTATGTTTATCAGACAACTGTTGAAGTTGACCCTGTAAAATTTGTACTTCTTCTTTTACAGTAAACATGAGATGAAGCTTAACCATGTCCATGGCTTGTTCCACTTTGTTTTGTATGGCAGTCGTACTATTGCTGTAGGACGTAAATAAGACTTTTAGTATCTAATCATCAGCTGATAAATTCTATAATACGCATACGAAATGTCGAAGCTATTTTTAGGAATATTGCAGTAGTACTCTTGTTAAATGACCTTGAAAAGCGTTAATCGATAAAAGTGTTTTCTATTTTACGATACTAGGAAAGATGCAAGGAACCAATTCATGACTTATCGATTCGTACGAACCTTGCAAGCAGCTGAAGCAAGAGGTCAATGTCCAAAAAGACGCCGTTATTAACAGCCGTGGCGGTGGTGTAATTAACAGGGTTATTTTCGACCCATTGCAAAACTCGATCGACCGAAACCGGAGAAAAATCAACCATCGATGCTTATGTCCCTGTATTACTCGTTAATTGATATGCTTATCCTCGTAGTGACTCTATTCTGCAAATGCCTGCAATGGTTTTATGTAAAAACTATATGGTACCCGTCCCGCACCTTTCTCTGATTGGCTGAAATCGATGTATGCGGATTGCGACTAGGCTGATCTTCTCGGTGTTAGCACTGTTCGCGAGCCGAAAAAAATCCCTGTAAAATTATGTAAATAAACACATAGCGTTCATTAAACAAGTCGTTAGAAAATTGAACGAACGTGACTTCTATTTTAGAAAGGAATCAATGGGATTTAAAGTGTATCTTGATCATATTTTCATATATTGTATTGTTATAATATTACCTAATTTTACTTTTAATTTTATTTGTGTATCTTATCTAATCATTTTCAAAATCGATAAAAAATAAAAGTAGAAACAGATTAATAAACAAATTGTAATTTTTTTGTCGTTTGACTAAAAAAATACAATTATCATTATTCATAAATCCGATTAGTAGGAGCAAATTCTTAAAATCGCATGTCAACGTTTGATCGAACGATCAAACGTCTATTATAAATACCATCATAAGAGAGGCGGAGAGAGAGAGAGAAAGGATGAGGCAGAAAGGCAGAGAGATCGTTGCCTTTAAAGACGAGATTTGTTTGCCTACGTCATAGAGTGGGAAAATGCAGTGAGGTCACGACTAAACTAGGCTAATTGTTTTGTATGCTTGTTTTTTCCCAATTCTATAATCGACCTTGTGTTAAAGAAGTAGGTTATATTTTTTATATTTATGGCAAATTTATCATTGAAAAAAAAACGTGAGAAATACAGACAAACAACAATCGCTTAAGAAACGATGTAATTAACCTAAAATATTTAGGATATATGAATTTTCCTAACTGATGTTCGAGCCTCTACAGCTGAAACTTGCAGAGGCCATGCTCCACCTATAACTCCTGCCTGAACTGCAACGCCACTAACGACAGCTAATTCCGGGTCAATGCTCGTATTAGGCTTTTTACCAAAAAATTCAGCTAATAATTTACGTACGGACGGTGTCCTTGTCGAGCCTCCAACTAGAACAACCTCATCGATATCTTCTGGCTCCATTTTAACAAAATCAATAACCCGCTTAATTGGTTCGAGTACCTTTTTTACCAGGTCACTAATAAGATCTTCAAAAATCTCTCTTTTGATTGTAAAATGAAAAGTCTCGCCATTGAGAGTTTTTAATGGTAAGACTATCTTTGACGTCATCTCTGATGACAACACCCTTTTAGTTTTCTCAACTAACATTCTCAATGAGTTTATATCCGATAAATCCAGTGTATTTATTTTGTATTTCTGCTTGATCTGAGTAATTAAATATTGCAACAACCTTTCATTGAAATCTTGACCACCAAGATGATTATTACCAGCCATACCCATCGTGATAAACATCCCTCCTTGGACATTTAATAGAGACACATCTAATGTTCCACCTCCTAGGTCAACAACCAAGACATAGGAAATATCAGGTTTTTTATGCAAACCATAGGCCAATGCAGCAGCAGTTGGTTCGTTAATTACCCTCAATATATCTATACCAGCAATCTTTGCAGCATGAATAGTAGCGTTTCTTTGATCTTCATTAAATTCGGCGGGCACTGACATTACTCCTAAAGTAACCTTCTTTTCTAATGCTTTCTCAGCAGTTGATTTCAAGTTATCTATTACTCTCGATCCAATAAACTCAGGACTGACTAAAGTATCAATATCTTTTGGTTTCTCAACGAGCTTATATCTTATTTGACCGTACTCGTCAGCTACCATTTGAAATGAGTATCTTGAAGCTTCTTTTTCTAATTCTGACTTTTTAAACTTTTTACCAATGAATCGTTTGGCGTCATATATAGTGCTATCTGGAGAGCCTATAGCTTGAGCTTTATACCCAACAACCACGTCATTTTCACTAAATGCCACAACGCTTGGAATGCATTGATCCCCGTCTCTATTTTCTAGTATCTTTACTTTTCCCGTTCCAGCTTGATAGACACCCACGCACGAATATGTTGTTCCTAATAGTAGAAATATTCGAATGGTATTTTGTAAAAGAAAAACAACAGTTACTCTTTACCTAAATCTATTCCAACTATGCCGGGCTTGGGAGGTGGTAGAAATTTTTGGGACATGTATCCAGCGAAAAGCACCGCTAATATCGATCCACCTGATGAGCGTTTAAAATGAAATTATGAAGTATAAAACAATTGTTTTAAAACATTTAATCTACAAAGTTTTTAAATATTCTAATAGGATCCTATCTTTATAAATATAATAACCGATTATTGTTATAGTAGTTGAGGACATAGCTAATTCAAGAACCAGCTGTTTCGTATTCTCGAGTTAATTTTTTGTCATCGTAGCATAACGACTATTTTACATATATCAAAGAAAACTGGTAAATTAGGGTGAAGGTCGTAATATTTCACAAATATTTTTGGGTAAGTTAATGTTTTAAATGGCTTCTTCCTATGAAGAAATAAGCTTTAATCTTTCATCGGATCTGATTAAATATCTAAAAAGTGTATGCGAATCCGGGGAACTATCAAAATCTAATTGTGATCGATTATTGAAGCTTATCGAAGAGAATGATAGCATTCCATTGTCACTTTTGTATGAAACGACTTCACAAATTAATGGAAAAGGACTTAATCAGGCGCTATTGACTACAGAAATGATTATTCCAAGTCCGAAACCTCCTCAGAGAAGTAAGGAGCTAGAAGACCGCTTAGTTCGCTTAAGATTGGAAGCTGAAGAAAGAGAGTACAAGCAAATGACAAAGAATGTCAGTCTATCATCAAATGCAGAATCAATAGCATCTGATTTCGCTAAATCTCAGAAAGAAATGAACAAACAAATTATGATGATGTTTAATTTTATGGGTACCGTAATCGGTTCAGCAGTTTTTGCTTACGTTGTTAGCGGTTCAATTATGGGAGAAGGAAACATAAGTTTCCAAATGTTAGCTGCCCTACTTACAGGAACTTTAGTGTTTTTCGCTGATTTGTATTTCATTGTCAAAGCTGATAGTCAGTCGGAAAAGAAGAACTAAATACATTGTTTAATATATATTTTGCCTCTATCTTGCGAATTGGTAATGAATTTCGTAATTAACAGATTAGCCATGGACTACAATCACCGGGGAAGTAGGCCTAATAGTAGTCGTAATCCTATTACGGTTAGCTTAAAATTTTAATTCAACTAGATTTAGATGCTAAAAAAATATTTAAATTAGGGTAGAGAAATGAGAAGAACTGATGAAAGGGACAGAAGGAATCGACCTGAAGGGTAAATGATATAATTGTAAATATATCTTATGATTTCATGATTGAAGCGTTTAGGGTTCCTGCCCTCAATTTAGGAAGATTAGGCGATGTTGGGGTAGATGTGTCGGGAACTCCGATAGAGATAGCTCCTTTGGACTATAATCTTAAAACACCGAATTCCGCTTCAACAATAAGGTAGTTGGCTTGATCAAATACTAAAGTGTTTCATATATAAAATGGACATAGTAGTTGATATTCTAATTGTAAAAAAAAAAAAACAGCTGGGGAACTCCTAGTTCTTCTGTAATGCATCCATACGTTTTGAAAAAGATGAAAGAAGTAAGCAAAAAAAGCATCCAAATAATATAAAAAATATTTATATGGTTTCGTTTAGAAAAATCCATCAGATTCTAAAGTTATTCCCGATGATTTACGACCTCCATCAGCAAAGTACAGGGAGATGTATGATCAATATTCTAATGATATGAAAAACGGCTATAAGAAGCAGATGAAAATGCCACAAACCGAAATTTCTAATGTAAATTAAGATATATTTAATAAGAATTTAGTCTTTGCTTAATTAGAAAATTTTAATCCGTAGGAAGATATTGATAGAGAAATCGAGCGCTTAAAGATTGGACTAGAAGTTACCGATGCTGAAAGCGATCTAACAAGAGATATGATGCAGAAAACATGGACAAAACAACCTTATTCTAAGGCGCAAATGTCGAAAAGAGCTGATATGGTCAGTAAGAGAAAAGCAATCGTTCTATCATGCTGTATACCGTACAATCAGCTATTAGATTCTTATCTATCCAAACTTTTCTTTTACCCTATGATAGGAAGAATTAGCAGAGGAAAAGCGTAGGCTTAAGTTAGTTGAAACCGTCATGATTGATCAATTATCCAGGTAAATTATATTTCATTTCATGTCTATTCATCGCTGAAATTTTTTACTCTATAGGGCTGTAATTTGTGATCCGGAACAAAATGAGTTAACGCAACATAGGCCTAAAGATTTTCAAATGGGAATGAAGAAGGGTGCTTTAAGAGCACTGCACAACAGCAAGTAATTTTTTAATTTAAGCGTCAGCTGTATTTGATACTAAAGTACGTCTTTTTATAACTGACAGAGTTAAAACATCCGCCACTGCAACGGAGAATCTTTTATCACATAAAGTATCATTTGGAGCTAGAATTTTATCTCGAAATGGCAAAGATTCAATACGACAGTTAACTGGCTTCTTTTTCGGTATAGACAACAGTATTACTGTATATGAATTTAAAACCTTTGGGAAAAGGTTAGATAATTAAATAATTATTTCTTAATCAAGAAATACTAATTAAAATATAAAACAGTTCAAAGGCTTTACCTTTTTTGAAAAGAAACGTATATAAACATTTAAAAGGACCAAGAAAAGGAGAAAACTATACAGTTCTTGATATTGTTGAAGGAAATATATTATACTTTAATACGCAAAATCAAACTCTACCGCAAACATTTAGAGAAAGCTCTATCGTTACTATGAAAGTGGGAACAACTGATAATTCTGCTCGAGAGATGCTATTGTGAGTAATTTTTTTTTAAATAGATACCTGTTGAACTTATTGTCCTATTTTATTTCAGGAGCGAAGCTCCATCACTATCTGATAAGGAAATTGAAATTAAGCGTCTTCTATACAAAATTCAAAGTAATTAGTATCATTTGTTGAAGTCTAATTATTTTACTTTTTTGCTTTTAAGGGCTTTCTCAAAGTCAATTGAAGAGAAGAGGAATTCGAATTTTCACAGGCCTTGCCAGACATTTTCACTCCTTAGATGAAAATGGAGATGGCAAATTAAATAGATTTTGTCTTGAAAAATCACTGATAGAATTCAAACTTGAATTACCAACTGATGTAAGAATAATAATTTCTATATTACGAGATAAATTTCCAATTATTTTCCCATTCTACCTTTAGCTACAGGACGATTTGTGGGAAATCTTGGATGAAAATAATGATGGCGTTGTCGATTATTCGGTATATATGAGAACAGTTCTGGGTTCAATGAACGAAACGAGGCATAAGATTGTTAGGAAAGCTTGGCAAAATATGGATGGTGGGTCTAATGGTACAATTCCCATAAGTACCTTAGCGAGATTTTATCACGCTTATAAACATCCCCAAGTCGTAAATAGTAAGTTTGTTGATTCAGAATAATTCGCCTTTCAACAGAAAATCAATGAAAAAAATCTCATTTTATCTTGTTTCTTTTATAGAAGAAATTAAGGAAGAGGAATGTTGTCAACAATTTTTAAATTCGTTTTCGGATGGTGTTGATCCTGGATATGTTTCGTTTCCAGAGTTTGAGCTATATTACGATGGTCTCAGTATTTGTATTGACAACGATTGCGATTTTATAAATATTTTATCCAATTCGTGGGGAGTTTAAATGTAATACTTAATTTGTTAGTGTTTGTCAATATCCGTCCAAAACTTTTATTCCGTCCTGTTTACACTTAGTATATAATTGCTATATTTGTATATGTTAAATTGTCACCCAACATTACAGTCGTTTTAAATTGAATAAAATATATCTTCTTAGCAGAATGTGCATTGTGATATCTGTTTAAAAGTAGACGTCCAAGAAACACTGTGTCAACTAGATTTAAAGATAGTGACCGAGATTTCACAAAGAACATGTATTAACTGTAGAAAAAAACAAAAAAAAAATCAAACAAAGAGTGACAAAAGGAATTCAAAAGAAGTGGAAAGTTATTTTGTAACAAAGTATCCTTTTGGGAAAAGTGATTGTTAAAGCAGAATAGAAATGAAATGTATAGTACTTATGAGAAATGTGAAAGATGTCTTTGTCGGGAAACAGCGATTATTTTTTCTTTATTTTCTTCTCAACTTTTTTCTCTACTTTTCTTTCCTGCTTCATTTTTCTTTTTGATTCTTTTCTTTGCTCGTCTTCCCTTTTATATTTCTTATAGACAATATAGACAATATAAACGCCAAACACAGGAAAGCTGAATATAAAATAATTTGATATTTGAAATAAGAAATAATACTTTAAGTTATTGACCTTATCAATTTTAGAAATTGGAAAACTGAAACCATAAACTTATCAACTACATTCTTTTGTTGTTTTCTTTCCAATGTAACCTCAAAAATCAAAGTCGAATCAGCTGTTTATTTTTGATAATATACTAAATGACAAATTTAGAATTTAATTATTGACGTACGTGGAATAACTGGGGGATGTCCATTGGGACCATAGGCTAAATGGGGAGGAATGGTGAGAACCCTAGTTGCACTAATAAGTAAAATAAAAATTGACAATTAACAAGATTTTATATAATTAAACAAGCTTTCATCTCTTACCCAATACACATTCCAATAATCCCTCTTTCCATACCCGGAATTACATTTCTTGCTCCAATTTCAAACGTCAATGGCTCTCCTCTCTCTTTTGAAGAATCAAAAAGTTTTCCATTCTTCAACTTACCCTAAAAGATTTATGTTTTTAACACTGAAAAAGGGAAATGTCGTATTTTATTTATATACTAACTGTATAGTGAATAGATACCACATCGCCTACATCAACTTTATTGGAACATTCTTCTGGTCCAGACTATAAAGTACATATATACAGTATATATATAAATATATTAATATTATTGAATATTAATATTTTTATGTTTAAAAACGCTATTATAAACAAAAAATATTAATATCATATAAACAATTACTATTATAATAAACTGAAATAAAATTTGTATGAATGAAAGTGCTCCGTTATTAACAAAAAAATGCTTTTTCCATTAAATGAAACTAGAAAAAGCCGACGTTACATGTAAGATGTTTATTCGTTGAGAGCATTTTTAAGGTTTTTATGAAATTACTACCATGTGTTTGACCGCAACATTCTCCATTGAACCGGCTTTACAATGCACATTATAAATAGTTAAAATTGCATATGTGAATATCACTAATTTCTTTAAGATCATAACTATAATAGTACTTCAGTTCAGCCAATATCGTTTGAGGAATATGGAATACTCTATAAAATTCAACTGGTAGACAAAGGTCAAGGCCGCTACATGTTTAGTTTTACCTGTACCGTTTGATTAGAAGTTTTTCTCATAGGAAGAAAACGAAGAAGATCAGTATATTTTTCTGATCTTGAGATAGACGCAGAAGAATAACTGTTTTTATTAAATGTGGACTTTCTCATTTTAAAATCGTTTGAGATCGGCGAGTTACACTCGCTAAGAGTTATCATTACCTTTTTTTTTAAAAATTTGGTAAGAGAAGAGAATCGAGATAACTGTAAGAAACACCTGAATCCAAAGAATGATGAAAGAGACAATATCTTTCTCTAAAAAAACATGGACTTTTTGCTTTTTTGGTAGTTTTTTTACCTTATCAAATGTCTTATCTCAAGGAGTCTATAAACCGGAGAGACCGTTTGACCCTCCAATTGATGTCAGACCAGATCAGAAACCACCATGGCATCCAGACATTTTTGAAGATTCTGTGGTAGTTAGAACGGAATATGGAAAAGTAAGAGGATTTAGCGTTCCGTGGGATATATGGGATAATGACTGGCGATGGGATTGGTAAATAACTAATTATAGAATGATAAAGTTAATAAAAATTAACATGATATCCGTTTTGCTATTTAGGAATGAACAGCCGATATGGTATCAAAGAAGAATAAATTGTTTTTTAGGTGTTCCTTATGCATCTCCGCCCGTTGGACGTTTAAGATTCAAAGTATGAGAATTATCAGATAATTGCGCTAAATGCCTAATAAACATTTTTCATTATTTAATGCTAATAGAAAGCCGAAAGACCCGTTTGGCCTGAAACGCTAGAAGCTAGAGAGTACAAGCCAGCTTGTCCACAAACACTTGATTTCATCAAATATGATATACCGTCTTTTACTAAAGAGAATATCAGCGAGGATTGTCTATATTTAAACATCTTTACCCCTAATGTTTGTTTAATTGACTGTTTTATTATTATACTAACTAATAACTGTACAACCTTTAAAATAGTACACGGATGTCGCTAGTAGACCATATAATTACAAGTATCCTGGTAATAATACTCTATAGAAATAGTTATATTTTACAGTTCATAATCTATTTTTTGATCCATTAGTACTTGTTTGGTTTCATGGTGGTGATTTTGTCTCCGGTACTGCTCAACAACATCCCGGTCATGTAATAGCAACGAAAGAAGTTATATATGTTTCAGTAAATTATCGTCTTGGAGCACTTGGTACAAAGATTTAATAACTATATGAAAGTGTTTGAATAACCACTCCTTCATAAACAGGGTTTTTGTCTTTGGAAGATGAATATGGACCTGGAAATTATGGTTTATGGGATCAGCATAGGGCTTTAGATTTTATAAGAAGAAATATCGAATATTTTCAAGGTAATCCAGACAATATAACTATCATTGGAGATGGAGCTGGAGCTGCTAGCGTTGGTCTGCATTTAATTTCACCAATTTATCAAGATATTCGTAAGTAAACATTCTACTCTTTAAGCGTCTTTTCAAGATTTCGATAAAATTTTACAACTTTTCAGCCTACAAATACTTTCATAGTGCTATTTTAATGAGTGGTTCCGAAATAAGTACTTTTGGTTTAGTAGATCCATTTTGGGAACCTAAACTCTATGCTAAAAAACTCGGCGATATGTTATCTTGCCCAACTTTTGACTCTATTTTAATGATGAATTGTTTACGAGACTCTGACAAAATATCTTGGGAACAAATAGTAGAGTATCAACATAAAGTTCAACCTAACGTATGTAAAAGCTTTCATATCTAAACATGTTTGTAATAAAAATCCCTCTATAGAACGGAAAATTGGGATATGTCTGGGGTCCAACATTAGATTCCCACTATGCGGGAGATTATTTCCCTTTTCTGCCTCTCTACCCAAGAGATGCCAGAATTCAAAAGAAGTTTATAAGCGTTCCTATGCTTATAGGAATAAATGCTATGGATGGTGGATATAGAGCATGTAAGTCACTTAAGCTTTTCTTCTACATTGTATATCGTAACAATATATTGACATCATCTCTTTGATATTCAAACAGCTAAACTTGTGGGTAATTTAGAACATGGAATGTTTAAAGCGGATTTTGAAGAATTTATTGCTGATATGCTTCTCAGATGGAAAACTTTGGATATCTATAGGCCTAGAGTGCAAGAATCAATAGAATTTCAGTACACGTGGTGGCCCAATCCCGAAAATACAACTGCTAGAGCCCAGGAATTTATAAGAGTAATATATTTGTTTTAGATAGAAAAAAGGATTTACTATTAATTCTAATTGCCCTCTATAGATGATAACAGATATAGAATTTGGAGAGCCAATGGATACTGTTGTTAAGTCTAATGTTGAGGAATCACCGAGTACTTATATGTACGTATTCCACTATAGATCATGGTATAATCATCTACCATTTTGGATGGGTATGTTTTGTAATAGCAAAAACAACATTCAAGCGTATGAAATATGTTCTGTAATATCTTTATCAGGTCAAACCCGGTCGGCTGCTGTCCCTTACATGCTGGGATTTCCGTTTTTTAACGAAACGCTTTTTAATAATTCACAAGTTATTCAACATCATTATTATGATTATGAGGATCGTAATATTAGTGATGCAATGATGAATATGTGGACCAATTTTATGAAATATGGGTAGGTTTTATTAATTCTAAACCAAGTCTAGAGTATTTTTTTTATTCAAACAAATTTTATTTTTAGGGAACCAACACCTAACGTCACTTATAATATAACTTGGCATCCTTTTAATACCCATAATTTATCCTATCTCGTCCTAGACGAATGGAGCTACACGTGGTTTAATTACAGGCAAAGACATTATAGTTTTTGGAGGGATTACTTTCCAACCATAACAAAACAAGATTACTGTCAGTAACTCTGTAATATAGATTATTTAAATATTTTAACGGCCTGTTTTTATTCTCCTCTAAAGTATTCCCAACTCCGAAACCTACTCCTTTGGGTTTTGTCTATATGGTATCGACGATATCTATCGGGTCAATAGTTGCTTGTTTACTGGTCGTGGTTGTTCTGTTAGGAGTCTGCATATATTATGAGACAAGGAGAAGAAGATTGTTAAATGAATTTAGAGAACATGAACTACCAGAAACGTTCCATGTCGATACACTATCATCGATGGGAACAATGCATACTTCACTAAGTAGCGGACCGATCGTCTATAAGAGACCTGGTTATCGAAGTAAATACCACGAGACAGAATCTTAGCTCAAAAAGACTATATAAATTAAATATTACTGTTCAAAAAAAACAAATAATATATATCTATATATAGTAATAACAAGTCTTTTTTTACTGTTTATACGCATTGTCAAATATGAAGACTATGTCGAATACCTTGAACTATGTTGTGCATAAATTCTCGCTTGAGTATTTTAATTATTGCAAACTTTTCATAAAAATATAAGTATAAGATTAAATTTTGTTACAATAAGCATTGATTAAACAGATACTTTCTAGAATAAGCCATTATACATGATATGAAAGTGCGGAAGAAGAGGAAAGAAAGAAAGAGAGGGAGCGAGCGAGAGAATAAAAAATAAAGACAGAAAAAGAAGTGAAGAGAAAGTAATTAATGAATTTTTATTTTAATTTCTCAAAAGAGACCATTTAAATTGATCTTTTGCGGTTTGAAGAACCTAAAAAATCAAGTAAAAGATTTTAGCCGAATTAGTTAAAATTTATAAAAGAATTTTTCTAAATAAAATAATCAACTTAAAATTCGTACAATTCTTCTGTTTTAGCTATAAAGTAATAATAGGATAGTGTCTTATAATCTCTTACTTGTGCAACTGTTTGCTCTCCAAGTGAAATATCATCACCTTTAAGTGCACATCTACTTGCAATAGTTTGATAATCGTTTTCTAATATAATGCTATTTGAAAAGAAGAAATATTTAAATATATATTTTGCTGATTTTAATAAGTAATTAATAAAATACAAACCCTTGATCGCAAATTTCATCTAGTATTAAACATATGCTATCCATATTATCCAATAAACAGCTTTTTTCAACATTTTTCTTCAACAAGGAGTTAACAGAGTCATAAAGTGTCGTTAAGACACTTTGGAGAATCAACTAAACACAATAACTTTTAATATAAAATACGAAATTAAATAAAAAGAAATAACCTCATTCTCGCTTGAACTTCCAACAACATAGAAAAATAAATCCACATTTCCTCTATAAACAATTGTCAAATTGTCTAATATTGTTATCTCGGCTAAGTAATAAAAAGCAAAAAAATTAAAGAATGAATACCATCAAGCAGAAATAGATTTTTTTGCTTACAGCTTGCTCTATGTGTTTTATTAAAAAGATTCTTTTCCCATTGTCTTTGTTCTTTTGTAGTTGGGAATATATCATCAAAGTACTATCGAAAGATATTTCCTTAAATAATATTAGTCAATATTTTCTAAGAAAATTCACCTTGGCTATCATACGATTTCCATCGTTATCAAGTATTATAATTGCTTTTATCGTATAGAGGGTTGGCTCCTGCATAATTGTGCAACGAATATTTAAGCATTCTTTTGTCTTGGCATTATTGTTTATTTAGTACTTACACGAAGCAATGACATGTTGTCTGCTTGAGTAATGAGGGTACAATGATTAGCTTTTCATATTGTTAGGTAATATATGGCCATCTATTGGATAATTCCTGCTTTATTTTCTCAATTAATTCAACAAAAAAATTACCCTTGATGCAAATTTAATAGAGAACTTAAGGGACTATCATTCTCATTGTACATGTCCATAAAATAAAGCTTAGCCATAATGCAAAGTTTTATAGAAATACTGTTATTTATATAATTTGTTTCATTATCCATGAGATGTCGACACTAGCAAGATGAAAATAAAAAACGTCAAGTGCTCGATATCAACATATAAATGTTTTATATATAATATTGATTCAAGTAATTAAAATTTGTATTAACAAAATGATATGAATAATATTCTCAAAAAAAACCAACTTTCTTATAAAGATTTCTTTCTCTTAAAAACCATATTTCTTTTTATCACAAATAACTAAATTGGAAAAAAGGATAATTCTATGCTATTTACAATCTCATAGAGTCTAATATTTCGCATTCTTTTTTCTTTTCACTTTCTTCTTGCTCAATTTGTAAAATTTCACCTGCTATTTTCTGTTTGTCATCCCCTATGGCTAGAGATAGTAAATTTTGTTTTTTCTCCTTTTCTTTTAGGAGCAAGGTTAACTCTTTTTGTATACTAAGCAATCGAGCATCGAGATCGGCTGGTAAATGAAAAGTGGAAAATAGTTTAAAGTTAGAAATAATAATTTCTGAATTTATAAATGAAAACTTACGCATAACATCACTACCATCCTGGCTTTGTTCACCTATTGTGGAGAGTCTAGAAGAATCAAAATCTATCTCAGCTTCAGGAGCCTCTTCTTCATCATCATCCGAACTTATAGCGCCACCAAACAGCTCAGTTTCTCCGATTTGTCCTGACGCTCCTGTTGTTTCATGTTCTGTATCGGTTTCATACACAACTTCCCATTTTATATCTATTGCATCACTATCGGCTCGAAGTAGCCGTTTTACTTCTCTTTCGATATCAGGAGCTTCTTGGTGAACTTTTTTCTTTGTCGTCCGTCTAAAACGTTTTTTTCGAACGTTCTTTAATGGTGGCGTTACTGGAAAAACATATAAATGATCTCAAATCAACTAAATAACAATTAGGCTTTCTTACATCCGTGATTGTAAATATATTTTTTTTCTCGTTGTTTTCTTTTATCAGCTGTATCCATCTCATCGTCACTATCTGACGCTATGAAGCTACAAGTTAACATCTGTTGAAAGAAGGATGTAAGATTATGATCATTTATTTGTTTTAACTTTTAAAAACCTGACAAATATCCGCAGTTTTGTACAGTGTCTTATTATCCAAAGTTTTCCAAGATTCCAAAATGCAAGGTAAATCCATTAGCTTTAGAAAAGTGTAATTTTTATTGCAATACTTTCTCCTTTTATCCCTAAATAATCTACCTTAGCATTGTAAACGTCACCTCCGAATCGAACGTAGCCTTTTCTGCGATCATGAGGCAGTTCAATACTTAGCTTATCCTTTAAATTTTGAGCACCTGATTGAACATCATGCCGGAGAGCCATTGCTGGTCCCTAATTTTTGAGTAAACTTGTTTATGTGATTCCTTTTAACTGATTTAAGTTGTTAAAAATCTATATTTACCGGAGGTAATCTGAGAATAAACTGTTGCTCTAAGTCAGCTGTTTCTTCTTTTTTTACTTTATTTTGAACTGGTGGTCGACCCATTGGTCCTCTTCCATCCATCTTCTGAGAACTCGATCCTCCATAATTGGACTTGTATTTTGCTCCAGATGATTTAAAGGCGGGTTTTGGTCCTTTAGAAACCTTAGGTTGGCTATACCTGGGAGTTTTCACTTTTTTGGACATCCTAATTCCCTAAAATTTCTTTAAACCTCTCCGATCTGATCAAATTGTAAGTAATATATGTAAAATGCTCAAAAAACCGATAACTGACCGGTAGAAAAACTGGTAGAAATTTTGTGGTGGTATGGACAATACTAGACTCCTTAGAAGATATGTGGGAAATTGGGAGGATTTGGGAGCCACGCTTTTAGAATTTTATAGAGTAGTTTGAATGTAGCTCTTTTCTTTAGTATATTTTCTTATAACTACTTTTTCCAAATAGTACTTTAATACTTGAAAAGAATTTGTTTCTTTTTTGTTTCATGTCTGCTCAGTCTAATAAAGTAAATTAAGAAACTCTTTTCACAAGGAGTCAAGTATCAAAAGTATATTTATTTAATTAATTATATACATTTTCTAATTTTCATTCTTTAACCTTCTTGCCCATATTCAAGCCATATAAAAAGAAATATAAATGCCGACATTTCGAATATTCACACTAGTGACCTCTTTCAGTAGAGTAATAAAAGTGGCGACCTCTGTGACTGTTTTACTTGCAAATGGCGGCATCTGTACTCCTTCGTGGACTTTGTAACCTTCGCGTCTTATCAGTTAAGAAAACGCCACTAACTTATCAGTTCAGCAGAGCCATGTCTGGGATGCTAGTTGAAGATCCAAAATACTCTTGGTTGCAAGAGTTAGATTTGTCATCGACAAATAAGGGAGTATTTGACGGTAAATGGTATGGAAACGGCGAGGTAACGTGTACCTTACATATTTTCGCTCTATTTAAAATTAGAAAAAATAAACTTTAATCAGTAATACTAACTTCTTATTACAACATCTTGATAAGAGTTACAATTTGCATTCTTCTTGGAAAAATTTCCTTACTTATAGTTGACTTTTGCTTAGATTTTAATTTAAAAAATTTGACATGCCTCATTTGAGGTAGATGACATTGTAATTTTTCATTCATTTAAAAGTAAAGAATTTTCCATCTATTATATAACAAGTATATAAATTTATCTTTGCAGACCATTACCTCGTATTGTCCAGCTAATGGCAAACCCATTGCCAAAGTTATTCAAGGGTCTGAAAATGATTACGAACAAGTGATGAAGGCCGCTCGTGAAGCATGGAATGTTTGGGCTGAAGTTCCAGGTCCACAAAGAGGAGAAATTGTCCGACAAATTGGTGAAGCTCTTAGAGAAAAAATAACAGTATTGGGAAAATTGTTAAGTTTGGAAATGGGTAAAATTTTACCGGAGGGCGTCGGAGAAGTGCAAGAATATATTGATGTTTGTGATTATGCTGTAGGCCTAAGCAGAATGTTCTCTGGTAATTTCTTAACTTTCTTAAAACTTACATAATATATTTAACTTATGACATCTATATTTTAGGCAAAGTGATCCCATCAGAAAGACCAGGTCATGCTCTCCTTGAACAATGGAATCCTCTGGGTGCTGTAGGTGTAATTACAGCATTTAATTTTCCTATTGCTGTATGTGGTTGGAATTCTGCTATTGCTTGGGTAACTGGAAATGTCTGTATATGGAAGGGAGCCCCAAGTACACCTTTGGTTTCTGTCGCTCTGACAAAAATTGTTCAAAAAGTTCTTGAAGCGAATAATCTACCAGGCGCTATCGCCTCTTCTATTTGCGGCGGTAAGTTTAAGGCAATTACTTCCTAAAGGTTATGCACAGTTGACTAAAAACGATATCATCGTGATATGTTAGACCTTCACCTTTAAAAAGTATTGACCTATATTTGTAGGTCTATGTACTGTTAACTTCAATAGTTTTTTTTATCTGAACTGTAAGATTTTTAATACTATAGGAGCCGAAATTGGACAACGAATGGCAAAGGATGAACGAATTAATCTCCTAAGCTTTACTGGAAGTTGCGCTGTTGGCAACAAAGTCGCATTAACAGTTCAAGAAAGATTTGGAAAATATTTGTTGGAATTAGGAGGCAACAATGCCATCGTTGTTAACAAAGATGCTGATATTGACATGGTTGTAAGATCTGCATTATTTGCCTGCGTAGGTACAGCTGGTCAACGGTGTACTACAACAAGGAGGTTGATCCTTCATGAAGATGTTTTCGACGAAGTCGTTGAAAGACTAAAGAAGGCATATTCTCAGGTGCCAATGGGTGATCCATTAGATGATGGAGTTCTCTACGGTCCCCTTCATAACAAACAAGCCGTTGCTTTGTATGAAAAAGCTGTGGCTGATGCTAAAGCTCAAGGAGGCACAATAGTCTGCGGTGGAAAACGTATAGAGAGGGAAGGTCACTTTGTTGAACCAACAATTGTTACTGGCTTAAAGCACGATGCTGAAATAGTACATAGAGAAACTTTTGCTCCTATTGTCTACGTCTTGAAGTGTAAAAGCGTGGATGAAGGAATTGCTTGGAATAATGAGGTAAACCTTGCGATTGTCATCTTAACTGTTTGATAGCATAAGTATTTCTTATAGGTCAAACAAGGGCTGTCCAGTAGTTTATTTACTAAAGATCTTGGTGAAATTTTCAAATGGATGGGACCCAAAGGCTCTGATTGCGGTATCGTCAACGTAAACATACCTACGAGTGGAGCAGAAATTGGCGGTGCTTTTGGTGGAGAAAAACATACTGGTGGTGGAAGAGAAAGTGGCAGTGATTCTTGGAAACAATACATGAGACGTTCCACTTGGTAAATATAGATAATTATTAGCTTGACTAGGTTTATATAAAGAATATTTTTCAATTTTTAGCACTATCAACTATTCGAAGGATCTTCCGCTAGCCCAAGGCATCAAATTCGAATAAGATATTACTTGATTTTCATAATTTACATTTAAATTTCAATGTGCTTGTTAAGTTAAAGACCAAATAAATAAAGCATGTTTACATCTTGATTACAAACAGTTATTATTAAGGAAATTAGCAATTAATAGTCATAAATTACATTTAAATCTCCTAATGAAATATTAGTGTCGTATTTCAGCTATATGCTAAAGAAAAGGGCTAAATTTGTAGTTAACAAAATATGGTAAAAGAGACTTAGTGGGAAAAAACCAAAATACTTTTGCATTCATTCAGCTTTAGCTAAGCAGAAATAAATCTATAAAAATGTAAGTAATAAAATAAAAATCTTCAAATAGGTGGAAAAGATAAAGAATAATGCCTCTTTATGAAATAATTATGACTAGAGAGACTATTGAAATTCAGAAAATGGTCCTAACTATAAAAATGCCGACTGTTAAAACTATTTTTGAATAGTTACTATAAAAATAAATTGAAAATAGGATTAGTTTACAAGAAATGAAATAATTAATTTAAAAAATCATAATAAATACATTCAAATACTGAAAGTGAGATAGAAAAATGGGACTATTTCTATATACTACTTTTGTTATATTTCTTGTAATATTTATTAAAACTATAACAACTTCTGAAAACAATGGAATAGATTCTTCAAATAAACAAATAAATCTTGGTTAATATAGTTAATTAAGCCAATTTATGAATATTCATTTAATTAAATATGTTAAAGGGGTTTTAACAGCTAGTGAACTAAGCTCAAAAAGACTAGAATTATACTTGAATGCGGCAAAATATGCTCTTCAAGGATATAGATTAAATAATGAGAGAGTTGTGAATTATACTCTTACTAGTCATCTTAAATCATTTAACGATCAGTCATCCTCCTGCGACCTTGGTGCAGACTTCTACTTTCAGGGTAAAGTTATTAATTAAAATCAGTGATAGTTTTTCAGTCTTCCATATGTAATTCTTTTCTAATAAATCACAAAACAAATATCAGTAAGAGATCTGAGAGACAAGAATATAACAGATGCTGCTATTGTAATTTTAAGAAATTCAAATTACATAAAAACTGCAAAATTTGTGCTGTCAGCTGTAAAAATTCCTATATATTTAGCTTATTTAAACAATAACGATCAAGATTATAAAAAGTATTTTCTTTTAAATGCACTCATTAACGAATTTTGGTGGTTTCGTAAAGTTTTATTCATAGTAGAATCATGTAAGTCATAGAATTTCAGATAAGGATATTGATAAGATATCAAAATCTAATTATAGATGATTATTTTAATGGTTTTGCTAGGACATTCTACGAAAGACGTATAAAAGTTAAAGTGTTTCTTATAACTAGTTGCAAAATTGATACGAAAATTCTAGCAAGATATATTCAAAGTGAATGAAAAAAAGATAGATATTTTTTTTTTTAAAAAAACAAAACTAGAATAGCAAACTAATCATTTTTTACTTTTAGGTTATAAAATGTTTGTTGTAAATGTAAGAGAAAATGTTTGGTCAGATATTTTTAAAATTGCCCAAAAGCTTGATAAATTTAGGTTTGCAACGACATGGATTTTTACTTCTTATACTTTTAGAGAAGTATTAAATTCTTCTATATTGCATATTGGTTAATAATTAATATACTAATATATATGCAATTACTTAATAGCTATTAGCCAATCGACAATTTTGGAATTCTGCTATTTCAAAGTCCAGATCTAAATCAACATTTTTGGCAATAAATGAAACATTCGAATCATCAAAGCTTTGGAAAGAAGTAAAGAATGATAAAATGTTTAATTTTAGTCAATTAATATATGAATTAGAACAATCTTGCAATAATAAGACTTTCGGAAAGGAATGCGTAAATTGATGATCATTTAATTATAATCGTATAATATTTATCATTTTTTCCGTTTTTCCTTAGATCGAAGGATTATCATTCACTTCTGGTTTAATATCAGCTATAAAATATCTTATAAAAAATGATAAAGTAATTGAGAAATCCGAAGATAATTTTATAAAAGAAATAAAATTTCAAACATCAACTCCTTCGCTTGTAATGTTTGTAAAGAATCAATGGGAAGTTGTGGGAAATTTTAGTCCAACGTCTTATATCAATAAAGGTTTAAACTTAATGGTAGATCCAAATCTTAAAAATGTTTTCCTATCAATTTTCCGAGGATCTTTAATTTCGCAAAATTTTACAATTTTTGCCCAAAAAGTAACCATTTCTGTTTCTAGTTATGCTGTATATATATAAGTTTTTTTTTGTCTTTTAACTAATAGGGTTACCCTTTCTTAAACAAGAACAACGACGGTATTTATGCTGATATAATAAACGAAGTAAAATATCAATAAGCCTATATTGTATTTTATTTTTTTAAACTAACGAAATTAATGGTTTTTTATGTTAGTTACAAAAGCAATTAAGTTTTCACTATGAATTTGTAACTAACGAAACAAAATCTGATATAAGAATAGAAAGATTCTCAAGAATAAAACAAAAACATGGAAATATTGTTCATTTGTTTTATGAAAATTTAGAAACTGGTATACTTACAAATTTATCATCATCACCAAATATTGTCAATCAAATTATGCATCTAATTAAATGGAATGAGCTTAAATACTTAGTTTTAATATTTGGTGTCATGTTTTGTTCATCAGCCTTTTTATTAAGTTCCTTACCTAGGCAAACACCATTCTCTTCATCAAAAGAGAGTAGAGGTAATGTATTTCACATTATATATATTTAATGTATTAACCTTTAGGAAAGATTAATTACCCCTATTCTATAAAATTATATAATTAACAGGGCCTATTTATGATATAGAGATATTTACTTTAGTCGAATTTGTACTTTTACCATTTCTTCATCTAGTATGCTTATTTTCTATTTGGAATTACTGTTTTTTATTTACCTCGTTTCTTTTTTTAATTCTAAAGACACCCAGTCGAGCGTCACATTTTCTGACTAATAATATCTTGAACCTTGTTTGGCTGGCAATTGCTCTCAGTTGGTACGTCTACTTAAGAAGTAAGATCACAGCCCACTTAATCTCAACAAGTTCTTTACCGAAAGTGGTGCAGCTAGAACATTTACAAGACATAAGACATAATTTAGATTTCCGTTATGAGAGAGGTTTAGAGCCTATTTTAGATAGTTTAGAGAAGGATCTTTGGTGGTTTAACTTTACAGAAAAAGTGAATGGTAATAAGTTATTAGATAACTATTGGTCTTTAGAAGGAATTCAGAAAGGTCTTTCAATTTTCTATTAAATATTTCCATTCGATTAATATAAATTAGCTAATAAACACTTAATTTAGGTGGAAAAGGGCAATTAGCCTTAATTACTTCCGAATATAGTCTAATGAGCAGAATATCGAAGCCACCGTGTCATTTAATTGTAAGAAAATCATTGAAAAAATATCTTCTTACTGCTCTTAGTTTCTCTTCAAATTTTAATTTTCAACCTCATTTCCAATTGGCTGTTAAGAGACTTAGAGAAAGAGGGAAATTACGAACAATAATAGATAAGTATGTCAGAGGCATGTGCAATACAAGAAACTATAGAAAACATCAGTTAGATTTTAATAAATTTTCACCATTGAGTTTTGGTTCTTTTAATGATGTTATTTAACTATTATTATTAATTATTTGTTGAATATTGATTAAAAATTAATAAATAATTAAATATTATAAACCTGTAATAAATATTTCCCGGAAATTCAATGTATGCTATCTAGATTAATTATATTTTGGTTCAGATGATTAGTTACCAATCTGAAAAGTGAAAATTGCCATTCTACAGAGTTTGCTTCCTTTGAGTCATTTAATAAATATTTATTACTTTCAAGACAAGGTTTTCTATCTTTGACCAAATTAGGAAAAAATAAATATAAGTGGCGAACCCTGGTGTTGATAACTCATTCTCAGCTTCAGCGTTCAAGTTATTCAACTAATAGCTTACGGCTGTTTTAAGTTAATCAAAATTAGCGTTTTATACCATATACTAAAATAGACATAAAAGGCTATTTTTCGTAAACATCATCTGTTGATTTCCGATTCTTGTGCTTAGATAAACTATTGTTGGGCGATAATGCAGGTATTTAGCTTTAACACATGTAATTGGATATCATATAGAGATTTATTTAGAATCCGAACGAAGATACTGAATGGAACGATATCCTACGAAAACATAATATTCTACCACCAAAAGAGGAAAAGAAGGAAGAAGAGATAGAAATTGTTGAGCCGACTGCGGAAGAAAAGCTTTCTTCCTTAAATATAGACAAGCTAAATGAGCTGGAAGACGAGATCGACGACGAAGATGAAAAGATCTTCGAAGAATATAAAAGAAAAAGAATTCAGGAAATGATGGAAGCTCAAAAAGCTGCAAAGTTCGGTAGTGTACTTGAGATAAGTAAGGCCCAGTATGTAACAGAAGTAAACGAGGCCGGGGAGGAAATATGGGTAGTAGTTTTCATATACAACAACAGGTGAGATACTTTTTATTAAAATTTTATATTTTCCTACTGTTACATTTTATTATCAGAGTGAAAACATGTAAATACATTGATGAGTATTTGAGGATTATTGCCCAGTTACACCCTTATGTAAAATTTGTTAAAGGAGTCTCTGAAGTTATGATTCAGAATTATCCTGATAAGAATTTACCTACTTTATTTATCTATAAGAATGGCGATATGAAGGCTCGATTTATTGGTAATGCAAGCTTTGGTGACAGTTTAAAGACTTGTGCAGGTATTAAACTTACTCAGATGATCTAACTTTGATATTTGTATAAATTAATCCCGTATCATATGAATATATATTTCTATCTCTATTTATAGCGTTTGAACAACTACTAGTGAAAAAAGAGGTGCTTAACGAAACGCTTGTACAACCCGAAGAAAAGAATAATTACAAAGATGATTCCGATAGTGATTAACTTCATAATTTTGTAAGCCTTTAGCTAATTGGAAACAGTTTATTCTCTCATCAAATAGAAATTGTAAAATTAATATCACACTCTATTTCTTTTAACCTATATTCTAAGAGCTCGGGCGATCTCAGAGTTTAGAGTACTCTAGTCATGCCATACTCTTTGACAAATTTTCGGAAATTTTATCCAAAAACTCGAATGTATTCAGGTAATCTTGTCTCTGGACGCTGCGAGGAGAAAGGAGGAAAAAGATAAATGTTTTGTAAGAGAATGATTAAGTCGTAAAATCAACTTACTTTGCTATTCCCTTAATGCATCCTGCCAAATCTTTCGTCATATATCCACTTTCGATGGTATTGATGCAAACTTGTTCCAAGGTCGAAGCGTATTTAGCGAGTTGGGTATTGTTATCCAACTTAGCTCTGTGAGCCAAACCTCTAGTCCAAGCGAAAATTGATGCAATTGGATTGGTTGATGTTTCCTTTCCTTGTTGGTGCATACGGTAATGTCTGGTGACTGTTCCGTGAGCGGCCTCACTCTCAACAGTTTTACCATCAGGACAGATTAGGACAGAGGTCATCATACCCAAACTGCCATAACCCTGGGCAACGCTGTCGCTCTGAACGTCCCCATCATAATTTTTACAAGCCCAAACGAATCCTCCTTCGGACTTTAGCGCTTGAGCTACCATATCATCGATAAGGCGGTGCTCATACCAGATATTAGCTTCTTTGTACTTAGTTTCGTATTCTTTTTCGTAGATCTCTTGGAAAATATCCTTGAATCTGCCATCGTATTTCTTCAAGATAGTGTTCTTTGTGCTCAAATATAGTGGAACCTTTTTCGACAAAGCCATTTGGAATGAACTATGAGCGAATTCTCTGATACTTTTATCAGTATTGTACATAGCTAAAGCAACACCACCACCTTCTTTAAATTCAAAAACTTCAAAGTTCATAGGTTCTGTACCATTGGAAGGAGTGAATTTAATTTCAAGTTTTCCTTCACTAGGAACTACGAAATCGGTTGCTTTGTACTGATCACCATAGGCATGACGACCAATGATTATAGGTTTGGTCCATGGTGACACGAGCCTTGGGATATTCTTGCAAATAATGGCTTCACGAAATACGGTTCCCCCCAAAATATTACGGATAGTTCCATTGGGACTCTTCCACATTTTTTTCAATTTAAATTCCTCGACTCTATTCTCATCAGGCCTGTATTTTGCAAAAAAAGACATGCATGTATAAGTCTTCCATTAATAAAAAAAAGCCGGTAAGTATATGCTGGAATCTACTTACGTAATGGTGGCACACTTGATGCCAACACTGTACTTTTTTATGGCATTAGCACAATCAATAGTGACCTGGTCGTCGGTCGCGTCACGATTCTCCATTCCTAAATCGTACGAATGAATATTGAGGTCAACAAATGGGAAGATGAGTTTTTCTTTAATTAATTCCCAAATGATTCTTGTCATTTCATCTCCTTTAACTTCAACAACGTCTCCACCCTTAATTTTACCCATGGTATATGTTTTTTTGATTGTAGCTAACAATGAAAACTCGATATGAACAGACTGAATGTGCTGTATTGGACTACGTTTGCCACGCTCTATAAGCAGACGAACTTTGACCGGATAAGGTGACTACGCACGTGACTTGACTAAACTAGAGCCATCTAGTTTTAATAATGTCACAATATAATTTAATTTTTTATTTAAGAGATTGTTTGTATATTATTTTCATTCAAAAATATATTTTGCATTCATTCGAACAATGAATTATATATCGTATTACACTAAATGGGAAAAACTTTACAAATGGATAACAATATGCGAACTTTGGATAGTAGCAAAGTTATTATTAATATATTAACATAATAAATAAAGAAATAAATTAATATCAATAATGAAAAAATAACGAATTCCCTCTTTTTTTGTTTTATTTGTAGAAAATCCCCTGAATCCAACTATAGAGGTGTCTTCATACTCTTTTCTAAGATTTTAATTGGCATCATTTTATGTAAATAATTGAAAAATCAATAGAGGAAATGTTTTAATTTAATAAACAATAAAGAATATAATTAAAATAGATATAATAACAAAATTTTGTTCATTCTCTTTTTAGTTATTACTTTGATAACTGATGATAATTTGCATAGTTTTACGAAAAGGTCGGAAAATGCTGCCCTTCTCGCAATTGGAAACATTGCTAAATCCAGTCTTAATTCTATTTTTAGAGAGAGAATCAATCTAGCAAAAAGTAGTCTAGGTTGCATTATTATATTAACCTTTTACTTAGCATCTATATTGTGAATACAAACTAATAAATTCTAGGAGCAGAAGTTGTTGATTGGTCTAGGACATTTAGAGGCATTAGCCATAGAAAATATATCTTTGGTATTCTACCAATCATGGATAAATATCTATCTCCCAGTATTGTCATTAAAGTAATAACCAAGTATTTGGTTAGGTGGAACAAACTTGCAATAATTACAATTTTTTATATTTAGGATTCTAGACAAGAGAGTCTCTGTTGGCCTATGGAAGGCAAACATGGTTTTATAATAATCAAATTATCTTCGTCATCTCATATTCATTCAATAAGTATAGAATATGACGAAGTTCTTTCATGTAATATATATAATAATAAGAGGAGTGACGCCCCTAAAGTTATACACTTTTTTGTAAGTTGAAATAATATAAGAGAAGCAAGTTAATTACAGCAAATTCAATAAATTAAATTGTATTTTTTCGATTGTAAACAAAAAACAGGGTTTGAAATCGAAAGTGTCGTTAACAGCTAAATTAAACTTGGGAACGATTCATTATCCGAAAGGAAGCAGGTATGAAGAAGTAAACGTACAAAAATCGCAAGTAAGTTTCGTTAGTTAAAAACTAATGCAAATCTTTCTTTATAAACTTCTTCTTTGCTTCTTTACTCCCTTCTTTGTTGTTTACACCAATGAAATGAAATAGTTAAACAAAGTCTTTACACATGTAAAAGCTGAAATAGAAAGTAATCATGGAAATGAGGAATTTACTTGCATTCGAAAGATCAGCGTTTACGGTCTACCAACAGAGTAAAAAAGAAGAAAAAACAGAGAGAGAGAGAGAAAGAGACTAAAAAATAACAAACAAGTTTTAGACGTTATTTGTAGTTGTTTTTTTTTTAGCAGTAAATATAGATAGGTGCTATCAGATGACTAGTAATTGATGAACTGTTGTTGCTAATTGTTGGATCAATTGACGGCTATGATCCAAATATTGAGCGCAAAGTTCTATCATACCAAACTTTATCATTCTTCTTCGAACGTCAGAGTCTCTTAGGATCGGTAAACAAGCCCACAAACCAACGTGTAGGGTTGCTTCATCCGAGATGGCGTTCCGACAAATAAGACAAATGTCATCTAAGCATTCTTTTATAACATCCTCGGGAATAATGTCGGCATGAGTCAACTGCCCTAGAATTGCTAGGCAAGTATAACGCAATTTTGGGGAATATTCACAGATAGTAGTAAGGCTTTTTGTAAAAGGAGAAATGCCTCTAAGCACCAATGATCGACCACTTTCCGTATCAACAAAATAAATAATTGCCTGAGTCAGCTCTTCATAAACGACCTTGTCTTTGTGTTCAACGCTCGCAAAGGAATCTATACAAGCTGACGCACAGCCTCGTTCGATCAGATATTCCAGATGTTCACCTCGAGCTAGGTTACGAACAATTCCAACAGCGTGTAAGACTTGTTCATTGTCCTTGGAATGGCCTCGAATAATCGATGGCAAATGTCTTATTAGTTTCGATCGTACGATTGCCGAGTGATTAACGGTATTCATCGCCATATTTCTAACACAAACCAAGGCCGATCTCTTGCAAAGTATGCTACCGGATGTTACTAAATTTGCAAGAACCGGCAGTGCTCCCATTTGAACGATAGCGAATTGTAAGCCTTCGTGCCAACTGAGATTCTTTAAAGCGGTGGAAGACTGTTCCTTAATTCTTGTGTTCCACGAGCTTAAAAAATGAACAAGACGTTCAATTAGTATACGATATCTTATATCGCTTATTAGATCTATATAAAGTTCATTCATAGCCAAATTTGACAATATGCCAACGCTATAATTAATTATAACATCATCTCTACTGTGAAAAAGTTCAATTAACAGTTCCATTCCATCATGATCAACGAATATTCCTTGGGCCTCCTCCTCCATCGTCAAATTTAACAAAGAACCAATTACATTGCGTCTTATACATAGACTCCCTTTGCTGGCCAAATGCAAAAGTTTTAAGGTAACGCCAGCACGAACCAATTTGTGACGATTTTTAGTCGAAGTTGCTAAACGAGCTAAAGTTGCTGTTGCCGCATACGAAATTTCCCTATTATCGAACGACATTAGATCAATAATAGCTATATAAGCTCGACATTCGATTAATGCATCTGCGTTATAAAAAGATATTGTATTTGCTGCCCTTATAGCAGTCTTTACAACACCTTCAAAATTAATTGAAGATAATAAAGAAGCTAAAGGTGCAAGCTGATCGCTATTTGCATCCGCTATGGCCTCTTTATGATTATTACCCCATTCATGGTAAAACAGGGCTGCACAATGTTGAAGGTGGGCACTGTCAGAATAGGCCAAAGTCACCAAAGATCGCATGCAATTTTCATCCAATATGTCGTAGTCTTGTTGTAAAAGAAGGCGTAAAGCAGCCCGCTCCTGTTCAATCATATGGCTGTCTCTCATAACAGCCCGAGCATCGATTACTTTCCAGCCCGGAAAGCAACCGCAGGTGACTACTGAGAGTAAAACTTCCAATACTCGACGCAGAAAGGTAACTATTTTGTCGCTAACCCCTTCTTTATAAATGCCATCCTCGACTAAATGCTCATACGGTTGATATGACGGAAGTTCTCGAACACAACCAACATGAGGCTCAACTATGTGGCCAGTATCTAAAAGTTACGCAATAAAATAAAAAATTGTATTGGTTATTATAAGTATACATCAACATATATATATATCTTCAAAGAGTAAAATAGTATCAACTCACTGCCAATAATTTGAGGTGGAGGTATATCCTTCAGATTAGATGACATTTTTACTATTTACGTCGGTCTTGAGTGTAGCTTGTGGCCTATGACCAGCTTTTGTGCTAACAAAGAATATTACGCTTCAACTAATTTGATAATCATATAGTATTTAGATTTTCAATTTACCTTTAAGAATGAATAGTAGTCGATTTTCACAAAGTAGAAAATTCAATTAAGGTTTAAGAGGAGAAATTAAAAATTTTTTTTTTCGCGCGGAATCACGTGACAATGTTGTACTTTTTTTAGTTTAAAGAAATATCGTCTGCTATAAGGACACTATTTTCGTACAATAATAATTAATTACAAAATTCTTGCTATATGAATACTACAAGAAAATTTATTTTATCGAACGTGAAACATCGATAATGTTCTTTAAGAAGACATTTAAATGCCAAAAGCGCCATCTGCAGAAGGGATTGAGTCAAGTGTTAGAAGAGCCGGACGCAAACGGCGAAAAAATCTCGTATAGGATGAATTAATTGTGGAGTTTTTTACGATTAACGCCGTTATATATCAAACAAGCGTGTTCTGTTACAAGGATCGACGTTTTTCCAATAGTGTCTCGATAATATTTCATCGTCTACAAATGTAACTGATTGTTATTGATTGATTTGAGCGAAATAAGCTAGAGCTCTCGATTTATCGATTTTTAATAGAATACTCTGACGAAGGTAACCGAATTGTTTATTTTTTATTTAGATAACCTTCCTCTGATAATATGGATTGCGATTTATGGTTTAGTGTAATATGCCACGCTGTTCAGCTAATTAATTTAGCAGTCTTAATTTTTCCAGCATATATCTATGGTATATATGGGTTATAGTATATGCTGTTTCAATTAAGAGCCGGGAGAAAGCATAGATATTATATATATATATATTTAATAATATATCTTACATAGCATTTAAACAGTGCTTTCGCACATTCAATTATCGTATGTGCTATAAATCATCTTTGCAATATATTGAATCTACTGTATGTATGCTCAACATACGAAATAATACGATATATATACACTAGGTTTTATCTCTTATTATATATTTGTGTGTACATTAGATGTATATATTAAAAACACGTATAGATAAATGTATTTATGCATATTTACAGTTTATATAGAATGTATACTGTTAGATTGTAGACTCTAGACTGTGCAGCACAGTCTACAACATATATCAGAGAAGAGAGACTTGAGCCAAAAAGTTATTATACGTAATTTATTCAGTGCCGCTAGTAAAACGTTTGAGGAAAGGATTAGTGGCGCGGATTATCTATGACAACTCTAACGTATAAAAAAAATCAATATAAAATTGAACACAGATCGAGAAACATGACTGAAGCGGAATATCGGAACGACGTTGCTGCCGTTGAAATTCACGCAACTCCGGCTTCGAAGAATCGTAAAGAGGAATTATGCTCCCTCTTCCCAGGAAGTTCTCCAGGCGTCTTTTCCTGCTTCAATCCTCAATTTCAAAGCGAGAAGTTTGAATGCAAATACAACGAATGGTCATTCGTCCTACAAAGGCGCCAATTTCGTTTGGCACTTTTGTATTTGGCTCTTACTCAACTCGCTTGGATTCTCTATTTTGTTCTTTTACGCCTTGACTTTTGGGTCTCGTATGCCCTAGTTAGCGTACTACTACTTATGCTCTCGATCATCGTCTTCTGCATTACCTTTTTATCACTCTATCATAGATTCGCCAAAGTACTCTCCGTATCTATTATGATGATACACGCCGTAGCAATTTGCCTGACGAATATAGTCTACAAGGACGATGGCATGGGAAATATCTCTGAAGTAGGCCTCTTCGCCTCCTGTCTCGAATTGATCGTCCTCTTCTACGCCTGTACGCCTATGCCTCTATTCTTCTGCTTTTCAGGCGGTGTAATATTTTCATTCGCTTTTGAACTCCTTTCCTCTTCTCTCACCCCTTCAAGAACGCTTAATGTTATTTTTAGTCGGGCACTTTTACACGTCGCCATCCATGTACTCGCCGTCCACATATGCCTGCAGGCGAACGTAAGAAAGAGGTCTACCTTCCGACTAATGGCTAATCAGACAAGAGACCAGATAGTGATACGTATGGAAAGAGAAAAGAAAAAGAACATGATTGAATCACTTATGCCCACTAGTGTTGCGGAAAAGGTTATTAAGGAAAGTCCAACAGTTCAACCGGGTTCGACGGGAAATCAAGTAAACTTTCGTAATTTCTACATGGATAAAATGGATCACGTTTCTATTCTATTCGCTGATATCGTAGGATTTACAAAAATGAGTTCGAATAAGACAGCTAATAAATTGGTCGTCCTACTCGATGACCTTTTCGGTAGATTTGATAGGTTGTGCGTTGAAAAAGGTTGCGAGAAGATTAGTACTTTGGGTGATTGTTACTACTGCGTAGCTGGATGCCCAACGCCCAGACGAGATCACGCCCAGTGCTGCGTTGAAATGGGATTAGCAATGGTCGAAGCTATCAAACAATTCGACGAAGATCACAACGAAGAAGTAAACATGCGAGTTGGCGTGCATACTGGAACGGTTCTCTGTGGTTTGGTTGGAACTTTACGTTTCAAGTACGATGTATGGTCGAATGACGTGACTTTGGCAAATACGATGGAATCGAGCGGACAACCAGGAAGAGTTCACATTTCCGGTGAAACTTATGCCTTTTGCGAGGATCTATACAATTTCCAGAAGGGCGAACCGGTTGAAGGTAAGCCTTTTATATTGATTGATGTTGACTTTTGTTAACGCTCTCTTTCACTGTATTTCGGGTCGATACAGGGTTACATTGTATTTATTTTTACTTCACGCCAAATATATTCTTACCAGTCGTAAGAATTCTTACAAGCAATTTATAAAATAACCTACTTTTCTAACCCTTCATCTTATTTACTATTCCAATCACGATCCTGGCGGTTTTTCTCTCCTTTTTTTTTGCTGCAGCTGCAGTAAATCGGGGTCAAAGAGTGTCGAGTGCGAGATATTTCTATTTCTGGAAGTTTGAACTAGTTCACAGCGTTGTTCTTTTTTAATAAAACTGACTTTTATTAGAAAAGAGTAGGGTTATTTATATAATTAAAGAAACGTATTTTACGTATTTTTTCAATTAAAAATCAATTTTTTACAGATATTCGAAAGCACAAAGTTCTAAAGGAGTATTATAATGCGAAAACAGGACAATATCAAATTGGACACGTTCGGGACGAAGAAAGTTTGTAAACTCGTTTAATTATTTTTATTAAGAATGATATAAAATCCATATAAACTTGACAGAGGTTGAAACGTACTTTATCGAGTCGAGGAAATTGGCTGCGGAACCGCAAGACGTCAAGCCACCGACGAATAATACTGTTATTGATGTTGATAATGATACTAAAACTACGAATGACGTTAAACAAAAAGACCAAGAAAGGCCGTTGATGGAAGACGACCAAACAGATATAGAACAAAGTACAATACTCGTTTCCGGAGCCAGGCAATCGGCAAACGACGAACAGTTGGTAGTAGCCCTGAGGAATATTAGAGCAGATGATTGCTTTGTGCTGGAGGATATTAATATTGTGACGTTGATGTTCGATAATAAAGATTTGGAAAAAGAGTTCCATTCCAGGGCACTAACAAACCAATTTAACACGAAAAGCTGTGCATCGGCAAGGGCAGGTTACACATCCGACGTCATCGTCTCACTTCTCTTTGTGTTATCAATCAGTGTCGCTTCCTTCCTCGTATTTCCTTGGACTACTCCCTTCCTATTCGTCGCAATTTTTGCCATCATCTTACTTGGTACCATATCAGTAGTAAGCTGTGCAAGATGCCGTCAGGCAGATCAAGGGATGATTTCCAAGATTTTCTACGCAGCCGCCCCCTCCAATTTACTAGGTGCACTCGTTATAAGTCTACCTTGTGCTATCGCCTACTCGTTTGCATCGTGCTCAATGCTTAATTCTAGAGAGGGAAACGATGGCTACCTACTGATTGCTATAGCTACTTCTCTCTTCCACTTCGTCAACTTTGCCAATGCCACTTTTATTCTCAAGAATATTCTAGCCGTTTTAGCGGCCTGTTTTCAGATTATATTTATAGCTATTCGGTTCTGTGACAAAGATTCAGCTAGTTTGCTGACTTCCTATGAAACTTCAAGCGAACCTTTGGTGGTAAATGTAACGGAATCGCCAACTCAAAAATCACTATTTTGGATAGAGAGTACTCTAATGTACGAGATTATCATTAATATTATACTCTTAATCATTTTAATCGTTTCTCTAAACCGGTCTCTGGAATATGAGAACCGTGTTCTCTTCCACCGTCATACGACTACTAAACGTTTAAAGGAAGATATGGAGAAAGAACAAACGCAAGTTCAACTCTTTCTAGATAACGTTATTCCGAAATATATCGCAAGTGATTTGGAAGACGCTGCAAGACGGGGAAACGTCTACTCTAAAAATCATCAAGCTATTGGCGTCATCTTTGCCAAAATTACTAACTTTGAAGATCTTTATGATGAAGGTTTTGCTGGTGGTATGGAGTATCTTCGTGTTTTAAACGAGCTTATGGGAGATTTTGAGGCACTTTTAGCTAGAGAAGAATTTAAGCAGGTAGAAAAGATCAAAACTATAGGACCGTGTTTAATGGCTGCAGCCGGACTGGATTCGGAAGAGAGGCAAAGGCACGTAAATAATCCCAAAAGGCATATGTATTCTCTAATGGACTACTCGTTAAGCGTTTTAGAAGTTATGCAACACTTCAATGAAGGTATGCTTAACTTTGACTTTGAAATGAGTATCGGATTTAATGTTGGTGAAGTAACTGCCGGCGTTATTGGTAAACAGAAAATGCAGTATGATATTTGGGGTGATACTGTAAATGTAGCAAGTAGGATGTACAGTACGGGAGTACCTGGTAAAATTCAGGTCACAGAACAATGTATGGATATAATGAAGGACATGTACGATTTTAAATATAGAGGCCAAACTTTTGTCAAGGGCAAAGGAGATTTGAATACTTATTTATTAGTGCAGAAAAAAAGCACATAACACATTGGGTACGTACGATTGAAAGCTGCTGAAACAAAAACTAAAAACAAAAAACAACCAAAAAAAAATGATTCTAAACAAAAAAAAAATCAACAAGAGAGAGAAGAAAATCTTCTGTTTTCCTTCGTCTTCTTCTTTCCCGAGATTATTTTTTTTTTGCCAAGACGTTTGCCATATCTTTTTAAAAGTATTTTAAAGATTTTAGTGTTGTTCTCTTCCTTTCCCTTTCCTCATTCTCCCTCTCCCATTTCTCCAAGAATTTTTTTTAGCTTGATAAAAACAAAAAGTTACAAAAAAAGCAAAATTTGATCAAACGATAAAATTATTTTTTTCCATGTGAACTAAAAGATAAAACATTTGAACTTTTTTTTTTAAACAAAAAATGATAAGGAAGCTTAACAAAATATTTTGTGCTTCTTTTTCAATTACTTGTTTTTTTCCCAATCTCTTTCTTTCTTTCCCTCTCTCTCTCTCTCTCTCTCTCTCTCTCTCGTTCTATCTCTCTATTTTGCCTCATTGAAAAAAGTTTTATCTTTCTTTTTTTTAAAAAAAAAAAATAAAAGAAAGAAAGAAGTTTGTTGTTCTTTTTCTTTTTTTTTCATTCTTTTTTAAAATCTCTTCTACAAAAAGAAGTAGAAAAAAAAAGCCTAAAAATTTCTTCTCTCCTGTCTTAGTTTCGTTTTTCTATTGCCTTTTCTTTTTTGTTGAATTTGTTTGTTTTTACACGCTGCAAAAGTCACATGATGAAAAGTGAATAATTTATGAAAGATTATCCGTGAAATAGTTTGTAACAGTTGTGTAGTTTTGATCATTACTATTTTCGTCTTTAATCTAAGTTGAATAGGCGTATTAACCGTTTTAGGATTAAGAAAATGCTAATACAACCCTTACTATATATATATATATATGTATATATATATATATATATATATATATATAAAGAAATTTATAGTATATATTGATACATAGCATATCTAATGCGTGTAATTAGCTCTTCAAAAGGAGATATTACATTTTTTAAGATCTATTTTTTCTGACGGCTAATTATTTTCGCCGCAAGTTTATCACCATTGGAGCTAATTAATCGCTTTCTGCCGGGAGTTTAGTTATACCTATTTTGGCTGAGACGTTTGTTAATTATTTGTATTTTGTAACAAAAAAGACGAATAAAGATCTGAATGCAAATGGCTATTCTATTGAAAAATTTCTACAATGTTTAGTTTTATATAATATTTTATGATGGGTATGATTAAATGATGGGATGTAAGAGAAATCAACGTTGAAAATATTCTTAAAAGAGAATATAAATATAAACAAAAGGTGCTCTTTGAAAACCGATTATCGCATGGGATTCAATAAGAGGTAAAATGGGAAATTTTAGTGTATAATCTTACAGTAAAAGGCAGCCATTTCAAGCGTAAATGAAACTATAGTAGTTGCTCTATTCTCTTCGATGGCTGTACCTTTTTTTAATGTATTGGCCTTATTTATAGAAATTCTCTTAGGTAAAGTTTTTGTGGATTCTAAAGATTTTCCTAAATCTATTCATTACAATTTATTCTGGAATAAGAGTTAATCCAAATATCTTTCGTTTCCTTCCATGATAAAAAATTTCTCTTTTAAGTTCCCTATTATGAAATCCACTAATAAATTAACTGCTGGCCATAAAAGATTCTATGAATACATTGATGCGACAGCATTAGACAATGTCAAATATTTGACGCTTTATGGCAATACCATTGGACTAAAACCGAAATTCGATCTGAATAAACGCCCTAGTCAGCTAAAGGGCAACCAGCGTAAAAAGTCTATAGACATGTCCTATGACATTATGCACGCGAAGACAAAAATAGACCACCAGAAGTTATCAGGCAGTAAATTCTATCGTTATACTTTTACTACTATCAATTTGGTAAGAGCTAGAAACAACCATATCGGATTTTTCCATAATATCCTACCGGACGACACAACGATAGATGCTTTTATTGCAAAAAAGAGTTAATAATAAAAGGAACGTAAAAGGAACGTGAGAAGCGTGCCATCAATAAGGCTTCTCCTGTAAGTATCTAGCGAACATTGTATAGGCCTGCAATGGTTTGTCTTGTGGCACAAAGTGTCCAGAACCCTTAACCGTTACGAAATCGATTCCATTAAAGATTGTTGCAAATCCGGCTATTTGTTTCCCGAATTTTGGATCCTTGTAGAACCAAGGTCGGTTTGGTTCTATTTCCTTATAACCTAGACTTTCAACAAACCATAAATTACCCAACCAATTACACATCATATCACTATCTCCTGCATAAATTAAAACCCTCTTCTTAGCCTTTACCAAATTTGTCACATAACCCCTGACCGTTGAAGTCTGTCCCGTGTAATTCAGTCTTTGACTACAAGGTCCATCCCACAATGATTTTTCAGGCATATTTAACGATTTTCTAACAGCGTAACTGCTAAAATATTTTCTAGCAGGCCTTGGATCAACGCACGGTAACCCATTAACGTCCTTTTTATCCTTATAAGCACAAACGTCGTACAAATTATAGGGATCAAGACCGGAATCGTGGAATCGACTTTGTATAAAATCAACCTGTTCATAGCGTATGATACAAATATAAAACATTTACTTAAGCGATAAATCAAATACTAATTACCATTTTCTTGCAAGCTGGTGTCTTTGAGATGGTGATATTGCAGTATCGAATAGGTGTAGAGCCACAGCAGAGTTTTGTTACTTGACTATACTGGCTTTAAAAATGGATGAAAATAAATAGTATTGAAGAGTATATGTTGTACATGTTATAAGATTATAAGCTTAAACCTCGATCCGATTACTCCATGAGAATAGAGAAATTCAATCACACTCGTCCCTAATGAAGTTACATCTACTGCACCGTTTCCGATTGCAACCCCTTTGAAGTTGACATTCGGCTCTTTCAGTAACAAATTCGCCAACATTGGAATATAAATTCCTGCGTAACTTTCGCCCATAACATAAAAATCATTATGGCGGAAATATGGAAAACGTTGAAAGAAGATAAGAACTGCCGCTAAATTATCTTTCGCCGTCTATGTGAATAATTAAGAAAAGAAGAAGAGGTAGAGTAAATTCAATTTGTTTATGTATATTTTATAAGTCTTCTCAAAAGTCTTATATAAAACTTACTTGGTCATCGTTAGTCACGTATTTCTCATTTTCAGAGAACGAAAATCCGACGCCTGCCGGACTTTCTAGATAAACCACATTGGCAATCTATTTAACAAAACACATCAACTATGGAAAAAATCATATATTTGTTATGCAAACCTTATTCCAGCTTTCGTTATTTATTGTTAAATTCTTTCCATTGTCCATTAATCTAAATGGACCATTTTCAGTTAATAAACCAATAACTGAACTACATCCAGGTCCCCCATTTAACCATAGAATTACAGGGTCTTTAGCAGGATTCCTTTGCGATTCGACAAACCTTTTGTTAATTAAAAAAATGTCAAGAATTTGAACAGAGTTCTCCTGCGTTTGAAAATAGATATTATATGTTTATTTACCAATAATGAAAATATTTTCCTTTATCAATATTCAAAAAACCAGAGTATTGTCGAAAGCTCGGTTTCACCGATAGACCTGGAAGATTTATAATTTCATCGCTTTTAGTCCAATCCGATTTTCCAGTGGACTTGATTAAGCCATAAATCAATAAACTATCACTAAAAAGAAATAAAAGAAATGCCTTAGTTATCATTGCTACACTTTTGTGAACTTTGTTCTAGAAACTCTATTGTTCATGACAAAAATATATTTGGACACCGTACTATTCGCGCGATCTATAGTTGATCTGATTGGGCGATAAAACACGATTGATCAACAGACTGATTCATTTTAAGATATACACCAGAATCAAGTTTTATTTCTGGTTTCATGAATAACGATTATTCGTTATCAAATTAATATTATATAAATGCATTTCATAGGATCACACAATGACAGAAACTTCAACGACCCCAAAGAATATTTCAGCAAAGCCTTCCATTGCCTCAGTTTCATTGAATTTCGAAATAAACGAACCTGCAGAAGAACCATCGCCTCCATTCAGTACAACTTGGCGTGAAAAGCCATCAGACTCCCTATCATCGTTAGATGACAATCTATTTATTGACGATGACCACACACTAGGAAATTATAAAAACAACGATATTGAAATTAATGAAAATCATTTTGCTAAAACAGACGTATGTATATTAACAAAAGGCCAGATAGTTATTAGACTTATTATGTATATATCAATTAGCAAGAATTAATATCAACTGGAAATCGCTCGGCTCTTAATGATAGATCCGAGTTTTTGAGGAGAAAAATAAAAGAAGTTGACGATCAGTTACAACGAGAAGAGCTTATTGAGTCTTTAGTGCGAATTCAAATGAAACTTGCCAGCATGGACGTAAGATCGATTCTTTATTGGACTTATAATGCATATTTAATACTGGATTTTCAGGAAGAAGAAGATTTTGAAATGGTCAACTCAAAACTGGTATCTGGACACAAATTCATAGTTAGGAAAGGATCATCATCCAGCGAATGTGAAACTTGTCATCAAATCATTTGGAGAATTGTGAAATTTTATTATTACTGCAAGATTTGTAACTGTTGCGTTCACGAAGGTTGTTTAAATAAAGTCAATATTTCCTGTGCAGCTCTAGCCATTGAGAATGAAATTAAAGTGGAAATAAAAATTTGCCCTGAAATAGGTCTAGCAAAGCAGGTAAAACTGTAAACATATCAATTCTAAATTTATCTGCCGATCTCTTTATTGACTCTTTATTTTATGTTTTTTTTTATAATCTATTTTTAGAAGTTCAAATGTGCAGGATGCCAAACGAAATTATCTTTTTTTGGAAATGATAGATGTATGCCAAGATTATGCGATTATTCAGGCTTTTATTTCTGTCATTCGTGCCATTGGAACAATACAACGTATATACCTGCAAGAATAATCCATAATTGGGATATAAGAGAATATCCTGTTAGTCGCTATTTTTATCATTATCTTAATCTTTTAAGGAAGAAACCGATATTTTACTTAAAAGACTTGAATGAAGATTTGAAGGGCTTAGTAGGGGAATTAGATCAGATTGTTAAACTCAGGGAAGATTTAATGGACATGAAATTTTACGTAATCACCTGCAAAGACGCTTTAGAAAGTAAGATTCTTCTTAAACTGTCAGCTAGACAGCATTTCGTTGACGATTCAGATGTATACTCTTTGGAGGATTTTATCGACGTTGCCAACGATGAGTTACTGGAGTTTTTAATTGATGTTCATAGTGCACTTGCCCAACACATCAAAACAGACTGTGCACGGTGCAGAAAAAAGGGAGAAATATGCTGTATTTGCCGAGAACCTGAGGTTTTATTTCCGTTTGATAATCTTGCGACGCAGTGCAAAGTCTGTTGTGCCTTTATGCATAAGTATTGTTTTGCCAGACGAAAAGAATGTCCAAGATGCACTACTTAACATTTTATGCAATTTTTTAAAAGCATACATCTTTTATGTTTAAGCGGTGAGTGGTAACATCTTTTATATTTATATCAGCATTTACAGTATATATACATACATTCATATATATTATCAAATTCTCAATGACATAGTTAATGAAAAATAAATAGCCAAGCATATAAATAACCAGATCGTGCATATAACAAATGATAAATGGTTATTTCGAGATAATCATCAGCTAAGTTCACCTAAATCGAATATGTTTCTTAATTATTTAATGTCCTTTGAGCTATTACTACAGTTTATGTATTCGTACACCAGACAAAAGCTTATTGATGCGCTATTATGGATTTATACGGTAAAATATCCGCATTTATAAATTTATTTAACCTTAAATCTCTTTTAAATCAAAAAAAAACAGGCTTTTTAAGTTAACAGACATGATAAACAATATTATTTCCGCATTCTGTTTGTGTGTCCTTAATAAACAATTGGTTTGTATCATTTTTTATAGAAAAGCGGGTATTGTTGTCCACTTTGACCATTCCATCTAATGGTTGATCAAGACGAGGAATTGTCCTAGGTCCAGCTTTTATATCTTTGAATCGATATATATGCAGTTTATTGATATCTGTATGAAAGATGTGAGTTAGCGATAAATCGTAAATTTTAATTTAATCATACCTTTAATCTTTCTGTTTTCCTTTTGAATTCTTGTTTTGATTTTATCAAGACAATCATTCTCGTAAATCTTCAATTGGCCAGAGAAGCATCCATTATTTACTTGCCTATTCGAAAATTTTACAAAGACTGCAGGCTGAAACGGACTAATATCAGTGAAAGTTCACTAAGCTGAGTATTGTTTACCTCGTTCCTAAATATTACAAATGGCTTTTCCGGTTTACACTCTTCTTTAATTTTCTGATCAGCATCCTCGCTGTAAACTATATTGATTCCTTCCAGCTACAAAATATGCATCAATAAACTCGTTATTTAAAACTAAAATGGGGAAAATTAAACTAACCTCAAGGTTATCAAGCAAGTAAGGTATGACTAAAGTCAAAACCTGATATTCATCAATATCGGTTGTCAAATTCAAAGCACTTATATCCTTCTTAGAAACATTTTCCTATAAATGAAAAATCAATGAGTTAAAAATTCATTATAAAGTGCTTTACTAGAGGTTTTTTTCTTTAAGCCATCTAGTTAACACAATAATAATGATATATACTAACAATCATTAGCTGAACAAATGGCATAACATGTTTACTCAAATATTTCTTTAAAATTTCTTGTTTCGAAAGATCTTGTAGGATAATTCTTTTTTCTGGGAAACTGTTATTATTTTTCTGTGAATTGGGAAAATTTCTTAAAATATCATTTACATTAAGATCAAAGAGGAAGAAAGCTTTCATTAACAAGACGATCCACAAAGCTATTGATTTTAGTTAGTTATTAACGAATTTTTTTCCCTTGGGAATGTCTTGACATCTATTAATTTCATTATCTTACTTCGTAAAGACTTCGGAGAGTATTCAAAATAGCTTGCTGCCACGGTGCGTACGTTTTTGCAACATAAATCGTAGCATGACTCGGTTTGCCAACAGGGGTCTTATTCTTTCCTTTTGGCTGTGTATAATTATTAAGACGAGCTCTGAAAGTGCGAGTACAATCTTTAATGTACTGCATGCAGGCGATCAGCTTCTCATCAATAGGGCCACCAGCTGGCCATAATGCCTTCATAATGCTCTCTTTCTGCAAAAACTCATTTTAACAAGCTTTTCACATGCGATGTAAAAAATTAGCTTACTTTGCCTGTGAGTTTCCATATATATTCAGATGAATGAGGACATATAGGGGATAGCAAAAGGGCTTGAACCTCGATAAATCTGAATATCAGCTCCTCGTTTAATCCACTTGTTTCGAATTCTCTATATTGATCGCGAGCAGTTTGCAATTCAAAGAATCCAGTCAATAATGCCTCTTTATATAGCATCTGGTCGTAATTCTTTTTCGTCAATTCAATGCTTCTGTTGATTTCACTCTCGAAAATTTTATCAAAAAATGTATTAGGAGGTCCTTTTCGGAAAGTATTCCGGAATTGAATCATTTCTTTTGTCCAGTCAATCATATTATATATTCTAAGAACTTCAGAATTGGCCATCTTCTCGTCAAAATTAGCATCTTCGATTCCATCTCCGGCATCAGCTAGGCACATTCTCATACCGTCAGCAGAATATTTATCAATAGCATTGTCCAGAGTTAGAAAATTACCGGTTGATTTAGCCATTTTTTCACCATTAAGAAGCAAGTGTCCATTACACCTTGAACCTCTTGGCCATTTTGATGCATCCTTATCCCACATTGCAGTATGACAATAGAGATAATAAGTCAGATGGTTAGGAATTAAATCTTTTCCTGAACATCTAACATCAACAGGATACCAATAATGAAATTCTGCTTTTAGTTGATCAAGTATATTCTTTGATATCGAAGTCTTGGGGAGTTTTGAATCATTAAAGAATATATAGTCCCAAACCTCTGGAGTTAATTCAGAAGCTGAAATTCCGCTGGGAGATTTTTCTGAACCATCAAATCCGGCTTGCAAGAGATGGCATACGGTATAATATGCATTATATATTGTGGAATCAGAAAGTGATTCCACAAGATATTGCTCGTCCCAAGGCATCTTGGTTCCTAGGCCGTATGATCGAGAACAAGCGTGTTCTTTGAGCCATGCAAATGAAGCTTCAAAATTTCGTTTGACCTCTGACGAGAATGTTTCAAACGAGCTATTCAGATGTTGTTCCGTGACCTTTCTCCAATTCTCTTCACCATAATCCAAATACCTTTAAAATACAAAAAACAATGTTAGAATTATGAGTTAAATACAAAATTGAATCTGTCGCTTGATATTAATTGATCAGTACAGTAAAATTGTCACCAATTTAATTCAGACGAACGAGACTGTAATTCATCATTTAAAAAAAACTTCTAAATAATTTAAGAGAAAATTTACCATTGATCACACAAGGCAACAACACATTCATCGTTAGAACGCGAAACAATTAAGCGCTCTGGTTCCATATACTTAACTGCTTCTTTCTATAATAAAATAACGGTCTATAAGGAGCTATGTGGATTAGAAAATAGAACACCTACGGATTCGTATAGTTCACTTTGAACTTTCTTTTTAGCATTTTGTACCAATTCCGATTTGTATTTTCCAACCAAAAGAACCTAATAAAAAGTATATCAATATTTGCTATTCGTTTTTTAGACAGTATATTACCCCTTCGTAGAAACCTTTCTTGTACACTTCATCTTTTGCGAGAACTAATTTATCTGTGTCGTTCTGAGATTTTATTTTCAGCTTTTCGCAGACTTTAATAGCAGCCAAATTACCCAACTCTGGAATATTAATTATTGGTATGGGCTCAAAGGGTAAAACCATTTCGTCGCCTAAGCCGTACTTTTCTCTGAGATCCTGTTATGATAATTGCTGGTATTTAACATTAAAATGTTCAGATTTTCAGAATTACTTTTTTATTTTTCAAATCCCGAAGAGCAGCAAAGTCATCTGGTGAATCAGATGGCACACTTGTTACAACGCCTGATCCTTTATTTTCTTTGATTGTCATCATGGGCAAGGCATAAATCTTATCATAGGATGTTAGAGGCGCCTTTAGAGCAGTACCTAAAAGGTCCTAAAAAAAAATATTTCTATAGTTTATCCCCTGTTACAAAGAAATGCCATTTGCAACAGTCTACTATATAGAGTTGCTCTTGCACGGCTACTGAAGTAATTATAACAATAGATATAACACCAATAGACCATGCTTATTCAAGTAACACAATTAAAAAAATTCTTACAGATCCTGAAAATTCTCCCAAAATTTCATATTTTCCCCATTTCTCTGTAAATCCTTGATGAGACAAATTTCTAGCACACCTTCGTGTGCAAATAAATATTTCATTAGAAGTTGTTGCAATGGCCACATATTTAATTGTTGGATGAAGCCAGCAATTTGTTTGGCCATACATAGTTTCTGGTCGTAGAGTTCCAGCAACCAAACATACTTCTCTACCCTCAAAAATTCTAAAGGAAATATTCGAATAAGCATTGGTTTATTTAAACATAACTATAAAACGAACTTTAATTTTTTAGGATAGGGTTTGCAAACTTTCATTTTAATTAACGTATATTCTTGAGGTCCTGCATTCTCTCCTTTACTTCTGTCATGATCCATGCAGGGTTGACCATCAACGGGGCTATAAATTGTATACCTACAAAAAAAAATTGTATAAATAATGTTCTTAATGTCTTTCCTTCGGATCGGGATCTTTACCTCTTTCCAAATTTGACTTTACTTTTTTCTTTAAGACGAAACATTTGCCATCTAACAAATGAATCATAATAGGGATTAGCATCTGTTGTGATAAATGTTCTTCTCCAATCAACTTTGACCCCCATCCGCTTCAAATCCGACTTGGTCATAGGCGGAAAGTATTTCAACCAGTAAGCCGGATCAGCAAACTGCGTGAAAATTTATCAGGTCGTGAGTATATTTGGAAATTTTCTTCAAATTCACCTCTTTTATTTCTTCGTCTTTCAAACCGAGAGATTTCATAATTTGCCATTGATAGTTCAGCCCCTCTGACTTTGCAGCTGCTTTACTCTGCAAATAATCAATATTAACAATTTTATAATAAAATTAAAATCAAATTACCTTTTTGCCTTTAGCCTTATCTTGAGCGAAAACGTCTGTCTCGACTATTTCTTTTTCAACAGGTTTTTCTGGGAATACAGGAGGATATCCAAAATCTTTCATCTCATTTTTCAGTTTATCAGCACACGCCTGAAAGATAGATATATATTTTTATTCATGTTACCGAAGTAATCAAAGCTAATAATTGTAAGAGCGATGTCAGCACATAAAAAGTTATACTTTCTATGCTTCCTAGACTCGTATTAATTTTATCCTAACTCGAACGTTGTATTTAGTAATGGATTCACTTAATCAAAGTGGCTTGTATTATTGAGCAGGATTAAAATGAACTTTTAACTTTAAATCACATAATTACCTTAATGGGCATTCCTGTGCAATGAAGACCAAAGGGAAAGAGACATCTCTTTCCATTTAATCTTTGAAATCCCACGGCAAACTGAAATTAAAAAATTTTCGGTAATACATTTTTAGGAAATTAAGCTAGACCTTATTGTCATTTTTAAGAGTAATATTTCTTATTACCTAACTTAAACTAATATAGTACTTGTTTAAAAATGTATCTTAATAATATATACTCAAGCGCATTAGTATCTCTTTTGTAAATTTTCAAGAATGAAAGTATAAATGTTTGGAAATATTTTTTACTTCACACTTTGAAAGTGAAAACGTGTGTCCCAAGTGGAGTCGGCCATTCATGTATGGATATGGAAAAGTCACCATGTACTTTTCTTTTCTGCAACGCAGAGCAATATTAGATAAAAATGTTTATACCGTTTAAATAACCTTTAATTATTACTTTGCCTCAGAACTATTTGGGTCCGGCCGGTCCATTTCAAATATTTTTTGCTCGTCCCATGATTTTTGAACTTCCTTCTCCATTCTGAGGAGGAAACGAAGTTTTGTACTCGACTTTTCTGCTGCCATTGTGGTTTTTAATTTGCACAGCAAGTCTAGCTTTTTCAAATGTGGCAAAAGTGCCTTTTATCAGGTTAAATGATGAAAGACTGCTGTAAGATATACCACGTGTGTCACGCAGTCTTAAAAGGACAGGTCATCCGACTATGTGTAAAAACAAAAATGGCGCTGGTATTTTTGTTACGCGACCTACATATTGAAATGTTTTATAGACTCTACCTCTGAAATATTATATACCAGTTTTCGTGCATGTAAAACACACATAATCTTTTATTATTACTTTCAGGTTTACCGGGTCGCTTTTTTGGCGATAAAACGAGTTTAGTCTTAAAGCGATTTGCATTTCACATAAAAATGAAACTGGTTCGGTTTATAAATAAAGATCCATACCTAACTTAATTAACATTCTCTAAATTTCACAGTACTGCTTATCAGGCGAACCTAATAAACCATGTTTCATACTAAGGTTTAAGGGTACGTCAGTTATGCTTGATTGTACACTGGACATGTGCTCTACCCTGAATTTCCTTCCTTTACCTGTTGTGCCAAGGTAGCTAAAAGATGTAAAACTTTTACATTAGTAAATTGTTTTTTACTTTGGCAGTCCAACAAATATTGAAACAAAACCCTGGATACCAACATTTACTGCTGCCCGATTGGAAGATGTAAGTCAGAGTTTGCCAGGAATACTTTTTATCTATAATCTATAATCTATAATTTCTATTAAAGGAAATTAAGGAAGTGCAAGATAAATTATATGTTAATAGCGAGCCTGAATTTTATTTGCCAGAGGTATAGAATTATAGTATTTACGAAGAATAATCTGTTCTCTAGTAGCCCTTATTAAATTAACTTACAGCTGGCTATGATCGATCTGTCAGAAATAGACGTAATACTGATATCTAATTTACATAACATGCTTGCTTTGCCTTATATTACGGAATATACATCGTTTACGGGTAAAATATTGGCAACTGAACCAACTGTTCAAATGGCAAGGTACCATTTGTGTCTTTTGATAAATATATACAGTATAATATAAGAATTTTTTTAATAGCATGTACATGTACGAGATGATTGAATACTTACGAAGGATGCCAAAGTTGAATAATGCCACCAGATGGAAACAAACAAAAGTTCAATGGTTGTCAATTAAATAATTTATATTTTCGATTGTTTAACAAGTGATTGCTTATTAAAAATTTAGCAATCTACCGCCACCACTTCGAGATGCAATAGAGCCACTTAAGTGGAGGAAATTATATAACAGGCATGATGTTCAAAGTTGTCTATCAAAAGTCTCAAATGTATCTTACAACGAAAGTCAAAATATATTTGGAACATTAAAAGTAACAGCAGCTAGTTCTGGCTTCAGAATAGGCAGTTGCAATTGGTTGATCGAAACGCATCAAGAAAAAATTTCTTATATATCTGGTTCCTCCACACTTATAACACATCCTAAATCATTGGATAGCGAATCAATTAAAAGAAGTGATGTTTTAATATTGTCCACTCTAAGTCATGCTCCAAATGAAAGTCATCCAGACACAATGATGGGAGAATTTTGCGTAATTGCAGGTAAGATTGATTTTATGACTCATGATGGAGCAATAAAACAGTCACTTAATAATAGCGCAGACAATTAAAAGTGGTGGAAATGTTTTGGTTCCGTGCTATCCATCTGGTGTCACCTATGATTTAATAGAGTGTTTATCTAACCATTTTGACAACATCGGACAATCGACAATACCATTTTATTTTATCTCTCCTGTCGCTCATAATAGTTTGTCTTATTCAAATATATTCGCTGAATGGTATATTATTATATAATACTGTTATAAGAATTATTCAGGCACTTTTACATTTTCTGTAAAACAGGCTGTCTGGAAAGAAACAAAATAGAGTTTACATGCCGGAAGCTCCATTCCCCCATGCAAAAGTACGTTTGTTCTTTCACAAACATTTAGAGCAAATATTATTTTTAATTCTTTTTCTTCTCATTTATTTAGCTTACTAAAACTGGTCGCCTTAAAACCTTCAAAAGCATTGAAGGTAAGTTTCTCTATCAAAATGTTGTGTTACACGATGACTTAACTTGTATTCTTTTTACTTTCAGATGGTTTTCAATTAGAAATGAAAAATCCTTGTGTTGTTTTTACTGGTCATCCCTCACTGAGATTTGGAGATGTTGTGCATTTTATTGAAATGTGGGGGCAATCTCAAATAAATACAATGCTAATTACAGTCCCTGACTTTCCTTATCTCGACGCAATTGCACCGTTTCAGCCCTTGGCGATGAAAGTATGAGTAATTTCTTGTCATAACAACTGCTTATTGCTTTATTTAACCAAGGTTGCCCATCGCCCAATCGACACAGGAGTAACCTTGGAGCAAGCAGATAAAATGATCATCGAGTCCCAAGCTGCTAACGTCATTACAACAGAAAGTTGCCTATCTCCTGAAAATCCTTTGCATTCGGTATATTTTCTTACTCAAAAGATACTAAGCCTACGAAAGTAAAAATATATGCTCTTTTTTTTATAAGGACGTGCCAATCACTAAGTATAAAAGAGGAGATGTTATCTCAGTGCCCATTAAACGACAATTTGAACTCATAGGCGTAGATTCTGAGGTAAATGGAAAAAAATTTGTTCTATTTTTATTGTGATATCAATTTTCATTTTAAGATTGCTAACAATATTCACTTACGAGAAATACTACCGGGAACGGTAATGGGCTTCGTCTCAGGTCATCTTGTTACGCAGGATAATAAACATATTCTTAGGGTAAGAGTGACCCTTTTTGAATATGATAAATTAACCCTTTATGATACTATAGAGATTCCCAAGTCAGAAAGCGACCATAAAGAAAAGGAAGCTTGAAATGACAAATAAAGAGAGTGTTTGCCCCATAGGACAATTAAATGTGCCAGACTTTACGCACGAATTGAAGAAGGTAATTGTTTACTTAGATTGCTATAAGAATATACTATACCGTGCTATAAATCTTTTTCAGTTAGGCATTACGGATATAAAGGTCGAACATAAGGGGGATAGTGAAACGGTTCTGGTTCATTTGGTAAGCGGAATTTTAAAACTGCGTGTATTCGTAACGTGATTTTATATTCCACAGAACGAAGATGATGCTATTATAAGAGTTGAACCAAATTCAACGTTTGTTATTTGTCAAGGAAGTGAAAGAGTTCGGTCTAAAATAAGAGAAGCTCTTTTATATTGCCTGGAAACAGTTGGATGCAACAGATAAAATACATGTATTATAATATTCAGTCTTAACGATATGTCAAAATGTTGTGAATAAATTAGAAACTATTGAACGACAACCGATTTATCACGAATTGATACTCTTTTAAGTGACTCTATCAAACTAGTTTGACTCAGGCTTGTTCGTATTTTCTGGGCTGCTGCTAAACAAGTTAGTCGAATTGTGTTGCTTATCCGATCATCTTGCTGGATTTGTAATAGCTTTTCGTAGCAATTAGTAAATTTGGCAGCTTGATTCGTTTCCTTTGAAGTTTTACAAAGTCTAGTTAAAGCAATAGCCGCTTTTTGAACGGCTCTCATTGAAGCATCAGAGCCGTCTAATTGAACGTTTTCAATCAGACGACACGACATTGAAACAGCCCCACAGTCAATCAAAGCCAATGTCTCACTTGAAGATAAATTAGCAAGAATAGTCGCTAATTGATCCTGAATGTAAACAGCATGATCTTTGTGTTTTGAATAAACGTCCGTTAGTGTCACAACCGTATTGAGTTGGACAAAAGTATGAGATGTACGCATAAAAGTAAAGTTCGCTAAACTAGCAATAGATAATAAAAACGTATCAGCTCTCTTAGCTATGTTACAGAGTTCAGTAAGAAATTTGATTAAATCAACACTTTTTTCAATTAAAGAAGGCATTCTGTAATCCAAATCTGGGGAAGATAACTGAGCTATCAGTCCAGCCGCTTCCGCTCGAACGATTTCCTCCTCTTCTGGGTCGGATAGAAGATTTATGGTGATAATCAGACCGCCTATCCTTTCCAACTCGACTATACTCTCACGATCACAACAGGTTTTAGCCAAAGCGTGAAGACAGTGGGCCCTAATCGGTTTAAATCTCTGGGTGGTAACAAAGTTCAAGAGCACACCTACTCCACCTTCCCGTGCCAATATGTTGGACAAGTGCTGGCTATTGTCAACCAGATTGTTTATGACCGCTAATATACACTGAGCTTGAATCGGGGAGTTGGAATTGGCTAATTCAGAAACGATAGTTCGAACATTTTCTTCTAAAAGTGTGTCCACCAGTTTACTAAACATTTCACCAACCTCTGTTAAAATATCTAGATTACAAAAGTCGACCAATTTCGAGCATTTAAGCAATAGCATTCTTGTATCACTTCCTTCGCTCAATCTATAGTCGTGCAAGAAGCATCGAATTGACGTCGTCATTTTCAAAGAATGTGATCTAGCGGTATGTCTATGCTCTTTTTCGATTCGCCTGCAGTTGACAACTTCCTTTAGGAATTATTATCACAAGAAATAGCTATAATTACCTATGTAGTTTACTATATTCACTGCCAATTAACTTTGCTCGAGTTTTAATTCCTCTTATAGTATCACTTGCAGCAGAAACGGGTTCAGTCGGTCTCATAACGTCGGCGGTTTGTACTAAACCAATTATACTCTTTCCTTGTAGAACAAACTGACACTCCATTTCCGCCGTACCCCGGAGATCGTTCTTCCATGCTGAAACGGCTTCCGTGCACATTTTAAGCATGCCGATATCACCTACTGACAATGCTTTCAATCATTATTAGACTAACTCCTAATGCGGCTGGCGCTGGTCTAACGCTCAACTCGACGCGACTTTCACTTCTTAATTGAATATAGAGGGCGCTGATGGGGTCCTAATATTAAATATAGTCCTATATGTTTAGCTTAGATCTATTCATCTCCTTTTTATGTTAAACATTTAGCTCAAATAGACATTATGCTATGAAATGTCTTAAAAGCAACATTTTTAATAATAAAATTTCAATCAATAGTTTATTACTTTTACAATTGTGTGAAAAGTAAGCATGCAAAAATTATAAATATATTAACATTTCTCATAAATAGACGAAAATTATGTATAAATATATTATTCAATGCTAGAATGAGCAAAGTATTCATGTATATGTAAAATATACAATGATTAAACGGAGATTCAAGCAAACGTTAAATCACTGTCAAGTGTTTCAGTAAAATAGAAACTAACAAAAGCTACTCTTTATATTATCATGAAGTTGGCAATTTCTTAAGAATCTCTCCAAGGTTATTTCGAAAGCTTATCATTTCAAAAACATCTTTTTTTTCCAGAATTGTGTGCATGGAATATAACTTCTTGTAGCTGGATAGATCGATGGGATTATCGGGTTTAAAAGTTACAGCATTAATCATTTTTAGTGCTAATAGAAAACTATCTGACATTGTATCGGCAGCAGGGAAAACTTGAAGGTACCATGGTCCACAATTATTACCTCCATATAAACGGTTTTCGTCAAAAGATTGCAAATTCCAAGCTTCTAAAACATATTGTAATTTCTGACCAAGCATTTGAAAATCTTTACCGGTTTTTTTCATGGGATCGTTTACATTGAAGACTATTGTAACCTTTTTTGTATAAAGAACAATAAAATAGTGAATATACTGTATATATATATATATAAATTTTATATGCTTAATTACTTACGAATTTAGGTTTAGAAAATTTCGGAAGTTCGCTTACAGCGACAGTATGTATAAGTAGATTAGAAGGTATATCGATGAATGGAATATCACAATTTTGTTCCACCAAATTACAAGAAGATATAATGCAATTGTTTCCAATACGCATAGGAATTTCGAATTGACAATTATCAACTATTGAACCGTCACCTAAATCTGTTCCATTCATATATACGGTGTGAATAAACAGACCTTTAATCCGGGCTCCATTGTTACTAATTTGTTGACTGGAGTCCCTGACTATACCACTTGAAAATGATGAGTAAGGAGAAAAATTCATTTGTAGTCTGAGGTTTATATCATGACAGAGATATTCTCTATACTCGCTCATTGTTCCCAAATGAATAAAGCGGGAAGAATTTAGTACAACTACATTTAATAAACTTGATTTAATTTCTTCATAGACAGTACGCCTGATTTTTTGAACATAGGGATCGTTACCAGCATTTAGCAAGTGAGAATCTGAACCTTCCGTTCCCAAAGCTTGCAAAAAATCTCCGTAAGCATCAATTTCACATTTTAAACCACCCAAGCTGTCATATAGTGCGCTCAGCCGACGGCCAATTTTATGATCGAAGAAAAATGTACTATCAGAATAACAGAAGGGTTCACGATCATTCATTTCAACAATAGCATTAGCTTCTCTCATTTGAGCAATAGACGGTTTTTGTAGAACTCGTCGACACGATCTTAATTCCGCTTTACAACCGGAAGGCGAACCGCTAAGAATGTAGACTCCATGTGTTTCACCTACCGAAATAGGCGAAGGATGCGCAAGGGCAGTAAATCCAGGGTTATTAAATGTCCAAGTATCAGATTCGTCACCGATATCAAATACTTCAATCGTGTCAGCACTACCATGAAATACGCCTGGAGGCATACGACTTAAAAAAGGTGCATATGAGGCCATCTTTATTTCGATTAAACTATACGAGGGTGACCCGCACGGAAGAGTAAGAAATAATTTGCCAAGAACGCTATTACTTGGAAATCTTTTACTCTGTCCGCCTGCATTGAGTAACAGAATTCGCCATTTGTCGACCTCGCTATTTTAAAAAAAGTTAACATTTTTCAGAAAATATTGATTATTAAGTAATATTAAATGCAAAAAATTGATTTAATGCATTATAACCACCTGCCAAAGTCATTATACATTCGCCATAATGTATATATTGTACTTCCTCCATTACCAATTTTATATCCTGGCGGATCCGCATAGAAGAGGTAGCGAATACCCTCTGGAAGTTCATGCCTTTCTACTTTTGAGTTGACCATTGTTTCAAAGGCTACCTTCTGGTTTTCGTCAGCTGTTGTCATTACAACAACATCCCAAAAATTTTTATTAGATAGACGAATATTTTCCAGACGTTCACCTATTAAAGAGAAACTGGTTATGATATAGTTTAATAAAAATTCTAGTTATAGAAATAGCACACTGACCTATAACCGATATCCCACTTAAAATAAATATACATTAGCGCTATTTCAAGGTTAAAATTATACAACTAAATATACGAGAAAACGAGAACAACTATTATTCTTTTGACTCGTATTATAGTAATTTTTTTTTCATATTGTATCAATTGTCTGACTTACAATGTTGGATCAAGGAGGGGGGGGGAATGGCCTACAGTTTACAAAAAAAGTGAAGCAAACGAAATTAAATTAAAAAATTTTGATTGTATTACTTAATTTTATATGTAAATAAACACAACAGGGATCGCTATTCAAAGACATAATTAGATTTCTGGTTTTTCTAAGAAAAAATGACTCCTAAATTCTATCTAATCATTTCAATACGCTCCTGGAGATTTAAAACATTGATAAGTTGAAATATTTAATTATTTATTGGTTTATTTTACTATTTAAACAAGATTAAGTCTCTGTTACTCAATCGATCTAAGGAAAGGTAGAGAATAAATATCAATGTCTTCTATAAACCTAATAATAAGTGGACAACGTTTACAGACAGTCAAACAATTAACCTCTAATTTTCTGGAAATTAGCGTAAATCTTCCGATTGGCAGCTGCAAGGTCGTCCATCTCGTTCTGGAGAGACATCATGTCATGTTATGATATGGCGCTGGATTACCAGATGTCTGCTATAAACATAATATTTCGTATCTTAATCATATTTTTTTTTAATTAATTTTCATGAATCAGATTTATTAAAACATTATTTATCTAGTATTTTTATGTGATTTCCCGATCGTCTACGAAAGACCAAAAATTTGTACAAGAACCACACTAACGGTTTTCTAAGATGGCGGTGAGCGGTACTCGTATGACTTCATTGTAGAGAAATTTCGCCAAAAACATGCCGAAAGCAAAGAAACCAGGCAGATCTGATCTGCTATTAAATCTGCGGATGTCGATTAACAAAACTTTGGTTCCATTGAGGGATCAATCGAATCAGATGATGGCTTATCTGGATGAAGTTGTACCGATGGCAAAGGAAACTATAAAAGCGTTAAAGTTAGAATCTGAACAAATATTTTTATGTTACTTAATCTTCTTAACATTTTTTTTTCACACTATAGAGAAAAACGAGATGATGCAGTATACGTTGTACCCAAAACTCCCACAGCTAAGAAAAAACGAAAGGCGTTGCCTGGTGTAAGCACAAGGTGTACGAGGCGTATGGCCAAAATGCAGGGTTTAGATGATGAAAGCGAGAGTGAAACGACTTCTATGGATGCGTCGGTAGTTAAACATACAAGACCAAAAGTGGTAGATAGAGAAGTTACTTTCAGAAGTGAAGCGGAAGAGAGTGATAAGGAGAACAATTCTAAAAATAAAACAAACGTAAAATTATTTAATCAACAAACGGGCGAAAAGAGATCACGTAACAAAATGGATGAAAATACTGCCAAAAAGAAAGATAGCGAAGAACCTGAGACAAAACGAAAAGCATACGCCTCGACGGAAAAAAAGAGTGATTCCAACGATTCAACTGAACCTTCACCCCCGGTAGACAAAACGAAGACAGACAGTGACGTTAGTACAGCTTCAAAAGATAGGCAAGATATAACTTCAGATGAAAGCGACGGAATCGAAGATGAAGACAATGATATGGATAATGATAATCATGACGATGTAACAAATAAAAAATCTAAGCCTGCAGCTGAGCCGGAAAAACCGGCACCTGTTAAAAAGGTAGAGGAAAGAGTAATTAAACCTGCTGAAAACGAAAATATGCGTCAAACAAGATCTAAACTTAAAAAAATCGATGATAACATTTCACCAAGAAAACGAAAACAAGATGGCGATACTGAAACAACGGGAAAAATTCAAAAATTTGATTCACGGGAATCCTCAAACCAGCAAGAAATTAGAATCACCAGATCAAAAACCAAGCATATAATGGAAGCATCAACTATAAAACCAATTATTAAACCGCGTCTTAATCATATTGATCCTCGAACAGGAATGCCGTTAACTTCATTCTTGCCGAGTGCCCTGAAAGGAACTCCTGACAGAGTGAATCGAATGAAGTTAGCCGAGGAACAAAAGAGAAAACAATTAGAGTTGAAAGAAAGAATTACGCGCGAAAGGCAAGAAGAAATGAAAAGAAATCAGCAATTACGATTGGAAGAACTTAGGAAGAGAAATGAAGAAAAGCAAGCTAAAGCAAAAGAACGACGAAATCAACTATCTCCATCAGTTGGACGAACTAATAATGTTCTTAGCAGTCTTCATGCTATGAGGTCGGGTCTTCCAAAACCCCAAACTGAAAGTCGAATTGAGATGACTGAAGAAGAAATGAGGAGAAAGAAACTAGAAGAACAGCAACATTTAGAAGAGATAAAGAGAAAGAGAGAAGAGCACCGTCGAAAACAGGAATTGCAGAGGCAAATTGATGAAGAAGCTAAAAGAAAGAAAATCGAAGCACAGAGAATCGCCGAAGAGAAAGCAAGACTTGCGGCAGCTAAGAAAGTCGAAGATGAAAAGCTAGCTCTTTTGAAGAAAGAACGCCAAATGGCTATGCAATCGTCATACCTGAACTCCACTGTTGATAGGATCGCGGAACCTCTATCGAGTGTTTCGTCTTACAATATAAATGATCTAGAGACAGATGGAGAATCAGATGATGAAGAGCATCCAAGGCACCGCTGCCCGACCTGGATAAGCGGTTAGTAATTGAAAACTTAAATATTTAATATATGTGTATTTTTGACGTTTTTAAATTCTCATTTGCAGACCAAAAGTTCAAGATATCTTTACTGAAACAAGCCATGTCGGATGATAGAGAGATTAGAAAGATTTGGGGACGAATTAAGCAACCGGATTTATATGCCCTATTTACTCGTCAAAGCACAAGTTTTAGAAAACGAACGTCGAGTGCTCACTGGGATCATCCTATGGTGCCGCGAAGAGTTCCTTAAATTAAAAAATCAAACTTGATATTTGTTTTTTTTTTCATATTCAATGCTTGATGCCTTCTTATTTTTTTAAATAATGCTGTAGTCATCCATATAACTGATTTTAAAAACCCGCAAAAATAGTATATAGAAAAAAAAAAACGATATTTCATGAGCGCCATCTGGCAGCTTACATCTGCTACTAATCTCGGACGTTAGATCTGATTTAATGGTTTATACGGGTTTCACAAGCGTATTTTTATAACCGACACCGAGTGTTTTTCTTATCGAACCGACGCTTGCGGTAAAAGTTTGCTTTGCAGTAGCGCATAGGCCTAGCGGCGATGACCTTTGAAAAAGTTGCGCTTGATAAGCGATACGTGTCAGCGAGCTAAACAGGCGGCGGCGAAAAATAACTGTGATTTGCGGACCAATGAAGGCGCCGGAGCAATTTATTCAACTTTGCTTTATAGGCCGATTCCATTGTCTGAACGTGCGAATGCGCCGGGGGCGGTCCTATCGACCAGTAGAATGAGATCGGATATAAGAATTTCAATAGGGTATTTTAAAACGGAAAAAAAATATCTTTAATCTTTGTAAAAGTTTCCCGGTTTGTAAAGTCAAAATGGAAACAGTTTAAAGTGGGATAAGATAGATTTGAGATGGTTTTATTATCGGAAACCGTCTTTCAGGAACGAAATAATCCAATCCCCTCTAAATGCAATTAGATCTGCTCATTCAGCCGTATCTTTTGGCGTGAAAATATGCTAACCCCTTTTGAATATAGCTAACCTCTTCACAATTGCAAATTCATTTTTGATGAAACTTTTTCTTATCACCTAGGTGGCGTTCTTGCATAATAAATCATTCTTTCTTTTTACGCGTTTACTCCTCATGCCTACCATGCTCGGTAGCTCCTACCGTTAAGAGAAAAAAATTGGGTAAGTTTGAAAAACTACTTATCTCCCTACTTTTCTTCTCTTTAGCTTAGCGTTTAGTTATTTGATTATAGGCCAAAATAATAAAATTAGATTGAATTGTAAATAGCGAACAGTTAAACAGTAGTATAAAATAAAAAAAAGGGAACGTGGCAAATTGGCCAGTTGCAAACGTTCATCAGAGCCGAATACAAACAAATAACGAATGATTTGTGTTTATTTTACGAAGCGTTCGTTCGTCTCAGGTTATTTTTTCCTGATCGACGTGAATCTGTGTAGTAGAAAGAGAAAGGTACGAAAGAAGAATAAGGGAAATAAATGAAATATCTTTGCCAAAAGTCGATCTTAAAGAAGGACGTCGGCGTCTTTTGATGTCTATATTTGATACAGAACTCGTACAGATGTTTGTAATTGCTACCCGGGGGCACCCACGAGGTTCCCGATTAAAGAAACTGTAATGAATTTTGCATATATTCCTGGAATATGAGGGTGGTGGCTAGAGCTTTATACATAATAGCTAATTGTAAGAATAAAAAGGGCGGCAGGTTATATAGGCGAAAGAAGAGTAAGGCGAAAACTGAAAAAAAAGCCGACAGAAGGAGAGACCGAAATGATAGAAAGATAAAATGATGAATAAGTGAAAAAGAGGGGATTGTAGGAGAAAATGAACAGGATAAGAGAGAAGTTTTCATTACCTAAAAAAAACATAAGAAAGAAAAATACTTGGCGCGAAATATAAAAAGAACACCTGCATGAACGCCGAATAGTTTGTGTACATACGTTCTTTCACACTCTTTCGAACGCCAATCCTTGCGGGGGCCTTTCAAGATATTCACTCTATTCGTCTTAATTGCCAAACGATTATTATAAATTGGACAGTTTACGATCGTCGAAAGATAGAATTACTTAACATATAATAGGAGCCTATTGATTTGTCTCCTTCCTTCCGTATTTCCGTTATTCCCTTAGGGTACACTTTTTACCGGCGGGTGAAAAAGTAGGAAGAAAAAACCCCCCTCTTTTTCTCTGTTGAAATCGCCTGTTTAAGCTCGACAGCTTTGTTCATAGGCATTAGCGTAGCTACTTTTTCCGATTCATTTGCATTACGCTGATCAGTTTACATGCATCTGCCCTCAGTTTGTTTGAAAGCGATCTCTAAGAACAGAAGGGATCCTTTGATGGTCAGGAAAGTGGACTCTAAATTCCTTCTTTCCCCACCGTCAGCCTCTTGATCTGGTGATTGAACATGTTCTTCGGCTAGCTCGTGTTTTCTCCTTCTATTCAAGCGTTGTTTGATTAAAGTCTTTTATGTACTATTTGTCCTTCTCTCTTTCCCTCCCTTTTTTATTTCGATTCCTTCATTATCCATTTCTTGCCGTCTCTAATACTACCAACGTGTTTTGAGATTTATTTACATTCGGTTTACAGATTTTCTCATTATAGGAGCGCTAATTGCTATTGGCCTTATATAACAAGCTCAAGACCCAGCAGGGTAGTTTTCAACAACCTTCCTCTTTAAAAAGATGTCAGGCGAATTTAATCAACTTTCAATAGCCCAATTCAAACTCCTCTTTGTATCTTATGGGGTTTCCTTTATTGTAAGCGCTATGTGAATAATCGTTTCTTACCCTTAACAACTAATATTAAAAGAACCCTATATGACCCCTTGGACTTTTGGATTGCCAATCAAAGTCAGCGTAGTGATGATGATTGGATGGTTGTAGGACTAAACGGCTAAGTCCCGCCTATCGCTATTTGTTTTCTTTTGGTGAAAGCGGAGTGGGTCGCTCTTTCTAAAATGGCGGGTAGTAAGGTCTATGGGCGGAATCCATGATTGTTTCGTCATACCCCGTTACAAAAGCGTAGGCGATGAAAAGGTTAGATTCTATGGAGTGTTGACAGTCGAATTTGATTAGCGCTCGCTCAATGTGTATTCCGGTTTTTGCTGAATTTTTACAGCATAGGCAGAAAGATTTAATAGTTTTTCTATTGCAAATCTACAATGACTATTCTTACTTTTAGATTTGAGGGATTAATGAGTATTTGGAAATTTTCGACATATTTATCGATTCGGAGAAGATGCTGTGACAGGTCATGGACCAAACTCATCTGCCAACTTTAATTGTCATCTTAATTTTAATGCTTATGAAACGCGTTGAACAGTTAAAACTTTCTGGTAAGTGATAAATTGACAATTATTTGACGTAATTGCGAAATTAGTCAATAATGTTTGTTTTCGGGTGATACACATGCAAATTTGTTGTAATTTGTGCCATACTCATATATCGCTCAATTTGTTTTGCTTATAAATTGCGAAAAGTTTACGCTGCTGGATCGATTTGCTAACATAAGATGAATGTTTTCTGTTTTACTTGTTTGCACTTGCACACATTGACACGTGCGGTTGTATGCCAAACATCAGTGTCTGGTGTTTGTCATGTGTAAACCCATTTCCTAACTTTTTACATCTTGTTAAATCAATTATTTTACCGCAGAACCCTTGCAACGTCAATGCGACGATCTTCTTAGAAAATGCCATGGAGATTTATATTTACAAGCTCACGATTTTTATCGTATAGAAGATTTAATGGACCCACCTGAACCCATTTCTAAGGATTATGCAGACAAAGCTTGCATCATATTACGAACAGTTTCAAACTGTATCGAAAGCCAAATAAAGAAGACTCCATCTCTTTCCGCTTGCCGCTCGACAACAAGCTATGTTTGGAACACTGGCCTCTTTAAGAGGAAAATGCAGAATTATTCCTGTTCCGCTAGCGGTAAATTATTTGATCCATCTGTGCTCCCTACGGAGCCGAGCATGATGGAATATTGTGCTTTGGAAGATTCTCATACTCCTAGATTGCTTTGCTCATTAACGTCCGCCTCTCATTTAAAAACGTATAAAGGTCAAATGAACCATTGTCTAACGGAAGGCTCTTCAGTACTTGTTGATAACGAGTATCTACATGTGGTCACTACGGCTGAAAAACTAGTGTCAAGAGAAAATTATCATCCGGTGCTCGTTCTAAAGAAGGTCGGTTTATCAAAACGATTGGCGTTCTTATCGCTAACAGCTGTTCTCGCGTACCGCGGCAGAGCCGTGATAGCGCTTTGTTCAGTTTGCACGCCTATTGCCTATTTTCTATTAATTCTTAAATAGATTATTGATTCAAAGAGGTAGTAAAACAAATCTTACAAACTATGCTGGTGATAACTTAAAAGCCGGATATGTTAATTATATTGACGTGTGCTGAAAAGGGATTATCGCCTTTTTCTCGACTTGACCGGTCCGCCAGTCGTTGAATAAAAAACGTTATAAATTTAGCACGACACCTCTCTTATTCACATTTTAAGCCTTATTTATAAAATGTCACGTTCTTTTTATACAGATTACGGTCGTATTTAAGAGTCATCCAAAGGACGAATGCTCACCGGAAGAAAACTATTTATCTTATACGGCCTCTTCAGATGAACAATTACCAGTTGTTCTCAGCAACGGCCTTACTCATGGAGGCGGAAAAGAATCTCGTTCAATTCGTCTCTTAAGACCGTCCAAAAATGAAACAGAAATATACGTTCGTTATATGAACAGTACGATAGTTATTCGCCATTCTTCGCTCACTCTCTCTATCTCAATAGCCATTCCCCAACTATTTACAGTTGGTCAAGACTCATTTCAATTATGTAGTGACGGTTGCGAAAGAGACGCCACCGAAGACGTTCAGCGCTTTTTAGCTAAGAATCACAAAACAAGCTACGCCGAAAATATTTGCAGAAAATCAACTGTAGATCAGTATTTTGACTGTTGCGTGTTTGACGCCTTAGTTTTCGGAAATCATATGGCTACTCCTTTTTCTATATTTGCTCAGCGTGATGCCGTTCGGTTACAAATTGAAAAAGGATTCCTAACTGCCCTAAATCGAACTGATTTCACTAGCTATAAAATAGCTTATTCAAGAGCGAGTGAAAGAAATTTACCGTTTACTTCTCTCATATTATTTTCTTTCATTTTCATTCTTCTTAAAAGTATTTGTTGAATCTTTTACTCTATTTTTAAGTGTTCAAAAAGTATTATTTCCGATATGATTGTACTGACTGCTATTGTTAAACAATATTTATAATATTTCTAATCAAGAATTTTTTTTTTGGAGTAAAATATTACGTTAATCTATCACCATTAAACAATAAATAAACTGTTTGTACAATTTTATATACTTCCGTCATTTAGGTCGACAATGATGCCATGAAAAATTATTTTTTTTTATAGCTTAAGTCAATAAATGTCATCGTTTGAACACGATAGATCAGTTATCTACTAGATTTCATTAATTATTTTCGTGCAAATCAAATAGTTTAGCCACTTCAGTCAAATCATCATATTTCCTTTGTTCTTTTAATATTCTTCGGGCAATACTCATTTTGTTAAATACATTCCACATGACCATTCCAACAACTACATTATCCTTTGTGTAAAAGATTACCCCCTTTCCGAAGTCTTCTGTACCATTTGGGGGGGCTGGTTTTGTTTCCGAATCGACTTTAACCTTCTGTCGATAGTAAAGAATTTACTTGAAAAGGTAATTTATAATTTGTAGAATTTGAACTTAAAAACGGAATTAAAAATATTTTTTTTACGTCTAGAACTTACTTCAATGCAAACAGACTAGAAATTAATATCAATATAATTAAGTCTAATATATTAAGTTTTAAGAATCGAATGTAAATATCAATTAAAAATTTGAATAAGAAATATTTAAACAAAATTACCTCTTCGGTCTCACTTCGTAGATTTTCATTCGTTTCCTCAACAACAGCCCTTGGACTATCTGATTTACAGGCTTTTGCAAATACAGCCGTCGTTGGTAGGCTACTGTCAACAAGTCCAATCGCCTCATACCCGACTTCCGGACCTAAATCAGACCAAAACATACTTTGGTGCCAATAGGGTTTAGATTTACCGGACATGTTCTCGCCGGCTAATCTTCCACTGACAACAGCGTGGTCATGGTGTTCAACCCTACGTCTTCCTAATTTAATATCATAAAACGAAGCTGCATCTCCAGCAACCCAGATATCTTCTCTAGCTTTCATTTCTGCATTGACGAGGAAACCTCCACGAATAGGATCTACTTCAAGTCCTGAACATTCTGCAATGGAAACATCTGGCTCCAAGCCGATAGCGACAACAATGTGATCAACTTGAATTTCTTGACCATTTGATAAAGTTAATGCTACTTTGTCATTTTTGCACATTGTGGCCTTTGTGAGAGTTGATTCAGGGATGATATTTACGTTTTCATTGCGAACTTTCTCCGTTGTCCAATTAGATAGATATTGAGGTAAAACTTTTCCCATGTTACCTTTCTCCGGGAATATTTGGTAAATTTTAGCATTACTTTTTTTCGCTTTGTTTCCTAGAGCAACAGCCAATTCCGAGCCAAGAAAACCCCCTCCTATTACTGCAACGGACTTTCCTTTGCTCGTTACGCAATCAAGTTTTTGAAAATCAACAATTTTCCTGTAAACAGTTGTCCTCTTCTTTACTTCTTCATCTGAATTATCAATTATGGGATGTTGACGAGGTTTACCACCAGTAGCAATCAAAAGTTTATCGTAATTTATCTGCCATTTATTATCTAAGGAAACAACTTTGTTTTCGACGTCAATTTTTTGAACTTTACGACCAAGAGCAACAGCAACACCTCCGCATGATTTATAAGGAAGTTCCTTTGGGCTAGTGTAGAAACAGTCTTTTTCATAGAATATGCTTCGTTCTTTTCCGTTCCATTGTTTGAACTTTAGATCTTCAGTAAGCTTACGACTGTCATTAAACCATAATTCCTTGGACAATGGCGGTCTCATGTATGGCAAATTGCATTCTTCACTGATGATGAGGACTTTTGCCTTCGGATTGTTAGTTCGAATAGCTCTGTAAGCCGCATTTGCTGCTGTACCTGCACCAATAATTAAATATGATGCATATCCTGGTATAGCCGGACAATTTTTCCAATCTGGATATTTAGGTGGTGGTAATCTCTTAGCACTCGGTCCATCACCCGGTTGATCTGGAGTTGGAGTATTTAAAACTACACATTCTCTCTCCGGTTCCTTATCGCATTTTATAGAGATAGGATCATCTGCTCTTTTTTCTTTTCTCGACGTCGGTGAATCTGTTTTATCTTCTGGACAAATACCAAGGAGAGCTAAAAATTCTGTCCAATTTTTCCATAGCTAAAAACAAAATATTGTTAATCTAAAAAAAAGACAGTAAAACAAATGTGCAAATATCTTACATAATATCCTAGTCCAGCAGCTCCAGCGGCTCCAATAATCAAGTATGGAGTTACAGATTCCTTAGTAGGTGGTGGTGGTGGTGGTGGAGGTAGTGGACGGTCTGATGAAGCATAACGTTTGTAGTTTCTAATGTAGGTTGGAGTTTGAAGAAAGCCTTGGGATACGAATTTTGGTAGTGTAAAGCCATTAATGTCTTTGTATGGATCTCTGTCACCCCATTTACCATATCTTACGAGTTTATTAGCTTGTGTAACATCTTTATGAGCGCCATTTGAATAATTGCATTGTAAGATAGGGATTGCAGTTTTCTCAAAGTCTTGAGCTGCAAAAAGTATTAGGTAATAAATCACAGTCAAATTCTATAGATTAATTGCTAATTGAGAAAATTCCAGAGGTCATGGATGACATGCAAACAAGTAGAAATACAAATTATCGCTCATTTTTGTGCTAATTCAATTTTCGCTCTTCCAACATACCTTTGATATTTATTACCCTAGCGTTCAAATTATCAAACTTTCGAAGGAGCTGTTTAGTAGCAAACGATCGTCCAACACGTTGCATAATCTGTTGTATTAAGAATATTAAATCGAAATTCGGCGGCGGCCTAAGAACGGAAGTTGGTTATTTTTGAGTTTCAAATACTGAAGATTTACGTATATTCTGACGTATTTTGGCGGCTTAAAGAAAAGTTTAAAAAATTGAAATATGTGAAAATGACGAAAATTTATTATGTGAGACAATGTCAAAGAAGGAGCCGAATTGGTTGAGCACAATAGGATCTCTGTCATCAGCGAACACAATTTTAAGTGGCGGCTTTGATGAAGAACTTGTCAAAATTGGAGAAAGAATAGCTAGAGCTGAGCCGGCCTATAGGAAAGCAGAGATGGGCAGGCAATTAAAGAGCACAAGCAAAGCGGATTCTCAAGGAAAATCTGAGAGAATGTTTAAAATTGAAACAATGCTAGACAATCTTATATCATCCTCAACGTCTGAATTGGAAGGCAATTTTTCAACGAATAACATAGGAACAGTAATGGCTGATAATGAAATCCCAAATATTGATTATGTCATGTCAGAGCCAATGCTTAACGGTTTATCTCAAAATAGAACGGCATTCATAACAAATTCTACGCCTTATTTACAAATTCCGATGTCAGAGCAACAATCCACTCTATCTTCTATTGTTAATGTTGAATATCTAAACGATTCAGTTGAAAACGACGTTGAAACTTCAGCTTATCTACAGGCAGCCAGTGGGGATTACTGTACGGATGAGGACGCTAGAAGTGACGATACAGTACTCTCACTAGAAGCCTTCTGTAGCGAAAAGTCGATTAAACAACTTAAACTACTTGGTGAACGTTTGCTATTGTATGGAGAAAAGTTATGTCGTATTGGGAAAAAATTACAAAAATTGGAACAATCAAGAAGAATTAAAATCGGTACAATAAGACAGTTAGGTGGAACATTAGCATCTTTATCAAATAGACTAGAAGGGGCTGGGAAATTACTAAGAGTCTTTGATGAATCGAAAGAAGAGATATAAAAAAAGAGTTTTTTTATTTGTACAAGATTAGTAGTATTAATATATATATATATATATATATATACAGTATATGAATGTTTTATTAAAGCAAATGTTTTAACATTAGAATACAAGCTCAGAATTGGTCCTGATTAAATTTTCTTTATCGTTATCTTTGGCAACACTTAACTGAACGCCTTTACCGAAGCGGCGATAGGTGGCACTATTGGTCCATAAATTTTTCCTTCTTCTTAGGTACTTTAAGCAAGCGGATTCTGAAGAACTTTGTATTCTTACAACCATACTATCAGCAGTTATACTTGAACCAAGTACGTCATCTGTCGATACGATAACTTTTGCCGAATAATCAGCTTCTTTTTCTGCGTTGTCATAACAACATAAGCGTCTCTTCCTGGTTCTATTTGTAATATAAAAGCAAGCCCCCTCTGTCCTACAACTGCCAATATGTCTACTTCCCATCATTGGACAGTCAGTTAACATGCTGCGTAGTCCACTGCCGTTTTCATCTAATTGTTGACCAATCCAATTTTTAAACCATTCTTCTACTATTTCGTGGAACATCATCTATACATAGAACATTAAAAAAATTGAAAAAGATAGAAACTGTTACAAAAGAAGATATTCTATTTTAGATATTTATTTGTCTATTTTAAAGAATAGTTTAAAAATAACAAAATTACTTCAACGCAAAAGGATTCGCCTTCTTCTATAAGTCTTCCAATTTGTTCCAGCATGCCTAGGAGCGGTTGACGAATTGCGTCGTGCGCAGTATTGAGAATTACAGCCAGTTTTGCTGCGGGGTGTGATATTAAATAGGGCTACATCGTTTCAGGAAAATCTCTTATTTCAACTCATTTTTTCATTTAGCTTGTTAATTCAAAACTAAACTACAAATCAGTTTTCTTACCACTTATCCTTATAGTAAGATTGTCTCCCACTTTAACAATGCACTCGGCATCGACCTTTCTCACTATAGGCTGACTGAGATAATTTTCTCGTAAATTCTCCAGCATTTCTCTGCGACGGCTGTGACAAAAAAAGCGACAAGATATTAGACAAATAGAAAAGAGGGTTGAAGGGGAAGCGAGAGGTAAGAGAGTTAGTTGGGAAAAAAAAACAATCTTTTAATGTAGGCCTAGGAGATCGAGCTCGTTAAAAACGTATAAATTCGGGTTTCGGTCCTTGTTCTTCACAACTGGTACCACTTCTTTATTAACTAGTTCTAGAGAAAAGATATTCTTTACATTTCGAGGGGAAAAATTATTATTTAGTTAAGGCCGACTTTAAAATCGATTTATGGATTCCTTTTACCGGTTATCAATCTATTTGAAAACCACTATCAATAACATTCTATGGAACACTACGAAAAGATTTAGCTAAGCATGTATCCAAAGAGGCTGAGAATTTAAAGGAGGAATAATGATTAAGCACGCAATTAATGATGATTGTAAAGGAGGGACCCTGGCTAATCAAGAGGAAATCAGTTTTAAGATTTTTTTTAGATTAATAAAAAAAATTTAACGTATTTTTCGTTAAATATATTTAAGAGGCAGCAGAAGTTTTTAGGTTTATTTCCTCCCCTCACCCTTCCTTTGGAGCGACAGTGAAATATCTAGTAACATTTGTTTGTTTATTCCGTGCTCTTTTCTTCCTATTCCGTAATAAGAAAAGTTTACTTTTCGCCTACGGACCTTTACTAAACGATTAGCGTCTAACGAACTCTTTCAACTGCTAAAGCTCGCAGTCGGGGATAGTTTGAGCCGATTTTGCTAATTGTAAATCTTGAAATTGTTAAACTATATAACGTAAACATCTATTAGTTCTGAAAAAAGACTCTTACGTGCCAAAATAAACGGACATCTAGAAGAGGATTCTGAATTGATTTGGAATACAAAATTTCAGTTGCGAATGGTATCAATAGCTCATCTACAGTCCGAATCAATGATTGAGTTCTGTCGGGTCTCTTTCTCTCTCTTATTCTCTCAACTTTAAAACTCAAGAAGTGTGAATTTGAATTAGTCACGCGATTTCATTGTGCTTTTGCATCAGATCACAAAAGAAATCGAAAACCGATTCAGTAAACAGAATCTGCATTTTAACTTGTTTTTCTTTTGACATTTTTCCAACTGCTTACCTGCTTATTAAACCATCTTCGTCGTATAAATATAAATGGGAGCATTCTTCTGTATTATCGTCATTCTTTTTTACAACGTCATCCAAAACCGTTGGATCGGCTTCGAAATCCTGCCAATGCAGCAGAGTGATTGCAGTCGTATCCATATAACGCCCGCAATTGCAAGGACAAACTCTACCGTTGGCCGCCGCTATTGCAATGCGCGCCAAGCATCTGCAAAAAAAAAACACCGCCCTTGTTTGCTGCCTTTTTTCCTAGCCCTCGCCTTTCTTTTTTTTTAACATTCTAAATAGTGGTGTACGAGTTACGAAAAAGTAAGCCTACGTATGTCGCTTTTCTCACCAACGACTACATATAAATTATTCAATGTTAATTTTCAACGAAAATCGTGTTTATTGAACGAAAAAGAATACGGTCTAATAAGAAGAGTAGTTATTGAGCCTGAAAAAAAAACTCAGATAAACAAATGCAAATAATTAAAATGTAATGTAAAAACCTAAATAAAAATGCTCTTCCACCGCGGTTTCCTACGCTAAAGTAACCGCTATTCAATGAAAAGTCTAAACATGTTGGAACTCCCAGACGTTTACGAAACGGTGGAAAATTTGAGAAAACTGTCAAAGACTCCACATGCACCTGTTGGAAGAAAATTAAGTTTTTAGAAAAAAAAATTTCTTTGCAAAATTCAATTACTAAGAATTTTACTATAAAAAGAAAACTAACTAGTTTGCAAGCATTGGCTTCTGACTCCGATGCGCAGGCTAAAATCTCGCTTGTGTTATTAAATTTCAGAAGTGTACAACTGGTTGTTAAATTCATCAAACTTTTGACGGGAGATGGCGTTGCTGTACCGCAATCCAAACCGTCCTGATCGTATATATTGATTACACCGGTTGATGAGCTAGTAAGTGAAATGAAGAAAAAAAAATAATACTATTAGGCTAACGAAAAGAAAATTGATGAAATGTGAATGCTAACCCGCAGGCTAAGTATTGTCCATTTTTAGATGCTGCTATAGACGTCCCTATTAAAGCACCTTCATCAATGAATTTCCTTAGACACTGTCGCCTGTTGAGGTCCCAAATGTATACTTCTGCATCGTTGCCACAAGAATAGAGTCGAGATCCGTCCGAATTGAAATCGAAATCTAATACTTTTCCATTCATTTTTAATGAATCAATTCTTTCTTTTGTCTGTTGGAAAGAGATATACCTTCAAACCGAATATATCATTAGAGAATAATACTTACATCCGTTGTTATAACATGCATAAATCCATTATTACCACGCACAACGAAATATTTACCGCAGGGAGATACTTTAAAATATGTTGTGTCTAAATCGTTGCTTCCTGAATGCAAAACAAAATGTGTAATACAAATATTAAAAAAAAGATCAGTAAGCGATTTAGCAATACCGAAGTTACTTCTCAGATGATTTATTCGATTAATCTTCCCTTCAATCATATCGTAGCAGTGAAATGCATTTCCTTTTGATCCAATCAATATCTGACACAAAATGAAATTAATGATAATACGATGATAAATTGAAGACTATTTGGATTTTTTACTTCTTTGCCATTCTTTGTAAAATGACACGAATAAATAGGACATTTCTTCAATTCCACAGTTTGTATTAGGGGATTATATTTACCATCGATCTGAAAAATCAAATGTCAATATTTCAAATACAATCATTTTCAATTAATTGATAGCTTACTTCAAAAAGTTTTACAGAATTTTCTACTTTATCGGAACTTAAAAAGACTTGCGCATTAGGATGAAATTCAACATTTCTCAACTGTCCCTAATTTATTAATAAGAGTTAGTTTAATATTAATAGAGCTATGCATCTATACTTTCGAACGTCTTTCCTTATTTGCATCTGTCACGCGCTTGATGTGAAGAAGTCCAGCTGAAAGAGTTCCTGATTTGTTTGTTAAATAGGTATCAGTGCTTTTCAAAAGTTCTTCTATATCACTTTCGTCTTCGCTTTCTATTAATAATAAGATAAAAGTCTGGTAAAAAATAAATAAGAGAAATGAAATATAAGATATTTACCCTCTGATTTCCTTCTTTTATTTATTTTTTGAGCGGCCCAAGTTTTTTTCCCCATAGCGTCTTCAAAACTAAAACACACAGCTAAAACTTTGTACGCCTAAAAGAAATTATGAAAATGAAATTACTTTTTACGCAATATTTTCGAATAGGATGCATTCGTGACAGTTTTCTTAAGTTTTCTTTTCCGGGTTGCCAGCCTTTCAGTTATTTCATATCTAAAATTAAGTTATTATTCTGTCAGTATAATATATCAAGTGCAGAAACAATTGAAGCATTATATATTACTCGTCATCGTCTTCATCATCTTCATCAATCCATGCCGCTTCAGGTAATTTATCTGATTGCTCAGTAACATCAGCTTCTGCCTTCTAATAAAGATGTATTTCAGTTATGTTAATTGGTAAGCTGTATTGATGGGAATTAGAACTGATAATGTTACCTTTTCGTTTAATATTTGATTATGTTCACTCGGCTGAGATTTTCCAAAGATTAAACTTTCTAAGTCCTTTTCATCTTTGGTTTTTGGTTCATTTTCAATTATTTTTAAAAATGAAGTACGACTTTTGTCTTCCTTTTTCAATTTTTGTTGTTTTAATTTCTTTCCCATCTGAACTTTATTCCAATAACAAAATCCTTCGAAAAACAGGCGTGCAAAATTTGTGCAAATTTCCTGTTCCGGTTAATAAACGTTTTACGATTTATTTTCTGCGGTTCTAAAACTCAGTGGAAAAAATTGCTTACGCGCCAAAATAATTAAATGTATTGTTGATTTGAAGGTTGTTTTTTTCTAATGCTTAATGATATTTTTTGTGTTTACAAAAAAAGCGCGTTCATGAATATTTAATTAAGCACATACGAAATTTAAGAACATTTGAGTTTGTATTTGATGTTGATACTTCTGTCAGCGAATTCATATTGAACCAATAAAATTAAATAGTAAAAACATTTTCTAGTTGAGAAGTCATATTTTTCTAATTAACCAACAATAAAAATTTAATACAATTGAAGAGAAATCAACAGTCGTGAGTGTTAGCTATATAAAAAAAATACTCTAATATTTTTGAACTAACCAGTATAGGATGCCATCTACTGTATAAAACATGATATAACTGTTGTACATAAGGCGTCTGTTTTTTTTGTGCCTAATTAATATGAATATGCAACATTATCACTTTTTAATATATTTAAAAATGTACTCAAAATAGAAATAACCCAACATTTTTATGAAAGAGATGATAAATAAAAAAGAAAAAAAAAGTTCACTGACGGGAGGCAACAGATGCATGAGGGAATGAAACAACTGTATGAAAGGGGTAAATATGTAACTTAAACAAATCGGAAAGCTTATTGATACGATCTAGGGTATAAATATAAATATTGAAATAATTTATATATCGTAATTTGCTAGTATTTTAATAGAAAATTGACTTTTTGATTAGAAACAGAAAGGAAAGTAAAGATAATTTTCAGGGATAAAATACATTGTATTATATTTAACTAGAAATTTCTGGAAGGGAATGTTAACTTAGGCAGTTGTAAAAATATGTTTAAGTTTTTTCAACTAAAGAGAGTTTTTATAAGAATACGAAAGAAAAGGAAATATACAGCAGAGAGGAATTTAGTATATGATTAAAAGAAAGGATATTTTGCATGTTTTATAGTTTTTCTTCTACAAATAAATACTTAAATGTCAAGTATATTATCATAATTTCCATAGATAATCATATCTCAATACAAAAATTAGAGTATTTACTCCAAAACAATCACACTAATAGAACATTACGGAGAGTGGGAAGAGGAAGAATGGGGAAGAACTAGAGGATTATGTTCATTAATTAAGAGTGTGGTATCATTCCACCTTCCATAAAAAATTTTCGTCTTGCAATGGCTGTAGGGGATAGAGTTTGAGATGATAATATTCTCCTAGGTGGTGACGTTCCGTCATAATCTCCTCTATAAGAAATTAAGGTTTTATCTTTATCAAAATGCTCGACGATTTCCTTTAATTGTTTGTTAACTGTTGCTACTTCCTCTTCCAATTTCCGTATACTTCTTGTTTGCCTAGTAATCTGGTTTTGTATATTAAAATCGATTTCTTCACCCTCCGGGGATGCTACTTTTATTTTAGAATTATCTTTTCCGGATAAAAAATTTCCTAAACGCTCGAGAAAAGATAAAGAACTTTTATTCGGTTGTACTTGTAACTGTCTTTTGTATACTCTTCTCTGTAAAAAACCAGGTAGCATATTTTCGGTATAGCCCAAAAGATCGACTTGCATAGATAACCTTTGAACGTGTGCATTGGCCTGAATTTGACCAATATCTCCAACAGCTATACCAATCAACAGATTCATAAGTACAACGGGCATAATGAAGAGAAATATAGCCAAAAGAAAATAAACATCCGTGTCAAAAGGCTGGAATTTTTTAAACTTTTTTAAGAAATCATCCTGAAAATCTATTTCACCCAAGGTCATAATAAAGACTTGATAAAGAGTTGTTATCATATCTCTAAAAGGGTTGATCTCACTATGATCCTTTTCGATTATCACGTGGAAGCACATGGAAAAGGCTAACAAAAAAAAGAGGAACATGAGAACAGCTTTCATCAAAGAGGCCAATACTTGAAGAAACATAATTATATAAATTCCTATATAAGGAACCCTTCTTAAATAAAGAGTAAGGTTTAGCCATACGAAGAATATGGTTATCCAACCGGATCTTCTGTAATATTCACAAGGTGACTTATTGTGTATGGTGAAGAGGATGGTGGAGATGATAACCGCAATTGCACACCAATTGTCGACTATTACTAAACTGGCAAGTTTTTGTTGGTAGATTGTTAGCATTTCGCGGCAGCAAGAAATTATGACAAGTATAAAAAGTAAGGCTTGAGTTATCCTAGTTGAGATAAGGAAATCCTGCTTTGCAGTAAGATAGAAAGTATCACTTGTAATATTGGGATAACAATCTGTTCCATTTCTGGCTTGTAAATTACCCTTGGCATGCAGGTAAAGTACAGTCAAATATACAATATAAAAAAGAACATTCATGGCGCACATTTTTCTTCCAAAAGAATTCCATTTATAGGCCATATTTGCTTGGCAAATGGGATGAGAAAGTAGCTTCTCTCTCCTGTATGTGGCCATTGTCTAAAAAGTTTGAAATAGTAAAATTTTATCTCAAGTGGAGAAGTACTCTGTATATTTAACTCTATCACCTTTAAGGCGTAATAGCGTTGGTTTGCCTGATTTAACTCGTCTGGACCAGGATCTAAATACCTAAAATCATATAGAACTGTTAAAGATGGATCAGAATCGTCCAAGTTAGACTTTTGGGATGTGTTATCCAATAAAATCTGAAATAAAAGCATATAAAAGAAAAATTTACAAAGTCTTTTAATAATGCAGTAAGAGGACCTTTGCGGCTTCCGGTAATTTGATAATAAGTTTCTCGAGAGGGGACATACCAACTTCATCCTTCATTTCCATACACTCTCTCCAGCTTTAATATTGGAGGATTAGAAATAGAAATCGTTATTAATTAGTAATTACTTGTATTAATTAAAGTCAGTTATTTACCATCTATGCTTTAGCATAGTAATTGCTACTTCTTGCTGGAAATTTTCAATGGAAATATCCAAAGGCGTCTGATTTTGAGAATTTCTCACCGTGACATCCGCCCTGGCGTCTAATAGAGCGAGAACAATTTGAACATGTCCGTTGGCACACGCATAATGAAGGGATGTATTTTTTAGGCGGTCATTTGCTAGTACATCTGCATGGTTAAGTAAGAGTAGTTGAATTGTTGAAGTGTGACCCGTTGCGGAGGCCAGCATTAAAGGGGTGCAGTAGTGATCATCCCTATTGGATAGGTCAGCCCCATGGCTTAGCAGGAGAGATAATATTTTATTATGACCTGATAAGCAGGCCAAATGGAGCGGTGTTCGACCGTCAACATCGCTATCGTTTGTCTCTTGCCCTGATTTATCTAACAGGGCTTTAACGCACTCATAATGACCGTATTTAGCAGCATAGTGAAGTGACGCTCTCTCATCCCTGTCCTTAGCACCCACTTCTGCATTGTTAGACAACATCAGTTTTAGAATATCTAAATTGCCTTTTTTCGCAGCGTAATGTAGGGCAGACATATCCGAATAGTCTTTCATCTGAATCAACCTTGTTCTTCCGTATTTTATTAGAATAACGGCACATTCGTATTGTCCATTTTCTACAGCCCAGTGAAGAGCCGTTTTATCAAAGACATCAATTTCATATATATTTTCATGATCAGTCCTCTCTAAAAGAAACTTAACCGCGTCTACTTGACCTTTCCAAGCTGCTAAATGAATTGGTAATAGACCATCTCTATCCTTTCTATTAGCTGAAGCTCCTCTTTGTAATAATACTTCCAGTGTCTTGACATGATTATATTGGGATGCCCGATGTAATGGTGTGCAATCTTCTAAATCAACACAATCAATAATTGCCTGTAGTTTTATGTACAATTAATAGTAATAATGCAAATATATAACTACTTATAAACAAATATGGAATACATAGTAATCGAGAATGAGGGAGACGACTGCTGTAAGACCCTGGGCGGAGGCGAGATGAAGGGCTGTAACACCGTTTTCCTGGCCAAAAAAATAAAGAAGATTTTTGTTTTCTCCCAAGAATTTATATTAAAAGAAGAGTATACTTTTCTTTCCATCACGTTAGCTCCCTTATCCAACAGGAATTTGATAGTCTGATAAAGTAAAGTAAAGAAGAACACATTGTTAAAACCGAATAGACAACGGGAGTTTTATTTAAGTGAAACCTCGTATTGTTGATTTTGAATGGCTAAGTGTAATGCAGTAGCCCCTTCAATGTCTTTATGATTAACGAGTTCTTCGCAAACTTTATTCATATTCTCGGCTGTATCGAACAATTCGTGTACGTATTTGTTTGTTTGTGTTGTTCTCTGTTTGTTTGTTCGTTGTTCAATATTTGTAAGCTTATTTACCGTAATCGAAGATTTTTTGAAGAACACCGTTATGTCCATCTGCCGCTGCCAGCATAATAGGTGTCATATTGTTGCAGTCGGTTGCCATGAGATTAGCTCCCCGAGATATCTGTTTATTAGGCGAAATAAAACTATTTGTTCAGTAATATTTTTACTACTGGCTCTTATCACATACCAGAACGTCTACTAATTCGGCGTTTCCGTTTACGCTAGCCATATGTAAAGGCGTTGTATTGTCTATATCGGGCCAATCAACGTAGCAATCTGGTAAAGAGGTTAACATCTTTACCAAAGTGACATGACCTCTCCGTGCAGCGTAATGGAGAGCTGTTCGACTCTTGTTGTCTTTCGCGTTCTTGTCTGCTCCAGCTTGCAGGAGGCACGCAACAGCCTTTTCACTTTGGTATAGGGCTCCTATATGTAGTGGAGTTTGTTCCTCACCAGCACTACGAACGTCAACTTGAATACCCCCGATTGAGCAGAGGAATACTACAACTTCATCTTGATTATATCGGGTTGCATGATGGAGAATACTCAGACCATCTTCATCGAGGTCATTAACTCGAAAACTATAATCCGTTTCGAACTTTTGACGTAATATTTCCACTAAGCCTTCCCGGGCAGCTTGATAAGGATTGTAGTTTTTAGCATCAAGCAAGTTGACACTACTTCCCATGTGCTTGGACAAGAGCCTTTTGGATCTTAGTCGTTTCCTCGTACTGAAGCTTGATATGGCAAGGGTAGTAGCCTTTAGCGAGTGCCCCCGCTTGTGACCATTTGAAAATCCTGAAGCAATAGACTTCCGAGTTACCATTTCGAAAGCTTCGCTGACAGTTCTTCTAACTCCTGATTTCTTTCTCTTTCTGTCCTCTTCGTACTGCACAGAATAGAATCGTACTTTTCGCCGTTCCGACATATCTTTTACAAAAAGTTGTACAGAATATCACTATACCAGGCCTTTGAATATCTGATATCTCAGTTCATATACAAGCGGATATATGTACATGCATATGTATGTATACACTTTACAAATATACATATTAGGGCTATATGTATAAATAAAAGTATACGCACATACTTACATACATATATGCATATGTGTACTACAAACTATATAAAGTATATAAACTGCATAACTGGCTGGTTTGTAGTCGGTGCTATCGAGTGTCTGTGTTTCTGCGAATGATAAATCTTGTTTCTTGTAACTTCTATAATTAAACAGTACCGTCTGGTGTATGTATTTATATAACTATATAGATTCTGTTTATAGATATATAAAAGTATTCATTTTTACTTTCGAATCTATTGTTGATACATAAAATTAGAATTATGAGTTTAGACACTGATAGACAACATTTCTTTCTATTTTGACTAAACTATTTTTGATAAGGGTTTTAGTAATTTTCCTATAGTCCAGTTTGTCCCTTCAAAGGCCTTTGGTTAGTCTAAGTACAAACAACTGGCTCTGATTTTCTTATTACACAGTTTATTCCTAGTTAGTCGGATAGTAAGAGTTTTATGGTTGATGGAATACGAGAAAATAAGAAAACTTTTTCTTACAAACAAAATTTGTTTAATAAGAATTTTACCTATTTTAAATGAGGTGAAAAAATGACATTTAAACGATTAATTATCATTAATACAACACTTAAGCTTTGGTAATTAACATTATTTCAGTTTAATTTGGAAAGTATTTAAAAGACCTTATTTACATATACAAATACTGTACATACTTTAGATGCATTTTTACATCTTCTAACTATGTATCTATGTATAAATATATATATAAACTAATATATATTTATATATATATATATATTTAACATAAAGCGTTTTTATCTTTTACATGGACGAATAAATTACTGTAGAAAAAAGCGAAAATGTTCTTATACTCGCCTTTTTCTTTCCTTAGCCAGTTAAAATATGGGAGGAGGGAATTTTTAATCGACCTCGCAGCAAAGTTCTACAGCGACTGCACCATTGCGGTACGTTACAGGCTGTATCTCGGTTTATCTGTAGCGAAACCCCCCTATACATACTATACCATAAGTCTATTAGATTTACGTATATTAACAGCTAACAGAAAATGGTCCGTTAGTAAAAAATTCTTTCTTTTCTCTCTTTATTTATAATACTAATAATACAAATCAAAAATCAAAAGGAAATACTTAAGTTTCTTACTCTTTTACTCTCTAAAATAAGTGTCTGTCTCCCTGACTTATTCTCATTCTCCCACTTTCCTCCTTCTTTACAAAGTATTTATAGAATTTTATCTTAAACTAGGAAGCCTTATTATGTATAAAACAAATAGATCGAAAGAGTTTATTTAAGGAAATAATCAAAGATTCTATGGGATGGTAGATGATTTGAAATTCGTTGTTATTGCAATTCTAAATTTGATATAGTAATAATTGTAAAATATAAAAAGAGACTTTGTTATATAAATATTTCAACATATAAGCAGTTTTTTGGATATAAACCGCCATGAAAATTTCTGCTTTCGTTTAAAGGAACCCTAGAAAGGTTTTGGCTGACGTAAAGTTTACAAATAATTTGTTTGACGTAAGTAATTTACAGGAGATTTTTCCATTTCGCCTTCTTATTCACAGTCTTATCTACATATAAATGAACAGTAGAATTTCTGGATTACTATGAAGAACCTTTAGGAAAAAACTCGCGGGATAACACCTACCTATCTTTTACCGTATTTTCTTTTTTCTAGAATACTAAACAAATAAATTTTATCCTTTTATTTATATATTTTCTCTCTCTCTCTCTATGATTTTTAGTATATAAAACTACGCAAAAGTCCACATAGAAACGCCTGTAGAAAGTTTTAATATAAAACAAACAACTGTCTAAACTGAATATATCCAAAATATCTACTTTTTATAAGTCTATTAACAACAGATGTCGCCTTATTTGGTAGCGACACCTATAAAACTAAATCTTTAATAGCTTTGAAGGATTTACGCTTCCGTGATGTATTTTATCTTATTTTTATTTTCGTGGACCAATCTATCTCTCTTTGTCTTTTCTGCAGACTTTCAAAATTAAAAGAGAGAAAAAAAAGACGCTCAAGAGAGATTTATTAATTTCGCGTCAAACAAAATCGCTAGATACTTAATCAAATGCGTTCTCGGTTCATTTTTCAATCGTAGAAAAACTGTATTGAAAAGTAAAAACAGGAATTTTGATAGACAAAGTGATATAAAAAACAATATCGAAAAAAAAACATTCATTTCCTATAGAGGTTAAAAGGAAACGAAAATCGTTATTTATACTAATTTCATTAGGATGATGGATGGATAGCATTCTTCGAATATTTCTGATATTTCGTTATTTGCAGATTTTTAAGCGTTAAAAGGGAATGAAAAGAAGAGCGTAATTAATAATTTATTATATAAAAAAAAAAATTTGAAATATTTCACCTTCATTTCTACATTCTCGTTGCTCTTCTCTTCTAATTTATCTTTCCTAAACGGTTTACACGAGAATAGACGACGTGAGCAGGGTAAGATGTATTTTTCATCTTCTTCAGACATCTTATGGAAACCAGTTATCCAACTTACTATCAATCCAACGATAACACACGTTAAAGTACCAACAAGAGATACATACATAAAAGATATTCTAAAAAGACCGAAAACATTATCTTTATTCTGAGGTACCGGAGAAAAGGTTAAATTGTACATGTGACATCTTGATATATTAGTGTCCAATCTTCCCGAATGAGGTCTTTCAATATATTGACCCACAGCAATAGTTAGATTTAAAACTGCCCCAAAAAGTGCACCAAACAATGCTCCATACCAGTTGGCGCATGGGAAAAAACCACCTAAAATGAAAAGACCGAAAACTGGACCAGCCATTCCACCTGATAAAGTTGTTGAAGCCTGTAAAACGTGACCACCCAACTGCGCAGCTAGGAATGCCATTCCTATTGCAATTATACCCGAAATGACAACAATAACTTTTGATATGATTGTTTTTTTTCTTTCAGGTAGGTAATAAAATTTTAGTTCCAAAATGTCTTTCCATACTATTGCAGAAATTGAATTCAAAGAAGACGAAACTGATGATAGAGCCCCAGAGAATAATACAGATACAAACAACCCCGATAATCCATTTATTCCTATTTCATTTGTAATAAAAAACGGTAGAAGTTGATTTTGGCTGCGCATTACTGCTCTCCCTCCATTTACAGTCCTTGCCCTTAAGGGATCGCATCCAACTTTATCATAATAAGTGAAAACCACTAAACCAGTTATGCATACTAAGGTATAGCTGATAATGTAAGCAGGAGTTAATAATATTGTAGACAGTTGAGCTTTTCTTAAAGAAGGTAGAGAACAAAAACGTTGTACAGATACCTGACCTGTGCCTGTATTTGAGATAATTTGGGAAAATCGTCCAATAATTACAGTCCAAAATGATAATCTTATTAAAGGATTTGGATTCATACTGTTGTTTTTAAATTAAAAATTAACTCAAAACAAATAAACAAATAAATTAAATATTGTCTTATTAAGTTATTACTTGTCGAACTTTAGCCGATTCATAGCTTTCGCCCTTTGAAATACAATCGACAATCCTCCAACCTTTTTCGCACCCTGTTTTAAGTGGTAAATTGATTGTTATTGGGTGAAGAGATGATAAGATAAATATATACGGAACCAGACATAAAATACTATTGCAAAATACATGTCGTTTTTTTTATATAAAAGCCTTTTTTACCATTTTCCTATCTAATACGTATAACAAATCTTAAAGTATTGTTTACAATATTAACAGTTTATTCTATCTCTACTCCTCGCCCCTGCCTCTCTCTCGCTCTCTCTCTTTCTCTCTCGCTCAGTCACTCTCTATTTCTATTCTTAGATGAAAAATTATTAGAGAACTTTGACTTTCGTACTCCAATTATTTTATAATAGAAACAACGTTAATATAAGAATTCGACTTTGAAAATATCTGCCAAGACTATTACTTGTTTTGTTTTTTCTTTTTCGTTTGCTTGTTGATCATTCCATCTGTCTTCAGTTTTACGATAACAAATATTTTGTCTATTTTATTAAGATAACTTATATTACTTTGCTAGTGAAAAATGTTCATTCAATATATTGTTTAATATCGTTTTAACTTCACTTTAGAATTGAAATAACGTTTAAATTAGAATTTCCGACATATAAGGAACAAATCATCTTTTTCCACGTATACTAGTTAGGCTGTTATACGCAATTCTTTTAGAGATGTTTATATCAATATTATCAAGGAAATTTTACTTATTGTCAACATCTTTCTCTCAACAAGTGTTTTTTCCTTTCTAAAATATATGACTGACTGCACGTAGAGTATAGTATATCTGGTACTGCAAATATTTGTGTGTATACAGTATATACTGTATGTGATGAATCAAGGATTTTACTTCAACTAGAATTACAATAAGACCGATAAACATAACCAAGGCTTGGAAGACATCTGTCCATACGACTGCTTTGAATCCACCCTAAATAAGAATCTAATACAGAGTTTTCGCAACAAAATATAATAGTAATACACACCAAAGTTGTATAAATAGTGCAGACAACGGACATTACCAGTAAACTAGCCCATACTGGTATGTTTGTCACTTAAAAAAAAAAGAACAATTGACAGTAAAAAACAAACTGCCACTTAAATTTTGGAAAGGCTAAACAATATTTTCTTTTACAAACCGGCATCCAAGGCTATTGCTGGGGAAAACATTGCAATGCCTGTGTAGAGTACCTACAAAATTAATGGTAATTTTTTTATTACAGTAAATATTAGTCCAATGAAGAAAAAAGCAACAAAAGATACCGTTGATATTAAGATGCAAATACTTCCGACCAGTTTAACTGATTTTGACTTGAATCTCATTTCTAAGTACTGTATAAGCAAGAATTTAATATTAATGATTAAGTAGTGACATTTTCACAAAAGGTTTATATTACTTCGAAGGATGACGTTAATTTTAAAGGATAGAATAACGGTACAAAAATTAAAGCTGCAATTATATATGCTACAGTTGCTCCGACAGGTGCTAACCACATTTGAGCTCCGTGTAGGTACATCTCCGCCGTATTCCCTAATACCATTACCGCCGATGTAACAGACATAAACATTGAAAGAGAAATTGGGATAACTCTTAAGTTTCTGTTTATTACAATTTAAATGGTAAAATAGATTATAAACTAATAAATCATACCTATTTCCCAAGAAATATTCATCCGTAGTCTTTTCACGATTTCCAGTTAAAGCATAATAAGCACCAATTAGCAATGATACAATAAGTGGTACTATTGCAATTAAAACAGTAATATTCTATTTATAAATTATTTCATTCGTACTGAAAATCTTACCAGCAAATAAAACGTAATCTAACCATTTAAATGGTGCTTTTAAATCTTGAACGTCCATTTATATAATATTTAATAATCTGCTGTTTAAAATGTATCCAATACTTCTCACTGTAAAAAAACTATGCACAGAGGAATCAGTTGAAATATAGGTCTTTAAGTATAAACTACAACTGATAAGATTGTAACACTTTGCGAAGATAATATATATATATATATATATATATACATATATAATGTATAAAAATACCCACAAAATCACTTTAATAAACTTGGACTTTCTTATTGTAGAGAGCAAGCAATGTGATAGCATCACTTTTAAAAGTAAAATAGATATTTTAAGATATTATAAAGGTCTTACATGGTCGATTATATACTAAATTTGCATGTTGTTATCAATGAAATATACTGATAAAATCTAAAAATCTAAAGTCGCTTTATGCATGTTTAACAAACAAAAAAACATCTCTTTTTATGGACAATAAATCAATATGGATTACTCATGAAAACCCTTAAAATCCTTTTAAAAGTATCTATTGAATATATACAGTATATATGTATATATACTACGCGAAACATCTTGAACTTTAATCCATTCCGGATTAATGATTTATTCATAGTTAAAAATTATTACGGAGACAGACTGCATTCTAGAATTTTTTCAATAGTTGACTATGGTTTCAAGAAACTTATCTCTCTTTTTTAAGTTAACTGCAATTGGGATTGTATTTATTCTCTTTCAAGCTTATTTACTATGGATATTTTCTCTTAGTAAGCCAGTGGAAAAGATCTCTTGTTCAGTTAATACATGTAATTGTACTAAATCAAATAAACATTTACTAGGTCTGGTGATTATTCTATCTTCTCCTGGTAATCGTTACGAACGTCAACTAATTAGAAAGAGTTATATGAAGGATATCAATAAAATAACAAACTTACGTTTAATCTTTGCGGTTGGCTTAACCGAAGAAGAAACTATTCAAAATGAAATAGATAGGGAACTAGAGGATTTCGACGACATAATTCAAGTTGACGTGTACGATTGTTTAAGAAATACTACAGCTAAACACATCGCATCCTTAAACTATATTTACAGTTGTATAAGGACCAGTTATGTAATAAAAGTAGATGACAACATTTTAATTAATGTAAAAAATCTTTTAAATTACTTACAAAACAACATTGAAAACTTGTCAAAAGGTGAAATATGTTCAATTAAAAAACACGTTAAAGTGGACAGATATATCTTTCGAGATCATTACATAACAAACGAAGACTTTGAAGGTGATTTCTACCCAAAACACTGCGAAAGTTTTGCCTATATAACAAGCTCCCAAATGGTTTGGATATTGGTAAAAATCTCTCAACTTTATCAAAATTATTATTTTATGGATAATGTTTTTCTAACTGGAATTGTTAATGATATTATAGACGGAGATCTTATTAACTTTCCCGAATATTCTATAGCAAACTTTTCGGAAAGTTCCAACTTTGATAGAGTTCTATTTTTTCGTCCAAAGTATAAATTGACAAAAGAAGATGAATGGCTAAGCATATGGAATAGAATTAGAATTTAAATTATGTATGTGTTAAGTATATAAAAGAAGGTATATTAATTGATTACGAAAGAGAGGAGTCTTCGAACGATTGATAAACTTTACAGAACGGGAAGAGAACACCTTATCTATCTGCAACAGAACTTATAGAATTCAATACAATTTTATCACAGTCAGACATGTAGAGATGTTTTCCTAAATCTGGGGCAAATTAGGATGAATGATGAATAAAAGAGTCTTTCCTTCCATAACAATAAACATATTCCTGCTATGCGCATGATACTCAGTTTTATTATAATTTACATAGAGAACTTATGTTAATGTATTAAGAAAACTCTAGAAACAAAGATAATTTTTCTCAAAGGTCTTTGTAGTAATCATCCTAGACTCATTTTCTCTGCGTACAAGTAGTGTTTATAATACATGAATCTTCCTTAAAACAATCTTGAAGAGGCTTACCTACGTATAGAAAATAATCGTGTAGATTACCTCAATTAGATTATCTAATATTAAAAATAGAAAAGAAATTAAATTACAATCTATAAGGTAAATTAATAATTAATTAAATAATAGGAAATGGTTTGAAATGAACTTTCCCTGGCTTACTTATAGTTTTTCATCTAAATATATATTCAATCTTGTTGAGAGTGTTATTAATTTGTAAGAAAAGTAGCTATGACATTTAAATCAGTTTGACATAAATAAACAATAATAATTATGAACGAAAACTGATCAATTTACGTATGTTTCATATGTCATATCTTCAAGTTTCGCAATAAATTTTATTTTTATATGTCCTATATATAAAACATCAATTGTACTTGTTACTTTATATCTCAATATTCTCCCTGAAAAAGATTAAATGTAGATGGCGCCCACCTATGGATAAAGAATATGAGGAAAGAGAAATAGAATTAAACAATAATTTAAAAAAAAAATTAAAATACAGCATTTAATTGATTTTATCGAAGAAATTCCGTTCCATTGTTCGAGATTTAAAGGTTCAATTTTCACTTGAATAATAGACAATTGAATATTATGATAAATGTAACGCTATTTGTATAGAGGAAAATCGAAAATCTGAATCAATTATTTCAAAAAGGATGTAACTCTTGAATTAATAAAAATTTCAGTTTGTTATTATCGATCGATCAGTCTCTGCGAATACAAAATGTGCAGGATAGTCTATTGCTGAGCAGTCATAACCTTGAAACGGTATGGAGAGAATCGTCTATATCAGTACGATATTCAATTTACTAATTATTCTTGGAGCTGGCTTACGATGTAAAAAAGGAAATGCAGATTTCTTATATGCCATAGCAAGTCAACAGAACGTCGAATGTGGATCAAAGGTAAGCTTTTTTGTTCATAAAATATATTCCACATACTAATATATATTCATATTTAATTACAGCTATGCGCTTCTAAAGTAAAGTATGATGGAGGACAACTATCTATTCAAAACGAATGTCATTCACAATCAGAATGCAATTCAAAAACACAGCAATACTCTGCTAGTTGTATAAATTTAACACCTTCGAATAAGATCCAAGAGTGTTATAAATGTTGTTCTACGGAACTATGCAATGACAGCATATTTACAAGTAATCTATTATTTAACGATTTAAAGTTCTCTGCAGTGATTTGTTTTTATCGATTTTATATATATTGTTTATAGGATCCGGAAGTAGTTGCCAACCTGGAGAGTTTCAATTTCCATCGGATGATTCTCATTGCTATTTTCTATCTAGTAGACATAAACGATCTTTTGATAACGGTGTGAACCATTGTAAGTCTGCGATGCTGTCAAAGTTATCGGATACTTCTTCAACGAACGATTTAAATTACTTGAAAGACGTTATGAAGAAATTTGGTAATAAGAAAAAAAAACTCTTTCTTTATAGCTGATAAACAAGGGAATAATATTTTCTTTTTTACTCTATTACAGATATAAACAACGTCTGGCTTGCATACAGGGGAATGATTTCATCTAACCAAATATATAACTACTATATTAATAGTTATGTCGAAAATCCTTTTGATGATAGCCCTTTAAGCAGTTCAAATGTTTATGTTCAATTCTATAATTCTGGCGTTCTAGACTTTGAAAAAGCCGATAAAGACGCCGCTATGCTTTGTAAAAGGCCTGTAACTCCTTTAACTAATACAGAAACCACAACGATTCCAATCTCAACTTTAAACCTGCTTACAAGTATTTATGAGCTCTTATTACTTGATATTGACAAAAAATTTACAGATAATACATTCCTTTTTTTTCACCTAGCTAAACTATCTACCAACAAGCCCACCACAACTCAAGTCACAACTGATGCTAAAACAGAAATAGGTACCACTCAACGAGGAGGTAAGGAAAACTAATGAAAAAATTGGTAAAAAAAAATCCAGTGCTCAATGAAATTTAAAACAATTTTATAGTTTAGTTTAGCATTTAATCATATTTTCCCAAGGAAATTTTAGTATCCTAGAATTTTTAAGGTTGGTAAATCACAAACACGATAATAGGAGATATTTTGAAGATAAGAGAAAAATTCGAATCAAAACAACGTAAACCTGGTAACAACCATCTGAAGACGGAGAATATTTTCCATTCGATCGTTGAGAAATCGTTGGCTCGTGACCAAGATATTAAACCTAAATCTCATCGTTTATACTTTTATGTTAAACAGATAAATTAGAAGGAAAGATATAAAAGCTCTACTTCATTTTAGTTACAAGATAATTGTACTTGAAAATTATATCAATTCATAAAAACAATAAATACTCTTCTTGTACTAATATATTCACATTTACACGATAGATATGGTAAAACCTAAACAGTTTTTATTACGTATTTAAATAGGTCAGTTATTATGTGCGAGTAAAGAGAAGAAAATATAACCGCCTCAAAGTTAATATGTCACTTATCGTATCATAGTACAACGTTCAAATTAAATTGATAAAATAGGATTTTTTGTTCATAGCCCTATTAAATACATTTCATATTTAACTAAGTTAACTCTGTTACCCCTATTCACGATATAGCCTTATTGACAGACAACATTCCAACAGACTACATCATTAATAGGTTTAAAGTACACTTAAAAATTATGTTTATTGAAAAAAAGATGGATTTTTTTAGAAATAATTAGGCTCAAGAAATATGAATTTATGAATGAAGCGTTTTTATGTTACCTCTTCCCGTTCAATAGATGTCACAACAAAATACTTATATTTACATTATGATCATTAAATAACTAGTACAATTGAATAAAAACATATTTATTGTTAAGTCCAAATTCTTTTTTATGACAAGTGGGTCACGTATAAACAAATCACGATTATTTCCCAAAACCCACCTTGTTATGCTTGTTATATTTCATTGTTATCTCAAATTCAATAAAAATTGTATTTATATATACTGTATATATAAAACGAGTACTATTTTGAGAATGCTGTGGTTTTTGGTTAGAAATCGTTAAACATTAATAGATTACTTGTTTGTTCGTGATGGAATAAAAACAATAGACTAATTGTGGAAAAAATTTTAAGATACATTATAAAATAATAGCTAACTAGATTAATTAGATAATCAGTAACGTTGAGATAGTAGTTTTATTATCCTTTAAAAAATAAAAGACGGGGTGAGAAGGATGGAAGGTAAAATGAAATATGTATATAATATATGTTGAAAGAAAGACATACAGCAAAAGAAAGAACAAATGCATATACTATATAGATAAGTATATATACTGTATATATATATTATAGTAAAATGTAAAGATACAGTTTCATTATAATAAAAATCTATTACCCTTAAAATATTAACCTGCTGACACAGTTAATTTGTCCTGATAACTATGATAATCTTCTTTAACATTAAATAACATGTTAGACGATATTTTCCCTTTGTTTATTGTAGTTATTCCTCCCATTTCGACCATTTGTAGTTACTTTAGATATGGTGACGTTTAGCGTGAGTGCACTTATAAAATCAGGTAATTGATATTCATTCGGTATAGATGAATGAGTGTTCTCCTCTAGAAAGTTTATGAACATATTCCATGGATTCCTCTTCCGCCTATTGTTTGTCCTTAAATTTGTATTATCAGCATAGGCGTGATAAAACGAAAAACTCTGATAAGTTATAAACCATGCTAAAATCACATCAACTGTATAATGATCGTGAGCATAGATCAGTAATACCATTACAGATAAACAAAGTAATTTATACAGCCAGTGTATTAACACCCAACTTGATGGTGTATATTCAAGCATAGTTAAGGTCAGTACAACAGCGTTAAGAGTATGACCGCTGTAGATATAATCACCACACATTGCAGCTGAGTTAATTGACATCCCCATTCCCTTTAGTATAAGAAACATACGATTTATTTGCTCTTGATAACTTTTTGTTTTTTCCTATGAAAAAAATGATATAAAACAATATTTGCGTTTCGTATTAATTAAAGAAAAGAAACTTAATTAATGACATGTTTAGAGAAACTATGTATATCTAATTACCAAACTAGAGCACCGAGAATGAGTTGCAGTCGGAGCAGGTAATGAGGTAACGCTCATTGTTATACATCTAAGCAGCATAAGTGATCCCATTATAAATAGCGATCTTCTCATAATGATACATCTTTTAAAAAATAAGTTAAAAATTTTTAATGTTCAACCTCTTATTTCTATAGTTTACGAACACAATATTTCTCTTATGACAAAGGAGACAGAGAAATATATATATATATATATTGTAAGAATAAGTAATTATTTAATTACCTGTGTTTATGAAGAATGCATAAACATACACATGATATAATTAATACTACAATAACAATTTCGCATAGTGGTAAGGCCCAAAACCTGTACTCAATCTTTTCCAGGAATACATCAGGTAATTGTGAAAACTTTCCTATTTGTGGTAGTCTATCATGAACAACGACGGTCATTACAGCTGACATCGATAAAGCAAACGCCCAATAGAAAGCCACTATTAGAAGTTTATTTAAATCCTTTGGGGGATCAGTCTTCATCACCTCATGATCAGCCATATCCTACTTAATTAGCAACGTACGTAAAGCTTTCCTTGATATTTTTCGACGAGTATTGCTATGAATCACTCATTGTATACTGTTCGCTTAGTCAAACTGATATGGCCGCTTCTTGTTATCTTATCTCAAACGTTGTATTTGTACTGGTGATGAAAGATTCTGGCGTCTGGATGAGAGTTGCATAGTTAAAGAAATACTTATATTTCACATTTAATGACAAAGCCCAACTCTGAAATGCTAAAAAAAAATTATATTGTCGATATTTATTTCAAAAAGAAATCAATTTGAATGCACTGTATAGTATACATTTTTCTAAATTATCTAAATAGGCCTGTACTAAAACTTATACACTGTAAAGGTGATTCAAGAAAGACTATGATAACCTAACTGATATAATTAAGCCTCTAGTTTTTCACTATGACAGTTATAGAATCCATAAGTATCTTATTATAATTCAGATAGCCCATTAACTAACTATTATGGATTAATTGTATTCTTCATGTTTTTGACTAAATATATTGTTCTTGTCAAAGTTTCCTTAATAATCTAAAGGAGCTTTAATTAAAAAGATAGTTGTTTTTTTTATAGATAGTCTTCAAAATTATAAAATATGTCACTATAAAGCCTAAATTTTAATAAAATACACGATCTTTATTGATTCACATAATTATATAATGGTTATATTGTGATCTTTGTTTCGATTCTTCTTTCTATTTAGAGAGCTAAGCTTATTTGCATAAATTGATAAAATATGATGATATATGGAAGGAAAGTATGACTTTGTGTCCTTCACTTATGACTTTTCTCAGTAAGAAGAATTAATTGGGAATCTTAATCTTATCAGTAAAGCAGAATGAATAGTTTTCAAAATTTTACTCATTCCCGCCAAAAATCTATACCAGTTTCCTCTAACAAATATAACTCTTATACTTCTTAAGCATGAATCAGTTTCCACGTTTATTTTATCGTTTATCAAAGATAATCAAGTCTCTTTTCAAGCCTATAAATGAATCTCCCACTTTTTATCAGAAATCTAGTCAAAAAGGAGGAGGTGCCATCGTTTTAAATGGAAATACAAATTCTCCAGTGAAAATGACCTGCTACACAATTTTTTTGTTTGTTGCATGCTGCTTAATTATTTCCTACTGTAATATACCAGTTTTACCACTGACTGATCCTGATAGTCTACCTTTTAGGAATACTTCTCTTCCTCTGCATTTAAGGGTTAACGATTTGGTGAACAGGTAACTTTGCTTTCTCTTAAGAAATGCGTATTGATAATATTTGTATTTGTTTTTATAGATTAACTTTGGAGGAAATACAGGAGCAAAGTCAAGCTTTATATGGGAGAGCAACTCCAGCAATTAGAAGACTAGCAATAAAACCTTATATATGGATAACGGAGTGCCTACATGGTCAGGTGGGAGCAAACTCAACTTCATACCCACAATCTCTTGGTCTGTCATCTTCATTCAGGTAAATAATTAATCAGCAGTAAAAAATTTTTTTACATTAATGTAATGTCTCTATTTCATGAATTATGTAGCCGGGATTTGCTTTTCAATATGTCAACTGCTGTTAGTACGGAAGTCAGGGCTCAGTGGAATAACAAAGTTCAGCATAATCAATATGTTACCAGTTTTGGCTTGAACTGCTTCTCGCCTGTTGTTAACATTATGAGGCATCCATTATGGGGAAGAAATCAAGAAACTTACGGTGAAGATCCCTATCTAAGCGGTGAATTGGCAAAAAACTTTATAAGAGGTTTAAGGGGCCAAGATAAAAGATATGTAAAAGTTGGTACTACCTGTAAACATTTTGATGCTCATGGAGGACCAGAGAATATACCATCTTCAAGATTTTCATTTGACGCTAAAGTTTGTTCTTTAGAATAAAAATATCTCGGTTTTGTAACTTAATTATACACAGGTTGCAATGAGAGATTGGAGAATGACGTTTCTTCCTCAATTCAGAGCTTGTAACGATGCTGGTACTGATGGTTATATGTGTAGCTATAATAGGTATAAAAATTTTATTGAATAACAAGGGAATAAAAAAGTACTTTTATATACGAAAATTACTATTTTATCAGTATCAATGGAGTACCTGCATGCGCTAATGAGTTTCTATTAAAAGATATTACTAGGAAGGAGTGGAAATTTAAAGGTTATATTATAAGCGATTCTGGAGCTATAGTAAACATAAGAACCTATCATAATTATACAAAGACTGATGTGGAAACGGTTGCTACAGCTATTAAAGCTGGAACTAATATAGAATTAACAGGTCCACCAGCTGTCTACTCAAACATGCTTAAAGCTATACAAACAGGTTTATTAACAGGTATATCGAGCTTTAACAACACTAGTTATTATAGAATTATTAATTGTTACATTATTAACAGAACAAGAAGTGCGCGAAAATGTTAAAATTCTAATGAAGTTTCGCTTTCAAATTGGAGAGTTTGATCCTCCAGCAAATATACCATACAACAAACTTGGCATGGAACAAGTACAAAAATTAGAGCATAGACAATTATCTTTAAAAGCTGCCCAAATGTCATTCGTTCTTCTAAAGAATAGAAATAATTTCCTCCCTCTTAAAACAAGACTTAAAAAAGTTACAGTAAGCCTATTGTAACATACATCTTCTAGTCATAGCGAGTAAAATTTATCTATTGTATATTTTATTCTCGTAAGGTTGTCGGTCCAATGGCTAATAATTCAAATCAAATGTTTGGAGACTATGGTTCAATGAACGTTGAGAAGTTTACAACAACGCCTTACCAGGCCTTTTTAAAAATCGCCGAAAATATTTTTTACGAGCCTGGCTGTCTTGATAAAGATATGACAAAATGTACTCGATATAATCGCACATCGGTTATTCAATCAGTTAAAAAAGGCGATATTATCTTTCTATGTTTAGGAACTGGACCGGTATGAAAACTTGAAATTTAATACAACTATTAATAACAAAAAGATAATTCTTATATAATAGGTACTCGAATCTGAATCAAATGATAGAAGGTCACTAAATCTACCTGGAAAACAACTAGATCTACTCAAGGATGTCGTTGAACAGAGTAATCGAAATTTTTTTATTGCTCTTCTTATCACTATAATTGTGTTATATTTCTTTTTAAATAGGTAATGGAAAACCTATAGTTTTATTACTCTTTAATGCTGGACCACTCGATATTAGTTATGCAGAAAAAGAAAACAGAATATTAGCTATTTTAGAATGCTTTTTTCCTGGTCAAACTACTGGAGAAGCTATTATAAGAACATTAATGATGAAAGACGGCCATGTGTCTGTTCCAGCTGCCCGATTAACGGCAACGTGGTACAAATCCTTAAATCAGGCAAGATTAAATTGTTTAACTATAAAACAAACAAGACAACAACTATCAAAAAAATATGCTTTTTATATAGATTCCTCCTATAACTGATTATACAATGAAAGAGAGAACGTACCGCTATTTTACTCAAGAACCCTTATACCCTTTCGGCTATGGACTCTCTTATTCCACGTAAATTAACGATTTCTCTTTTAATTCATTAATTTTATTTATATAGAATAAAAGATAAGATAAGAATCTTTTTCATTAATTTAGATTCCATTATACCGAAATGTCTTGGCCTGAAGCTATTAAGGGAGGTGAAACTCTTCGTGGTCAAGTTGTTGTTACTAATACTGGCAATTACGAAGCCGATGAAGTAAGTTTAAATATTCCATTAAAGAACCTTAATAAAGAAATATATATATTTATATATATGATATTAATAGGTTGTACAAGTATATATTTCCTGGAATACAACGGAAAATAGACCTAAGATTCAATTGGTTCAATTTGAAAGAGTAACCATTCCTAGAGGAATAAGTTACAATGTAAAATTTGCTATAAACCCCAGAAGTTTGGCATTGTGGATGGACGATAAAACTAAATTCCTAATTCCTAAAGGAAAAATTACATTGTTCGTTGGAGGTCAACAACCTGGACAGAAGAAAAATGTTGGCAGTAATATATTACAAACAGAAGTGTTGATAGAAACTTCAGCACACATTGCACCTTAACACAAATACATGATACATGAATAGATTTATATAAAAGACATAGAATTTACATAGTTTTTCATGATAAAGCTAATTAGTGTTTAGTAAACTTTTTTGAAATTCTTAAGAGAATGATTTTTGATATGTTACACTATGTGATATAAGAATATGCATATTAAATTTATATATCTCTAATACTCAACCTGTGATATAATAAAAAAGTTTGATTGAATTTAAACAATTTCTCAATTTCTTTGCATCCTAACGATCTTATTGGATATTATATATTTGTGATTTCGTAAATACTTTAGTACATGTATGTTTTTATACAACGTATATATATAAAATATTAAAATAAATGACGAAATATCTATGCACAACGTTTAATTTTTGAAATTAAAACATATTAAACAAATAATCAATATAATAATTTAATAATTATGCTTATAATAAGAAAATATTTCGATATATTCTTAATAACTGTTGGTATTATTACAACAGTTTGTACTTTAATTAGATTTGCTTACTTCTGTTCAATTGATCCGCCAAAAAATGTTACGAATGGTGGTGGATCGTTCCTTAATCTTTTATTAATTATTCAATTTGTAGTTGTTCATTCATTATTTGTTGAATCAAACTTAATTCAATGGGCACGTAAATTTGGTGCTTTAGCTGAGATTCGACCATTTTATTTAATTTTAACATCAATATCGTTAAATAGTTTAATGACTTATTGGAGTCCTATATCAAGTTTTTTCTTATGGAAAACTGATAAGATCCTAATTTTTCGTCTAGTACATATTATTTGTTGGATAATGATAATTTTTCAAAATATATCTTGGAATAATCTTGAAATATTCGGTATACCGCAATATAATGTTGTTTGGCGTACTAGTAGGCGGAGAATCCCGCAAAATACTGCAAATGAATTTACTAGAAGACACAGGCATGTAGGCCTAATTCCAATGTCATTAATATTCTGGTAAATTAATTAAGAAGTGATAAATAATATAATAATTAACATTGCGACAATTTAAAGCTTCTTAATTAATTAAAGGTTTCATCCAACAATGACACCGAGTAGATTTGTTTTAAGCGTATCATTTACTTTATACTGGATAGCAGCTTTCCGCAATTCTCAGACTCACGTCAACAATCTACTGAAAACACGTTCATTAAGAAAAATTTAAATACTGTCGTCTAGTTTCTTTTAAATAATTCATTGTTTTATGCTTGTTTGCTTGCTTTCTTCTTTCATTAATACACTATAATTATATTTAATATGTGAAAATAGAAGGGATTTCAATACGAATTTATATATGAGGGTAATATGAAAGTCATTGATCCGTAGATTCAACAATACAAGATTCTATTCTTTCTGATACTATCTGGCCTTACTAAACAAACTACTGAAAACGTCATTAAAATAGGAGAAATGAAATTATTGTTAATTTATTTATTAACTATTGTATCGGTTGATTCATCAGATATCTACACATCAATAAGTAATTTACGAAGTGTTCTTGAAAGCGAGAACACTCTCCTCGACTCAGCCAATAGTATCATCAAATCGGAAAATGAAAGACTCGATAAAATTCGATCGTTTGTATTAGTTTAAATCTATATTCTTTAGTTGTTCAATATTCTTCTATCTCTTTTAAGATTCTTGAAATCTGTCCACTTGAATCCCATAAAAAGTCTATTAGATGAGAAAACTAGTGCTGAAACTTATATTGGTCATCCGTTGAACGCTTATAGCTTAATTAAGAGATTAGCTTTGGGATGGGGCGCTATTTTCCGAGAAGCCAATTTAAAAAATGAGGGTAATATTCTTGTTCTAAGGATTTTACTTTACTTGATCGAATTGTATTTTCTTTTTAATCAGATGTCAGGATAAGTCTGCCAGATGAGAGTGATATTGATGGAGCTGCCAATGCTATAGTTAGACTACAAAGAACTTATAGGCTACTTACTAAAGATCTAGTGGACGGTTACGTTCTTGGGTACAGACTATAAATTGTTTGTTATTCTATATTTTATTATAATTTTTAACTGATTTTTAGGAAACCATCTCAAGAAATTGATTATTATGATTGCTATGTTATCGGAATGGCGGCGAAGAAAAGTGGCGATTTCGGTATAGCTCTTCAATGGCTAAATAAAAGTTTGGAAAAGTTTCAAGAGAATGAATACTTTGAATTTTCATATTTAATTAGAGTTATAGCCGATCTATATATTTCTGTAATTAATTTATACAAATTATCAACTTAATTATCATTATTTATATTCTTCATTCAATAGATTGGCAATTATCAAAAAGCCGTTGATACACTTTCTTTCGGAATAGATACAGGTATAGAGTTAAATGATTAATCTATCATTGCTACTTTATGAATATTACTTTATTCTATAGTTCAAAATGATGAGCACAGAGAAAATCTTAAAACTTATTACGAAGTACAACGGGAATATCACATTGATTTACAGGCACAGGGGTATTCTGAGTCGTACGATGAGTATTCATGGCCTAAACATATGTCAGAAAGTTTGGCAAAGTATGAAGCACTTTGCCGAGGAGATAAAGCCGTTTGTACTCTTGAATTTCATCGATATAAATAATTTAAAAAAAACGATCTTTCCATAACCTTTCTTTAACGATCAATAGGCTATGCGAAAGACTTCAAAGGCGCTCAGGTGTAGGTACGTGAGGAGTCGTCACGTACCGTTTGAATATTTCAAACAAGAAATTTTCAACTATAAACCCTTCGTTTCTATCATTTATGATGTTATTTCTGATAAAGAAATTGAAATACTTAAAGATCTTGCCACTCCCATAGTTAGTAACGCCAGCGTTAATTCTGAAATTGCAAAATATACGAACCAACTTGTTTATTTTTGTAGCTCTCGAGGGCATTGGTCGGTGAGGCTACAAATCCAGAATTAAGTAATAATCGAGTTGGAAAAGTTGGATGGCTGTGGGACATTTCAGATAATAAAACTGTTGCTTTACTTGGTGAAAGAGTTAGCAGAGCTACAGGATTGAGTACAACATTTAGATTAGAAGGATCAGATTCTGAACCTTTTCAAGTGGTAAATTATGGTATTGGGGGACAGTATGAGCCACATACTGATTTCTACGATGTGAGTATTTTAAATACATCAAGATCAATTATAAAAAATGGCGCCTTAATATAAATACAGCACAGGGAGTCTTTGAAAACTGTTCCGAGTTTTATTCAAGGAACTGGAGATCGAATTTGTACCTGGATGTTCTATCTCAGCGATGTTGAAGCAGGAGGGGCAACAGTCTTTCCACATTTAGGAGTCAGACTTCCGCCAGTAAAGGTAACAATACTTGAAATTTAAAGTTTATACTCCAAAAAGTCTGTTAAATGAACTATACAGAACGCAGCAGCATTCTGGTATAACTTTGAAAAGGATGGCAGTATGGATATGAAGACAGAACACGCAGGATGCCCTGTTCTTTTAGGCAACAAATGGGGTAAATATATTGTCCTTGTAAAGTTTATAATATATTATAGTATATCTTGCTTTGTATATTTATTATGCAGTGGCTAATAAATGGATAAGAGAAAATGGACAAATATTCAATAGGCCTTGTGGCAAAGATGCTAATGAAATGGAGGCTGATAACTATTTATTAAAATTAGGCTATTCTCCAAAAGATATAAGGGAAACTTGATAATTTGCAATCCCCCCCCCCCCCCCTCCACTCTCTCTCTCTCTCCTCTCTTCTCCAAAATTTACCATAGCGTTCCATGGCTATATAATGTTTAATTGTTGATATTTTCATTGAAATGTAATCATTTGAATATTACTAGTTGAGAATGTTTTAATTGTTAAAATTCAAATGACTCATAGCATCATAATTGTTTTTAATCTTTTAATAATCTAGAATAAATAAAGAATAAGAGACAAAAAATGCTCTTTACATTAATTACAATGTTTAATATATTCAACATTGTTATATCGGAAAATAGTTTAAATCTTATTAGTCATTTTTGTGATACGAAATTTGATAATTCGTCGAAATCTTTAATAATGCATTGTGATAATAAAAATTCTACTGATCACAAACCTAATAGAACAGACATAATTATCAATATGAAAATGAGGTTATCTTAACTAGTTGCTTTTTTTATGACTAATAATTGATAAGGGTATGTTGTATCAACAGGCATTTTATAGTGAACTGTTTAAAGAATATAGATGCCCCAGAAATATTTCTCATTAATATAAATATAGAAAATGTTGAATTAATAGATTCTTTTACTTTTCATAAATGTCAACCTTTAATATCTATTTATGATAAAAATAATGAGTCATTTGCAAATATTTCATCAATTAAATCGATTTTATTCAATCAAAGTCGACATTTACTCTGTAATATTAAAATTCAAGAAGTACATAATATTACTCTAGTTATTGATAGATGTAATCGAAAGTTAGATTACCTTCAAATGTGTCCTCAATCTAGAAACGAACCATCATTTATTGAAAGTGTTAATGTGTTAAAAATTCAAGTTATTGGCAATTGTTTTAATAATTATAAATATTTTAGCGATTTTAACTTCCTGTTTATTAAATCATTTTCATCCGTTAAAGAATTAACTATTAATTATAATAATTCGCCTATTTATTTTAAAGATAGGCCTAACGAAAGTTTATTAGATAACTTGTCAAAAACAAAACTATATTTACAATTTACAAGGCAATGTTTTAATCAATCGATTTTGTTTACATGTTACCTAAGAGACAGATTACTTTTTGATAATATCGAAGATGAAATTAGGTATGATAAATGTGAAAACATTTCATTACCAGAAGATAAGGACTCTTTCATTCACAAAACGAATAATTTATGGTAATTATCTTTTCTATTTTGAGTCGACAAAGGAAAATTTACATCTAGACTAACTGTTTCTAAAATATTCAATTATACAGCAATGGTAAACATATATACGAAGATGGAAGAGAATTCGAAAATGATTATAACGAGAATTACAAACTACATACAACTAGCTCATCATCATCTTTGTTAGACTACGTTCATATTGTCCTTTTGGTGTTTACTATTTTGATTTTAGTTTTTTTCCTTGTTTCCTACTTTTGTTATTGGTGCAATTCATTATATTTTGGTAATAATGGCAGCGAACTAATAGCGCCAGAAATTCCCAAAAGAACGTCGGAAAAAGCAAATTTTAGTAATCAAAAAAAGAGTAGCCTAATCTCTGTTTCGGCTTCAAAAAGCGTTGGGAAAAGCAGACGATATCCCACACTAATGACTGTTAAAGAGCTACACATGTAAAATTCACATATAAAGTTAATACGATAGTGTGAATAAATTTATATAAAAACTTTTAAAAAGTTGATAATTTGGCGGGAAATCATGGACTATGCTAAATACGAATAATATTTTTTAAAGATTCATCAACTTCCTGTTGTGTTCTCTATGTGACATGTCCCAAGTTTATGATTAAGGTTTTGCTGTGAGTATAGTTGATCATCCAAATAATCTCAATTAATTTAATATTTATTTTTTATCTATGATTTATGATTGAATTTCCCAGTGTAGCTTTTACCTCATCCGAATGCCGGTATAAAATTTTGCTTTGACCACTAATATAAACTTTATTTTTAAATCTGCATGTTTATGGTTAATAAAAATAATTATTGGCTTGCTCGAAATAATATATAAGTTATTTATAAGCAAATTTTACATTGTTCTATATTTATAGGAGATAAGACAAACAATTAAGAATTTCACCACTTCAATGCCATCAATATCACAATCAACAGACTTTTATATAGGGCTATCCCTAGCAATATTATCCTCAGCATTTATAGGAAGTTCTTTCATATTGAAAAAAAAAGGTCTACTCAAATTAGCCGCACAAAGTCAATCCGTTCGGGCAGGTCAAGGAGGATTCGGCTATTTGAGAGAATGGCTTTGGTGGGTTGGAATGATATTGAGTAAGAATTTAATAGTTTAGTAAACTAAAGTGCAAAGCAGAATGGCTAAATCTAACTTTTTCTTATATATTCTTAAGTGGCTGTTGGGGAAATTTGCAATTTTACTGCTTACGCCTTCGCTCCTGCAACTTTAGTGACTCCTTTGGGAGCTTTAAGCGTTTTAGTTAGGTAACTATTTTCATCCATTAAAACACAACTTCTTGCATTCATCTTTTCAATGAAATTTGCTGATTCAGCGCTGTCTTAGCCTCGTATTTGTTAAGTGAATATTTAAATTTATTGGGAAAAATTGGATGCGTAGTTTGTTTACTCGGATCAACCGTGATAGTTCTTCACGCTCCCAAAGAAGGTGAAATTAAAGATATGAACGAAATGGCTAATAGATTAAAGGATGCTGGATTCATTATTTATATAGTTATCATCACTCTCGCAAACCTTTGGCTAATATTTTTCGTCGGACCAAGATTTGGTCAGACAAATGCTATGGTATATGTCTTAATTACCGGATCTATTGGTTCTTTATCTGTTATGGCATGTAAAGGCTTGGGAGTGGCTTTGAAGTCTACATTTAATGGCCATAATGAACTAACGAATCGTTATACTTGGATAATTTTAATTGCTGTCATATTCTGCATATCCATTCAAATGAACTATCTTAATAAAGCGCTGGACATTTTTAACACATCAGTCGTTACACCTATGCTCTATGTTGTATTTACAACGTTTGTTATTATAGCCTCTGCTATATTGTTTAAAGAATGGAATTTTATGACTGTCATGGATATCGTTGGGGTGATTTGCGGATTTGGTTGTGTGATAAGTGGAATCTTCCTACTTCAGGCCTTTAAAGATTTAAATCTTTCTAAATTTCAGTTAGTAAAACAATTGGAACCAAAATCTAGTCAACAAGTAGATGACGAGTTACGATCATCCCTTCTTGAAGAGACTAGAGGTAGACACTCTCAAAATTGTTAAGATCTAAATTATTGTATTTTTTACCATTTCAAATAAAAATATTATTTGTCTAATTGGCTGCAACCGGTTGAGCGGGCTCTTCAACGGCATTAGCTGTGGCCTCTTGTGTCATGTTCTGCGATTCGCCTGATTGTTGTAGATTCTGCTTGTTCTGTTCCGCGACAGTGCCATGGTCATACCAGTCATCTCTTGTCATGTAGTCGTTGTGCATGTAGCGTAATTTATGTACGTCAGGTACTGCCATGGATCCGCTGCAATTTGGCATGGGAAAAGTGTTCCTTCCTCTGGAGGTTCCAATATTGGGATCGATATCCATCTGATACGAGGTCGCGTTGGGAGAGAGATCCGCAGCATTTGGAGATGCAATTTTTGTTAGCAATGCATCTCTATACTTCTTCTGCATTCTACCTCCGACTGGCTGAATATCATAGGACTTGCGGCACACAGGAAATACAGTTGGCCCCCCTTTTTCACCTCCAGAGCCTTTGCCAGTGGTTCCTCCACCTAAACCACAGAACTCTTCCTGATATTCGCTAATGTTCTTCGTTGCCATCGTTTATGTCGGATGTGTAAACAATCTGTCGCTATGGTGCGCGCCGACAACGATAGATGTCGCTGGCTTACAACCCGAATTATATTTATTCGAAGGGATCAAAAACAATTACATTAACAAAAATTAAATTAACTTTAAAAATTATTCTTCATCACTGTCCGATGGTAGAGCAATGCCAAAGGATGACACCTCTTCCGGTCTCACATCGACCAACCTGTTTGATTCAAGGTACTTTTCGTAGTTTCTTGTTAAGAAATTTCCGAGATCAGTTAATAATAAATAAAATCCTTCTCTTTTTGAGTTAACTTCACCAATTAATGAAAAAGTCCTATTGATATAGAATAAAAGTCTGACAAGGTGAGGAGCACCAAATATATCAGTTAGGGGTATTCCTGGATTTTCTTTTAAAAGTCTGGCGTACTGGGGCCTTTCAACAACGGTTAACAATTCTTTCCCCAGAATAACATTAAAAAGACATTGGCATATAGAAACCTGTTTCCTTAATCCATTTTGCAACCTTTCATTTTTGGTATATAATTCAGATTGAGTTAAATAGTCTGTAAATATTTCGCTAATGGTGTGCGATAAAGGAAAGTTAAACACCTGTAAATGATTTAAAATATTAATTGTTTTACTTCTTTATTTTCGTTACATAACTAAACGCAATTCTCACTTTATGATCTTTCCTAATTTCACGATAAGTCGACGTAGTATAATTGAAAAGTTGATCGGGAATATTTATAGGATATAATCTCATGGCTTTGGCTTTAATAGCCTGTGGAAGAAAATATAAATTAGTTAATTACTTGTTTTACTTGGTAAGTATTCTAATATCAACAGGATTCTCAGATAATCTCCCCGTCTCTGCTTCTTTCCTTCTCTCCGTCTAAATTTTAAAATACAAAACTCAATAATTGAATTATTATAACAGATTTTTTTAACAGAACATACCCAACGTTTTAAAGCTTCCTTATAATAAGAATTCGACTCTTCAACCTCCATTTCTTTTTCGGAGTGAGGATTTACGTCCATTTTCCTTTCTGGGGCATTCACTATTGGTGTATGTTCTTTAGTGTGTGGCTGGCTTTTAGCTGATGGTAGTGACTCGGTTGATTCCTTTTTTTCAGATTTTTTCAAGTGCGGTTTTTGCTCTGTAAGGGGAGAAGTAGACATTTGGCTTGCAGAATAATTTTTGATTACGCCCTTTTCACCTGGAGCTGTTTTTATAATTTCGAATGATTTGTTTATTTTTTCAGCTTTTTGCCCATTACAACTGTTAGTGTGCAGAGAAGTACTGAGATTTTCGAATGAGTTTTTTATTGTCTCTCTTTTAATGCCATGTTTTTTTCGCTTTCTTCCTCTTTTTGATTCACCCATAGGATTTCTCTTTTTTTCGTATTTTTTCTTCTCGATAGATAGTTTGGACGCTCTCTGCTGAACTCGTTTGGCATCAGAATCAATTTTCATACGGTGTGTTTCGTCGTTTATGGGCATTACATTCTGCTTTTTAACAGTTTCATCCCATTTAGAATTCCATCCATTATAGTGAACCCTGTATGAGTCTCCGATAATTTCGAGTATTTTTGCATCATACACAAGACCAGAACTGAGAACGTACACATTTTCTCCTATTTGGAAATCGATTCATTGAAGAAATTAACATTTTACGACAATAAAGAGACTTAAAATACCTTCTTTAAATCTATTTCCCCGTTTATCTTCTGCCATTTACAAAAGGATAATGAGAAATAAACTATTATAGGCGAGAAATCTGCTTAATAGTAAAAATTTGAGGATCTTAAATGTAAACTTATCAACCGGTCAACCGGATATCCGGAAATGAGGTAGCGACATCTACATTTCAAAGTATTTTTGTTGAAAAAGTAAACAAGATTAAATAATCTAGCCTTAAGCTTTCATATTTTAATTCAACTTGTACACAGACTAATCTAAAGAAAAGATAAAATAGTAAAAATTATTCGAAAGGGAAATTCTAAACTAAGTATAACGGTAAACTTATAAAAAACCAACCATTTTCAACTCACCGCCTAAAAGCTAATCTTTTAAATGAAAAAAACTATTTTATTTATTTATAAAATATAAAACAATATAAGCAAAAATCTTATGAATAACATTCAAAATAAACATGTTTAATAATATCAAAAAGAATAAAAATTATAATAAAATAAAGTTCTCAAAAGGCTAATAACGTAGATTTGACTTGTTATTTGTTATTCAAAATGATTGTAATTCAATGACTAAGATTGAAAAAAAAAAGAAAATTACTACTAGGATTACAAAAATCCTTCCCTAAATAAAAAGGAAATGCGCAAAAAACAACGTAAACAATAAAATAAATATTTTGAAAGAAAACTTGTTAGAAAAGACGAATATTATTGCTTTATTGACATTTTAAATGGGTTAAAATAAGGTCTAATTACAGAAAATATGAATATATTAATATTTATCTGCTTTGTTGTTTTTTTCATCCTTTTTTATTTGTTAATAGCAAGCTTTCAATTCGTTTCGGTGTAGGCTTTCTATATGATAAATCCTTGAGAGTAACTCTTGCTGTTGATGATCGTGCTTGAGTTGTTCCACATCCCATGATTCGTTTAGCATAATATCTAATGAACTTTGAGGACGGCTATAGATTCTTTTTGTTCGATTATATCTTATATGTGGCCTAAGAAGATGTAATAGAATATATTAGTTTATAAGAAAGACGGTTAAAGGAATGTTAAATGGTAAATATTTGTATTCTAATATAAATTTAATAAAAGAAAATTAAAGATTTATTAGTTCTTTACCTATTTCTGGGAGAAAGTTCGTATTCTCGGAGGAAGACGTTGGTAAAAGATCGAGGTAAATTCATTCGATTATCTTTCGTTGAAGGTGATCTAATTTTATCATTTATAGAACATTCTTTAAATCGAATATGACTCCTATTCTCTCCATACAGTTCCAAGTTAATTACAGAACGACTAGCCGACATTACTTCTCCTTAAGAAATTCCTCCGGAAAATAAACACTACAACTGTAAGTACTGAAATATGAGCGACAATAAACGCTATTGAATGATAGGATTAAACGATTTTGTTGTTCTCTCTCCCCTTTACCGTGCTTATATAGTCATTTTGATTGAATAGAAAAACTTAACATAGGCCAATATTTAATATTTAATATTTATTTTTTTTTAATCCGAAAAATACTCATAATGCCAATAAAATAATGAAATAAGCAGAACATCATTAAGTCGTAAATATACTTGAAATAAAATGTTTTAACCAGTTAACAAGTTGGTGAAAAGTTCTACTCTTTAATTCTTTATTGCATAATACTTATTAAAGCAAAATTAAAAAGGAAAGGAAAGGGAAGATAAACAATGAACGGAAAAGAGAAAAACAAAGAAAATTGAATTATAAAAAAGTTCTATTTACTTTTTTATTAATAATTCTTTTGTACGTTATTTTTTATTATTATTTGTATAATAATTATATTATCTATCTATCTATCTTGTATGTTTCATTGCGTTGTTAATAAAACTCTCTTATACCGTATCTACATTCATTTTAGAGAATGATAATAAACAGGAGTAACAAATGCCATCTTGCGCATATATAATAAATATCAAATATATTGTAATTAAGTTAATATTTCTATTCTTTCAATACATATTTGCCTAACATGCCTTTTTTTTTATTATAAATAATCAATTAAAAGTAATATTTCCAAATCAAAATTGCTTCTAGTGTCTACCATAATAAAATAATACAAGTTGAATTCCCTTATATATTCGATAATAATTCAATTTTATATTCAATAAACTTGTGTAGTTTATTACGTTACCTTTCTAGAAAAAGTAATTATTCGAAACGGGCAATGAAACAACGTATTGTTATTTTATCTTCCTTCTTTTCGTTATATTCATTTATAATATTTCTCTAAAGTAGTACTTTAACGAGCTCTAACAGAAAGTAATGGTTATTAGTATTTTATAAATGGCAAAAAATCTTCTTAAATCCCCTTCTCATCCGCTTTATTTGCAATACTAGTATTATCATTATTGGTAGTGGTAGCTTAATCTAGGAAGGTTGTTACAGAAGATATCAAATATTTGTATTTATTGAATTATTAATAAAAAATATTCAAGAATCTAATATCCACCTACAAAACAAATAGAACAACATTTTTGGCGTTTCTTAGATAAAGCATTACAGATTTGTAAAGATTTTAGGTAAATATTCATTAATCAAATGAATTTTCAATTAATTTAATTCAACTTTATTCTCTAACTATTCCAGTTATTTTGTGTCTTGAGTATTTATTATATCTGTCTTAATTAGATGCTTTGGCTTCTTCTCTACTTTTCTTCTTTTTTTTATAGCGTAGTAGTAATAAAAGACCAACAAAAAAAATACCGGATACTGACTGTAAACCACCAGCTAATAAGTTAGAGATTGTCACTATTTTACCAGTATTGTATGATATACATAAGTCATTGTCACGACAATCTAGATACTTCTGATTGCAATTTGAAATAATGATTTCTCTATAAGATGCCTGACCGGGAATGGAGCCCAGAATTGTTGCTGCAAATACTACACAAGAAAAGGATAAGGACTTTTGTTTCCTCTCTACAGTTCTATATTTAAAAAAAACAGATATTGGTCAAGGGTTTTTATATGAGAAATAATGAATAACCTTAGAATAAGGCTCAAAACCGGTATGTAACCAGATCCGCAAGCCATAGCCAAAATAAAGGCAACGAAAAGAAAGCCTCCGACATTCTTACACTCCTTAGAGCATTTATCAGCTTCCAAAATCTTGTCAGAAATGCTCGAGGAACAATTTGCATAATTCTAAGAAAGAGAAAAAATGAGTATAATAAAGATCTTTACTGTTTATATGTGCATTGGATATTCTATATTACAGTTAGGCACACTTACGCCATCATTCGTTATTTCTTTACATCCTGCATGACAAGCTGAAAAGTATGTTCCATTTGACGTACATATTCTTTCGAATTCAACTTCTTCGCAGTAACACGGAATACTTTTTTTGAATTACCATATTAATTAATAAATGAATAGAATTTCAAGTTAAATTTCATTACCCTCTATCCGCGTAGAATTTAACTTCTGGAGAATTACATCTAAAAGCCAATAACACTATTGCTATACAGGTTATCGTCAAAGATATAGAGATTATATAAATTGTAAATCTTCTTGCAGTTTTAAGATATTTTGTAGTTAGAAATAATCCAAAGATTATTCCAAGTCCAGTTCCAACACCAAAAACAAGACCTATTGAAATCATTTACACAATACTATATAGTTAAAATTAAAACTTTAATAAATAATCAAACCTGATAGCAGAAATGCTAGTCTAATTTCCATCATAAAAACAGCAATTAAATAATGAGGTAAATTACTAAAATAGGCCAAATGAGTAAAGGCAGATATTATTGTTCCAACAATAATTAATATCCAATAAGGGTTTTTCAATAATTTTAATAAATAATCAAATATATCTGTTTTAATATTTAATTTGAGCTTAAACGTTTGAAATGTTTTAAAGAAAACTCTCTTTTTTTTGGTGTCTTACCCCTTAATTTATATTTTTTGAATCTCCTCCTTCGTTTCGTTTTCTTAGGTTCAGCTTTTTTTATTTTATCGTTCTTATCATCGGTTTCTTCTTTATTACTTTCATCTACTTCCTCGATTGTTATTGGAATTGTGTTGTCTGTTATGTTATTACTCTCTAACTCCTGACGTGAGGACTCAAGAGCAAATCCTTCATTTACATATCCGTTGTATTGCACTTTGCTTATTGACTCGGTTTGGTCAATTTGAGATTCAATATGAGTTTCATTAACTTTTTTTTTATTATACAGACTAGTTTCTTCTGTTTTTGCAGGTTCTTCTTCATCTTTTTCAGATGCGTCCTCTTCTGCTAGTTCAACCTTAGTCCTATCTCTCTCAAGGGTTTCGAACGCATTTCTTTCAAAAATATTACCATTTTCAACATTTATAACAATAACAGTTGCTTCATCTTTATTGGAAGAGGATTGAATTGTTTCTGGTTGCGAATTTTCAGTTTTAGTCTCAGACGTTGTCTCAACTTCCTTTTCCTCAACATTGGATTCTTCTTTGTCAGGTCTTTTCAAAGTTGTATTCTTCTTAGTACCTCTGGCATTTGCTTTAGACTTTGGCTTCCTTTTTGCGGTCGTTGTCTTTTGTGGTACACGCCTATACCCAGACCAAATCCATGCTCTCTTTATTATAAATCTAGGATAACAAAAAATAGGAATGGCAGTGAAAAATAAGAGCCCTGTAATAATAGCAAAACCAAGCCACCAAGCACCTATCCAATCAAGTCCACTTTTAAGATTTTCATTTATCTCACCAAAACCAAAGCCCAGTAAAGCACCAATAGATTGACCAAAAAATTTCATACTTATTAATATTCCTGAAGCAAAAGTAGACATTACAGGATTTTTATGATTTCATATTTGATATTCAACCTATAAACAGAATATATGTATATAGTATAATACCTATAAAATGTGTCGATTTAGTTAAATTATCACAGTTGTCATCTATATACATTAAACCAAGAATTGTCCAAAGAGTTTGTCCGCATCCTATCAAAAATTGTCCAAGACTGAGTAATGATACGAAACGACTGCCTCGTTCAAACTTTTTTACAATATCACATTGCGAATAATATTTTCTAGTCCCAGTACAAATCGCAGCATCCCCGTGCAAAGCTGTCATATTTGATGGATCAAAGTTATCATATTGAACTTGTGGAACGAAACAAAGTAGCCCAACAATAGTAATGCAAACTCCTATTCCAATAACTTTTGGCCGGTGCAAATTATTACCATAGTACCCTGCAAAAATCACACAACATGCCAGGCCAACGTCAGATAGACCATTCAAGAAAAATGAATAACGATCATCGAAGGCGAACCTCCTTTGCAGATCAATAACCGCCCGTTTCGTATAAGACTCAATAAATCCAGTTGAGAAGAATAACAAACTCATCAAAATCAGGAAGCTTTGTATATTCGTCCATTTACTAGTTGAGCTTTTTTTAGAGGGCTGCACTTTACTTGGTTCCATTTTCCTTCGAAACGGTTGAACGATTTACCAAGAGGGCCTCCCTTATTACGCCATCTAGCGGCATAGACAATAAAATTTGCGTTAACGTCATTCCCAAAAAAAAAACTATTTTTGCATGTAAATATACTAAAGAATTTGAAATATTCATAAAAAAAATGTATGCAAATACGAACAAAAACGTCATTAAACAATTCATAAGGAAAATGTTATTATTATTTAAAAACTCATTATCAAGGTGGAAAATATTGTTAATGTTTGTAATGAGGTGGCAAGAATCGGATAGGCCTACAAATCTATTCGTGCTTCCTAGAATAAAGGAACTCGTTCTATTTTCAATATAGAAGTAAACGTTAGCGGCCTAAAAGTATTGGATCTTCTTCGATTATTTTAATGAAAGTTGTCAGCTGCAAAAGGAGAGCATTAACGCGCAGGCGCGTAAATATCTTCTTTTGTTCTTGATATTGTTTAAAAATAATGTATCTTTTCTTTTCATCTAACGAATATTCACATTATCTTATCTCTTTCAATTTATAACAAATATTTAAATTATATACCTCATTGTATGCATGTTAACTTTACCTTGACCACTGATTCGAAATAATAACAAATGTTATCGATTAATAGACAATTCTTACGTGGAATTTAGAGGATTTGTGTATTGACATATTTTCAATAAAAATCTATAAGTTCTAGTTGATTAGATATTATAAGTTTATCGGTAGACTTATACGTTAGTACGCTCCTACTTTTGGGTCTGCGATAAGAGGGAGGAAATACCATCGTTTAATCTTTTAGAGGTGTACATTTTCATTACGAGTGAAAGGAAAATGAAACGATTTAAAGGGGCGTACGAAGAACTTTGTTATAAAGGAACCTTTGAACATTGATAAATATAGACTAGACTGATAGTCTTAAAAAAACGAGTATTATTAGAAACGTTATAAAATACTAAATTACGTAAATGTGGAAGGAAAAGGTTAAATGTTCTATATTTATTCTATTTTCGTTGTTTAATTGCTCCTAATATAATATGTAAGAAAGACACATCTATGTTAATTTTTGACACTATTTTCAATTTTTATTTCCATATTCTCATCTGGTTGAACAATTCAAAAAAACGTGCACTATAACGCTAAAGGCGTAAAGAATAATAATAAGTTAAAATAGTTCTTCTAATCGCCTTCTTTTTAAATTCGGCTGTTAAAAAACTGTAGACACTTGATTGATAAATTAAATCTAATTTTGTTGAGATAGAGTCTCTTTAATTGCTTCAAGAAAATCCAAAGTGTACAAGTACTGATCCGGTTTAACGCTGTAATAATAGAGAAAGATTATTAGTTTATTTACTTGCTAAACAATGAAATATTTTCTTTTACTTACTTTTTAATTCCATAAATGCACCCAGCAAGATCCTTCGTCATTTTTCCACTGTCGATTGTATCGACACATGCTTTTTCTAATGCCTGACAGAATCTGGCTAATTCGGGATTACTATCCAAATTTGCTCTGTGCTCCAAGCCTCTTGTCCAAGCAAAAATAGAGGCAACAGGATTAGTACTAGTCGGATTACCTTTTTGGTGTTCTCTATAATGTCTGGTTACAGTTCCATGAGCAGCTTCGCTCTCAATGGTCTTACCATCCGGGCACATGAGAACAGAGGTCATCAGACCAAGACTTCCATATCCTTGGGCAACGATATCACTTTGGACATCGCCATCGTAGTTTTTGCAAGCCCAAACGAATTCACCTTGAGATTTCAAAGCTTGAGCTACCATATCATCAATCAATCGATGTTCATACCAGATTCCTGCGGAATTGAAATCGTTTTCGTATTGTTTTTCAAAGATTTCTTGAAATATGTCTTTGAAACGGCCATCGTAGCGTTTAAGTATAGTGTTTTTAGTTGAAAGGTAGAGGGGCCATTTTTTCTTCAATGCATACTGAAAACAGGAGTTGGCGAATCCTCTAATAGATTCGTCAGTGTTGTACATTCCCATACCAACACCACCTCCATCTCTGAAGTTGAATACTTCGTATCTCTCCTCTTTGCCTCCAGATGACGGAGTAAAGACAAGTTCAAACTTTCCAGGTTGTGTAATAACTAAGTCTGTTGCCTTATATTGATCTCCAAATGCGTGACGCCCAATTGTAATTGCCGAAGTCCATCCAGGCACAAGTCGAGGTATAGATTTGCAAATAATGGGCTCTCTGAAAACGGTTCCACCAAGAATATTTCGGATGGTACCATTTGGAGAGAGCCACATTTTCTTCAATTTAAACTCTTCCACTCTTTGCTCATCCGGGGTAATTGTAGCGCACTTTATACCAACGTTATACTTTTGTATAGCATGAGCAGCATCAATAGTGACCTTGAAAATTCAAAAGTTAACAATAAAAGAACTTTGCTCGTACAAAAATAATTCAAAAAAATATTTTTAAATAGCAGTCCCCGCCCTTTTTCCCTAATGGATTCTATATTTATATATTCACCTGATCATTAGTTTGATCTCTGTATGGTAGACCTAAATCATAATATTTAACGTCTACGTCAAGGTAAGGGAAAATTAATTGCTCTTTTATTTTCTCCCATATTATTCTTGTCATTTCATCTCCATCTAAATCGACAACGGGATTTTTGACCTTGATTCGTCTCTCCGTTGAAACTAGAAAACGACCATATATATAAAAAACATATCAATTAAGCAAATAAAAAGTTATATTTCAAAGATTTACTGAATCGATAGCATTCATTTGCACTTGAATTTTACAGTTACATTATTTTTTTATCGTAATAAAATTATCTATGTATGTAAATAAACATTTGGTATGTGGCATACGGGGCCGCTCTCCGGTAAGAAAAGGGAAAAGAATTTGGAGTATTTCTACTTACATTGACTCTTTTGCAAACTATTGCAGCCGATTGAGGCATAAACATGAGCATTCTTAGGTGCCGATCTAGCTAAACGAGCTGCAAATTTTCCAATTGAAGACGCCATCCGCCTAGTTCGAAATGCTGTAGAAAGCTTCAAGCGCAAATGGTTGAGATATTTGGCTCATGAAATATCTGGGTGTCGGCATTTAAAAAGAAATTTTTCCTCTTAACTAGGATTTTAAATTCGAGAAATAGGCGAAAATTTTTTTTATAGCATGTATTTTAACATTTATTTCATTATATTTTAATTATTTATGTGAAAAACTTGAAACATTTATTTTCTATAAGTCGTCCACCCCTATTTTTGTTTGGAAAATACCTTTAATAGAATGTTCCGTTGCGAAATTTCTTGGTAACAACAAGAACCAATCACCGAATTTGTTTTTGTCATTATACATGCAAAGCAGATTGGTAGGAGAGACGTGATTGGATAGAAAACTAGGAACTCCTTCGCGCAAATGGTGGCGAATGGACGTCTTTCAACGATTGCCGGAAGTTTATTGAGTTGTAAGTTTGAAGTTGATCATATAATAGCACTGCAGAGGATGCAAATGACTTAGTTTGACAATTAAAAGTATGAGACGCATTCTGAATGTTCTGAACAGAATTCTAACATATGAAAATTATCAATGATATTGTCTACGTGAGATCATTTTCACTTAGACCAGTCTGTGTCTAAAGATACGTGTTGGTGTATTTGGCGCTGCTTAGTTCAAATTGCATAAATAAATTTTATTGTGTTTTTCTCGAAACAGTAATCTTATGATATGAGTTAACTAGATCATTTTTTCGCAGGTTCTCGATAAGAAAAAATTAAAATGTTTCGATTACAAGTAAGCTAAAATTAGCTTAACCTTACAAAAATAACAAAAAACAAATATTATTTAGAGTGCAGCCAGACCATACTGCAAGCTAAGAAGAGGATTTCATACAACCATAAGACTAAAATGTAAAGTTGAGAAGGGAACTAGTTTTTCAAACTTAACAATCGGGGTTCCAAAAGAAACGTTCCTCAAAGAACGTCGTGTAGCTCTTGTCCCTGCCACAGTTGCTACATTAACCAAAAAAGGTTTCAATGTTAGCGTTGAAGAGAATGCTGGTGCTGAAGCCAAATTTTCCAACGACGACTACGCCTCAGCCGGTGCCAAAATTACTTCTGCAAAAGAGGCATTTCAAACAGACATAACTCTAAAAGTACGAGCCCCGTTAGCGAATGAGGTTTCGTTATTTCGCGACAATGGAATACTTTATTCATTTCTCTATCCAGCTCAAAATCAAGAGTTAATATCAGAGCTAGCAAAAAAAAACTTAACAGTATTTGGAATGGATTGCGTTCCAAGAATTTCCAGGGCCCAAGTTTTCGATGCATTATCATCCATGGCCAATATTGCAGGGTTAATAATAGCCTTCTTCAAAATAGTAAAATTCATTACAATTACTTTTTTCAACTTTTAGTTACAAAGCAGTTATTGAAGCAGCTGGTGAATTTGGTCGATTTTTCACCGGTCAAATAACAGCAGCCGGTAAAGTTCCTCCAGCCAAAGTCTTAGTTATTGGAGGAGGTGTGGCAGGTTTAGCTGCTATTGGAACAGCAAAAAATATGGGCGCAGTAGTAAGAGCTTTTGACACTCGTGAAGCTGTTCGGGAACAGGTGCAGTCAATGGGAGCAGAGTTTTTAGAACTCAATTTCAAAGTAAGAAGTAATAATATAAAATTAATCTCTTTAAATAAGTTTCCGTCTCATATAGGAATCAGGTGAGGGCACTGGAGGATACGCAAAGGAAATGTCAAAGGAGTTTATCGAAGCTGAAATGGCTTTGTTTGCTAAGCAGGCGAAAGAAGTTGATATAATTATTACAACCGCTCTTATTCCTGGTAAACCTGCACCGAAGTTAATTAAAAAGGTTTCTTATACAACATTCACCGAGAGATAAATATTTCAATTACTATCAATGATATTTTTTATTAAAAGGAAATGATTGAATCGATGAAACCTGGTTCTGTTGTCGTTGATTTAGCAGCAGAAGCCGGTGGCAACATAGAAACAACTAGACCTGGTGAAACATACACTTATAAGGATGTCGTTCATATTGGCTATACAGATATGCCCTCTCGATTACCATCAACTTCATCAACCCTATACAGTAATAATATCAGCAAATTATTACTTTCAATGACTGAGAACGACAGATATTTTATTGATATAAAAGATGACGTAGTAAGAGGATCAATCGTTTTAGATAAGGTAGATGTCTCTCGTCATATAATTTATTGTCTTAAGTCATAAAAGTTTTATTATAATTCAGGGTGAATTGACTTGGCCCCCACCAGCTATAAAGGATCCGTCACCTCCTCAAGCTGTCAAAGTTCACGTTGAAGCTGAAAAAGAGATTGCACCAATTAATTACTTTAAAAATACTATGAATAGTGCGCTAATGTACACCGGAGGCTTAAGCACGGCTCTTGGTAAACAATTTTTAATAACTGGGAGTTAAATAGTTTGCTATTAATTTCATGGTTGTAAACAGCACTTGGATACGTAGCACCTAACGCAGCTTTTAGCTCTATGATGACAACTTTTGGTCTTTCCGGAATTGTGGGTTATCATACGGTTTGGGGAGTTACACCCGCTCTCCATTCACCTCTTATGAGTGTAACGAACGCGATTTCGGGAATAACCGCAGTGGGTGGTTTGTGGCTAATGGGCGGTGGTAAGAGATCAGTGACATAGAACTAGATTTCCTCCAATGTGTTCAATTTTTTTTATCCAGGCCTCGTACCGTCAACGACCGCTCAGGCAATGGCTGCTAGTGCCGCCTTTATATCCTCAATAAATATAGGAGGTGGTTTCCTTGTGACCCAAAGGATGTTAGACATGTTCAAGAGACCTACAGATCCTCCAGAATACAACTACTTGTATGCCATCCCAGGAGCAGTATTTTTAGCCGGCTACGGTGGAACAGTCTACCTAACAGATTTGCCTGATGTTCACCAGATGGCTTACCTAGCTGCATCACTATGTTGTGTAGGAGCCTTGACAGGCTTAAGCTCCCAAAAAACAGCTCGTTTGGGTAATGCTTTAGGTATAATTGGGGTAACATCCGGTGTTGCCGCAACTTTAGGCATTCTGAAACCATCTCCTGAGTTATTAACTCAAATGGCCTTAACAATGGGAGTAGGAGGGGCAATTGGTGTAATAATTTCAAAGAGAATGGAAGTAACAGATCTGCCTCAAATGGTTGCTTTGTTTCATTCTTTGGTTGGGGCAGCAGCAGTTATTACATGCATGGCGAATTTTATGGTAGAATTTCCACATTTAGCTGACAATCCAGCCTTAAACATGTTGAAGACGGTTATGTTTTTGGGAACTTACATTGGAGGAGTAACATTCACTGGTTCTCTAATCGCTTTTGGAAAGCTTCAAGGATTGCTTAAATCCGATCCTCTACTCCTTCCCGGTAGACACGCCATGAATGCAGCCCTAATGGCTACTAATATTGGTGCCATGGGTTATTTCTTGGCAAACGACACATTCGGAAGTGGTATGGGCATGCTACTAGCAACTGCCGGTCTATCAAGCGTTATGGGTGTTACTCTCACATCAGCAATCGGCGGAGCTGATATGCCAGTTGTCATCACTGTCCTTAATTCCTATTCTGGATGGGCTTTGTGTGCCGAAGGTTTTATGTTGAACAATAGTTTGATGACAGTCGTTGGAGCTTTAATTGGCTCATCCGGTGCAATTCTATCCTATATCATGTGCAAGGCTATGAACCGTTCTCTTCCAAATGTTATTTTAGGTGGTTACGGAACAAGCTCCTATGCCGGTGGAAAAGCTATGGAAATAACTGGAACTCACTCGGAAATAAACATTGATCAGACTGTTGATCTTATTGATGAAGCTCAAAATATAATGATTGTTCCCGGTTATGGTCTTTGTGTAGCTAAGGCTCAATATCCCATTGCTGAAATGGTTGATGCTCTTCGAAAGAGAGGAAAGACTGTTCGTTTTGGTATACATCCTGTCGCTGGTAGAATGCCAGGACAATTGAACGTGCTGTTGGCAGAGGCTGGTGTGCCTTATGATATAGTTCATGAAATGGAGGAAATTAATGACGACATGCCTGAAGTTGACTTGACACTTGTAATTGGAGCTAATGACACCGTTAATTCGGCTGCCGAGGAAGATCCCAATTCTATTATTGCTGGTATGCCAGTTATTCGAGTTTGGTTGAGTAAACAGGTTAGTTAATTGAAATTCTGTAAGGTGGAAATACTGAATTTTAACAAATTAACAACAGGTTGTCGTCATGAAACGTACACTTGGCGTTGGCTATGCAGCGGTTGATAATCCAATTTTCTTTAAAGAAAATACATCTATGTTACTTGGAGATGCGAAGAAAACTTGCGACGGTTTACTTCAACAGATCCGAAGCAAATCTGATTCTTAGAAAGATTAATAGTTTTAGATGAACTTTATTCCCTTTTTAGGGTGTTTAGCGTTTGCAGAGCTAATTAAAATATGAACTGTTTTAAACAGCACTATATTTTGTTTGGAACATATTACAAATCGAATCCAAAATGTACACATCATATTTGTCGTAATTTTAGTAATTAACACCAGATGGCGCTGGTAGGAATCAAAGAGCGCATCTTGAAGATGCTTAAAACTGCACCTTCAGATTTTTTCTTTTTAATGTTTTCCAATTCGATTTACGATATTTTACATTTAAAAAAATAGCATACAAAAAAAATGAAATTCTAGATATAACATTTATCTTTCTTTTGATCTCTGACAATACCCGTATAGCCCTCATAATTTTAGTATGAATTACATGGGTAATATGTATTGGGTTTAATAAAAAAAAAATTATAAAAATATGTTTAATCGGGAAGAAAGTTCAACCGATTCTAAAATCCGCACGCGTTGTAGCTATGGAAACGCGTCTCTTGCGTCAAGTTTTTTTTAGATGTAGTATAGCTTGTTGCAGTTTGTATAAAATGACACCAATTGGTATTAATCGGTAAAAAAGTAGTATTGTTTGTCCAACCGTAGTTGTTTAAAGTTGAATCATCTAAGGCCTAAAAATGAACAGATGCGTTTTGGATAAATGTTTTAATAAAATTAACAAGCACGTGATCAGCTCTCGTCAAAACAGTTCCAAGTGAAACAATAAACACTGAATGAATTATTTAAAAGTAAATTCAACACATTATATAATCGTTAGGAAGTATTTCAGATTCTAAACGAATAGTTTTAATTCTTAAACAATGAAAATAGCATTAGATGACCTTATGAATATTAATAAGTAGGGGGGGAAACAAGCGTTTGATGCAGCGCGCCAGATTGTCGAACATCTTGCAACGTTACGGATTGTAGTCTATCTGTTGTAGAGGGTTTGGTCAGTAGCGGATATTTTAAATTACACATAATTTGTAAATATTTTTGGAATTTAATGAGTTTTCTTCAAAAACTTCTTGTATTATGGATCGTATGTGAATCAAAGTTGAATTAATAGTATAATATATCTCATTATCGCTCAATAGAGAATATTTTAACAAATAAATTTAACTAGTGGAAAAATGATTCAACCCGAAATAGACATAAGTAGAGCAGTTATTAGACGTCCTTTGTGTGTTAGCGATGCTCCTCATGAAAAAAATTCGAAAGAACAATTTATTAATCGAATTCATAAGATCAAGGAAAAATCTCAAGAAGTTATAACGGCGAAGTGGTGGAAGAAAAAAATTCTGAGTACTTTCCCGTTTATTGGTATTTTTGGACAGTACAGTTTAAGGGAAGATTTAGTCGGTGATGTTGCTTCCGGTTTAACTGTTGGAATTATGAATATACCACAGGGTTTGTATTAAGTTTTAAGTATCATCTCATTTTCTTCTATAAAATCTCTTACAATACAAAAAACGGTTCCTTATCAGGCTATTCGCAGGCCTAGAAAACCGAAACGGTTTACGAGCACGAAACGCCTGTGCGTCGTTTCCTCTTGCGTGAGGCATCTATTATACGCCTTCATTTAGTTGGCTGTTTATAATCATTTATATATTTTTTCTGCTTTTTTTTCTCCCATCACAGGAATGGCGTATGCTTTTCTTGCATCACTTGGTCCAGTATATGGACTCTATGTTTCATTCTTTCCAATCATTGTTTACTTTTTTTTTGGAACTTCAAAACACATCGCGATAGGAACTGCTTCCATTCCTTCACTTCTTATAGGATCTATTGTTGAAAGAGATCTTGCTGAACGTTTTCAACCACCAATTAATACAACAAGTACCTCTTTAGAGGATTCAGAAATGCAGTATAAAATACAAATTGCTGTTGCTATGACATTGATGGCCGGAATTTTTCAGGTTGAATGACCAAAACTGATAAATTTATCCCGTCACGCGCTTTAATTATTCTTTAGAACCATTTTTTGCTTATTCACTTTTGTCAACAGATAATAATGAGTTTCCTTCGCTTGGGCGGTGTAACCGTTCTCCTCTCTCCGGCCTTGGTCAGCGGATTTACAACAGGAGCAGCAGTTCACGTTTTAACGAGTCAAGTCAAGTTTCTATTTGACATTCGAATTCCTCGGCATTCCGGTTCCTTGAACATTATCTACGTGAGTAAGCGCTACCATTCAACCATGTAAAATAACTTTTTTTTTCTTTCCCTTTTGTCCACTTCAGACTTACATTGACATTATAAAGAAAATTCCAGAAACAAACATCTGCGCCATAATTATCTCAATTATTTGCATTGTTATCCTTACCATATTTAAAGAAGTCATTAACCCCAAGTTTAAAGCTAAATTACGAATGCCATTTCCTATAGAGTTACTACTGGTAAAGAATTGAGAATCGAATATATTCGCTTAATTACATATTCTCTTCTCATAAAGTACTTTGTTATTTCTCCTTTTTTATGTTTTTTTGCAGGTAATTATTGCTACTCTTGCATCGCACTATGGTGGTCTTCCAAGTAAATACTCTGTGACTACTGTGGGAAAAATTCCAGCTGGTTTCAGTACCCCGACCTTACCCAAAGCATCATTTATTCCTCATCTTATAGCAGATGCATTTACATTATCCGTTATCTCCTTTACTATAACTTTATCTCTGGCAAAGATATTCGCCCAGCGTCATGATTACAACGTTGATCCGAATCAAGTGAGTAGGAAATTGTTTACTGCGAAGACAACGGAGACGTTGATCGATATTTAGACGCCTTAAGAATGACGTCGCTGTAGATCGAATACAAAGACCGGCATTCCTAATGAGCTTTTCTCTTACTCTCTGTCACTGTCGCTCCAATGTTTTATTTTAACTATGAGAGTAATCAAATTCCCTTATTTTTAGCTACTTTTCTTTCTGTTTTTATTCGTGTATACCTTTAAGCTCCAATTCGTTAACAGGAACTTCTAGCATTAGGTTGGAGTAATACGATATCTTCCTTCTTTAATTGCTATGCTTGCTGCGCTTCCTTGTCGAGGAGTAGTGTTCAAGAATCAGTGGGTGGAAAGACACAGGTGAACCATACATAATAGTCATTAATAAGTCAACAAAGATATACTAAAATATTAATACACATCCTTATAGCTTGCTGGTTTGTTCTCGTGTGCATTAATTCTAATAGTCCTACTAGCCGCTGGTCCACTTTTTCAGCCATTACCAAAAGTATGCAATGATATATTCGAATACTAATCGTTTATTAATTAATAACAAAAATTAATTATGTTTATGTCTTTCAAATTTACCTTTTATTTCTTTCTATCAAGTGTGTTCTCGCATCCATCATAGTCGTTGCTATCAAGAGCCTATTCAGTCAATTTAAAGAACTAAAGCCTCTGTGGAAGACCTGCAAATACGACTTTGTAATTTGTTTTATTTTTATTAATCCTTGCCATTTCCGTTTTTCAATCTATAGTCTTTTTTTTTCTATTCTTTCGTGAAATTAATTTTTCTTTTTTTTACTCTTATTTCCACATACTCAACGAATAGTTGGTTTGGATTGTGGCCTTTGTCGGAGTCGTTATCTTGGACGTGGACATTGGTTTAGGTTTAGGAGTCATGTTCTCCCTACTAACAGTCGCATTTCGGTCTCATTATTCAAAAGTTCGAATTTTGGGAGTTGTTCCTGGCTCGGAATTGTATACAGATTTTAATGATACAAAAACTGTAGAAGAACTTCCAGGATTAAAGATATTGAAATTAGAGAATCCGTTAAATCATATAAGCAGCCAACCATTTAAAAGTAGAGTTTATCATTTATCTGGAATAAACCCGGAAAAAAAGAAGAAAGAAGTATTAAGGAAACCGACAGCGTCAACTACGGATGATAAACAGGTAATAAATCAACATTAATTCTATGTTGGTAATTAATCAGGATTTTCGAAGGATTCTATCACAGCGGAACTAGCTGAGAATGGTTTATCAGAGGCGGATGCACTGCACAGAAATAGCTTAAAAACAATTATTTTCGATTGTTCCGCAATTGCACACATGGATTCTGCCGGTCTTCATTGTCTCCTAAATGTAAGTAACCTATTTCATTAGAACAGAAAAACCACTTAAGACAATAAAACACATTTACATATCCGATTCATTTTCGTTTAGTTAATGAATGATTACAAAGCCGTCGATATAACCGTTTTGTTGGCTTGTTGCACAAGTACGTTTGATTATGATTAATATGTATTTTTTAATTGTAACAAATATGATCATATGTTTACAAGGTCCGACTAGAAACATGCTGCGAACTGTTGAATCTCTATGGGATGACTGGCGACATCTGGTATTTAATACTGTACACGATGCCGTTTTGTTTCATTATTATGGGAGAGAAACTGAAAAGTTGGAAGTTCACGTTCGATCAAGCAATACAAATGTGTAGGCGAACACATTTATATCTATTTTTCTTAGAAAAAGATAGTGAATCTCTTCAAGCCCCCCCCCCCCCCCCACTCCTCACACCCTTATTCTTCTTTCCCTTTTCTCTAATGTACATTTCAAACAAAAATAATTGAATGTTTTCCTTCTACCCTTCTATATTTTGTACATATTTCTTTCAGGTAAACTTATGAAAGTTGCATCCCTAATATATCTATATAAGTATAGATATACCTAGATATAATTAGCATATTCTAGCGTAATATTCAAAAAGAATTCCATACTTATCTATTACTTTTTATTTTTGTTATGATAAAATATTTTGACTTTCAAAGAATATTTTATTATCAAAGTTGTTAGGATTAAAAAAAACAAAAAGTAGTTTTCGTAGAAACTAATGCTTCTTAATTATTCGAAGAAAAGAAAACAAAAGTATTCGATAGCAGACGACGCTAATAATTATATATACATATAAATTTATATAAATATATAAAATAAGAACGTCTTTTTTGTTACAGAATTAATCCTTCTTAAAAACTGTTGAGAAGCTTTTTTCTATAATAAAAAAAGAGAACGAAATTCCAGAGATATCTTAAGAAAGTTAGAAATTTTACATACTGTAAACTATAAAAACAATTTGAGATGGATTTTATCTATCTAATCTATTTCGCAGTGGTTACAAACCTATCAAAATCATAGATTAAACTAAAAGAACTTAGTTATCAGTAGATATTGGATATGCATGAAGAATTATTTTGTATTATTATTAAAATTTTAAGGTGTCAACTTTCATAAGACCTGGATTATATTTGTAGTTCTATCTATGTGGTATATATATTATATATATAAGGATATATATATATATATATAAGATACTTCGTTTTTTTCAGAAGTGACATGCAAACTTGAAGCACAATGAATTGTTGATTTTAGGTATGATTCATATAGTGATACAATAGTATTCCTGCATGACCGTTCTGCATTAGGATTAGTTTAATAGGAATTTTGTTGTTATATACAGTATCTAATTCAGAAAATGCTTTGTTAAGTGAAAAAAAAATAATAGGTCAAGGTATATAGATTTTATTTCAGAACGGATTAAAATTGCCGTTTTGTTTTATTTTCTTTTTTTTATGTTTTAATTTTTTCTTTTTTGCTTGTTTTACAAAATACTAAAATAGGTAATAAATAGAGCAAACAAAAAAAAAAGAGAGAGAGAGAGAATGAAATGCATAACAATTCACCAAAAAAATTTAGTGTTAGCAAAATTATCTTTCACAAAAGTTGCCCAATTATCCGTACTCAATCTTCGACAATGAAGTTTCTCTGTTGCGTGCCGGAGTACAGCGAACCATTTGCTGTTATGTAAAAAGAAAAATAAGAAATATCGTAAATTGTTATTCAATATTAAATTATCGTATGGAAATTTTTCTCCCGAAAAATTGTTGTTTACCTCGAGTGCACAATACGACCAACTAACTTCACGTCATTTTCAAAAGCTTTGCATAAGCGTTTCTGTTTTGTTGCGCATTCAAATATGATATTCTTCAGTCTTTTTTTCATGTGTGAATGCATGCATGGTCCTTTCCAGCTGGAAAGCTGCGATGCTTTTTTAGTAGTGCACGATTTCGTTGTCGTAAGCCAGTTGTTTACCTATTTACGAATTAAAAATAATATGCAAATAAGCTGTGTTCTTCGGAAAAATAAAGTTGATAATCTATTTTTAGAGTTATTTTCCTTTATTTTTACTACAAGTACATACCAGTTTTGAAGTCGAATGACTATGGTCGAAGATCTCATTAAATAATCTTATGCCACAATTGCCCCTGCGGTCATTCCTAGGTCGAACTTTTTTGTACCAAGAGAAAGAAGTTGAAAGATTATCGGAAAAGAAAAAACGAAAGAAGATAAATGATAAATTAGATAAATAGGATCAAACAAGTTACTTACTTTTAGCTAAGGATTTAGTTTTTCTCCCATCAATAGACGCTACTATAAGGGCGGCGAAAACTAAAGCAGAAGCTATAGCTTTACCGGTATCCATAGCCGAATTCAAACGCATTAAAAAATGGCCAGACGAATCAGCGACAAGGCTAAAGATCGAATCACGTGTATCCCGAATGATCTTGTAGTAAACAACTCTGAACGGAGCTTAGGTAAAAAGGGCAACTAATAAATTTCCATATCAACTACACGTTTTAACACGTTTGTCTTCCTAGAATCTTTAGAAAATTGGTTGTTTACTTTTATATTTACAAAATGCCTATTAGTAATGTACTTCTTCAAGTTCATATTTCGTAGATAGCTTGATCCTATCAGCCAGGGCAGTGTCATGTTTACTATAATTAATACTTGATTACTCCCTTTATTATTCAAAGCAGGGGATTTAAAGTTCATTAATCATTTAAAGACTGGTGAAAAGAGTGCGCTGTAAACAGAGCAAAAAAGTGTGGCTGTACACTTAAGATTTGTACTTTCAAACTTCGTTTATTTTTTGCACTGATTTCCCTTTTATAACAATAGTTGACTTAAACCGAGAATAGAGGCTGTCGTTGAACTTTCATTGCGATTTAGAAAATGAAGAATTATAATCTGAATTGTAATTTGCGTGGGTTTAAACAAAATACATAATTTGTCAATTAAAATCTTAGCTTGAAGCTTTTATTGGTAGTGACATATAACAAAATAAATAATTTAATCAACTTTTTGAAAATGTAGCGAATAAACCTAAAGAATTCCAATTGTTATTTTTGTAAACAGGTCGATAGTTCTTTCCTAATTTCTTCAATCATGTTTTCTCTTGGGACTGCACGCTGTGAAAAGACACAGATTTAAGCTAAATATAGATTAAAAAATCGGATGTTACAGACCTCCTCCCTGGTCGAAACGTTTCGCAACTTAACAATTTTCTGCTCTAACTCTGACTGTCCGATAATTACACAAAGTGGAATTCCATTTTCTTCACAGTATTGAAATTGATTTAATAATTTCGGATTCTTCTTGTAAGATTGCTCAGTTTTAATATCAGCATCCCATAATAAAGTGCATAGTTCCATTCGCTGATCTAATAAATTCTTTTGGGCAGCAGCAACAAATACCTCAGTTTCAGTTGTTCGAACACTCAACTTCTCCCTTTTTGCCTTGGCCTCTAATATAGAGAAAATTCTCTCAACTCCAATCGACAATCCTACACAAGGAACAGTTTTTTGCTTAGCAGCAAACATTCCTACAAGATTATCGTATCGACCGCCTCCGCATACGCTACCAACACCAACAACTTCGCTGTCAGAAGATTCATTAACTTTTGTACCCAACAAGACAGCTTCATAAATAACGCCAGTATAATAATCAAGCCCCCTAGCTAAGCTCAAATCGAAAGAAACACGATCCTCCATGCCAAATAGTTGGCAATATTTCAATAATAATTTCATATCTTTTAGACCCTCAACCGTTCTTTTATCTCCCATGAGACGCTCGTCCGCTTCTAGTTTTGAGATAAGATCTGCACCTCCTTTTAGAGAAACGTATTCACCAATAAGATCGGCAACTTGGGGATCAAGACCTTTTTCTTCGACCATTTCCAAACGTACATCTTCCCAGAACGTCTGAAATCGAAATTATAAAAGTTTTAACATTAAAGGGTTTTTAAAAGTAAAAATGTAAAATACCTTATCTAGCTTATCAACAGCTGAACAAATGGGCCTAAATTTATCCTCGGGTACTCCGCAGGTGGCAAATATACCATCTAAAATTTTTCTATGGTTTACTTTCACAATATAAGGACCAACATCAAGGCCACCCAATATCTCATGGACAATTCTTAAACATTCCGCATCAGGAACCATAGGATCAAATTGACCAGCGATATCGAAATCCTGAAATAAAAACAAGTTTAAACAGTGTTTAATGTTGTTTTTTTGTTCGCTTACGCATTGATAAAATTCTCGATACCGCCCCCTGGTCATAGCTGGATTGTCCCTTCGGTAGACCTTGGCAATATGATATCTTTATAAGAAACAAGTTCATGGTCAGAAAAACACTGGTTTGCATGGTTTATCACTCACCTTTTTATATTATCAATTTTATTCATAGCCACGTATCGGGCAAAAGGCACAGTTAAGTCATAACGAAGAGATAATATTTCTCCTCCCTGATCGGCTAAATCGTATATTAATTTTGAATCTTCTCCATATTTTCCGGTTAGAGTATCTTTTAATTCGAACACAGGAGTGTCTATGGTTTCAGCCCCATGGCGTTTGAAAGTGGAAACAATAACTTGAAAGACTTTTTCCCTCAACGCCATGTCCTTCGGGCTGTAATCACGGGTACCCTATTTGCAAAAACGAAAGAAATATATAAACGAAATCGATGTAGATTCTTTTTTAATCAAATTCACTTTTTTTTTTTTTTTGTAGTTCAATTATATTTTTTTGTTTGATTTTATATATCAAAATATTTACTTTGCCAGTTTTAAGGACGAATTTTTTAGGTCCTTCTCTTTCTTGCAACTCCGACTTAAGTTTCAAGAGCTTTTGAACTTCCTCATTGATCTATTAAAAACACAATAGAAACAATTAATTACATGTTCAATTTTTAAACATAAATGACGAATTACTAAGATAATAGATATACAGTATAAATAAATAAATAAAAATTGAGAAAAAACTTTTGCATTGTCCATTTTTCGATTCTCACCTGAGGGATAGTTCGTCTAGAGAAGAAACGAACACTACGTACGATACTAATCATATTTGTAAAGTCTGTAAGAGAAAAATAACTAAATGGAAAGAAAAATAAGCAATTTTTTTAAAGACAATGCAAAATTTTTTTCTGCTACTCCAGTAAAAATGTCGAACCTTTTGTTTGAAACCACACGGTTTTTGAACACGAAGTAGTTGAATACCTTCTCCTATTTTGACTAGTTCTCTATATAAATTATATTGTTGGTTGAAAATGGCATCATATTGGGCGATATATTCATATTTTTCTTTCTGAATATTCTCAAAACAAGAATTTCGCAGATCTACAACCGGCGCCATCGCTATCCAACTAAGTGAAAACGAACACTTCTACTCCACGTTTTATAGTCCGTATGTTAATTAATTCTAAGAATTTGTTAAAAACTTTTCCTCAAAATTGAGCACTATTAGCAAAATGACAGTATCTCTGTTCGAGTTCGATCAAAAGAATGAAGATAGTAGAAAACGCAACGACTTTTTATCGCATTTAAGATTTCATCATCCATTCTGACAAGCACATGGTGGCGCTCGATATCATTTCTATAGCATGAGCATTATATTATATAGGTCTTTCGACTGATTTAAAGTTGCGTCATGCTCATACGTTAACCTAGTAAAACACGAGTTTGACATATTTTATTTCAGATAAAAACGATTACAAGTCACTTATTGGCTTCACTTGCGAAAAGAAAGTGAGCTTCATGTAAACAATTCCGTATCGCTTACAAAGATAGCAAATTTCTTAAATAAATAAGATAATTTTAAATAAGCGACGACTTTTATTAACAAATCACAGATAAAGAATAATCGTAAAGAATACAAAATTTCTAAATTCTATATATAGACTTATTTAAAATTGGTTTTTATCTCAAATAACATACGTTGTCGAGAGATGGCATCGCTGTAAATTTTTAAAGGAAGCGGTTTAAATTGAAATTAAACATATGCCTGATGCCACAACCGACAAATTGAAGTTATGAAAAACATTAATATTTACTCTTCATGTGTATACAGAATACAAAAAGTAATTATTTAACATTTTTTCTATTTATCTTATTAATTATAAAACTAGCACCTGCTCCAGAGTTAATAACTCTTTTCTTTTAAAATTAAGATACAATTGACTAGCAATGTTATCTACTATTTAATATATCTTTAATCTAGCTTAAAAACTACTACTGAGGATGTTCATGATAAGTGGAACAATTCTTTTTTTTTCATTTCATCCATACACTCACACACACACTCAAAATTCAAAGTTCAATGGTTATAAGGAACATTTCTTGGATTACTGATCGTATCTCTTTCAACAAATGCGGCTATGAGTGATAGGTTCAATTGAAAGAGACGTACTCTAACTGATCTGATGTCCGTGTACGGCTTTTTTAGCATTTATCAAAGTCTCATAATGAAATTACGCTATGGCCTGTAAAAGTAATTTTAAATATTGGACAGCAAAGAAGAGCATACTGATCTGATTTCATTTCGTACAAATGTTAAATTCAATTTCAGTAATTCGATAACTCTTTAAACTTGATTTTTGACAACATAGTTAGAGTATATGTCTATAAGAGAATGATGCAATATGCCGCATGGTTTCAAAAGGTTAGCCATTTATACAGATAGTAGGTGATTTATTGAAAAAATACTCAAACTCAATTAAAGATCATAACATACTTGTTCAATTGGTGCTTTTTCTCCTTTTAATTTTCTTACTAAATTACCCTGTTCAGTAATTCTTTTCTCAAGATCGGTGTCACGTCTAGCATCCGCCATGTTTATCCGGGAAACCTGGCTTACGCAAGTTTTATTCAATGTCAAAATGAAAGAAATTTTATATTTGCTTTTTATAAAAAAAATATTATTCTACTTATTTTTAAGATTTTGATTTAGAAAATCTTTTAAAAAATATTTTTTTTTTATGAACTTCCGTTTTCCTAACTAAGGTCAATTTTCAAGGTCATTTTATTTGCGGCAGTTTCTTCGAATAAACTGGGAATCTGCTTTAACTATTTGGGTATTTAAAGGTTAATGCATATATTTTTAAAGGGCAGATAACATCTTTCGATTAGATGCGAACCTAGCGAATCATTTCACATTAATATTTATTATTTCTCACCTATTCCCGAAATATACACCAATTTTCCGTTTAATTAAGTAATATAAAGAAGGACTACGTTTCTATTTCAGCTACTAGAAAAATATGGCTACAGGTTTATTGTTCAGAGCAGGCACTTCATTACTTAGACCTTGTGCCAGGAGTCTACCTGCCTCCCATCCTGCAACATTCTTCAACTTGGGTACAATACAATCAGTGACCATAAATCGTCTTCAACTAGACAAACAGGAAAAATTAACTTTTGTTGACTACAAGAAAAGGACTTTGTCATCATTATCTCTAAGCTCATTGGTGAAATCATGTCCACCAGCATATCAGCCGTATTTGAATCTAATAAGATTCGATAAACCTATCGGAACTTGGCTGTTATTCCTGCCATGCACCTGGGCAATTGCTCTCTCAACACCGGCAGGCTCGCTGCCTAGTTTATACATGCTGGGCGTATTCGGATTGGGTTCTTTTTTGATGAGATCATCTGGTTGCATAGTAAATGATCTTTGGGATAGGGACTTCGATAGGCAGGTAGAAATGAAAATATTCGGCAGCTGTTTCTTTTTTAAAGTTCTGCATCTAATAGGATCATGACCTTAAAATGCCTTGCAGGTAGCTCGCACTAAAAGTAGACCTTTGGCAAGTGGAGATTTGTCGTCTTTCCAAGCTCTTTGCTTTCTAGGCCTAAACCTCAGCGCTGCACTAGCAATATTACTTTCCTTTAACTTGTATACGTAAGTTTTTAATTTATTTATCTATTCTTTCTTTCCTTTTTATAAAAGATTTTTATTGTTTACAGAATTAAATTGGGATTTCTAGCAATGGTTCCTGTTATTCTATACCCCTTGGCGAAACGGTTTACCTACTGGCCTCAGGCCGTGTTAGGTAGGAAATCATTGAGAGAATTATTAAATAATAATCGTCGTATATAGTATCGATATCTTACTCTTTTCGTTTGTTTAAATTTTAGTGTTAGAAAGCAGGAGCGTTTAAAAAAGTTCATTAGCGTAATATATACAATTTACAGGCTGTACTCTAAACCTGGGCGTACTGATATCTTGGAGCGCCATACACGCTTCACTAACATCTCCCGCCATTCTCCTTTACACGAGCAGTATTCTGTGGACGATGTTTTACGACTCAGTTTATGCGCATCAGGTCAGATCGATAGAGAACCAAAGATGGCGCCTATAATTAAACTTTTTTTAAAAGAAAATAAAAACTAATACTTCAGCTAAAAAATTTCCGTATAAGAAAGTCAAAAATAATCAGACATGAAAATTTCTCTTTAATTTCCGCAGGAGTTACTTTCAATTGGGGATGCATGATGGGATGGTCAGCAACCCACGGAACTTGCCTTTGGTCAGCTGTTTTGCCTTTATACTTTGCAGGATTTTCCTGGACAATTCTTTATGATACAATTTACGCCCATCAGGTTTCATTTCATTTTGCTTTTACAAATTGGCGCCATTTTTGGGAGTAATAGCGGGGGTGTTTTCACCCACGCAACATCCCCCTTATCATTTCTCTTAAATTAATGACAATTATCAAATGTCTAAAATTTCTATTTCTTTTGTATAAATATAAATAGGATAAAGAAGATGATGCTTTAATTGGTGTCAAATCTACGGCCTTATTATTCGGGGATAAGTCGAAGATCTGGCTAACAGGGTTTGCAGGGGTGATGATTAGTGGCTTAGTAGCGACTGGAGTCGTGTGCAATCAGACGTGGCCGTATTTTGCAGGGGTCTGCGCCGTAGGCGCTCATTTGGCATGGCAAGTAAGTGAATAATTTAACGGAAGACGAATGAAAAGCCAAGTGCAATTATTCCCTCTCAGATAGGTACTGTTCGGCTAGACGTTAATGATGATTGTGCAGCGAAATTTCGCTCCAACAAGTCACTCGGCCTTCTGCTATTCGCTTCCATTATGCTAGGCAATTTAATGAAGGAGGAAGAAAAAGCGGACAATTTAGAAGAAACTAAATGATTGTATTGTAATAAATGAGAAAATTGTTTCCTGTTTTTCTTACTACGATTCTGTCAAATAATGATTATGAGGATGTTACTGTAGTAAGTAGAAACACCAGTAACAGACGTTGAAAACGAGGAATAGTGAGGGAAAAGCCAGTCTAGAGTACTTGTCTATTTTGTTCACGTCCTTAACACTTGGCATCTTCTGTCGAAGTTCCTTGGCTCGTTTCTTCAACGTGTTCAATACCTTCTTCTTCTTTTGTGTATCTTTTTGTCCCCGCCGCCTAAGTTGAGTATGTCCACCTCTCATTGAAAAGGTGGGTCTAGGATATGCCATTCGTAGAGAAGGAGGCATACGGCTAGTTTCTGCTGACTCGTAATTGAAAGTTTGCCTATTTCTCAGGCTAAGTATAGGCGACATTCTAACTTGCTGCAATTCGATCGTTTCGTGCTGCTGCTTTTATTATTCTAATTCAGAAATTTCCGATTATAATATTATTTTAACCTACCTGATCGTAATCAGCATTATTTATTTCGTTGTTTTGTAGTTTTTGCTCTTTAAGTCTTTTTGCCTTTCTTTTAGCTCTAGCCCCCCAATAGGTATAATTGACTGCTGCATATTCGAGTAGAGCGGCAAACACGAAAACGAAACACATAACTAGGTAAATGTCGATGGCCTTCACATAAGAAATACGAGGCAAGGACGATCTTGTACCCGTACTGATTGTAGTCATTGTAAGCACAGTTGTTATACCTAACCGGAAAATGGGTTAATTAAATAGTAATAGTATTAATTATCAAGGATGAATGTTACCTAGAGCTACCCTAGCACTAGTTGCCTCATGATTAATCCAAAAGGAGACCCAAGACAACATAACAATGAGTATAGACGGAAGATAGGTTTGGAAAATGAAATAACCAATATTTCTTTGAAGCAGGAAGCTGAGCGACAACCTTTGATAAGTACCTGTCGATCAATTGACCCAATTATCTTAATTATCTTTTGCATAAATAGTTAGTTCATCAAACGCAAATACTTACCAGTATTAAGTTCTTCAACGGTCGATATTGTACGGTGTTTTACGACTGTAAATTGAGGAATTTCTACTTTATCGACGCCTTCAATACTTCCTTTATTATGCCAAACCATGACAACATCTTGCATAGGATATCCGTAACTTTCAATTTCGACCGTGCAGTTTTGAACATCCAATGGATAGTAATGTAAATCCATCATACAGGCCAGAGTGGTCGTAAACCTCATACCATAAGCTATGGAACCATTCCCGTGAAGCCTCACCATCTTATTTTTTTCAGTAACGTCGTGCAGAAAAGATTTTTTATCGTTGGCGAAAAACGTGTCGGGAACCCAAATCTTCTCAGAGAAATCCCCAGTTAAAGTCATACAATCTGAATCATTATTAGAGAAAGCCAATCTGTCATCCTTCCAGTACTGATTCAAGTAAATCGTTATGGTGTAGTCCTACAAAAAAACGATAGAGAAATTGAGTTAATTGCCTAAAAGGCCACAACGTCTCTCATGCCACATTGCATTTGCCAGGCTCAGTTGATTATATCACGCGGCGACGTCGGAAAGAAATAAAACTGACAACAATACGCGCTTGATTGATGGCTGCATTCCATTTCTGACGAATCGATATTCACAAATGCAATCTTTCTACTCACCATATTCACTTCGGAAATGCTATCGAAACTTGCCAACGATAGTTCCATGCCAATATGCAAAGGGCTACCTAAACGCGGAATAGAAACAGATTGTTACTTTCCACACGAAATATTGGCTGCATTCGGAAAGCAAATATTCTAAATCGGTTCGCTCTTATAATCCGTTACGCCGTATTTCATAACTTATTCAATACGTTTAGAAAAAAGCCGATTAAAAATTACTGTAGACGGATAATCTATATATAAATTATTAATTATGAAAGCAAAAAGTATAAAAAAAAAGGGAAATTTTGACGAGAAGAGATATTATTGCTAGTCTTCCCTACAATTCCCTACTTTTTCTACGGCAAAGGGAAAAAAGATATGTAACAAAAACGTATCGATTTTCAATTAATTTTTTGCGGGTTTCTCTTGGCGCGTTCGGTTTATTATCCGTAATTTAAATCAATATATCTTCCAACCTCCGAATTGTGGTCTTAAACGAATGTCGTAACCATCTAGTAGATGGGCTATCGTTTTTGAGACATTATCCAATTGCAGGCCTAGTACTTCGTGCCTGGAAAACAATACGGAAGGAGATTATGACGAGGGTAAGAATCGTTACTTTGAATTTATTACAAGGGATAAGTACATTAGAGTCGATAGGCCTATCGACAGTCGATTTCGACCTTTAATTAGTCGATAGACTCGATTATTGGAATAATTTTTTAAACTTACCTGAAAATAATGTTGAGAAACGTTAAGGAGAAGATGATTATCCGAAACGTTCTTCGAGTCATGGCATTTCATTAATTAGCCTTAATGATTTCATAGTCCAAACCGAACATTGCGTTCACAGACAAACACTCGCAAACTACGCATGCGCACTCTGAGGCAACGTCTGGCCAATCCGCCCTCGTCTCTTAGCAAGTAATCACGTTTTCGCTTATTGGTGCGGGGCGGTTGCAGTTCTGCACCTATTCTGCAATAAGCTGTCTTTGGTACGGAATTAGTTCCAGTAAAATGCTTTAAAGATTCGATTCAAAAAGTGTATTGTTCATTCATGGGTTTCAAATAAAAGGAATATTAAGAACAAACATTAACTTTCATTTGTTCTAACATGTTTATTCACTAAGTTTGCGGCAAATTCCTGCTGCAACTTGTCCTAATACGAACGGTTTGGCCTTTTCAATAAGGTTGATTTCAGGGTATAAACTTCTACCAAGACCCTCCACAATAAACATAGCAATCATGATTGAAGCAAAATTACTTTCCAGTTTAACTTTATGCTTCGTTAAAATTTGAAAAACTTGGCCTAATAAAAGTGAAACATTAACTCTAGTTAAAGTTAATGAGTTTTCTCTAAATTGATTAACTAAAGTTCCTAATTCTTTTCGGAATGCATTTTCGTTCTTGCATTGATGATGCGGTGCGTGCTTCAGCATCAAGTCAGCGACGTGTTCACCCTGTTTTGAATAAATGATAGATCGGTTATTCGAAAAAAAAAAATCTAAAATCTATTTAGAAAAGGAAACAAACTTCGCCTTGAATGATGGATGTAAATACAGCCTTAAAATTGTCTAAATCGTATTCTTCCAAAGACGATGTAATACCAACGTCTAGAAGAACCAATTTAAGAGGCGTCGCAGCAGGTTTTACGTCAGCTACCAGAGTGTCCCCAATATCGACTAACATAACCTTATTTGCTTGTTTATTGCTCAAATAAGCTTCAGCGTTCTGAACTAGAATATTTCCTGGATGAAGGTCACCATGAACAAAATTATCGATGAAAATCTAAAAAAAAAAAAAAAACAATTGAAGTAAAGAAAATCGTTAAAAGCAGGTAAAACTTCAATTTTTTTTTACCATTTTCAATAGAGCCTCTATTCCATAGTTAGCTAAATCCTCTTTTAGATCACAGTCTATCGAATCACTTAAAAAGTTGCTAATCGGTTCACCTTCCTTCCAAGGGAAAATGTATTAAATAATACTAGATATTCTGATAGAAGAATTAATACATACCTCGAAGGTTTCGACCATTACATTCCTTTTACAAAATGGTCGAATAACTCGCGGAAATCGAATATACGGAATGTCCTCGAAGTTTTGAGAAAACTCTTCAAGGCATTTAGCCTCGAACCTTAAATCAATCTGTTTCGTCATCAATTTTGTGAATTCTTCAACGCACTCTTCTATTGCTATCCATTGTAAACTAGGTATAATTTTTCGACATATTCGTGCAAAGTAACTGATTATTTTTAAATCTCTTTGAACACTTCCATAAATGCCTGGATGGAGCACTTTAACAGCAACAGGTATAATCACTGGTTCCGGTTCATCTTCCCCTAATTTTGACTTCAGTAAATCAATTTTTGATCGGAGTTTAACATCCTCGTCTCCTTCATCGTTATCTTCGTCATCATCGTCATCCTCCCGTCTTCCAAAACCTATTAATTCCAAACCATCAGCATAATCTATTTGAGCTTCATCTGACTCGGAGTCAAAGTTGATATCATGTAATATATCCTCGTCAGGGATCATGTTGGCTCTCATATAGGCCTTGTGGCATTGACCTACACAGCCGGAACCCACCGGTACTTTTTCCACGTGAATGAATATTTCCCGCCATTTGGGGCCAAAAGCCGAATGCAACTTCCTTTTCGTGGCTCTCCACGAATGCTTGTAACATTCGTCATGCAATTTCGAGAAGAGGTCGCAAAAGAAATCGGAAAATAAGTCGCGGCGAGTGCTGGCCCATTGGCCGAATTTGATAACAGTTGGTCCTGAAATTTCAACGGCCCGAAGAAATATTTTTAACCAAGTATGTTGTAAAGATTCACTTAATGAGAAAACCGGATATACTATCAACAATGGACCAAATGTTAGACTTAACCTAATCCCTCTCCAAAACAGTTTAATGAAATCGTAAATCTTTATGAAAATATTATCAATTCGTTTCTTAATAGTTTCTTTTGCGAATACTTCTTTTGGAATATTTGCAATAATTTCGTCAGACCGTTCATTGTGTTTACCGCGTCTGAAGGCGAAGGGCAAAAAGGTGAACGATAGTCGTAAGGGCCGAAGGACATGGGATTTCCTAATTAGCTGAACAACCTGAACGTTAGTTTGATTAAATTTGAATTTTAGCCTACTGGCAATTAAAACAGTTCTCCTCAACACAAGACGCATTATCTAAACCAGACTGTTCAGTCAAAGATAACCTTCGTACTATATTATCGCTCAACAGTTGTATTAAATTTCAATACTTCGTCTAAAATAAATAACGATTACCAATGCATAAGTAAAGAATTAGCATAAAATATCCTGTTACTTTTTTAATCCTCATTCAATCTCTCTTATCTAAGTAGAAAAAAAGTTTTACATTTCTTGTAAACAACTAGAACACCGCAAAACCGTTCAACCAGGGGGCGACACAGTCTCGCGTATTTACCTACGCCATTTCCCTCGGCGTCTTGCAGTTGTTTCCTTCGTTTAGTGGCCAAAAATGGCCACTACCGAATATCATCCAGGTCTTACAGCTTCTCCTAACGTTGCACCTTCTTCGGAAGCACTCGACCGTTTAAAAAGAAGACTTGAGGACTATAGAAGACACGGTACAGCCAAACATAACCAATTCGATAATTGGTCGAAGACTCACTACAGTCAAGAACGGGATCACACGTCTACGTTGCATACTAAATGGGTGGATCAACGAAATGCTGCTGCTCAGAGAAAGCCCGTACCAAGGAAAGAGCCTAATAATGATCAAAGAGCTGTTTATTTTAATGTAATTTTTTATTTTCCCGCGTTTATTCATGTTCTTTCATTAAAATCCGTCATCCGAAACAGAAATTGAAAAGAAAATTAGATAATCAGAGCTCGACTCCAGGACAGCCTCAAGTCAAGTCTTCCAATGTGCCATCTTCAAATGCTTCTTCCTCCGTTAGCGTCTCTGTTGTACAGCAAATAAACCCTGGAGAGAAGAATACAATTGAAACTCGGTTAACAATTCACACTGGTGAGAACGCTCCACCAGCGGGTTCACCAGCTTCGGCTCCACCAGTTCCTCCTACCTCTGAATCTCCAAAAAATTACGACATCTGCGAGGGCTTAGAGGACCTGCAAGAACTTCATGAACTCATGAAATCGTTACCGCCAGATTTGCTAAACGATTTTAACCCGGATCCGGAATCATCCGGTCCCCCACCTCCTGCCTACCCTCACGAACAAACGTTCGAACCCAATCCAACCCCCGTTTATAGTTCTGCCAATCAGACGATGTTAACTACGTCGACGGACACCGGTCAAATGTTACCGAATCCTCCTCCAGGCCCGGCGGCTGAGACGCTGAAACAATTAGCGGCACAACACCATTGCAACGAGCCTCCGATGGCACCGACACATCACGATCACCCAGCTTATTCCCAACATTCTTCCCCCCCGGCTCCTCCACCACCTCATTATTATCAACAGCAGCAGCAACAGCAGCAGCAGCAGCAACAACAACAGCAGGCCCAACAGGCTTACGCAGCAGCCCCTCAACAAACGTATTCAACGGCAGTTGCAGCCACTGCTCCTCATCTATCTCAAGAACAAGACATACAACACATGCAGACGCATTCGCATACGCATTTGTCGACGTCACAACAAGTCCACCTGCAAGGTCGCAATATACACATGCAACAGCAAATGGCTATCAGACATCATACAAACCAAATGTATACATCACCCCAGCAGCCACAACAGCCGCCGCAACATGTCTACGAACAACAACATCAACATCAGCAACAACAGCAGGCATATTTTATGCAACAACATCAAGCAATGCGGCACGCGTATTATCAGAAAATGCGCGCTCCTCCCTATCCAACGCCACAAATGCGTTTCGCAAGACCACCGAATGCCATGACTAGAGATTGGCAGAGAACATACATGAGTCAATCGATGAGTATGAGAGCACAAATGCCGCATGAAGCGCGTTTCGACTCCTTTCCCACCGAAGCGGCGTTTATTGACGACCTACTCAGCAGTAAAGTTCCGACTTAGTTGCTTCTATTTTTTATTGTTTTCTTTAAGTAGACTATATAATACTCGAAAAAATTTAACAGTTTTAGTTTATATATTATGTTAAGCTAATACAGTATTAGGCTGTAGATTAACGATATCTACCTGTTATTTTTGTTTTTCTTTTATAAATTGCCGTATTCTGCTGCATGTTATGGCGTGTGCTATAAATAAACAAAGCGTAGTGAGGAATATACAGTGTATGTAGCGTTTTTCGTAGAGGCGAAATCTCTTGGGAATTTCGTAGACAGTGCGCTGATTGAGCAGCGCGGATGTACAGATGACCCTAGGTTGGGCAATCGATAAAACTATTTTCTATTGACTTGGTGCGTCGTTCTTCTCTTTTTTTTCCTTTTTTATTCTCTCAACACTAGACGTCTTCGAAAACCTACTCGGCGCTAATGCGTCGCGAAAATTCGATTCTCGTCGGTGCCAAGAAAAAGATTCTTTTCGACGTTCCAACGATGTTAGGTAAACGGAGGTGACCGGTGTTTTTTCTATACATTTTGCTATCGTTGTTCTTTGACTTCTAGCCCCAAGGAAGAAGTCTGTACCTGTACTCTACATTATCAAAAACGGAAGATACTTGTTATTTTATTGTCAATAACGCACATTGCATACAAACTTATTATGTATGCATTCTCAAATTCATCATTTTACAGACAAATATAATGAATGAAGGCTGCTCGACTTCTTTTTTACAGTATTAGTGGCAGAACTACACAAATTGTCAGTTTCTATAAATAGCGTCTGGTCGCACTTTTCTTTGACGGATCCTTTCCATTTATTCTGGTATCATTCTATATATTATTCATCAACAATCCTACCATTTTATCGTTTTTTTTTTTAAAGTCTTTTATCGACAATCTAACAACGAGCAAATGCTGTCAGCATATTTCCCATTTTACCTCATTTTCCCAATTATGACGACTATTATTGCACCTAGCATACAGTTACCCTTTTCTTATATAGGATTATTAAACTTCAGCTCTCGTTAGGAGAATTTATTACTCTTTCAATACATAGTAGAAAGTGGAGATTCAGAGTATAGTCATTGATGGTGAGCTTTAAATGTAAAAAAAACGAGATAGTCTGCAAGACGAGACTCTCTTGTGATTGCTGAAAGCAGCAAAGAGGATAAGGTTTCTTTGTTGCGACACAAAATGGCTGCCTTCGATTCAGTTTCGTATATGGGCTACAGAGCCTAAGTAAGTTTTTTTATATTCCGTAATCAGATGGATAATATTTATTAGTTATTCAAATACTTCCATCAATAGTTAGTTTTTTGAAGAAAAAATTCCGAACTATTACTGTGTTTAGTTTATACATGTCGACTACTATATCATAGGAAAATTGGAAGAGTTCTAATTCACTCAATATACAAATAGCTACAATATGAAAAAACTTAGAAATGTAGGACGTATTCTGTTGGTGTAAATTTTTTTCGGTACGAATACCAGTAAGTCAACCAGTATGAAATATTTTATGTTAAATTAAAGCGGGTATAAGGCGGTAACGCAATCATCACGCCGAGTATTAATTCAATTTGATATCAACAATTCTTCAATCAAGGATTGCAAAACTGTATTCAGAGTAAGAATACAAATTGAAAACGGTATAGCTCTAACCAAACAAGTCCAATCCCATATCGTCATCATCTGATTCTTCTTCTTCTTCAACCTTCTCTTCTTTCTTAGCCTCAGTTGAGGCAGCAGCTGGAGCTGCGGCTACGACAAACTTCGAGGGATCGGCCAAATATTCTTTAAGCTGTAAAAAAGAAGTCAACGTTAGCGTTGCAAACAATTTAATTTTTACTCAATATCTAAGTTAAAATCAGACAGCCTGTCGCTACATTCGTTTGTGTTTCCTCATAGATAATACGGAAAAACGCTTCATCATCAAATTGTATATGCCCTACAGCGGCATCTAATCCAAGTGGAACTCAAATTCAGAGTTGTAAAGACTCTAATATATTGGTACGCAAGAGTTCCATTTCTATAATGAGAAATACTAAATAAAACAAACCATTTTGGCTTCTTCAAACTCTATGTCAGTTACTGCTGCAAGAGCCATTAAATTCTTGAATCCGTAGATGATTGAATGAGGAACGGAGGCGATTGTGGGATAGTCGATAGCCAAAGATAATGCGGCAACGTTTTGTAAACCACCCATGAATCTATTCATAATTTCCTCAGACGTGATGTCTAACATGGATGGATCGAAAATGGAACCCTCTTCGTAAACTGTGAGCATTTTCAAACCATAAGAGAAGGGAGAAATGTTCAACATGTTTAATAGTGCAGCTTCGCTGGCACCAACTCTCTCATCTAATTTGATCAAATGAACTTCGTTCAAGATTTCAATGGTACCACGGGTGATCTTAGTGGCGATTTGAAGAGCTTGAAAGAAAGATGTTTTTTCTGGACCAAGACCTGTGTTTTGTGCAGGTACAAATACATCTTTTGGGGCAAGTGCTCCTGCTCTTGCAGGGGCAGCTACTTTCTGCTCCAAAATGATGTCACGAATATCAGGCAATGATTCATTAGTGAAAACGAAGCCGATATTTCCCTTGATGTGAGGGAGGAGTCTGAAAATAAAATTTCAATTAGTAGCCGCTTACATAAATAGTAGTCATTAATAAACTGCCTAGTATCAGACTCCATGAAACATGGATTTTTAATCATCTGATCATTACAGCATCAGTGGGTTCTGCCTTTATCAGGCGCTGACACTGCAGATGATTTAAGACGCGAGAGGTATCATCATACACTTAATTATATAGTTGTCTCTATAGTATTGTAATCATTAAAACTACTCTTACGAACCTTTCCAAAGCAGGATTGGATTCCAAATGTCCTCTGATAGCCTTTCTCATCATCGTGTTCTTTCCCATAAGAACCACAGCCTTTCCACGGAGTTTAGTACGAATGGACTGCATCTGTTTTGATCCGACATTGTCGGCTCCAACGATAAAGCATTTTGGAAATTCTTCAAAGAGTTGAATAATACGGGTAAAATAATTAGCCTTCCAAGTGGACTTGTCTTCTTTGACCATCTTTGTGAATCAAAGATTGCCTTACTTAGGTTTAAAGAAATGCCTGTGTAGAAAAGAGGAAGTCTTAGTTTTGCTCTCTTAATTTTATAATTCTATTAGAATTAACTCTGGCGCTTAATTATTCAATTATATAAGTTTTTTCACCCTCAGTGAAATGATATTTAAGGTCTAGTTTGGGAGTATATTGGCTACCATAAAAGACGATCGGCTTCCACGTGTTTAACATGGAGTCGTTAATATCTGCATTATTATATATTTTTTAGAGGTCATTTTCTCATTACTGCGATAAATTACTTAAACTTTAAAGAGGAATGAGAAAATTGTCGGAAAAATGACGTAAATTTGGCATATTTGAGTGATTTTTTTGTTGAGACATGCTACTTACCACGCTATAACCAAACGCAAAAGGACGTCACGTGAGTTCCGGTTCTGAACATTACTTTCGTAAAACTAATTTTATTTATATTACACCATGAAACTACATATTTTAAACAATTTTTTAATATATTACCGGATTTATATAATTAAATGAAAAGATTCGAAAATAATTAAAAAATTTTCTTCCCCAAACAGTAATTAATAATAGTTTAGAGCAAAAATACAACTCCCTGAAAGAAACAGCCACATTTCTAATAATCTAATTAAATATACATGAAATGTAAGACTTGAGTAATAAAGCAAATTAAAAGATCCTTTTTGCAATTCTAAAAGCCTTTCTTTCTTACCATTCTTAACGAATATATATATTTTTCGTATCTTTAGTAATAATTTATAAGGATCGCTAGAAAAAAGATATCTAAAATAAACATAAACTAGAATCTTCTGTTTTTTTTTGTACTGGGAATCTAAAAGAGCATCCTATGCTAAATAGGTTTTCTTTTTCTTCTCGCATAAAAATTGCATTTAATTCGACGCAGTGCTGACAATGTTTGCACAACTTCATTGACAGAACAAAAAAGTACACCATCATGTCTCGAAGGCAAAAAATTCCCCTTGAAATATGTATAGTTTAATTTTCTAATTGTCAAGGTCAATAACCTGCAAATATTCCAGCAACCGAATATCTTCTCTGTATTTCGAGGAACGAAAATATTATAGATGATAAATATGAGACTCTTATGACCAATTATATCTATATAAAAAATTCTGGTTTGTCACAAACACAAGCTTCTGACGACATATGTTGCAGATTGATGAATTTTTGCCTAATATAACCGTATTCTTTACCATTCGATCTCATTTCACTTTGTTCGAACATTTTTTTGTATGCGTTTCAAAGAAAAAGGAAATTGTTCGTAGTGAATCGGTTAAATCCATTTAATAGAATTCTTATTAACAGCACTTTCAATTGGTTCCTTCAACTTTCGTTCATTCGTCATTATGAATAATTAAATTTATTCGAATAGAATTCAATCGAACAAAGTGTAAATTTAAAAATTTAATTATAGTCGAAACAATCTTTGTAAATGAGGCATGCGAAGACACCAGATGGCAGAGGTGTCAATAAATAGATCAAGGAACACTCGAAAAAGACTTTTGAATGTAAGACAATTTCCGTCATGGATTTATGTCAACAGCGTGAAATTACTTTTTTTAGTTACTTGTATTGGCTTTCTTTAACCATAGACTATATCAACTACGCTGCTCTATGCAGTCTATTTTAAAAAAAAATATGCAAAGACCCGTAATCCTTACATTCTGTATTTAGGTTATTCTAACTAAGAGAAAGTGTTATGTTAAAACAGATCAAGAAATTTCGAATGAGCATTGAAATTTAAATGATAAGTTTAAACAGCTGGATTTTATGAAACATTCCGAGAATAGTATGTCTAATTATAATAAAACATAGAAAAGTCTTACATCTTTCTATAACAAAGTAAAAGTATTTGTAATAAAACTTAATTTCTATTTTGAATTCGTATTAAAAGAAATACAAAATTTGTAAACTTTGCCTTTCGTATACATCATATCTCTATTCCACTGTTCATACATTTCTTATCGTGAAGTCATAGTCAAAAATAACTTTATAAAGAATGTAGCGTGTGTGCATAGAATCGCTATATTATTCAGTTATAAATAACAATTACAATAAAAACAAGCAGAAGACCTTAAAGTTCATGGACGCTAATCAGTTTAAAAACAATAAAGTCTTATAATGAGTTTTCTAAATCTTATATTACAAAATATTCATCTTATCTCTCTCTATCTTCAAACGGTTTCTCCTATGAAATTGCTTAGTCCAGCTACGTTAAGAGATCAGGTATTCTCTATCCTACTTTCCTTAATATCGCATTTTTTTCTTTTGGTATTTTCAGTTTATCCCTCCTATTTATTATTTAAAATGGCTTGGAATGATAATAAAACAAATTTTAACTAATTCATTCACCACTGTGAATATAAATGTGTAAACGCTTGTTTCGGTGTTGACTATAATAAAAAACAACGAAAACATGCAAGTTGAAGGTATACGGATCTCATGGAACAGGCTTTTCCTAATAATAACTTATTATATTATATGAAAGTATTGCCTACTAGTAAACGCTTAGTATATACATATATAGTATATGTATAGGTCATATTTTCGTAATATATTAAAAACTTTGGTTGGGTTATTCCAAATTTCCTTAACAATGATTGAACTCTTTCTATGTTTCCTGGTATTTCTCATCTAGACAAATGACGAATGTAAAAAAACACTATGCTTAGCGGATGGAGGATGAATAGAAAACCATCTGGTTACGGATTGTAATAGCCAAAAGATTTAGATATCCTCACTCTAGAGCCATATTAATAATAAAACAGTAATACTTAAGTAAAATTGATTAACTAAATATTCTATTATTAGTATTGAACTATTTTTTTAGTAAGATTTAATATTAAGTTTATATTTAGTCAGTTTGCTACGATAACAATAAAGATATTTGAGAATGTCATCCAAATTTAATAAATTTTTCATTTGTCTCTCGAATATTCTACAAAACAAGTGGATTAATTATTTGAATAAGGTAGATTCACATTTCTTTCAGATGAGGATAAGCTAATCACCCATTAATACAGGAGCACTTACAAGATCACAGAAGCAGCAAATAAAAATTGCATATGGTCTTGTCAAGAGAAAAGGTATAGCGGAATTATAATAAAATACTAAGTAAAATTTTTCAAAATTCAAATTATCCGGAAAGAAAGGTTGATTAACGCTTGTATACATTATGTTCATACCTAATACAACTAATTAATTTTAGTTATATTAATCATTATCGTAATTAAATATATGATTGACTGAAAATCTCACTAGAAAGATGACGAAGGAAGGTTTTTTCTTTCGAACATTCTAAATAATCTTTTGATAGTTTAACAATGAAACAATAATTCCATAATCTGGGTTTAATAAAACTATATATATAAAATAATTTATACAGTATATATGCAAATATATATATATATATATTCTTATTTATTTATTATAGCGAGTATAAATTTTCACTGACACGAATTACCCCTTTTATGCTTCGTTAATAGAGACATTCTGGAAAAAGTCTTTAAGCATGAACAGGCATATTCTTTAGCAACTGAATGAGTTTTTACATGAGCTCTAAGATTTGACCGATCTGCAAAAGCCCTGCCACATTCATTACAGCTAAACGGTTTTTCTCCAGTGTGTGTTCGAATATGACCTTGTAGAAGCCAGGGTCTCGAGAAAGCTTTTTCGCAAAATGGGCACTTACATGGAAGAGTGTGAGTCCTAATATGCATTTTCAAAGCTCCAGCCGAAGAATAAGTCTTTTTACACTGTTTGCATACAAATTCAGGTTTTCCAAAATAAGCATGACAATGAAATTGTTTATGTCTTGACAAGCCGTTGAAGGTAACGTAGAGCTTTCCGCAGCCATCGCATGGATACTTTGTGGAATTTTGCATTGTTGATGATTCTTTAATGGTCTTTAATGCTGTTGGATACATGAGATTGGAAAAAAGTTTTGGATAAGAGAGCAATGACAGTCTTGAAACATTCCAACAAGCTGACCAAAATTCCTGACGAATTCCGGAATAATCTGGATTTTCTTTTCCCATGTTGAAATCTACAGAACATTAATATAGGTTGAGTTGACATGAAGGTTTAATGCTGGTTTAATTTTATTTTAGTCTTTTGGGACGCATTAGTAACTTTTTAAATCAGAAATAGTTTCACTCGATTTAATGGCCTTAAAATAAATCTTACCGTTAAGATTTTCCTCTGTGGATACGACATCAATAATTTCATCGTCTTGTTGTTTCCTCTCATCACTGAGAATTCTCTTAATTAGGAACCCTCCCGACATATTATTGGGATTGTTGTGATAAATTCCCTAAAATGTATTCACTTAAGAGGTCCATATTCGGCCAATCAACTATCGCACTGGGGCAACAATTAACCAATCAGCAAAAGGTACGAATTAAGTGACTGTTTAGTGAATTTCTGGTTTATAGTATCCAAATTGTAGCTACTACTATCTGATAATATGATTTGAATAAAATATTAAAGAGACAATAAGTTTTAAAGTCCTATACACATCTATAATATTTGAGAAAATCTTCTCAAAGACTTTTCTTTCATATATAGGGAAGTTAATAGAAAGTTAAAAGCCCTTGTATCCTTTTCACAAGAGGATAGAAGAAGTGACTAATTGTGACTTGTTCTTATATTTCGATCGTTACGACTATCTTCACCTATAAGTATCAGGTTATTGTGTAGAAAGTGGTATTTCAGCATTTTCAAGTATTACCTTCCTTTCGTAATTTTACAATTACACCTGCCAAATGTTACATTTTAAGATTTTTTATACGTTTATTTCATCAAAGACTAAATAAATGAATAATTTCAATTTGTCTTGTTTACACTTTTAAAAAATAGATAGAAAGGAATCTCTTAGCTCTTTTGATCTTATCTTAATCTTATCTGAGCCGTAAGTGTATCTGAATGTAATTAGATTAATTGACAAACCTTATTGTTAATTAGCCGTTTAATGCTTTAATCCTTAGAATGTTTATCGATTTTTTATTGGATTATCTATATTGAAAATGGCAAAGAATGTTAATTTTACAAATTGAATTAATTACAATCGTTCAAAGAGTGAATAATTACGTAATAGTATAACTGTTTGAAAATAATCTAAAAGACCATTCCTAACAATTAATCCATCGATAAACTGACCTAAAGTTATAGGCTGACATTTAGCTAGCAGTATTTTTTATAATTAAACTATTCTCTGTTTCCCCCTGGCTGATTAAGTACTCAGTTTCGCACTTAAAAAAAAATTTAACATTCACAACGCCACCTATAGACCTTGACCTTTTGCAATTTTTTTCCGGTAATTTCATACGTGGAGTAATTTGAGAAGCTTCGTTGACTTGTTAACTACTAGTTGCTGAAGTCTTTATGTGACAATAAATTGACATACCATTCATTTTTTGTGTTGTTGAGAGGTGTTGCCAACAATTTCGTTATAAATAAAAGATATGGGTAAAGAGAAGAAGAAAAGTCAATGGGGGAAGAATGTAGTTTTATTGATGGTGGTGGCAGTATCAGCTGTAGCCGTCGGTGCTTTCTACAACCTAGGGTCGAGTAATACCTTTACAACAGAAACAAGGAAAATGAGAGAGGTTGTTGAATCATTTGAGCAAACTGTCAAAAAATCAAAACAACAAGCGACAAATGAGAAGAAAGTAGCAGATAGTAAGCTAAAATTCGAACCAGAGAAGGAGAAAATAGAACGAAGTGAAGATATTGGTGTTGATAAACAAAATACCATAAAAAAAGAGTCCGTATCAGTTCAAACTGAAAAAAAGACAGTAAAAGATTCAAAGCCAAATTCTAAAGAAGATCCAATGACAAAGCCAATAAATGTTATAATAACATTTACAAAAGCCGGTTATAATATAAGATTACAACAGAAATTTAGGCTAACTGTCTCATCTCTATTGGAACATTCAAAAGCTTTTGTTAAATTACATATTCTAGGAGATCCTGAGAGTCAAGTTTTAGGTGCTGAAATAATTGAACAGGAATCGAAAAAGACTAAAAACGATAAATTTGAGGTAAATTGGAACAAAGAATTGTAAAATTTAACTCTATTTTTTTTTCACTTGTTTTTAGCTAATCAAACTCGATATTGATGACGTCATAGCGAAATTAAATGAAATTGTTCTTCCAATGCAAGATCATTTTAGCTCAAAGTCTGGTTCATATTATAGCGACGCTCTATTCTTCTTATCGATAGCTATTCATAGAATTCTACCACAAAGCTATGATAAAATCATAATGCTGGATTCAGATTTGAAATTCGTTTCAGATATTGGAGAATTGTACAAGTTATTTAATGAATTTAAGAAAGAAAATTTGATAGGGATCGGTTATGATTTACAGCCGGTCTATAGGCATACATTCTGGGAGTATAGAAATAAGAACCCCGGAACAAGAGTTGGTGAACCGAAACCTGAGGGATTACAAGGTTTTAATAGCGGTGTGCTACTGATGGACTTGAATAAATTACGTGCGTCAACTCTCTACAATTCTTTACTAAATAAGAAATCCATGACTGAATTGACAAAAGAGTTTCTCTTCCAAGGACATTTAGGGGACCAAGATTTCTTTACTCTGTTAAGCATGAAATATGAAAATTTGTTTTATGTTCTACCTTGCGGATGGAATAGGCAATTATGCGAATGGTGGAAAGATAAGGGATACGAAAGCGTTTGGGATAGTTATTTCTCCTGTGATACTCCTACTCATATTTATCATGGAAATTGCAATACACAAATTCCATAGTTTTGCTGTTTCATATGTCTTTTTTTGTACATGTCACGCCCTTTTTTCTAAATCTATTAGATAAAAAAAATACATATATTAAATCGGATTTTTTTTATTCATTTAATTTAAATCAATTACCGACAATGGAGACTGTTGTTGAAAAGGTTCGATCACCCACAAAAGATGATATGCTAAACATGATTAGAGGAACATTAATTATTGATTTTATAACATTGATCTGCTTCATCTTCAAATCCATTTGCTTGGGATTGTTCCGCTATTTCTTCCAACCTTTACCTTTGAAGAATGTAAGCGACGACATTGTATTGATTACCGGAGCTGGACATGCTATATCGAGGGAAATTGCTGTGGAAATTGCGAAGCATAGACCTAAATTAGTTGAGGAAGAACAATTGAGATTGCTTTCGATAAGATTAACTAATAACCTTCCTTTTTTTCTTCCTTTTTTTAAAATAGATTATCTTATGGGGAAGGGGAAGAGAGGCTTTAGCATCAACCTGCTCAGCTATTGAGCTATACGGTAACCTAAATTTCATGCTTTTCCTATATAATTAAATAATTTTCTTTCATCTTCATTTCAAGGGGTGGACTGCATCTATCAAATTTGCGATATTACACATCAAGAAAGAGTGTTTTTAAAAGCCCAGGATATCCAAGATACGCATGGAAGTGTTACAATATTAGTATACAATTGCGGAGTAAACTGTTGTCAGAGTTATTTCAACATTGATGAGTCAGAGACAGACAAGTCGTTAGAGTTTAATCTTATGGATCATTGTTGGGTAGGAGAGTGATTCTACTTTTAAGGTTTATTCCACTTAATTTAATTATTTATTATCAACAGATTCTACAAGCCTTTCTACCAGCTATGGTAGAAGCTCAAAGAGGTCATTTGGTCAACATTAATTCAATGTTGGGTTTAATGAGTCTATCAGCGGCTTCTGAGTATTGTTCATCTCAATTATGCGGCCTAACTTTTAACGAAGCTTTAGCATATCAGTTAAAAAATAGTAATATATTTATTACTTCTGTACACTCCTATGCAGTTGATGAATCCGTAGCAAGTGGTAAGCCCTCATATGGATTTTAAATTAGTAACTTATTTAAAGTAATCTAAAGGGATAAGGACGAAATTTCCTAAGCTCTTTCCTCGATTGAAACCCACCTATATAGCGAAGAGAGTGATTGATGCTTTGTTACACAATAAAAAAACAGTTCTTCTACCGAGAATAATGTATTGGATAGTATTTATCAACAGGTTTTGCTTCCTTAAATTATATATACGTTGTATTCGGTAATGGCTTTAGGAATAACCTTTAATGTTTCCCATCAGTCTTCTCCCTCAAGATTCGATGAGAGCACTAGAAAAATTTCTCGGAGTAGATGGAACGTTAAATCATATATCAAATAGGAGAAAATTGAAAAAGACAAGAACATCTTTGAGGAAGAGTACTTCGGTTGACTCACATAAATATTAAAATTAAACATTTAAATAATACAATTTTTGGATAAATTATATTAGAATTATGAACACTTTAAATGAATTCAAACTCTATTTAATTCTATCAGAGTTTATTTATGGGCGTGGTTATGACTGAAAAATGTTTAGGCAAGACTAATAGTTAGAATATACATATATATGTATTTCTAAAAATGGTAATGGGTGGAAATGTAGGGTAATAAGTTCAAGTTGGTAATTCAATTGTTGAGAATATGAAGGTTAAGGAAAATTTACCCTTTAATATATAAGGAATAAGTTTTAGAATTATATAATATATACAATATATATGGAATATATATTGTATATTTAGTCAGAATATAGAACAACGAAATTGTAAAAATCAATAAATACATTGATTTCTGTCAAAAAAAATATTTTTCTGCCTCCAAAAACTTGTCTCAGTAGATATGTAAATTATTAACAGAATAAATAAGACACAGTATTTACAATATTACTATTTTGTTCATTAAATTTTATTAATAATTTCATTTTCAAGTATCTTGAATTTTTCTGTAACTTATAATTGTTGAAATTGTTTATAGCATAAATGTATTCAACAGAATAGTTGATATTGCCATAGAAAATTTATGAAATATTAATATATTTCTTTCTTTTATGTAAAATTTTAAGCTATTTTCCCTTTAAAAAAACAATCCTCTTACACGTCTGCCCATACCCTGTTTCTCGTACAACGTGTTAAATTTCGTAACAAACTGTTCAAAGAAGAAATTTATGCATAAATAAATAAAACTATGAATTTATTAAATTGCGTACCTTATTGACATTATTACAGCTTTTTGTTATTGTTGCCAGATAAGCCATCAAGTGTACATCATTTGTTTGCTATAAAAATGATATAATTAAGAAATAATCTTGATAAGAAAATGTTAAAAATAACTACATTTAGAAATTCTTGATTGAATTCTTTCGTTTTAACAACTGGTAAACGATGGCAGAGACTGTGAACATCTCTAAGTATATCTGGGCGTTTCGGTAATTTTCCCTGTTCCATAGCTTTTAAATATTCAAGGATTATTTTCACTCGAGAATGTAACATTCGGACGGCACTATGCTGAGCTTGCAGGTGATCGGCGGCCATGCTCGATCTAATTAAATTAGAAACTCTCAATAAAACGAAGTAATATTGATATTAATTTATTTGCGCACCCGATAGGGGATTGTGCTTCACTTAATGTTGAAGTTCGAGCAATGTGATCCACACCTATTCTTTCGGCGTCTTCAGTGGCTAATATGTACTCTAGTTCGACAAATAGCATCTTTGTCTGAGGAATTTGAAAAAGCTTTAAAAACTTTAAGAGATAATTTTTTTTATATTTACCTCGCCTTTCTCTATATCTATGACAGATTCGTAGACAAAAACAGGGAGCTAAAAAGAGAAAAACTGCTTAATCATTTCTAAGAATCTATTGATCAGGAACTTACATCTGTGTGCTTAACTTGGGGATTGAGTTTCAAGAGTATAGGGCTAGCGTAAAGATCTCCCATCTAATAAAGATAAAAATTGTATAAGATAAATAATGAAAGTAAGGCTTATTCTTTTATAACCAACCTGTTTTTGGACTTGAATATCATTCTGTGTTGGAGATCCACCTGTTGTATACCAACCAAGAACATCTAATTCACTAAATACTTGTTTGAACTGCGAATCTTTCTTTGTTAAATAATCCTTGTCAATGAAAATTTCACCATTATTTACTTGAAAGACCAGTTCGAAAGAATTCATAACTTCCATATCTCTTCCGGAAAGTTTTCCGATTAAAGCGCCAATGACTATAAGAAAGTTGCAAAACTTTTTAGTTTATTTCTCTAAAAGATTTGGTAGTACTATAGAATCAAACCTTGCTGAGATTTCCCTTCGTTTTGTGCACGAATCCTAGTCCAGTGCTCAGATATATTCATTATAACCAAAGGATGCAAGGCTATCGTTACACTACCAGGAGTACCGGATGGAGCCATCACATTTGTGCTATCAGCGTCCACTTCCATGCTTGTTGCCATATTTCTTGTTTGAAAGATTCCAATAAAAGACTTTTAAATCTATATAATATCGATATTAAAGCACAATCGGCGAAATCTTCTAATTTCCGGTTTCTAGCGCACGCGCTCTTCACATTTACTGTCAAGTCCGCGGTTAATTTTTATTCTCATAAGATATTCAAATTAAGATTAGAATTTAGTTACTATAAAGATTTAAGATTATACTATTTTTTTGATATTTCAATTATTAATTTTAATAAGTATTATTATAAAACTATTGAATTTAAAAAATTTATGTCTTCAAAATCTTTTCTGCGTTCCGTCTGTTTGTAATTATCAGAGAGGAATCGGTATCCACACATCATGTCTCAGGCAAATGTAAGATTAAATATGCAATTAGCAATGAAAAGTGAAAAGCAAAATTATATTATCTTATTAATATAGTGTATAGTTTAGTTTCAATATGTTCTCTTTGCGCAAACAGCACATATTTTTTAAAGATTTTGATTTTTTTAAAAATTCAAGCAGATCATTATATCAGTTTCGTTTTTTTTTACAATTAGCCTGGAGATCATCGTCGAAAATGGGATTTATCCGAATATGAACAAATAGCACATGATAGATCTGAACTCGAGAGATCAAAATCAAATACAAATGATGAAGAAGTTAAAAGAGAAATGCTTAAACCTAGAGATTATAAAGTTTGCATTCTTTTTAATATATTAATTTATTAAAATAACTACATATTGGCATTATTTAGCATTAATAAACTAATTTTCCATTAGGTGGATCTTGATTCCCATTTAGGAAAGTCTCAGGTTATTACAAAGACAACTCCGGCCTCACAAAGTGGAGGATATTATTGCAATGTTTGCGACTGTGTCGTTAAAGATTCTATAAATTTCCTTGATCATATAAATGGAAAAAAACATCAAAGAAACATGGGAATGTCAATGAAAGTTGAGCGTTCTACTTTAGATCAGGTGAAAAAGAGATTCGAAGTGAAAAAAAAACAAGCTGAAGAGAAAACAAAAGAAGTGGAGCTTAGCGAACGACTTAAAGCCATAAAAGAGGAACAAGACAAACACCAAGCTTATAAACGTGAAAAGAAAAGGAAACGAAAAGCGAATACCACAGAATTTGAAGTTGAAGAAGATCCAGAAATGGCAGCTTTAATGGGATTTTCAGGATTTTCAAAAGGAAATAAGAATAACTAAGTAATATTTTTTAAAAACCTAGTCCTCAAGAAACTAAACGACTCTATGAAATTCTATAAATAACACATAGTTCAAAAGTAAATTTGAAGTTTCTATTATAAAAAAGAAACAATATTGTACATAAAGATTAGTAGTGTTTTTTGATTTATTTCATTCTTCAATGAAAGTATATTGATATTAAAGTTATAAAAATTCAAAACAATTACTGATAAAGCATTTATTATTTTAGAACTCAATTTGAAACTTTTTTATACTATAAAAGGCTACTGTACAAATATTTAATTTACAGAATGACTAATTAATCCTTGTTCATTAATAAATAAACATACATAGGTTTGTGTTAATATGGTTTACAATGTAAGTTTTTACTTAAGGAAAAAAGAGACTCTTTGTACTTTAGAATCCAGGTTTGGAATAAAAAAGGCCTCAGAAAATGACTGCCTTACATAGGCAGTGTGCTGGATACGCTTATTAGTTAAATTTTTATGATAGCGGAAAGGGATAATTTTTAGGCCTGCTATAATTATCAACTATCTTTATCAGTAAAGCATATCGATTAAAAACTGCACTGTCTAGCTTCAATACTATTTAAATTTTGATAAAGTATATTTTTGGTGAAGACCCCATAAACATGAGGTGAGTGGATGAATAAACTAAGTCAATAACTGTAGTAGAGAGTATGTGATAATGATTAATGCAGTAATGAAGATAAGACCGACAATGTGGCAGAAATGCAGGCGAGAGTAGTGGAAGCTCTTCCGAAAGAGTTACTCTTTAATACGAGTATAAAACGGACAAGATGGGTCTATATTGCTGCTGGATTTCTTTTCGTGTCTAGTATCTTTTATATTACTGCGTTTACTACTCATGGCTGGGGATACGTAAAGTTAAAAGACGGAAGTTGGGTAGAGTTTGGCCTTTGGCAAATGTGCGATAATGAGGCACATTGCTACTCACCAGGATGGGCAAGTTTGTAGAATCTGTATTTTACTGTTTATAATGTCAAATATGTAATTCTAAACTATCAATTACCATAAATTATACACAAACACTATTCTATTTCAGCTTTTTATAAAGGAACAAGAGCTTTGGCAGTAGTTTGTTTGATATTTCAATTGCTCTCGTTTTTCTTAACAATAGGATATATAGCTGAACGTTTCCTTGAATATGATCCCTGTTCAATGATCTTTCTGGCTAGCTTGGACTTTATTTCGAGTACAGTATTAATCATTCCTTTTTGTTGCATAGATATATCTATCTATATTTTGTTATTTTTATTATTATAGGTATATTTATCTTGGTACAAGTGATTCTATACGGTATAAACTGGAAAAGAAGTGTTCTATCCTTCTTTCCAGATCCAGAGATAGTTAGATTAAATTTTGCTTTCGCATTTGCTGTCGTAAGTGGTGCTTTCACGTTAATTGCTGGAATATTTGGTATTATAGAATTAAAAGCATCTCAAAATCACTTTCGAAAAAAGCATGGAAAAGATGATAAAGAAGATTTTACAAGAAATGTACAACTAGAAACAATAAGAGAGGAAGCCGAAATTGAAGAGAGCGATGTAATATCTGAATCATACTATTCAGCAACGAGAACTGAACCGCACTGCGTTATTGATAATGAATACACTGAAGAACCTCATATGTTATTTGTACAGTCGAGAAGACATGCAGAGCAACCGTTTCAGGCACATAGTACAAGAGTGTAATTATCTGCTTCAGTCATTGTAATATCGGTGTCTTCTCTAAGTAAAAACTTTCACGACTGTGATATAGAAAAAAAGGAAATTATTGTTACTATGCATCTTTTTACTTTGTATAAGATATGCTGTTCTCGTTGTTTGTATATTAACTCCGAAAGGTGATTACTTTAATTTGTAAACTAGAATACATCTTGAACATAAACAAAACTATAAAATTTGTATTTGATATAACAATAAGCGCCATCTGTATTACTAAGATAAGGGCCTAACTTTGTATTAGGCTATCACAAAGAATATTGCTCTACTACAATGCTAATTCTTATCAGTTCTTACTTTTGAATACCTGTACAATTAGAGGTATATTGTAGAATGGAAGAAAAATTACCTCTGCAGGATTTAAATCCTGATTTTACGACAAAGACTGAACTGGAGCAGCATGATAATGTCTTTAAGGAGAATACAAATTACGAAGGACCCCCTAGAGTTTCTAAAAAACCGTATGAAATAAGAGATTGGGGCTTAATGGGAGAAGTAAAAATTCCAAAGTTTGGAAATTTATCAAAGAGAAGAAACGTATCGTTGTTAGGTTGGATAACATTGATTTTCTTGTTATTAGCTTTTGCTCTTTCCGTAATCTCCTTTACGGTACCTGGATGGGGTGAAACAACTGAACAAGGGGTTAATGACGACCTCTTCAAAGGCAGATACGGAGTTTGGTATGTATGTTCAAGACCATTGGATGGAACCACTGGTAGAGAAGATTGTGAACCTTTGAATTTAGTTCAGAAAGTTCCAGGTAAAGCATAAATGCCAATTAAATTTCCAATTAGAAATTAACTAACAATAGAAACATTTCAGGTTGGTGGAAAGGATGTCAAGCTCTTCAAACAATTCAGTTATTTATGGGGTTAGCAGGCTTAATAACAGTTATAGCTTATACATGTATGCCATCTTTCAACGAAAATGTATATGTTGCTCACGGATTGGTATTTTGTTGTGTAGTAGCAAGTTAGTTTCATCTTCCTGTTAATAATAGTTTTAATGTTGTTTTTTTATTATTAAAACAGCTATAGCTGGAATTATATCATGGATTGTTTTCTCCGTAATGTTTGTTAGATCAGCTTGGAAATGTTGCGAATATCCTATTCAACATCAGATATTTACTTATTGGCTCTCTTACGGATTTCATTGTGCAGTTGTTACTAGTGGATTTTTTATACTTTCATCCATAACTGGAGCATACGAAACAATTAAAATCAGAAACGGTTCATATCATTGGTAGAAAGATTATATTAACTATATTTTATTATTATTCATTCAAACAGTTATAAATGATTGTTTTGTTTACTTCTTATATACTTATGTAAAATATTAATCTTATTTTTTAGACTAATTAACGTTAAATATTCTCTTTTTCAAATAAAAATATACAAAATTTACAACAAATGACTTAAATTGATGTTTTTAGCACATTGTTAATAATACTTATGCAATGATTTTCACTTTGTTACTATAGTGTCTATATGTTTATTTTTACTTTAGATAATTTACAAAAAAATTTCATTCATAAATATTAAAAGTTTGAAAAGATTGCTATGGACACCGTATTGTTATGTTTGGATAATGGAATTATTTCTTCGGTAGTGAGGTGAAGGTCACTATACAAGATGGATATATACTTCCCTTTAAATGGATTTAATGAAAAAATCACTGTTTCAAGATCCTCAAAAGACATCCAATCAAACTTGGGTAGAAATTTGAATGATTATAGAGCCGATGGAACATTTTGCGATGTAGTATTTACAGTGAATTCAACAGATATCTACGCTCATAAGAATGTACTTTCCGCATCCAATCCTTATTTTCGCTCTTTATTTAATGCAGATTGTGTTGTATCAAAACAAGAAGTCAAATCATCAAGCGTAGAAATATTTCAGTCATTTCTGAACTTTTTATACACCGGAACGATCGAAATCAACAATGATAATGTTTTCGCTCTAAGTGAACTATGTGCCAAATACGTTTGTGATGAAGTTCTTAATTGGTGTGCAAAGTTTATGCAGAAGAATATGACGAATGAGAATTGTATTTTCATAAAAAATTTGGCGGATAGAATGAATCTAACAGAATTGTCAGAAATATCGAAACATTACATTATTGACAATTATAGTTGCCTGATAAATAGTTCATATATTTTAACAATTCCTCTTAGGCAGTTTCAGACACTTCTCTCTGTCAGATCGTCGGCCAATCGATCTCTAGTCGATATAATATGTGCTTGGGTTCGTCATAAGGAAAATGATCGAAAATCACATCTAGAATCTCTTTTTAAATGTCTCAATTGGAAGGAAGTGAATGAAAAACGCTTAGAATCCATATTCTCGAATAATATATATTTGGAAGGAACCGATGACGTGTTAGCTTTATTATCAGCAGTTGCATGTCAAAGATCTCTTTCCGAGAAGTATATGGAATTATTAAATCAGATTAGAAGCGAATTTGAAAAAGTTAGTATCGAAGAAAGAGATCTACCAATTATTGAAGATTCTGAAGAAATAGATAAGATTCTTAAAGAAGATTCAAATGAATTATTATTAAAAGAAAGTATTCCCATTGTTAAAATTGAACAGAGAACAAGAAGGAAAAAGAGTAGGAAGAGCGGAGCAAGTACCATCAAAATGATTTCGAAATCTGGAAGAAATTACAAATGTTTACGTTGCCCTTATAGTGCCCACTGCCCTAAAAGGATATCAGAACACTTCAAAGCAATTCACATTCAGTCAGATAACGAATATAAATGTTCACTTTGCAAGTTCCAGACTTGCTATAATAGAGATTTCTATAACCATATGAAAGAACATTATAAAGGTCCACCATACAAATGCGACTACGTAAATTGTTCTTTTAAAGCTCATCAGATTTATCAATTAGTCAACCATCAAAAGAAACATTCTGGTGATTATCCCTACGAATGCCCTGAATGTAATAAAAAGTTTTCTCAAAAGGGCAACCTCAATGTTCATATCAGAATGCATTCTGGTGAAAAGTCATTTTCGTGTGATATTTGTGGGAAAATGTTTAGAGCCAAAAATACTTTGAAGCAACATGCCGCTAAACATTCGAAAGGAAAGCCTTTTTTGTGCGATCAATGCCCGTTTAGTACCAAGTATCAATCTCATTTAGCATCGCATAGGCGAACACACGATGAAAGTGCAATGTTTTATTGCAACTATGAAGATTGTAACTATAAAACCTATAAAAGGTGTATTCTAAAAACGCATCTAAAAAAACATTCTGGAATTAAGGAGCATGTATGTTCCACTTGCGGAAAAGCTTTCATGGAAAGATCTCATCTTATTCGCCATGAACGAATACATTCTGGTGATAAACCTTTTAAATGCGATCATTGCAGTTATACAACCGGGAGAAGTGATAAACTAAAATTACATTTAAAGAAACACGACAGTAAAGGAATTATTGGTCCTGCTATTACCGATTCGCTAAATCAAGCCATCTTTAACGATAATATGATAAATATAGACAATGGCGGTATAGAACAAACTGATCTGGCTGATAGAGATATTATGGATTTGATTCAAGAGTAGATTATTTCATTAGATATAATAAAATATGACAAACCTTATTTATTGTTTTATGATATCGATAAGCTCTGTAAACATGACCAAGGTACAAATCGCTTTAGTTCTCATTTCATTTCAACCTTCTGAACAATGTCATCGAAGGGCTTCTACTTTCTTTTAGGCTTAATACCAATGCTATTCATCTCTCAAATTATATCCATCGCGTTACCATATTGGTCAATGTTCTCTTGCAGTCCGATAGAATGTAAAATAAATATTGGAATATGGAAAATATGTGTCGATCCACCCGGCCAGTGTCAAACCCTTCATACTGGAATTGGTCTAAAATCTTTTTTTTTTGTTGTCGTTTACTTAATCTTCAAGTTTTATCTTCTTTATATTTTTCAGACTGGTTAAATACCGTTCGAGCTTTTATGATAATCGGTCTAATTGGTCTGGCAGGGGCATTTTTCATTCTTCTACTTTTCTTAACTTTCCTATCAGGTTTGGGTAAGGCAAATGGTAAAATTATTGTTAGCATCATTCTTATAGTAACAGGTAACTTAAACCAATTGGAATATAAAGGTATAAATGTAGGTTTAAATTTTAGGAATTTGTATTTGCGTATCGGTCGTTACATGGGCTGCAAATTATAATAATGGTAATAGAATATGGCTAGACAGCTTTACGAATGAGAAATTCCATTTACACGCCAGCTTTGGTTTAGCTGTCGCCAATTGTATTTTATGTTTATCAGGAACAGGATTGGCTTTTATTTGAAAACTTGCACTCATTACTACAATACTGCCTTAATCATTCATATAAAATATTCCATCTTTGAATTATTATCAATTGTTTTTGATTGTAATATAAATTTCCATCTGTTGTCGTTTATCTAAATAATAATAAATATACTGTATATATATATAATTTATATATATTTAATTCATTAAAGCAAAATACGTTATTCTTTACCATGTCTATATTAGATGAAAATGTTATTTTTCCTTTAACGACAACTGAATTTTTCAAAACAATAACATACTGTGGAATGACTGACGATGGATTTTCGTATTCAACTGTTGGATCAGATTCGAATGAGACGGCTTTATGAAGATCTTCGAAAAGTATTTTATTATAGAATAAAAGTCCATCTATTCGGCTAGAAGAATCAAGAAAGAATTCAAAGTCTGTAGTTTTTGTAAATACTGATAAATTCAAGGTTTTTGCATCGTATTCCTTGAATAGTTTAGGAATACTCTTTATATTATTAGGTCCAATCGGACTTGACAGAGCTCTTCCTTCCGCTCTCGCTAAATGATTCAGTTCACTCATATCCAAACCATACATGTTATTGAAGCAGTGATAGTTTTGTAACAATATTTTATTGTTAACCATAGGAGCAACATAAGTTTCAATTTTCCTAGGTAAAATAATACCATCCTGCTTCTAAGCAATATAAATAAAGAGTTAAATGATTACAAAATCAACACTTTAAAAACTAAAATGTACCAAATAGTTATCCCTGAAGAATAATAGATTATTGATCATATTTGATGGTTTAATGAACTCTGACTGCCAATCGCAAATTAAAATATCAAATATTTTAGGAAGAGGCGTTTGCTTCATGTCACGAGGAACTACTGTAACGTCTGCAAATATATGGCTTTTTTGGCTATATTTCGAATAGATAAATGAAAATATTCACGATCATTGTATCCATTATCTTTAAGAATTTGCCTGGTTATTGAATAGAATTCGGTAGGTTCAAAGGTAAATACGTATTTTGCTCCTGCTTCTAATGCCCATATTGTAAATAATCCTGTTCCTCCGCTTATATCAGCTACAATTCTATCTTTAAAAAGATGTTTGTTTGATAAAATACTCTTCTTAAATGCTAACATGTAGTTCTTATGATTTATTCTTGTCTAAATGAAAGGATAGAAAGACGATTATTATAGAACTTTTATAATAGACAAGTATCCAATTTGTAAATTAATTTGTCATACTCGTTGATAAGAAAAATGTAAAAGCGGCTCTCTATAAATATCCTTTGAAGTTATATCGTCAATTTTACCATATTTCTTCTCTACAACTTCTTCAAAGTGTATTAATTTCTCTAAAGCCTAAAATCAAAAATATCCGACAGGGAATATTATAAATATACTACGAAAGTTGAATGCATGCTTGTTCTACATTGATAAAGAGAGATAGGTTGGGATCTCTTCTACCGCCTCCTAATATTATTTTTCTTCTTTTAATTTCCCTTTCCGTAATTGTTGTCTTCTGAAAAAGTAATTTGAATATATAAAATACAGTTACGAACCTGTCTATAATTTCCGCCATGTCTTTTTTTTTACGGTTTTACAATTGAACTTTTAAAACATTATTCAGAACTAAGGTTATAAAGAAGAAAACCCTACTTACCGACATTTTTTGGGTTACTTAAACTTTTATAAATGATTGAATATTCAAGTTTTCAACGAATTTTAATGAATAACGGGGGAAATAATTCTTATTACAATGTAAGATGATATTTCCTTTCCCACAGTCTTTTCCTATCACGTGACTAAAAGGAAAGTAGTTTTCTCTATTGAATTAATGTATTCTTAACTAAAGATTTATTTTTTAAATATGAAATAAATTAACAATATATTTTCATAGAGTTAAAAAGTCTTTATATATATATATAAATATATACATTTAGGATTTGGCGCCATTAACCATAACTCTGGAATCTTTTTCAGGATATTGGAATTTTTTTGGATTAGTCTGCAAAATAAATTTATATAATTACACTATTAAAGATTATTAAAATATAATATTTACAAAAGACGTTGGAGATGGATTATGTACATTACAATCATCATCATTGGGAGAAGAAGAGGCAACTACTCTAGTTTTTCTAGAATAAGATGACGGTTTCGCTGATATTCCACCAGTTTTCTTTGTTTTGAGATTATTTATCAAATTTTGCATTTCACGTAACTCCTTCAAACGTAAAGAAAAAGCAATGGTTTTATTTAATATATAAAAATATAACTTATTTTAAAAGTAAAAAACCTCGTTTTGTAATAAAAGAGATTCAATATCTCTCTCAGACTGCTTTTTCAATTGGAGTAAGTTATTTCGTTCTTTTTTTACTTTTCTGCAATTATTTTTGAATTGGTAAAATAAAAAAATGCCTTCAATAAAAGTATCACATACTGTAAATCATCCTCAAAACTCTCCAAACATTTCTTCTGATCATTAATTATTCCATCTCTGTGTTTTAAAGCTTCAACGAGATAATGATAAGGCTGATGACTATTATCGATAACTTCATTTGCTTGTCTCAATTGTTCAAAGGTTTTTTCCTTCTTCTCGGCTTCAATTTCCTTTTGTTTTTTAAGAAGAGTGCATTCTTTTTCTAATTGAAGAACTCTTCTAGCCAATTGAACGCTATGTTGTAGTCGTCTTTTCGACATGCTTGGTAAATTGGCTCCATATCCATATGAGAGTAAGATATCTTCGCCATTTCTATCACTCTCCGAAGCTATTTAAATTAATATTAATATATGAAAACAGTTGTTAAATGATGGAAATATTCAATTTCTTACATTCTGCTGCTTGCATTACGACGTCATCTAGTTCATTTTCCAATTTTTCATATGTTTCTAATTTACACATTACTTCTTGTAACCTCGTTTGTAATTCGGTTATCTTCTTATCTTTTTCGCCAGTTGCTGAGTAGTATTCCTTTGTCATTACTTCTAATTTTTTATTCAATTTATCGCACTCTTTCTGACATTCTTGTACATTTCGATTGCTTTCTTCAAGAACAATCGCTGTTCTTTCAACTTCAAAAGCTTTTAAGCGAACTTCGTTCGTCAACTCTCCAATTTTCTGATCGGTGCTTGATTGTTTCTGCCTGAAGCTGATGATAAAAAAAATAGCATTCTTACGAGTTATTTTTGATAGAGTATAGAAATCTCACTCCATAAGTAATTGATCGTATTTATGCTGTAATTCATTTTCACTAGCAGTAGCTCTATCCCTTTCCGATATTGCCAAGTCCCTTGCTTCTCGAAGACTCCTTAAAAAATTAAGTATGATATAGAAAAGTGGAAAAAGCACAGATTCTTCCCGGATATTACCTGTTCTCTCGTTCATAAACTTCTTTAGCAGATGTTTTTAATCTTTCAATTTCATTGTCAGTTTTAAATCGCATTTTATCCAGTTGTTCTGACATCTTTCTTTCATATTGTTCTTTATATTCATCTCTAAATTTGGAAAAGACAAATTTTATAAAAGAATAAATAAAGCGAAAGAATAAAATAAATAATTTAACCTCGAAGTAACGTATTTATCATATAGTTCTTCTCGTGATTGTTTTGCTAATTCTAGCTGATTATTTAATTGAATTTGCCGTTCTTCCAAATACATTAATTTTGTTTGTGAGTCAAGAAGCTGAAGAAAGGATCACATATAATGAATTGTCTCAAGAAATTGAATAAACCTAGTTTTTTTTATGACAAACCTGTCTTTGCATATAATCCTTATCTTGCTTCAACAAAGTATTGGATTTTTCAGATGCTGATAACTATAGAATTGTAAAGATAAAAATCCTTAATGATTAGATTGACTAACTAGTACTGAAAGAGGAAACTTACGTGTGAGGTTAATTCGTCTCTTTCTCTTGTTAGGACGTCATTTGCAGTATTTATGTATGAGAATCGTTTTTGAATATCTATTAACTCCTTCTCGAAGTCATCCCTTTCCCTAAATTTACAATCCATTTTATAAATCATTTATACTGATAAAGAAATTCTGCTTTTTGGTTTACCTGTGAACTCTATCATAGTTCTCTACCTTATAAGTATCAATGGTTGTATGCTGTTTTATTTCTGCTAGAGATAGGACCAATCTTTCATTCTTAATACTATGTTCTTCGAGTTTTTCTTTCATAGTAACAATATCCTAAAAATAGAGGAAAAGTTTATTTTCCAGTTTACGAAAGCAACGTACAATATTATATTCTAGAATATAATAAAAACCTCTGTTAATTTGGTTACTTCTGCTTTTAAACGGGTATTTTTATCTGAAGTTACTTTATGTTTGTGTCTTAATTCTTCATTTTCTAATTTCCATGGTTTTAACTCTTCAAATAATCTCATAGCAACAAATTCCTTTAAAGGTATATCTGTATCATTCTGTTGTCTTAGGTCTAGATATTGTTGTTCAGAAATGGCAAGGTCGAAAAGTGTCTTTTTTATATCTTCTGTTGCCGAATGTAATTTTTCATTTTGAGTTTCCAAAATTTTTTGTCTATTAACTAGTTTTTCTACTTGATTTTGAATAGCTACTTGTCTTTTCCTGGCTTCTTCTTGCGATTTGGTAATTTCTGCATCTAACCTTAGTGCCAAAACTTGTTTGGCATGAGTAACATCTGCTAGTTGTTCTTGGAGATCATCGATTCTTTGAGTGTATTCTGATTTTATCGAGTCAATGAGCATACATTTTTGAGACAGTTCGATCTTTGTAACTTGCAGATCATGCTGCAACTGTTTTTTCTCTAGCTGTGATCTTCCAACTTTGCTTTTGGAGGGGTGAGAGATGTCAGGCGATAGGGATAAGTCAGTTGGGACAGTAGTTTCCAGACTAAGATCATCCGAATCTAAACCAGAACTGGCGTTACTCTTGTAAGCCATTCGGATGCAGTTTTTATTAGCCTAAGCAAACTCTCGTAGGTCGATAAAATGAGAGATGAATTTGTAAAGATATTTTTGAATGAGTCCAGACTTGAAATTGAAAACGGAAGTTCTTCTTTAGAAATTTTTCGTACAATTTATTTAAATTTCATTTTAAAATATTCCCTAAAAGCAGAGACAATATTGTCTTTAAAATAACAACAATGCCTATTCACCTGAATACGAAGGAACGTTTACGCGGGAAATTATAACCCGTAACCAGGCTAATATCGTTTCCATAGACAACCAACAAACTAAATGTTATTAGGAAGATCGCTTGTTTTTATTTAGCTATTATAACAGAAAAAAGTTTTATCCATTAAAAAATATGTCCCACAGGTTTGTATTAATTGGCTTCTTATTATTTGTTTACAACAATGTCCTTCAATAGTTATTATCAAAAACAATGGGTTGAAGCCGAGTCGGCATTAATTGACTTACTTCACCAAGAACTTCCTCCAGAACCTCCAAAACCTGAAAAAGACAGAACAGCAGCATTTCAGTTACTTGCAACTCTCTTTGTAAAATACATTCAGATATTCCGAAAATTAGAGGGATGTTACGATCAAATTGTTCATCCTCAAAAAAGAAGAGTATTGAGGTAAGATATTGTATTGAAATTGTTCAGTTATCACTCAAAGTACACAAATTTCATTAGGCATGTACTAGATGGAACTATGGGAAGAATACTAGAAATCAAAAGTGAAATGGTGAATTTGGAATTCTCAGAATACCATTTTTTTGATGATGTCCTCTCCGATTTGAAATTAACCCCGGTAAGTTAATAAATTTGCACAATATGATATAATCTTTCTTACCATCCTATCTTACTAATTAAAGAATGATGTGGAAATGCCTCTGCCTAAATATTTTGTACACGAACGCAATAAAATATTACAAGAGAGGGAAAAGCTATTAGGTCAAATATTAGCAAAATTAGGTCCTCAAGATAAAGATGCAGATAAAGATGATATTAAAATGTCTATGGAGGAGGCCATACGTTATATTCAAGTTCACGAAAGGGCAAGACAGGGAAGATTGCGTGCAAAGTTTATGAGAGAAATTCGTGAGCAAGAGAAGAAGGATGGAGAAAGAGATAAAGGCGCTCCTACACTAGATCCCGATGTTGCCGCAATCCGAATTCAGAAACTATGGAAAGGCTTCTCACAAAGAAGAAAAACTAAAAGAGATAGGGAAGAGGAGTTGATGTTTATCGGCATGGTAAAATATAAAAGAAACTGTTCATTTTATGTTCAATTCATTTTTTCTGTCTAACAGACACCTCCTCCACTTATTCCGAAAGAAAAAGCTCCTCAAACTCTGGCTTCTAAGACAGAGAACAATAGGAGAGTGACTCAAGACCTTCATGAACAAGAATATCAAAATGCTTTGGTAACCGTTAAGGATAAACTAAGAGAAACTGAAGGACCGGATATGAAAGAATTTATGCAGAATCAAGTGCGGGAGTGGTTTATTGAGTGTAGGGATGCTACTGGAAAATTCCCCGACTATCCTGATGATGAAGAAGGCGGTTCAGCGGCTATCTTTAAGGAAAAAGATCCTGTCGAATTGGAAAAAGAATTATCCGAAAAAGGTGACGCAAAGGGGAAGAAAGGTAAAAAGAAGGATAAAAAAGACAAAAAGGACAAAAAGAAGGACAAGAAAGGAAAAAAAGGCAAGAAAGGAAAAGGGGATGATGTAAGTTTAATTACTATGTAAATTTTTTCTTTATACTAATAAGCTTTCCAATTAAAGGAAGAAGAGGAAGGATGGAAGATGGCACCATCAAGCTTCGTTCCAGCTATTAACGAAGCGACAGATACCTATAAAAGTAAAATTAAAGAATCAAGTATTATCTTGTTATTTATATATTATTTTCAAAAAAGCAATTTGGCACGGAAGAGATGAAGAAAACAATTTTCGCCAAATGCATGATACTGAATTGATTAAAGAGGAAAAACGCTTGGAAGTATCTACTGAAATCCGAACTCAAGTTGACGAATTAATGAGAACGGAACTCGCCAATTTGAAAGCTGTTTGTATTCTTTCGACTCTTTAAGTGTTAATTTAACGAGTCTTTATCTCTATTATTTTTAGGCCGTTGATAGGGCTAAAGAAAAAAAGGGTAAGAGAAAGAAGGGAAAGAAGGGTAAGAAAGGTAAGAAAGGGAAGAAAGGAAAAAAAGAAAAAGATCTAACTCCAGATAGAACTATTGAAAGTCTCTATGAAGAGTTGGTTGGTGAAGGGATAATTGTTAGGAATCCCAAGGTTTCTATGTCGGATTTTGCCGGAGAATATAGCTATCTTGGAACAACTCTTAGGCAAGCGAATATTGAACCCCAACCATCCCTAAGCGATGTTCGAAGAGTCGTTTCATCATACGCTGTCCTCCCTCTAGGATCACCAGCTGTTCATGAAAAAGCTCCTCTAGTTAAATCTATACTACTAGCAGGACCTAGAGGAGTAGGAAAAAATATGCTCGTAAACGCCATTTGCACAGAAACAGGTGCAAATTTATTTGATCTTAGCGCTTCTAATATCGCTGGAAAATACCCTGGTAAAGATGGTCTAAAACTCATGGTACATATGATATTTAAAGTTGCAAAAGCCATTCAGCCATCTGTTATTTATATGGACGATTGCGAAAAAATGTTCAAAAAGAAAGTACCAAAAACCGACATGGTAAGTCTATGCATTTGTATGAACGAATACGTTCTCTATCTTTCTCTTTATTAAAATTCCTATTCATGATATGATTATGAAAAAATGAATAGCATATCGATATTTAAAAATAGATATATATCTGATATTAAAATACTCTTTAAGCAAAACGTTCCTTATGATTGGGATGATGAAAAGAGAGAAGCGGTAATAGAGTCACTACATTTTAACATTTGGATTAGTTCTTGAGCTTAGAAACGATTCATTCTATGTTCTCATAGAAGATATATAGTATGATATACTATAAAAAATTATAATTTATATTATAGGATAATTTCAGATAATCACTAATTCGTTTCTAAGCGTTAAAAAGAAAAGACTAATCCGTCGATTATTGTTAAAATGATCACTAAAAGAAAAAAAATTTACTAATGAGAAGGAAAAGTATCTCTTTCTTACTTTAGACTTTTTCTTTCTGTAATATAAAAGTATCACCTAAAAGCATGTTTATCTTATCTTCTATGTTATGTAATAGCACCTTTATTATTAAATAAAGAAGGTGTTAATATTCAATAATTTATTTAAATTTATTTATTGTCTTATTATTTAATATTTACTGTTAAAAAACTTATTAAAAGTTGAATGAAAAATATTGTGAAACTAATAATTATGAATATTTATGATTCATTTAGAGCGATCCTAAACGTTTGAGAAAGGATTTACCGAAAGTGATGAAAACAATAAAGGGAGATGATAGAGTTCTTTTAATAGGATGCTCTAGAATTCCTTTTGATGGAGAAATGAAACCGATGGCTACCTTATTTCAAAAAATCATCCTTATTCCTAGACCTGACTATGCTTCTCGACATCTTCTGTGGAGGCTTATAATTAATAGACACGGAGGTCAAATTCAACATAATACATTTGATGTTTCATCTTTATCGAAAATTTCCGATGGTTATACACCTGGTCACATGGTAGAAGCTTGCAAAGCCGTTCTAACTGAGAGAAGGTTACAATACGCATTTTAATATTTTAATATTTAAATTAAATGATGACCTATTTAAATATCTACAGAATAAATCAACTTTCTAAGAAGCCATTAGTTGCCACTGAATTTGTAAATGCTCTCGCTAGAATGGATCCAATTTATAAAGAAGAAGAGGAAGCCTTTAAGTCATGGTATGCAAAAACTCCTTTAGGTAAAAAACGAGCAAAAGCAGCTGCAGGAGATGAAGACGATGGTAAAAAAGGCAAAAAAGGTGCAAAAGGAAAGAAAGGAAAGAAAGGAAAGAAGAAATAATTTGAATGTTTTAAGCAATCAAATAAAACAAACTATTTCTTTATATACATATATATATATATGTATTCAGTACATTTTATATTGTAAATATTCAAAATTGAATAAGAGAGTATGGTATTTTTGAAAATTATTGTGCCTTTCTATTTATTCTCTCTATATTTAAATACAAAGAAAACTTAAGCAGCACCCATACAAACTTAATTACAGATGTAGGAAAGGTAATTTTTTTTTTTTTTTTTTAAAATTTGTATCGACTTATCTAAATAGTTCAAAAGAGTAATTAGAGTAAATTAATAACTAATTTAACAATCTGACATTAAGGTGTACACTATTTTTAAATTTGAAACATCATTGACAAAAAATTCCTTTATTTAATATAAATATAATGGGTATATCTCATTCCCTCTGGTAAAAATCGATTCGTGATGACTTTTCAGAGTGCACAGAATCCTTTAAATACCCTTTAAACTGAATTTCTATTAATAGACCTCATAAGGTTAAAATTAAAATAGCAACAACGATATATGGATGATCTTGCCCCAAATGCTGAACCCGGATCGATTTTAGATAGACCTATTAGATTTTATAATCTATCTGATTTGTTAACCTATTATTCTGGTAAAGTTTCGGCTCATGGTTGGTGGTCTTTAAAGGTATCCAGAGGGAAGTGTAGAACTTGGTATTGGATTGTTTTAATATGTATTTGCATTGTTCTATTAATAACACTATGCTCTTCCACCTTATTAGAGTTTCTTATGTTTCCCGTTACTACAAGTGTCTTAATTAGGAAGGAAGTTAAACTATCCTTTCCAGCTATTACTATATGCAATATGAATGCTATACTTAGCGACGAGCAAGCCGAAGGTAGGAAGGCCGGCTATTCGGCTATTAAGCAAGAGTTGGCCGAAAAACTAGGAAACGAAAATGACTATATTAAATCAATTAATTTACAAAGATACCTTGGATCGAAAGAAGAGGAAATACGAAGAACATTAGGTCACAAGTTGAAGAATATGCTGGTCTATTGTTCCTACTTTGGAACTCCATGCTCTAGCAAAGATTTTATGCTGGTACTGAGTACTTCCTATGGCAATTGTTATACTTTTAACGCATTTGGAAATCGAACAGCTTCTACGTTCGGTGTAACTGAGAGCCTCTTTCTTGTTCTTGACACCCAAGTTAATGAGTACAATAATATATATCAAACATCAACAGGTTTTCGTATAGCTATTCATAACAATTCGGCTTTTCCTTTCCCAGAGGCCGATGGTTTTAACATTTCTCCAGGCATGCTTACATACGTTGGAGTTCATAGAAAACTATTTAAACACATTAGATATCCATATTCGGATTGCAAAATCTTAACAAAAGATGAAATGAGAGATAGAGACGCCTACGTTGGTGTTTTACCACACGTTACCTATAGCGAATTGTCTTGTATCAAAACTTGTAATCAAATTGAACTATTTAAGCATTGTTATTGTTTCGATCCAGCTTTACCCCGTTATAGGAACAAATCTCACGCATTCAATCAATTAAAAGAGGAGCTGGGTAAAGATCGATTCGATAATCCAAAAGAGACTATTTACTGTCAACCGGAAAGGGATAAAAAAGTTAAACAATGTATGGATTGGTTTCAAGAATTATTCATTGCTAGAAAAACTGCAGAAAACTCCAAAGTTGAGGATAGACTTTGTCCAAAATGTATTCCAGTTTGTTCTCAAGTAAAATACGAGACGAGATTATCATTTGGCGCCTATAGAAATTTGGAACATTTTAGAAATACGAATAATAAAAAATTAAAGAATTTCTACGATACGAGAAAGAATAATGAAGAAAGATTGAGCTATCTTATTAAGAATTTAGCAGCCATTAATATTTATTACGAGAATCTTGAGCAGACAATCAACGAAGATGCAGTTAAGATAACAACTTTTAATTTTATTGCAGATTTAGGAGGTCATATGGGTCTTTGGATGGGAGCTTCCATTATAACTTTATTCGAATTTATTGAATTTCTATTTGAAATTATCTATAATTATATAATATGCCAACAATTTCTTGGTAAAAGAAAATCAGAGTATGATAATTCAACAAGAAGGAAGATAATTAGAAGAAATTCTATGAGAAAAATTCTACAAGAGGAGGAAGACAAGGAATTAGACTTACTCTTTATTCAACACATCCTAAATAAGGCCAATTTACCAAACACCTACGAGAAATTGTATCATCAAAGATTCTTTGAAGAGGAAACTAGTTAATGTTCTAACGATTTCCTTTTTGTTATATACTTTTAATAATCAATTGAACAAAGTTTTCTTTTTTCTAATATCCTTCATAGTTATTTTATTGTACAATAAATTATTTACACTTACGTTTCCTTTATAGTTTTAATTGTATGATTAAAATTGAAACATTTAATAATCCGCTTTCTATATGAGAATTCCTTCCGATCTTTCTTATGTTTGTTTGTTTGTTTGTTTGTTTGTTTGTTTGTTTAAGGTTGTAGATTTCAGAATAAAATTGCCCTAATCTGGACTTTTAAACCACGAAGATTTTTCTGCTACATCTTGCTTAACGATAAGTAGAATGTTTGTATCGTCTCTTTGTAGATTTTCTTGTAGACACTTTCTTAGACTATCCTATTTATAAAATTTAAATATATAAGAAGATATAGTTAATTCACCAATTATCTACCTCGTTTCCGATAAATGTTGGCTCAGCTGCTTTTGAATCTAATAAATAATACTGGCCAGTTATTTTCTTTACGGCTACCCAATGACGTTGTCGTATATATGGTATAGAAAAGGCGCCAATTTTCCAGGTAATTGGAACATTTAGGATAAAACCTTCTATTTCTTGAAGAACCAAGCAGTTTGGTGATCTAACATTAAATGATTATTAATTAAAATACAAATATTCTCAATCACTAACTTTCTCCTATCCATCCAAATTGTTTCTAAATTACGACTTTGAAAAGCTGCTATTAATACATTGACATCATAATTACCCAAACCCAAAAAGTTCCTATGAGGATTAATGAAGCTTCCTGGCGTTAAGCTGTCCATTTAAATATAGTTTTATTAATTAAATAAATAATTTAAGCATCTCGGACACTAATTTTTCTTTAAATGAAAGGAAACTATTACGAATAACTACAAAAATAGAGGTTTTTTATTATTTTCTTTAAACAACGTTCTAATAATGTAAGCTAATAGATAACAAAGACTTACCGTTCACATATCCTATCCAATTCACTCTTACTAAAGGGATGATCATTTTGGAAGAAGTTATTTAGAGCATGCATAGCACACAAAAGACGACTCTGCTTCTCATGATAGATTTCACTCTTGGTTGGTAAATCAATATTTTTTCTATTACTATCCCTCTCCATAAGTGATTAATGCACACAATGACAGGATTCTATAAATAGCAGCAAAAGCATCAGTTGAAAATTAGAGTAATTCAGACTATTCTTGTGAAAAACTAATATTACATAACAAACTGGGATAAATAATTTATGGATATATTATAAACTATTTATAAGCATACAGTACTATTGAGTAGTTTTTGTTTGATATTACACTTAAAAACACTTGTTGCACTTACAAACAAATAGAAAGTATCAAACTGAAATAGGTCTAGACTTTTTAGTAGAAGTTTCATTCTCTTTTAACAAAATATAAAATACTATATAAATTTAATATTAAAATAGAAAGATATTTTTCTAGTAAATACTACAATTAAAGTAGAATATAAAAAATAATTATTCTTCAATTTCTCTAAAACCAAAGAACGAATTTTAAAATATTCTTTCAGTTCCTTTTGTCAATAATAATAATAATAGGTCATAAATTATATAAGTCAACATATTTACCTTTCTAAGTCTTTGCTTTATAAGTTGTCTGTTACGACATATCTCTATGATTTTCAATTGTGACAGTCTTACTGGTAAAGAGCCGATTGTATTATGGTTATGACTTCCGCATTTTCGTATTATTTTTAAATATAAAATATTAAATAAAATTTTGCATATTAGCTAGATCTTATTTCTCTTAAATAGAATATTTTAAAAAAATAATTCACTAATAAAGTATTTGTTAAAAGTTTCTTTGCTGAATAATCATCTCTTTTCAAAAGGCTATAGAAATACTTTTTTTGAAAGCAGGTTAAGTTATAGGATAGCATTATTTTATGTTTACTGTAAGATATAAAAATAAAAAAGACAATGTATTACCAAATAAAAGTTTTAACTGATTTCAATTTCAAAAAAAGGTCTTATAATATAGTTTATATAATACAAGGATTATTCAAAACAATTTTTTAGAAAGTATTTTAAATTTTACTCAATAAATAAAGATAAAATTCTTTTAACGTAGTTAAATTAAATGATAAAGTTACTGGAAATTTTTAATCTACTTCCATTGAAAAAACGACTTATATTCAATTCCATTGTACGAAAACGACAATAACTTACAATATCCGGTCTAAAAATTACCTATAGTGTTTCCATCTACCGACTCTCTTCTCAGTTCTTGAAGTTAGAATGAAAATTGAAATGTCCGTTACATAGTTAGTTTAATAGTTCAATAGAATACAGTAGGACTTTGGAAAGTAATTTTGTGCCTGAAATTTGGAAAGGATCAGTTCCTCTATCATGATTTAGGATAAAAAAATCTTATCTGAAACTTAAAAAGGATATGGAAGTACCATGTATAAGAATTTTGAACAAGTTTGGCATGAGCTATACTTGTACTTTGATAGCAACATTTATTACTATAGACTGTTATATTTTCTTTCCTTATGCTTTCAATGACACTGGTGTGTTTGGCTTTTCAAGAGTGATAATATTATATCTGACTGTCAATATTTTGGTCAATTATTATTTGATGTTAACAAATTATTCATATAAAGATGAGGCCATTTCCAAGCATCTTTTGGATAGATATTGCAGTAGTTGCCAAAAAGATGTACCTGGTTTTGCAAATCATTGTCCTTTATGCAAAACCTGCGTATTAAGAAGAGATCATCATTGCTTTTTCACAGGTAATTATAATAACATAATGTATCTGTATATATACTAATAATAACATTTTCGATAAAAACAGGAGTCTGTATTGGAATTACGAATCGCCATTATTTCGCAGCCTTCTTATTACATTGTAGCATCGGATGCTGTTTAACTTTTATCTCATCGGTGATTTACATAAAATCTCTACAGTGGAAAAGCTATTGGTCTCTTTCACCTTTAACAGCATTCATAGACTGGTTAAGAGGATATAACAGTTTCCTCTTTTTGACTACAATTATTATAATTTACTTTTCATTTATATCATTCATAGGAGCAGTCCACTTTTTCATATATCAAATTTATTTCATTTTGAAAGATACTACTATGTATCATTATAGGAAGGGAAGAGTAAATGATGGCATAGGACTTAACGGTAACGGTGTATCAAAAGCATGGAACTTTCAAGAAATTACTTTATCGTTTGCACTGAATATGTTATTTCCTTTTAAATTTTTAAAACAAATTACTAAATTCTTAAGAATTTCACAAAAATAGACAAAAGAAAGAGATTTATAAAAAAAAAACTTAAACCGGACGTTATTTATTGCACCATTAGGAAATCAAAGGAATTTTTAGATACAATCTATATTATATTGTCGATAATATCGATTGAAAATTTTTAACTGTTTTTGCGAAATCAATTATTACTAAATTTTTGAATTTCTTTAGAAGCTTCAGATAATCCTTTAAGTAATGATTTTGCTTTCATTTCTAAGTCGTCCTTACGGGAAAGTTCTTCTTCAAGAGTACTTTTAGCGCTGAGAAGTATTGCGGAGAGTTTGCCTTCGTTTATTTCCCCATTTAATTGATCATTTATCATGTTTAAATGACTTATTAATATCTTTAATTTATCGTAGCATGAAGCCAATTTAACAGCATCCGATTCCTTCTCCCACAAAAATATTAGGTTATTATGCTGAAAAAGAGAGAGTTGATTGACTTCCGATTTATTTTATATATATATATATATATTTATTTAATTCTCACGTGGTTTTCAAGGCTAATTGCTCTTAAGCATTTATTCAGACGACCTAATTCTAATCGTAGACGCTTATTTTCTTTCTCTTCACTTTCCATTTTCATTCGATAAAAAGCGTTTTCTAAATGATTGTTCCTCTTTTGCATTTTCTTCTTCTCTTCTAAGGATGATAATTCGGTGGTTAAAGTTCTACAATTACTAGTTAAATCTTTTATATTTGATAAAGTTTTTTGAAAATCATTTTCTTGCTGTTCTAAATCGGATTTCAAGGTTGCAATCAATATATCTTTGCTTTCTATTAGCTTCTCTATAGATTCACTTTCTCCAATTAAATTTATTGTTTGAATTTCTGCTTCCCTTTTAGACGAACGACTTTCTATCGGTTTCATTAACATTTTATCCATATTGTTATCATTGAAAGCATTATCATCATCGGTAATAGAGCATAGAGATTTTGCGCTTTTAGGCTTATCGATTACTCGATTCTCTCCATCCCTGGCTTCTGTGTTTTCGGTTAGATAGGAACTTTCATCAGCAGTCACGCAAAAATTACTAACATTTTCCAATTTATTTTCAGAGATTGATCCCAACTTTGGCATGAAATCATTTACATTCCTTGTACTATTAAAACTCTCGGATACAGAATATCTAGACGACTCTTTCAAACGTAGCCAATTTTTTAATCTATTACTAAACTTACGACCGAGTTTACTATCGCTAGATGGATATTTCTTCCCCTCCCCCGGATCTTTTGGCGTTGAACAACTCCTCGCCGATGTAAGAAAACTAAAAGATTTATTAAACTTTTTGAATTTTTTCGATGAATTAGAACTGCCATCTCCAGCGGCTAATCTATCATTCATTTTAATAATACCTTACAAGATCTGTATAGTTTAAAAACTTAAAAGACTACGAATTCATAAAGTTTTTTTTTCAAATTTTTAAATATCCTATTATCGCTACTTTATTTTTTTGAATTGCTTTACGACTTTCGTTTGAAAAAGTATTTATTTCTATTTTCGCTGTCTCAATTAATAGAATAATAGAACATATTTTAAGTACACTTTTAATCAAATGAAAATTGATTATTCTACATTTCGTGAAGCGATACAATAATTAATTTCTGAACAGATGAAATCGATCAGGTTAATTTGTTTCCACTTAAATTAAAGCTCTTTTTCTCTTTTAGTGAAAAATTAAAAAGGTGACATTCGAAAATTGCAATATATTGTTGTTGTATTCTTGTAACTTTATTGTTTTATTGTAAAACATAAAAACGATATATCGACTTTATAGATTAAGGTTTCACAAGAATGACTTTTATTGTTATTAGCATACACCTTTTCATAATATGCAAATAGTTAGTTAGTTTTAATTAACAATAAATCCATTCAGTTATTCTTTTTCTATAGTATAAATAATGTTATTTTTTTTCTGTTTGTGGAAAAAAGATCAATAAAATAGCTTTTTACACATAAAAAATACGCTTTATTTTATTACTTTATCGCAAAATTTATTAGCTTATTTAGGAAGCATTTTTTAAGAACTAGCAATTTAAACCAGTTGATAACCGGAAGCGGAAGTGCTAGTAGAAGCAGAATTAGGGTATAGTACAGAAGTAAGTGAAGACTAAAATTAATAAATGGCGATTATTAAAAACCTATAGTACTTCATTATTGTTTCTTATAGATCATATTTTTTCCATATAATAGTATATTATTATCCTCTATACAGAAGAGGACATCGCGCACGTGCACCAAACTTATCCTTGAAGCATGCGTCTAGATACACAGTTGCTAATTCGTATACAACGCTTAACATCGTGTAATCTGTTAGCAAGATCATATTCAACTGCACAGCCTCATCAAAAGGAAAAATTAAAATATAAATATCCCAAAGTTAAATCAGAATATCCTCCAGGAAGATGGGATGAAGAAAATATTAAACCAAAAGCTGCTTGGAAAGTGTTTGAAGAAGGAGAAAAAATAAAATCAATTCCTAAAGTAATAGATCGCTTGGAACACATAGCCGGTGAGGAGGAATGTCGCTTCTTCTACGTAACCCCTGGTAGAAATTACACCAGAGCCAAATTAGAATATGAGCAATTTTTAACTCAAACTCATCTTATTAACAATGGAAAGCTACCTGATATTTACGAAAATTTAGAATACAGTAAATATTTGGACCGTACGAAATCTTTACTGGAACAATCGTTTGATTTACAGAAATTTCAATATAGAAATCTGAATAGTCTATCTCAAATTGATCAGAAGCATCAAATAGCTCAAGCATCGTTTAAACAATTATTAGGTAATTTATTACCCGAAATTTCTTCCAAATATAAACATTTATGGACTTGTCAACTTGATGAAAATGTCCTAACGCAAGCTTTTTGGGATAGAGGACCAATAATTCAAACAGATGACGACGGAGATTTAAAGAAAGTAGTTAAATTCAGAAACCCTGATAATCTATCCATAAGATTTGCAGTATTAGGAGAAGCAGATTTCCAGATAAGAACTGAAGATCCTTTACCAAATGTAAGTTTTTTAGATATTCTTTTATAAACCTATTTTATATTAAAAAATATCTAAAATCTAATGTTTATAGTTTATTGATATGGAATCTGAAACCTGCACGTTATCGCCGATACCCTATTTGCCTGTTCATCCACTTTGTCATGGTTATCATAGTCAGGTCGGAAGAAGAAAAAATGTTAATGGTCACTTACTGGGTGACCCATGTGAATTTACTCATTTAAGAATTCATATTCTGAAAGATAGTATAGAAAATGGTGAAAAATTGGACGATTGGGATATTTTACATTGTGGTCTAATGAGCTCGTTTTCCTCAACTATGGCCCAGGCACACAATAATGGATTTAATATGTTTAACGATCTTCCGTTTCCGTTCGTGACACAAACTCTGGTTACAAATGGAGAATGGGTTCAAGGTTTCTCTTACCAACTTAACAACATGAAATTATGGCAAAAGGACGGTTTGAGAAATATTTGCTGGTCGACACCCAAGTTAAATCTAAAAGATGCTGAAGGAATTAGTTTGTTAATGAAATTCTTAGTTCAAAAAACGCAATACAGGGAAAATTCTAGGATTGCCTTACCAGAAGACCCTTCGCCGGCATCTAAAGAAAAATTTATAAACTTTAAAGGCGAAGAAGAGTTGCCTTATCAAAAACTCGAACGCTATCAAGCACCTAAAAAAGCATTGTATTATTAAAAATAATGTTGACAACTTAGGCCTATAATTTCGATTATTTTGTTTATATTTATAATACACATTCGAGAGATGGCGTTGCCAATTTAAATAGGTTGCTACGTTACGGAAGCACTGACACCTGTTCCGCCTTAATTTTGAATTCAACAATTTGGGTATTTCCGGAACCAGACAATTAGTTATTAGCAGACGACCAACAAGCTTGGCTATTGATTTTCACTTGATTAAGCGTTTATAGATAATCAGCAATATGCCAGAAAGAATATCTATTCAAGACTTTATGAAAGAAACTTGGGATGATGTCCACACCCCTCTAAATTCACAATTTGTGCAAAGAATGACGGACTATAAGACAAAGCTGTCATTTATTGATGAGGTGAGAATTTTCAAATTGATCGACAGCGTAATAAAAGTTCCGCTGTCGAAGATCGGTTGATAATAAGTTATAATCCTAAATTTTATTTGTCTCTTTTATAGTAATTGTCTTGTTTTATGCTATAAAAGTAAAATATAGTTGCTCTTTTACAAATTCGTTAGTCATCATAGGCTTAACATTAATCATGATAGATAGATATATATTTAGCTCTACGAATAGAAATTCTGATAGGGTTTTATTGATTTTTTTTAAGGTTCTTGATCAAGACCGAAGCAGTGTGACGAAAATGAAGAAATCTTGTAAAGCATTATATAGTTCAGGGCATAGTAAGTTTTCTAGGGTCTCTCTTCGAAGAGTGACAAATCTTCAAATATTTGATTTCTCTTTGCCTCTTTATACTACTGCATGTTTGTATACGTTTGCAGTGCACTGCCAGAATGAAATATTTTTGGCTGAAAATTTACATAAATTGTCAGAAGGGCATGATTTGCCTGCAGCTTTTCAGAAATTCGCTATCGTTACTAAAGAACTATCAAATTTGATGAAAAACTTGGTTGGCTTTTGTTTTTATTATTATTACTCTTATTATTAGTTTGCTCTTATAATAATCTATTATCATATGCTTTTTATACATCAATTCGCGGTGTTTATTTTCTATCTAAACTTCAGATGGAAAATCTGAGGAATATTTTAGTTTTTCCATTGGATTCTCTGATAAAAGGTGAATTAAAGAGTTTGAAAGGCGATATGAAAAAGAATTTTGAAAAGGCTAGCAAAGATTACGACGCCAGATTGTATGTATTTTAATTAGTTGTGAAATATTTATTAATATTCTCATTTAAAATGTCTATGTTTATCTACGCATCTATTCAGTTCAAAAGTTGAGAAAGAACGTCGTCAAGCTGCTAAGGAAAGTGGAAATAAAACGGATTTAGCCTCTCCAGATGTTAAGGAAGAATTGGAGAAGGAAAGGCGTATATTTCAATTAACAATGTGTGAAGTAAGAGCTTATATAATAACCGTTTAAAGTTATGTAATAAGGTTAATCTATTAAAACTACAGTATCTTATTAAATTGAATGAAGCCAAAACGAAGAAAGGTGTTGATTTATTATTGAAACTAATAGAATTTTATCAAGCTCAGAATAAGTATGTTTATATCTTATTGTTATATATAGGTCATAAACGCTATAAATAAATAATCTATTTATTTCCTTTTTCTAGCTACTTTCAAGACGGTCTCAAGACAATGGAACATTTTAATACGTATGTTGAAGATTTAAGCGAAAATTTACAAAAAGTCAGGCAATCTAGAGATCAAGAAAAACGTAAACTCATTGAATTACGTGATAGATTACGACAATGCGTAAATTCTTTCAAGGAGGTATGATAATTGATTGATTCTTTTTTCGCCTTGTTTTGTTTTGTTTCCGTTCCTTTTACGTTGTAAATTCTCGTTTCCGTCTTAGACTTCTCATTCTAAACACAGTTTTGTAAGTATATATCATCTCGTAACGTTTTTTTTTCTTTTCCTCCCTTTCTCCCTCTTCCCCCCTCCCTTCTTTTGCCCTTTTGTTCCCTTTACTATTTGAATACTCTCCTACGATTCTTTCTTTCTTTCTTTTTCTTACTTCCCTCCCCCTAACATTTTTCTCTTTTCATATACTTATATTCACTTTTTTCTTAAATTTTTTTATAATTGATCACACCCTATTCAATTTATGCAAATGGCATCTTTTATCGACATGTATGCATATCATTACTTTCAATTTGATTAAGCCTAGTTTGCGGTCTTTCTAAATAGAATATTTGCGCTGATTGTAAAATGTATATATATATATACAGTATATATGTTGTAATAGGCCCCCAAAAACTTATATATGTCTTTAACTATAAATTGATTATTATATCAAATTTTTTCTTCTCACCCCACCCCCTACTACACCCCTTTACAACTGGTCTTTAGCCTTCAAATAGCATTGTCATTAGTAATACTCTTCCAAGGAATGCCGCTTCCGGTGGTAGCACGGCGGCTAGAAGAGTAGCCTATGGAACTGAAAGGGTAGGACACTTGTTAAAAAGAAGCGAAAGAGGAGTAATAGGCCGAAAAGTATGGCAAAAGAGAAGATGTGTCGTGAAGGATGGAATGATTAGTATATATCATTCTGACGTATGTTTTTTATTTATATAGTATATTAATGTATTTAAATATTTGAAATATATCTAGCCTCTAAAAGAACCTGTACGATTAAATCTATTAACTTGTACGGTTAAGGCAGTCACCGATGATGTAACTCGGAAATGTTTCGATTTAATATCCAGTACGAGTGAGTACTTTTTAATCCATGCAATATTCGTAATATTACAATAAAACTATTATACTTTTTTAAAATAGAAAGTAGAACCTATCATCTTCAAGCGGAAGATGATGCTGATATGGAAGCGTAAGTGTAACAGTTTATTTTTTATACGAAAGTAGTATAATGACGTTGTTTTCTTTTAGTTGGATTGGTGTTTTAACAGCCGCTCGAGATTCTATGTTAATTTCTGCAATGAATAATAGTAATGACGCGATTAAACAAAGTATGAGAGATTTGGTTAAGATTATACTAACTGAAGTTCGTAAGCAATCTGGAAATCGGATTTGCTGCGATTGCGGAGCAATAGATCCCGAATGGTTAGTTGTAAATTTGGGAGTATTAGTTTGTTTGGAATGTTGTGGAATACATAGGGATCTTGGAACACATATTTCAAGAACTCAGAGTCTTGTTATTGATGACCTTTCACCAGCTCAATTATTGGTTAGTATAACTACTTTTTGCTGTTGCTATCAACTTATTATCTCATTTTTATTTTGTAATTTTTGCTATTATTATCATTATCGAATTTGTAGATTGCAAGATCAATTAGTAATAATGATTTTAATGAGATAATGGAGGCAACTTTGGATCCTTGTGATAAATTATCACCTTTGAGTTCGATGAATGAGAGAAAAACTTTTATCCGTAGTAAATATCAATTAAAGAAATACGCTATAGCTACCTGTTCTAGCGAAGAGGATCGTCTATCCGATTTGAAGACTGCAATATACAGTAATGATATATTTGCCTTAATTCAAGTTTATGCGGAAGGTTGTGACCTTATACAAACTCTTCCGAATTCCGATGAGGAAGAGAATGCTTTACTTTTGGCTTGTAGTTTGAACGATGACTCGGCTCTTCCATTGCTTTATTTTCTTACGCAAAACATTCGGTCTCAAGTTATCAGTAATGTCACCAAACGGAAAGAAAATGCCGCTCACATCTGTGCCAAGAGTGGACATGTCGAGTGTTTGAAATTGATACTTAAATCACGCTGTGATTTGGCTCTTGTTGAAAATGAGGAAGGGGAAACACCAATGGAAATCGCCACGAAACTTAATCATACAGCGTGCTGCGATGTCCTCAGGCAGGCGATTAAGGGCGATACCTCTCTGTTTGACGTGATTAATTTCGACTGGCGACTGCCCTCCGACTGCGATTATAGCGACGACGATTTAGATACCTTGACACCCCGACGGGGTGCGCACAGACCACGCCCTAAGTCCATGGTAATGACAAACGAATCGAGTCAACTTTTGACAGCCCATAGATCAAGAACATTAACGATAGAATCAACGAGCCCTACCCCACCTGGTAGCGAAAATTTGAGCAGGAGGAAGCCGCCAGCTCCCGCTCCTCCTGGAGATTTTAGAGGTCATTCACGAAATTCCAGCGATGTTCAAGTTCAATTATCCAAAATAATGAAGCACGCAAGAAGTCCGTCCGACCCCCCGAAGTTAGTTGTTCCACCACCGCCAGAATTTTCAAACAACGTGAAAAAAACCAAACCTCCTATTTTACCAAAACCTTCTAAAACCGAAATAATCAATTCTAAGAATCCAATTCCACCAAATAGACCATCAAAGACTAAAGAAAAACTTAAAAAATGTATAGCTTTATATGACTGTATAGCAGATAACGATGACGAACTTACTTTCCAAGAAGGAGAGATTATTATTATAGAACAAGAAGAAGAAGACGATTGGTGGTTAGGTCATATAGAGAACGAAATATTTAGGAAAGGAGTCTTTCCTAAAACGTTTGTTCAGACTTTTAGTGAAGATTTGTAAAGAATTTCGTCTTTTTGCGTTGTTTTTTTACTTTTTTTTTTTTAAATTATTCTCTCTATCCGTTTTAATTATTCCTTTTTTTTCTATTTTTATTATCATCCTTTTTATGATCTTTGTATGAATGAAAACTTGCCAAATCTTTGCTAGTTTGTCAGGTAGCTATATTTTTAATACTCATTTAAAATATTTGATTTTTGTTTATTGTAAATGAATAACCAGTGTTCGAAACATGCATTTTTTTTTTACATAATAATGTATGTAATCAATTATTCCTTAAAAGTTTTAACTTTCTCTTTAATACAAATTTGTACAAGCCGAACGCCTTGACTTTCAACTGCGCACCTGTTAGGTAAATCCTTGGGAATTCCCATATTAAAGAAACGGCATTGTGAGTCATCTACAACGGATCAGTCAAGCGAAACTACTATGAATCTTAAGAATATATGCAATAAATCAGCTCTATTTTCTGCAAAACGAAGAAATTTATTGTTTTTATTTTTAACAATTATATTTGTATATGTTATTGTTAGTTCAGAGTTGTGGTTTCTAATTCAAAGGTATTCAGGTTTTCCTCGGCAATGGTCGAAGGATTCATTTCGACTGGTAATGAAAGGCCGGCCTGATTTTGAGGATCCTATAGAATCTCTTTTGCCGCCTCATCTGAGTATTCAAGCAGCCGCTTCCTACCACCTATTCTCTTTACCGAAACTTAAAAGTGATTTAGCCTTTAACGAGATAACATCTGGAAATCCTGATCATATACAATCATTGCTTCCAGATTTTACTTTTCATATAGGGTATTCTACCAATCATGTTATTATTTATGAAGATTATAATCCGGGCTGCGTTCAAAAGATTTATTTATTTCCTTTGATGCCTACAAATGCTGAAAAATTGCATCGAGTTACTTTTGAAGATCTAGCTAATCATACAATTGAGATAACTGTAGATGGCGTACAGATAAACTACTCCTTAGCAGAACTTCAACATTCCAATCTCTTCTACGAAAGAACTGGAAGGCCTTGTACTGGTATTGCATTTTATCAGACAATATGCTACAAGAAGAATATTACTATTAAATATAGACCAAGTGAAAGTTTACCTTCAGACCTTTTGCAGAAAACCATCGACTGTACCAAAGAATCAAAATCATGCGAATATCATATTTATAGTTCAATAGCTAGACACAAATTACCAGTTAACTATAAAAGTTTTGATTCATTTTCGAAAATTTCCAAACCTTTTGGTATTTATCTCTATTTTTATTATATTGTATATTCAATCGTTTATTTATCCATATATCTTGTTCCCTTTACAGAAAGTAAGAAACGACAAATACTAAAATCCCATCTTACACAATTATTTGAACAACCCGAGAACTATGGACCAGCTTATCATTCCGAATGTAGTTTGAAATGCTTAATTATGTCCAGGGATTCGCATGTTATTCTCTTCTCTCATAGGCAAGCGGCGGTTATAAGTTCAATATTTATAACGGTTAAGGATAGTTCAAGTGATAGGACTATAACGGATTGGTCTCAGATCTTTATGAACATTAACTTTGACGATAAAGAAGAATATCAAATTAAAAAGATACCTCTGGGAAAGATCTTTCTAGCAGATGGGCAATTAAACGATTTCAAAGGAATAGCTTTTGGAAGAAGGAGTAAATCTTGCTCAGGCCAAACGAAAATGTTTGGATATTTGTACTTTCCAATGCCATTCTGGAAGAGCGCTGTTATTACGCTTGAAGGAAGTGAATTTTTAAAGAAAACAATTTCTGTATGCTACGATATAAAGACCAGAGAGAATTTTTACGATGAAGCAACAACAGGCTATTTCCATATGGCTGACAAATATTTTATTGGTGATAACCACAAGAGGCGAAAGTTTTTAGACCTAAATAACTTGTCCGGACATATTGTAGGGATTACATTAGGCATTGATAATCTGAAAGCTGATCAGACGGCTAAGGATATTAACGCTCGTTGGGCAGCATTGCAGGCTGATCACGTGATGTTTATCGATAATCAGTCAGACGTTTCTGTCCAAAGCACAGGCTTGGAAGATTTTTTTAATTATGCTCATGGTTTTTACTTAGCAGAAAATACGTCCAGTTATTTTTATGGAGTTCCACACTCTAAAAGAGTACATGACAAGATACTATCTTGGCATTGCTATAGGCAATTCATTTTAGACCCTATCACCTTCAAGAGATCAATTACATTGTACATGGAGGCGACTGAAACGGGTATTTTGGATAGAGCTAAAGAAGATACTTTTATAGATACTGAGAAAGCAAGTCTAGCTGGTCATACGACGTTTTCACATCTGGTATTCTACTACGCGAGGCCAAATAAGTCTTTAAGAGTGGTTGATAAGATTGAGTTCGGTAATAAGGAAAGTGAAAGTATTCATTTTTTCAAAGCCGATAAAGATTATACTGTTGAATATCTTAGAGACAAAAGATATGTAGGAAACACCATAAACAAAGATTTGGCAATTGATCATACTTTTTATAAATTTGAACCGAATACTACCATTAAATTTAGTTTTCAATGGAATCATAATTCTGTTAAAAATAACAGTTTAATTATGTTGAAAAGAGTATTTTACTCTAATCCCAGTATCGCTTGGAATGAAATGTCAATTGTGTATCTAAATGAACGTTTTGGGCTTAAGTGGTTCGTGCCGAAGGCTTCGACAAATGACGACTTTTCAATTCGAACAGATGTGTTAACTCTTAGTACTAAAAATTTACATATTGGCAGTACCTTGAATGTTAGAATTGAAACAATAACTAAACAGATGGACTGTTCGTACGAGTTAAGTGTATACGAATACTGATTTATTACATAAATTTACTTATTGTACGTATATATACAAAAATATATATATACATACGTAATACATGCACACCGTGCTAAGTATCAGTATCTTTAAACGCAGATCCATTGTCAGTTTGAACACCGAAAAGGACAAAAAATTCTTAACATCTCTGTGAGGTAGAAAATTCGAAACAAAACTCACAGATTAACAAGACGTTCATAAAATAAAGAAAAAAATATAAATAAAAACAGAGTGCAATTAGCAAAAATTAAGCACAAAAACCTCTATTCATTTAAAAAATATGACTCAGACCACGACAAAAATATTACGATTGGTAGAAGAAACAGAATCAAGTATCATTTGATTGACTTTCTGTCGTTTGTTGTTCACTTACCGTCATTCGAGTACCGTGCCGTTCCATATGCTTGCTTAAATAGTCTTTTCGGATAAAGCCTTGATTACAAATTGTGCATGTGTATGGTTTCGCCTCACTGTGCGTCCACATGTGCTGTTCCATATTGCCTTTTTTACTAAAATTTTTCCCACAAATTTCGCATCTGTATGGCTTCTCGCCTGTCGTAAATAAATCATGGTACAATAGAGAACAAGACAGTTATTTGTTAAACCTGTATGAGTTCTTATGTGATTTTCCAAATTATGGCGATCAGTAAAGCTTCGTAAGCATTGGGTGCAATGGAATTTCCTACTTAAATTCTTGCTAGATGATAGTTTTTCTGCCGAAGGCTGTGACACATTTCCGGTCGCGTTTGAAGTGGTGTGCTGTTGCTGAGAGGTCTGCGAAAGTTAACAGATGCAAATACGCGTATTTAGAGTGACCTTTTAAGCCCACCTGCTCTGACGATTGGGACGTTGAATGACAGCCATTTTTTACAAGGGCTGGTATAGATGGTAGAGTTGTGTTTGTACTTTCAAATGTTCTTCGTACTGTGAATCCAAACAATCAGCAGACGCACAAACATTAATGAAAAACAGGTGGCCTTACCTTTGTCCGTTGACGGTGGTAAATTAATACTAACGGTTGCTGCCTCACTAAAAGATGCTAGGTCAGGTCTAGCTGCCCATGTAGCCATTGCGCCAAAAGAGGCTAATTGGGACATCGGTTGGTGGGATAAAGTCCAAAATGGATTAGGAACAGTCGGTAGACATGTTCGACTTACTGTGGTTAAGGTTCCTTCACTAATATCGTCATTTTCTTCCTTCCGGTTTCGATTATGAGTAGGAGATGGTCGTTCTTTTTTCACTGGTGTTGTTTCTGAATCAGAGTCTATTTTTCTTTTCACTGGTTCTGGTGATATTGCCATTACACCGTCTTCATCGTCTTCTTTAGAACTATCATCTTCTGCAATTGTCTTATTTATGTTTATTAAGAGAACATCATCATTTTCCAAAGTTATGCCTAAAAGACCTTCAACTGTAAATTTTTGTTGAACTAGACTAGATTTGCACACCATTGTCACAGTATCCTCTAAAAGAGACTTTAATCTTTGTTTGTCGAGCTGTGACATCGTTGAACGCTCCAGTAGAAATCTGATACCTAGAGCGATAATAGGACGAATGAAATTAAACGAGGTAGAATGAAGAAATCTCTCTTCTTCGGACAGCTGTATTTGTTATTCGAACGAAGTGAACGAGTTCGCAGAAGCTTTATGCTGCCAATCAGACGTACATCTGTTTCTAAATTATAAATACAGTTGGCACAATCGACGAAAAACTTAGCAGCTGTCGCACACTTTGTTTCTCTACGTTGAATCGAATATCGACAGTAAGCGCCCTGTTTTTAAGTAGTGTGGTACCGTTTCATGCTCCAAAGTTGCTGGATGCAATATGATTGCTGCAAGATACCATGCATTTCTAACTGGGTATAAAATTATTTATATCACGTGCTAGATATACGGTGTACTTGCTAATAACTAAACTTGATCCCGCTATGGAAATTGTGATGAAATATACTTTTTTAGCTATTTTCAGCTCATCTTTGTTACTTTTAACCTGCTATGCCGGACAAAGTACAATGCCGGAGTCTACGAGTACAATGTCGTCAATGACTGAACAGGCCGCGCAAAACAGTTCAAACGAAACAATTGTTACGACCCCATCAGTAAGTATAAGCCAGTCAACTCAGACGGAACAAGTAACTGTAGGTAGTACAAGTGGTACAACTGGTAAAGTGTTGACTTCAAGTACCGAAACAACTACTTCACGAACTAAGCCAACTGAAAGAAAAGATTCTTCAGGACAGGTTTGCCTCTTTATGATATTTGTAAAATATAATAATAGTCTATATGATTACAACTCATGGCTACCAGCATGAATGAGAATTTTTTTATACTGCCAACAAAAATATCATACATTATAACATCTGGTAAAATAGTCATTTAAAAATTTGAATGCAATATTGCGCTGCAATTATTGTTTAATATAGGCCGAAACAATTCAAAAGTATAAAATATAAAATTAACATTTTTATTTCAACAGCGTTTCGATGGAGCATCTTTTGCTGGTGGAATAGTATTAGCTCTTGGGGTTGTAATTGCCGTGGCTCTTGGCTATAAATTCTATAAATCTCGAACTGAACGAAATTATCACACGTTGTAGAAAGAGAGAGAGAAGACTTAGACGATTAAAGTGCCCAATTATTTCATAACCTGCTGAAAGAGACTTTAATATTTATTTATTATATCAGTAAATCTCTTGCCGCCATGAGTGTTTATCTTTATTATGTTCAATGTACATGTCTGACATAAAAAAGTACGGTATATAATTCCTTTTACAGCTGCTAAAAAATTGTACTTTGATCTGGGAAACAGTTGTGAATTCTCAATACTTGATAAGAAAACAATACAGGCAAAATTTATTCAAGAAATATAGCCTTTTTTTGTATGCACCGAAAAAAAACTAATTACTTTGCACCAAAATAAACAAATAAATAACAAAATAAAAGATCATAGTTTCGTTGTTAACTATTTCACCTTTTTAAATCCATGAACATTATTCATATGCTTGGTTAAATGATCCCGTCGTTTACAACCGTAATTACAATGCGAACATTTAAAAGGTTTGGCATCGGAATGTGTCAATGTGTGACGAACCAGCATATCTTTTCTACTAAAACTTCGCAGGCATATATCGCATATGTATGGTTTTTGGCCAGTATGAATTTTAAAGTGTATATCTAATAGCGAAGCTGTGGCAAACGATTTATGGCAGTTGGAGCATAACCACTCTTCCCTATTGTTATTGTTATTAATTGGTTTATTCTTATCTCTCATAATGTCATCAGGCTGAAGTGTCAATAAAAATATATTTACTGTATATAATTTGAATAAATATAAAGTTTTAAACTACCTCTTCCTTTTTTATCTTTTCTATCTTTTTTAATATTTGACCTATAGATATTTGACACGATGTATTTATTGACTTAAAATTGACTGTAATTACTTACCGGAAGCTTCTTTTCCGCCTGATAATAAATCATCAATTAGTCTATCTTCTGTTAAATCGAGTTGAGAATTAACATTTGGCTTAATTATAGCTTTATTATTATTTGAATTTTCTAAATCGTTTCTAGAGTCTGTTGAAGGGAAAACTGGCGCTAGATATTAAAAAAAAGAATATAACTCTATAACAAAAAGAACAAATTTTTTTTTTTATAAATATACCCCCGCATGCTTGAACATTCCATGAAGAACATTCCACGTCACTGGAGCTGTCATCTTCTTGGCCAACATTAATTTTCCTTTTTAAACCCTGTTTCCTTTTGTTGGGTATTGAATAAGAAGAATTTGATGGCGTGCTTGCCGATGAAGTGCACGGAGAGTGTATTTCCAAGTTTTCAGAAATTTTTTCCTTAATATTTATCAATACAACTTCTCCGCTTTGAAGAGTTACGCCGACTAACGCATCCACTTTAAAATCACCTTCCAGAGTACTTCGACAAGCACATAAAATTGCATTTTCTATAAGTAGTTTCGTCTTTTCCTTATCCATTGCCGCTGTCTGAAATATGTAGGCGTGCTTAATGTGGGAGTATTGAGTGGGCGTTTATCTAATACTACTTCCAGCTGCAACATGTAAATCGCTGGGCGATAATGCGCCTGTTCTCAACCCGCTAGCTTTTTAATCTTACCTTACTAGTGAAATCGGTATCAAAGTAATATGAAAAAGTCCAGAGATGAGAGTTAAGAAAGGTTTGTTTTGGTTCCCTCTTTTAGATTTTAAGAAATCGCCTTGATGTTCTCTTCGAACGCTGAAATCGATAAAGATCGAGAATTTGACTGCCGATACCTGCGTAGATGGCAGCACCGTCGCGATCAAGGAAAGTTTGATAGCCCTGTTACGTCATACTAGCCAGGGGTGTTGCTGCGTCATTAAGATCTTAAGTTTAATCGTCTGATCATTCTTCTCCAACAATAGATATTCTAATTTCAATGTCTCTGGTTTAATCGACCATAGCACTAATTTGAACCTCTTTCAAAGAATCAAAAAGAGCCGTATAACAAATTGCCTTTTACTTTTATAACCTTGTGTTTATTTATGTTTAAGCTGATAAATATATATATTCAATATATAAAAAGATACTTGAACAAAGTTGCCTTAAAAATATCTTTTTTAAACTTTATTTTCCAGCCAAAACGAATCTTACAAAATTTCTTTTATTCAAAAATTACTTCTACATCGAAAAGAACGATGTTCTCCGACATTGATGATCGAAACAATTGGGCATGTTGCCAAGCGTTATCTCCCTGACCCTCGCTTAATAAAGCCGTCAAGGTCACACGATTCCTTCCCTTCGAGAAATCGTTTACATTGGTATCTTCGACATTAGCTTCAAAATAGAATATATGTTAATAATATTGAATAATTATGCTACCTGTTTGATATTACTTCTAATTCTTTGTATATCTTCATCTGATTTGACACTCCAGGTAACTTCTCCGTCAGAAAATGTTTTATGTATAAGCTTCACATTAAATTCTTTAATCTTTCCTCTTACATCTCTGAGATCAAACTTCCAAGATATTTTACCGAAATCATAACCAGGAACTCTCGCCAAATAAACCATTTTCCAGTCGTGCTCCTCCTTTCTAAATATATCTATACACTCAAAGAGCATTTCACGCCATCCGGAGACGGTGGAATTATCCGATAATCTCCTGTATTCATCTTTTGAGGGACAATATTGAAGATGAATACGCTTGGATTTTGCTTCCTTTTCTGTGGGTTTTATAACGTACGGTCTAAATCTTTTCCCCGTTTCTCCTCTGGATAAACGCCATGCTAAAGAACCAGAAGTTCTTCCTTGACCCTCTGAATCTAACGTAGCTTTTTCAATCATCAACTCAAAAAGTTCTTTACAAATTCTTCTTTGAAGCACTAGCTTTCTCCCAGGAGTGAGTAGTAACGTTCTCCATCGATTAATTCTTATATTATGTATGGTTTTAGCTAGCCATTCTTCTCTCACCTACGTTAATTGATTCCAAATTAAGTGATATAATTTGAGGAAATTGGCTGTAATTGACTTTTATACCTGAGTACGTCTCGCTAATACTGCCTGATGATTATTTGAATATCTCCAGGTAACATCTTGGAGATCGTCATGGGAAAATCCAAAAACGTACATTTGCTCTTTATCCCATCCTTTTTCGTAGGTTAAAGGTAGATCAAAGGCATTTTCACACGGGTCTACATGAATATAGCGATCTTGCGCAATTGAAAAGAACTCACACCATACATGATCCTAGAATAAATATAGAGAATGTTAAGAAAAATCTTTGAAAAATGACTATATTACTTGATTATCTGTTATGAAACGAGCTTCAAATCCTAAAGTTCTGAGAAATAAATAGAAACAGTTAGCCCACTCTCCACATCGACCTCGTCTACTTTCGAGTAACTTTTCAGGATCATTGTAACGGGGAAATCGGGTACCGTGGCCACATTTTTTACAAGTGTGAATTTCAACTCGCTGGGCCATGTATTTACTCTCTTCCGGGGTTGGAACTCCAGCTTTGCCACCAACCGATTCGCCCCCGCATATCTCACAAGGTAAAGTGTCAACCCACTTAAAGAAACTAGTTTTAAACCAAGTCAGCAAGAAAATAATGATAACGTCTCGAAATTCAGGATTCGAGAACAGAGGTGGTCCAGGAAAATTCTTACTGGCGTCTTCAATTAGAGTTTCCATGGGTAAAACGGATCTAGCTCTGTCCTGTTTATGGACTTGTTCAAATATTGTCATACGTTCCAAGTTCCGTGTTAATTCCAAATACATTTGACTTTCATTTTGCTAAATTATTAATAAATATAGTAATAAAGGCTTAAGTTATACTTATTAATATTATAAAACTATTATGACTCTTACAATTAGAGTAGTTTGATTTACACTAGCAGATATTCTTAAACGGGCATTTTGCAGATTAATTATCATTCTGTTTAATGCTACTAAATTGCCATTTTGAGGGAAAATGTAACCTTCTTCTGTTTCTGTGAAACCCATATCAAATAGACATTTTTTAGCCCCTGGAACATTTATCACTTTTTCTTTGATAATTTTATTCCCAGAGCGAATTTTTCGATATTTTTCGTCCTGTGGATGTTTGATAATATTGTATCCTATTTGTAAAAGAATATCAACAGTTTCTAAGGACACATTTCTGGGATTAGATATAAGCTGTCTAATTGATTCTTCCATTTTCACCCTTATAAGTAGTTAACAATTCTTCAAGCGTGGCTAAAAGAATAAAAGTTTATACAAATTTTGAACAAATGCAAGACCGATAATGTCTTTCACATTTTATAATTATGAAAATGTATGTTATAAGATAGAAATATTTACTTTAAAGCACAAAATGAACAGGAATACTGAGAGTATGCAATTCTTGATATGAATACGAAAATGTTGAATAGTTACCAGTTTATATAGTTACAAAACAGATGTTTCCGGTTTGCTGACGATGAAAGCTCAGGTACCGTATTTTTCTTAATAAAAGCTTTATTCTAGCGATCGAGTATTCATCACAAATAAATATATATTTTATTAATGACCTAATTTCTAAATTTGAAAAAATCATTATAAATTAATATATGCAAACGTTATTCCTGATATATTAAGATAAATTATAATAATATAATTCAACTTAACCTATCACAAACACAAATGATTGGGCTTGAAACATAAACTAAATTATTCCATTAAAAAAATGGCAATAGTTACTTAAAAGAATATTTATAAATAAACTATCAAGAAGATAGTTATTATCTCTTTTCAATAACAATGTAAACTAAACGTTTATTTGGAAGGAAAAGAATGGAAGAAAAGGATTTTTACCTTTCTCCATTAATCTTAACTTTCATTAAAACTTATAGTAAATGAAATATTTAAAACATCAGAAAATGTTAAGGGAAAAGAATAATTATAAACATGGCGCCTGCTATAATGTTTATCTCGCAAGAACAACCATTATTGACAATTACCTTTAACATAGAACAAATGTTACTATCCCATAAACTGAGGAGAATAAATCAAAAGAGATGTTTCTATAAAATTCGTCAATATTTTTTATTTACATATAGCAATGTTAATGTATATAAACATTAAATATAAATGTTGTTTTCTTTCTATATTAGAATGTGAGTGATACATTCTTCTTATTCTGTTCTTGTTTCAGACGAAAGACTAAGGAGAGAATGACTTCAAAATACAATTCTAAAGATCGGCCAGCAATTTTTTACCGCCAAGTTGTTATAAATCTGTTTAACTTTTCGCTGGCCTCATCTAAATTTTGCCTTCTTCCATTCCTTACTTTATACTTGAAATTTTTAGGACTAGAACCATTACACGTTGGTTTGATATTTGCTGTTTATTCTTTCTTACCTATAATTGGAAAATGGACTTGTTCTAAATGCGCTACCTCTTGCGGTTTTCGACGTGCTGCATTGATGCTATCCCTTTTCTTTACCATTTTGGGCTATGTAGTTATTATGTTTATACCGCCGAAAACGTCTGCCTATGATAAGAATTTCTTATGCATTCCAAAAAACGATAGTGATAAACAGTTTCCTCCATCTGTACCATCGACAACTACCGAATTCGTAACAAAATTTAATTTGGTAACTGAAAGGAAAACTGAGTTGCCAACAGAATTCAGGTTATTGAATTTCTATTGAAGATTTTATTAGTAATCTATAAGTTTAAACTATAAAATAACGTGTTTTTTACTTTTTTTTATAGGGAATTAACAAAGGCTATTACGGAAAAAATTACAACTAGAAATGTTGTGTCAAATTCACCGATTTCCTCTTTTGATTTATTATCGGAAAGAGATAAGAATTTACTAGCATCGCGCACCGATGTCAATAAACTAAGATTATTGACAAGAGAACAATTAACGATGGTCCTTGCTAAGATAAAAGAGAAATCTCGAAGGGTGAGTCGTTCACCGACAACACCCGCTACTGATTTTTTATCGCGAACGCTTAACAAAATGACGTCGGGAGTGCATAGCGTCGCTGATAAGTTGTATTTTTTGGAATTATTAATTATTAATAATAATTAGAATTTTCATTTTTACAGATTGAAAAATGTGGAAAATAAAACGTTGCTTTTCGTTCTTTTAACAATATCTGGAATTAGCTTATTTGGTTCGGCTGTTGAACCTGTTGCAGACGATATATGGCACGATTTTCTCGATAGATTTGATAGATTGGATAAATATGGTAGCCATTCTACTTGGTATGATTTTGGAACAATTTGGACACCGGTTACAATAGCCGCAGCTGTCGAATTTGGAAATTGTGAAAGAATTATGCATTTACCAACTGTCTATCTTTTCTTCCTATCATTCGCCTGTTTAATGGGATTTTGTCTTATCCTATCCATATTCTTCCCTAATAAAACTGCTCATAGAAAGCGTAAATTTCTTTTTGGTTTAAGGACAACGTTTGGAGATGTTAGATCAATTTTTCTAACAATAACTGCAATGGCGTGTGGTTTTGCAACATCAACTGTTGAAATATTTCTATTTTGGAAAATGTTTAAGGATGGTAATTGGTTAAGTTTAGGAATAGTCGTGTCAGCTTCCAGAGTCGGTATGTTATACAGTTATCTATTTTTAACTATTTAAACATTTACAATCTTTATTTTTAACTTGAAGAAATTTACTTAGCCTTTAATGAAAAGATATATAAGAAAATATACTATATATATACTGTATTTATCTGTTAAAATAATATGTATACTTTCTTATTGATCCAAATAACAAAACTCTCTTTTTCTATACTTTATATAAATAGAAAGAAAATATTAAAAGAAGGAGAGGAAAGTGAAATAGAATTAATGATTTAATTAGATAGAAATGTAAAAAAAATGACTTATAAATATTTTCCGTATTACCCAGGATACAACAGACTACGTTTAATAATGTTAATCAATAACACTTTTAAATGCTTTAATGCCACTTTTTAAATAACGGCAGAAACAATAAATAACTTGAATAATAGTCTTTTCTGTTTTTGAATAGGTCAAGTTGTATCGTCGACTATCGTTGGTAGGGCGTTGAAAAATCTAATTTTCTTTGAAACTTGCCTTGGTTTATTCTTTATATCTGCTGGTCTAGTTTGGTGTAGTTTAGTTGAAAAGGCAGGTGGGTTATGGTTAACTCCAGCTTGTGTTGGTGTAATGGGTTTCGGAAAAGGATTCATTTTAAGCGCTAGACACTGGCATCCAGAATTTAGGATTAACTCAATTATAGTTAATCGTAGAGCTCAATCGGTTGTCAACCATTTTGAAAATCATATTGGATTCGGTATTGGTGCTTTAATATCTGGCCCAATTTACTCCAAATGGGGTGTTGAAGTCCTAATGCAAATTGGAGCAATTCTTCTAGGCCTATTCCTCATTGCCAATATTCTGGTTGCTAAATGTTCACCGCCAAGGCCAACTGTTAAGTTAGTAACAATAAGATAATCATTAATTACTTTAAAAATAGACTATTCTCTTCAAAAACAAATCATAAATTAAGACAAAATCAATAACTGTCTTACAGATATTCGAAATTATTACCGGACGTTGAATTGGATGACGACGAGGAAGACAGCGATAAGGAAGAGGATGATTGGTTAGAACACGCATTGATAAGGGATAAAATGGGCACTAAGATTATAAAATAAATAGCCAAAGAAAAACAATTCTTTTCTAAAATTTGTCATTTAATGTATAAATTTTTGTTTTTTTTTTTACAATTTCCATTTTTTATTGGGTTCTGGGAAAATTTTTCGTTCTTGTCTTCCAAAGGTAAACCTTTCACCGTAAATTTTTTTAGTTTAAACTTTAAAGACAGCTCAAATTACAAAACTTTTAAAGTTTTCCTTGCTTTAAAGCTATGCAAAAATTAAGATATTGAGAGAGGGAGGGAGGGAATGTGGAATGCGGAATGTACAAGAACAAGAGACTGATTAATCATGCATTTTAAAAAATTTATATTATCTCTCTAATTTTCTCTTTTTCCCTCTCTCTCTTTTTTATCTATCGCTCTGTCTGTCTGTCTGTCTGTCTGTCTGTCTATCTATCTGTCTTTCTCTCTCTCTCTCTCTCTCTCTCTCACACTCGCTCGTTCATTTACATATAGACTTTTTTATGATGGTTTCTGCTTTTTTATGTATTCTAACTCTGGAACATGTTTTAATAGATAATTTTAAATAATTGCTTTTACGCTAATTATACATATATTTTATATACACAATATACTATATATACAGTATATATACGTTTATTAAAGATAATATTTCTATACAGTAGAGTCATGAGGAAGATTTAGATTAGTATTGGCCTATTAACCCACTAAATATACTTAATATCATTGTTAGGTTATTTAAAGTACTTATTAGCCTTAATTTATAAATTTTAAAGAAAAGGAAATAAGGGAAAATATATTAAGCGTAAAATATGAGATTAGAGAAAAAATTAACCTTATTATTCATTTCTATTCAGAAAAAAGAGTATTTTTAAATTTTTCTCATTATTAATGATTAATCTATGTATTAGGAAAATACCTTAATCTTTGAGATTATCTAAATCGATAAATTTATAGTATAGAGTAGTTAATTGACAGTTTATTCACAAAATTTTTATAAGAGAAAAGAAGAGAAATATCTGATTAAAGATTATACAATACAATGAAAAGTTTCAATTATCTAACGTTTCCTTTAAGATTTATTCAAGATAAACAAAATATCGGAACGTCGTAATACATTGATAAATCCAACATATACTGTATATATATATATATTATACTGTATTCATACTTGAATATGAAATATACATATTCATTATCTATGTTATTCTTATTTTGTATGCTTTCTTTGTATGTTTCCTCTTCTTCAGTTCCATTGTTTAAAATGAAATATGATATATATATTTTAATTAAAGCTATGAATATTTATGAGGATGTGTTTATTTCTTTATTACTACTATTCATATTCAATACAAGTTCAATAATAAATTTATACATTCAAGCTCTGTTGTTGTTTTATTTGTTTTGTTCTTCCCGCTAAAAACGCAATGAAAAAGGCATGAAAGAATGGATAAAAAAGTTGTAATTAACATTTGATGCTAATGATTATCTGGGTCAATAATTTTAATTAAATTTGATTTATTTTAGTTAGAATTGTTAAGAGAAAAAAAAGAAGAGAGAAGAGAAATGAGAAAAGAAAATGAAAAGGGAAATTAAAGTCTTAAGCATTACTTGAAAGGGAGTGGATTCGTTTATATAAGTATCGCTAGAATTAATCTGTTTTTGGCTTTCGTTCAAATAAGAGACGAATGCATATTTAATCGGTACATATAGGCCTTTGTCAAGTGGGAGCTTGCTATTAAAATCCAATATACGATTGACGAATATATCGCAATTACATAAAAAAGTCTTTTTCTTTTTCTTCTCTTTGAAACGACCCTGGACGTAAAAAAATGCAGACAAATATTCCTTTTCACTTTTCTTCCCTGCTTCTTCTATCCCTTCGATTTTTAACCTTACTCCTTCTATGATAGGCGGGAGTGTCTTTTTCTTTAGTCTCATCTACTTCGTTAACATCCGGTACATTCTTTGCTGGAGGTCTAAAAGTGTTGTAAGATTGTTCAGTCAATAAGTTCATCATATCAAATATTACTCTGTCGTTTTTTCTTATCGAAGGCAAGGTGATATTGGCTTTTTTACGCTTCGGTGCCTCAAGTTCCCTGCTCGTCGATTTCGGTCGTTCGATAAGGAAGCCTTCCAGTGTTTTTCTCTCCCTTTTAGACGGTACTATTCGTACATTATTTATATTGAATTCAGCTTTAACGAGTGCTGGCAGACGACCGAATGTTTTCAGCTCGATAATCTTTTGTTTCCTCTCCTTGTTCATCTTTTCTATTTGAATTCTTTTAGTTGTTATACTCTCGTCTGCATTTTGCCTTGTAATTTGGTCTTTTTCTATGAGAATATCTGTGCATTTATTGTGTCCAGCTCTACTGGCCAAAGTATACGGTGTATAACCATTGGAATCTTCAAAATCCGCATTCAATCCATACTTTTGGAGGGCACAGGCAACAGCCTCAGTTAACTCGACGTCTCCCCTTTCGCATGCGTAATGAAGAGGGCTTCTACCATTCTGGTCCCTTAAAGTTAGTTTAGTATCAGCACCAATTTCTTTAAGCAGGAGGAGAGCTTCAGTTCTGCGTCCAAGCGCACAAGCCCACGTCATAACATCTCTTCCGCTTTCTTCCTCAATATCGTTATAATTCCTAAATTTTGGTAAAAGTATACGAAACATCTTTAAACGTCTCTGACCATCTTCAATTCTGAGGGCGGCAATTAAAGAGTCTCTTGTCGGTGCTAATCCATTCCTAGCAAGGAATTTTACCTGCTTAAATCGACAAGATTTCACAGCATCCAACATTAAAGTTCCACTCGTCATAATTTTCCTATTGAACTGTGCACTGGTAGTATTCCCTAATTCTTTCACTCTCTTTCTTTTTTCTGTCACAATTATGTCTCTCACTCTTTAAATCTTTTCTTGTGATAAACTATTAAAGTTCTTTTAGACCCATGAATTTATATAATAAATAAATAAATATATATACATATATGTTTAAGTATTCGTCTCTTTTTACGTTCAATATCCGATCAATTCGCTTGCTGTCTCTCAACTGCACAAACCCACGTTTTATATAGTTTGCTTACCTAGGTGATTTATGCATTATTCAACCGGCTTTCCATTCTGTAACTGTCACGTAATCGCAAGTAATTAGCTTTAAATTGTATTTTAAATAGAAATACGCTTACAACAATTGTTTATTTTTATTATAGACAGTTAGTAGTAAATCATCAACAAATTCCGACCTTGACTTGAACTTTTCCCAACTCTTTTCTAGCATTGAAATATTTTTTGACAACAAAACATTACGAAATCTATCTGCGTCTTGTATAGACAACAAGCGACATTTTTCAACATTACATAGATCGTTATAGTCTTTCAATTTTGGTAACAGTTTTACACCTAAATAGTTTTCTATTGTTTTATAGTTGACGCTAAAAGTTCTTAAAGGGATAGTATTATTAACAGATTCATTGGGAATGACGAAAGAACCGGTTATTGTTTGTTCATGTGGTTGTTTAATAACTATTATTTTATATAAATGAGTCGGAACAGCCACGAAATTTTTACCAATCACTTTAAAATTAACAGTAAATTGGGAATTTTTCATTTCCGGTAGAAATAGAGGTCCAGAGAAGACTGAAATTTCGTTGTATTTTTCAACTAATAGCCTAACGTAAAATTCAATTTGAGACCAATAAATTTGATTATTTTCCCGATTCTGAGGTACAATATTTGTTAAGAGAAACGTCTCATCCATAGCCTTTTGATCATGCTTATGATTTGCAGCAGACGCTAAATGACCTCTTGTATAATCGCTATGTCCGTAGTCAAAATTCTGGGAGATAAACGGTTGAACGTCGTTATCACTCTTAAAAATTTTCTTCTTCTTTGCTGAACCACGGTAGTTTTTAACAGTTAATTTTTCAAAAACCCATTGGGGAACTCTTAACGCTGTGTTGTAACTAGTAAAATAGGATCGTCTTACTAAAAATTCGCCAGGTTTTTGCGGCCTTCCGAATGGAAATGGATCATTAATCGAGTATTTATCCAAATTTTTAGTGCAAACTTGAATACTAGACACAGTTAAGCAGTAATTTCGCGTTTCCCAGAAACTGAGTATCCCTAAGAGTATTGATAATGTTTCAGTCATCTTCTCTAATCTTTATGTTATCCAGTCTGCAACTGCTTGCTTTTGTTACATATACAGTATATATATATATGTTGGTATATCCGCATTTCCTCAAAACCTTTTAACTAGTTTCTTTCTTAATCGAAACAGTACGACGAAAAAACCTTTTGATAAGCCTACAAGTACTTTGAATTCTCGGTCTATAAGCGCTGGCCTAACAAGACAGAATACAATTTTTTTGTTTTATATAGGCTTATACTCTGTACACTGCATAATTTTGAAATATTAACATGTTTTTTTATTAATTTACAAGAAAATGTAGTTTGTTATTAAACTGTTAGTACTTTCCGTAAGTTTTTTTAGAACGTTCTCGTAAGTGATAACGAGTTGGCGTTGAACCTGCAGATGTTTCATTAGAGGCTATCTCTGGGGTTGATAGGCCGTTATTTTGTCTTTGTTTCTTTTTCAAAGGAGTTTGAGGTGATTTTTCTCGTTCTGGAATGGGAATTTCTTTTTCTATTGGTGTTTTAGAAGAGTTATTCAGCTTCCTCTTTCTGGGTGAGCCTTTATTGCTAGAAGCTTTATTACTATTTTTACCAGCTTCAATGAAAGATTCTTTAACAGATGTGGTAACTGGATCAGAATTATTAGATATTTCAGCATCATTAAAAGTTTCTTTATTCTTTGAATTTCCCCTTTTTTCGTTTATTTCCGTAGTGTTAGCAGTCGACTTGGGACTTTTCCTGGATTTTTTTACCTGAGGTTTACGGAAATTAAATTATAAATTATAATAAAAATAAAATTTTTATATTAGTCCTTACAGATGTATTTTTCTCTTCTGTTGATTGTATCGATTTTTCAGGTGAATCTATGGCTTTCTTTATTTTATTTAATATTTCAATATTTGATGTCTTCCTAATAACTTTTTCATCTTTTTTTAGTTGAGAGTCTTTGTATTTAATTTGAAAGACGCATGTTTCAAAGGCTTTCTCACTTCTTTTAACGCACTGAGCTGATTCGACTCGTTTCTTTTTTTCATTATCAGTTGTATGAAACGTTCATTAAAAACGGATAATAAACATATTTTCTACTTACTTCGACTCCATTCGACATTTTTTTTGCAATATTAACAATATTTTCATTCTCTCCCAGTATATCTTCTTCATCATCGTCAGAACTGTCAACCATTTTTTCTTCAATCTTTTCCTCTTCAAGTTCTGTATCCGCCTCGGATGATTTGACACATTCCCAAAAATAATTGATGATTGTCCTCTTCTGTTCAAGGGTACTTATTCTTGTATAATGTCTCTCTGTAAAACGGATATTAGGGAAAATATTATTAAAAACGATTACAATAGCATTTTAAAGAAACATACCACTGTAAGATATGAAACTTTCTATGAAGGATTTAATATTTGAAAGAGAAAGTAAACGCTCTTTTGAAAAGGTTTTCAACATACAGTTTACCAATGTTTGCGCAACCATGCAGTGCTTGCTGTTTTTATTCCAATCAGAGGCGAAGGATAGTAGAACATCTAAAGGGACAAATATTAAGAATTTCCAATGAAATATACCCATAAAGAATCACCTAAGTGGAAGTCTTCCAATTTCAGTAAAACACTGGCCAATCCTTCACAGTCTTTATCATTACTGATTATTCCAGATTTAATAATCACTTTGAAATAAGTCATATTTATTAAAACATATAAATTTGTTAATTAGGTGTATACTTTTTAAAATGCTGAGAGACTTGAATGGTAGTTCGAGATTTATGGACATTCTTAAAGCTTTTAATAATTTTCCTTGATGTAAAAAGTTCTCTAATTTCTGTTGTCTACAGAAAACAATTGATGTCTCATATTATGCTGTTTGCTGCAATGATAATAAAAATGATAAATGTCAAGCTTACTTTAAGTATAGTTGACTTCTTTTCTCTGCTTCAGCTATCAACTCTTCTTCAGTTACATCCTATAAAATGAAAACGAGAAGAAAATTAATGAGTGTATTTAAACAAATCTTTTAACTCACCTTCCATAGTAATAAAACAGAATCGGCAGCACCGGAAACAATTCGGTCACCAGCTTTATTTGTAGCCAAGGCCCAAATCTAGTAAAAAAGAAAAACTTAAACTATCTTATGCTAAGTTAAGATATCAGTTACTTTGTCGTCGTGTTCACTGTAGGTTTTGAGGCATTCTCGTGTCTTGATACTCCACAATTTGATGTTTCCATCCGCAGCAGAACTGATTAAATCTTGACCGTTATTAACAAATGCTACGTGTAAAACTGATACCGAATGACCTTCAAATGTCTAAAACAAATTACTTTTTATTATGAAGTTATTGTACCTATATGTATATTAATTTACATTTAGGCAAGAAAAGTCTTTAGAGGACCATAGTTTCAAAGTTCCATCCACAGAAGCAGTTACTACAGTCTGGAAAAGAAAGAATGTGAGATTTTACTTGTAAATAAAAGAACATCAAACCGGTTCTGTTGGTGAAAATTGAGTACACCAAATACCCCTTTTGTGTCCTGTACAGGTTCCTTTTAACTGCAAATCTGGTAGAGACCACACCTGAAAGATTACACTTTTACTGAAATTTTTTGAAGAAAAATTAGAGTTTTAGATACCTTGGCAGTCTTATCCTTTGATGCAGTCACCACTAATTTGTCTTTTCTCGATATATCAATACTATTAATGTCTTTATCGTGAGCTAATTCAGTGCTTAAGCAAATTAGTTTATTTTCTTCATTATCAACATCTTCCAATTTCCATAGCTTCAAAATTCTGTCACTACCTCCACTAACAATATACTTATCAAGTCTGAAATTTTATATTACAATATCGAAGTTAATGGTATTTTCCAAGAATTAATACTTTACTTTGCGAAAGCTACAGCTCCAACAGCCTGGGAATGACCCGAACCGACTGCGACTTGACGTATTTTATTATCTTTGAATTGCCAAACTCTAACTGTTGTATCCTGATGTAATTAAAGAAATTAGAGTTTAAAAAAAAACTAAATGCCTATTACTTACTTTACTACCAGTTACGAATAATTCTTTAGAATGAACGTCTATACAAGTAACAATATCTTCATGCCCCGATATAATTGTGCATGACCATGTAGTTATATCAAAAATTTTAATAAGATGACTATTAGTTGCTAACAAAATTTTTTCATCATCCAAGAATTTAACAGAAATAATTTCATCGTTGTAACCAACAAGCTTCGAGCAGAAAGACAAAATTTGATTAATATTATATTTGATCATCTAAGAAAGAAGTAAAGGATCTAATTTCTCTTACCTGCCTCGACATGCGCATGGAGGCTAAATCATAGAATAAGATATTTTGATCATTTGATACAAAAGCTAATTGTTTTTTATCATAAGAAAGGAAACCAGATGTTATTAAAACGTCAGTGTCTTCATTTCTCTTTCTTGTCTGTTGATGATTATATAATATTTGTTCAAGGTCATAAAAAATATGACAGAATGCTAACTTACCTTTGGAACGATGCGATCGTGAGTATACACATTGCACGCTGATTTAGCATTCCAAATTTTTAATTGGCCTAAAAAGGGGACAGAATGCTCAAAGGGTCGTTTAATATAAGAAGCGTAATTTTACCTTTAGATCCACCAGTTAAGAAGTAATCATTATTATCTTTTACTCCATATTTTTCAGCTTGCATTTCAGGTGGAACAAGCATCAAAACTTCAACAGACTGTTAGGTAAAACAAACGATTGTTTATATATAAATTAATATACATTTGTTTTAAATATAGCTTACCTCAAATATTGCAATAACTTTCATTTTTTCATTATCTTCTAGATTCCAAATAATTACTACGTTATCTCTTCCACCACTAATAAGAAATTTAAAAATTTTTAACTGAAATATGTTAAAATATTTCTACTGTGTAAAAAATAAAATAATACCTAAATAGTCTTTTCTCATCAGCAGAGAAACATAAAGTTGTCACGAAACTCGTGTGACTTTGTAGATCTGCTATACATTTTGACTTTACCAAATCCCATCTCTTTATCATTCCATCTTGGTAGCAAGTAAAAGTTTGTAATTTTTCCGAGTTCGGGTGATACGTTATAGTTCTATTATAAATAATTAAAAATTCAATAAAATTAAAACGTTATTTGTATTTAACTAACGTAACAACTCCATTTTGAGCTTTCAAGTTATGTGTATAATATTGCTTGTCAATATCCCAAATTTTGCATGTTCCATCAGAGCTACCTGTCGCTAGTAAAGTTGAACTAACGTCAAATTCCATACATAGAATAGGCAAATTATGAACAGCCTGAAAAGTTTCTTGTTATAAATAATTCTAACAAACTTTTGACATTTATTGAAATATACCTTGAATTTTCTTATTAGTTCATTATCTTTTAAATTATATTGTTTTATAAGTAAAGTTCGTTCAGCAGTTAATATATACTATATTAGGAGAACTTAAATTATAGTTTTTATATTAATAATTGAAGACTTACCTTATTATCGGGAGTTACAACGAAACAGGTAATTTCTTCTCCATCAATCTGTGTAAAAATTGAAAATTACTTTTTTTTAGATCTTTTACATAAAATTATAAAAGAAAGCAAAACTGAATAAATGCAATAGAAAACCTACTTCACCAAAAGAGTGTTTAATAATGCCTTTTTCCGAAACGCAGTGAACTTGGTTTCCACACAACGTGAATAGATTATCTTTTCCTTCCTAAATATTTTAATTAGAAAATCATAATAAATAACGTATAGCATTCTAAATACAAACTATTATCTTTCCACCAGTATAAAATGGATGAAACTTTGCGTCCACTGCATAGCTGAATAAAAAGATTCATAATAAAAAAAAATGCTAATATTTTAACGACACATAATATCGCTCGCTAACTTCTAAAGCTTGTATCATAGATTTTGAAACGAAAATAATCAAAGTCTAGTGAAACTTACTTCTTAGCCATTTTTCTTATGAAATCTTCCTATTTTGATAAAAAATAATTTCAGTTTAGTTTATATTCTTTAGAACTCACGTTATTAGAAACGTGCTGCACGACGAAATATACTTTTTAAAATTACCAGTTTTCATTCTAAAAATTATTCCAATTACTTACAAAATATAACTTTACAATTGTTATGGATTTGACATACTTATTAATAGTTAATATATATACACTTATATCTACTAATGATAAAAAATAGATATACAAAATATGGGAATATAATATAAAAAACATAGAACTAGTTACTTAATAGTTAAATCAAATATTCGATAAAGCAAATAGAAAGGAAGAGAGAATAAATTTGTCTTTTTCTTTATCTTTCTTTAAAAAAAAGAAAAACTTAAGATAATTTTATAAATTAAAAAAAAGCTTAATAGAAATGATATTGCTAATTTATTAATAAAACTAATTTTCATTAAATAGCTTACAAGTGAAATATTATAGGCGTTGCGTTATTGTTTCTTGTAGGATAAAATTCTGATAGTTGTTACTATTATATTTTATTAGCTTGAAAGGGTTTTTGTTCTATTAATAGTAAATGTAATATTTAAAAAAAATAGAAATAGTTAAATTTACTCTATTAACCATATTTTATTGATAAAATATTCAACTACTTTGTTTGATTATATAATTCACAAAACAAATGTATATAAATAATGTATAAGTATAATTTAATAGTTGTATATTTGAGAGTCGTCTTGAATAATTGCTTTTTTGTGTGTTTGGAAGGAAAAAAGATAAAATTATTTTGGCTCCCATCCAAATCTATTTTGTCTTTCTTTACAGGTCGCTTAGTTCAATTCTGCAAAAACAATCCTAAGAAATCCGTTACCCTCGTTTAGCCAATTAGAAACTCGGTAACGTGTCACGTGAGACATCTGAGAAGGATCGCTGGATATGACATGCAAATGGGCCTAGAATTTGAAAAAAATAGAGGCGACACCTAGAAGGGAAGTTCCTCATTTCAGAACAAAAAAGATACCAGTATACTCATAAAGATTACGTATTTTAACCCTTTACATTCTCTGATGGCTCGTCATAAAAGAAGCTCTACTTAACACAAGTCAAAAGAACACATGACGTAACTTCAAAATACTACTAGTTATCTCACGAAAGCTTGTCTGTATTAATCATTTGTCAACAAATCAGCAACAAAAGACTACTGTTTTTCATCCTTCCTCTTTATTCTATACTCAACTTATCAAAAAGACATTCTAAAACAGTAAGAATAATAAAAAAAGGAGGAAAACTGAAGAAAAATTTTTTTTAGGCCTCCATTATAGTCGAGCATTTATTACGTTCCCATTGTTGCGAACGTTTACTTCTTTAACAAAACATATATAGAGACATTTATCAAGATATTCAAGTAGAATTTTTTATTTGGATTAAAACTTTCGAAGAAAAGAGAAGTTTATCCTCTCCTCTCACTTTATATTCGATTTTTGTTATTCCTTTGACGAAGAACTGGAAGGAATTTAATCAAGAAAAAGAGAAACGGAATATTTAAAATAGACAAATACAAACCAATTGTCTTAAGGTTTTTTTCAGAAAGGTTCAAAGCTCAAAAGCCTGTAAGTAACTTGTCAATTTATGTTCTTATTGTTTATACAATAACCATCAGCCAATACTAAGTAACAGTGATAAAGAGAATGACAATTTTTTAGGTTAAAAAAAATGGAACGTTTCTCGTCCTTTGAACCCTTCGTTATTTAACGTTAACGAAATAAAAGCGTAAAAGACTCTTATCTAAAAAAAAATGCCCTAATTACATAATTATTTTAGACTTTATTACAGTTTTACGCATAACTACTCTACATACTTTTTTATTACTATTCCAGATCTGAACGTAATGAAAAATGTATCGAAAATGGATAAATATTGCTCTATTAGGTAATATCTTTCGAATGTTTATCGATTGATAGATATTTAATGTATTTATTCATGTATAGGTCTAGTAATCATTGCAACTTCTTCGTATTCAAAAGTCTTTGTGAAAAAAAAAGTGGAATTAGCAAGAGGTAGCTGCTTTAGGCTGGAGTGTTTCAAGGGGCGGAAAAACGGAAGCAGCGCCTATTTTATAGCTAATACAACAGGTAAAGGCCTAAAGAAACGTCATCTACTGATTGGTGGACGCCTTTGGGAAATGCACAATAAAAAGGATATAACTGTTGAAGAAATTCACAATATGTTTATTTTCAACTTTTGTAATTTAACAGCTAATGATTCCGGTAATTATAATTTCACATTAGATCACAGTATTCTAGACTACTTTCATACATTGCTCTTCCTCGATTAATATGTTCTTCTTTGCATCGAATCAGCTGATAACTATATATTAGCATATACAGTATATCTTAGAAAAATAAAGAAAAAAAATGATACCTATTATTGTACTAGATTATTAATTTCATGTCTTTTACTCTCTTCATTAGGAGAATACGTTTGCAAATTATTCGACTACGATCATGATCGTATAAGAAAAGTTGTGAATAAAACGAAAATTGAATTACGTGTAGTTAACATAAATCGAAAATATACTGGTAAGTTTGTTATTGAAAAGATTTAAAAAAAAAACATATGATAAGGATTATCACGTGTATACTATATACTGTATAAATATTAAATCTATATATTGCATGTATATGTGTTATGATAATTTAACAGACATAGCTGTAATAAGGGAAACGAATGTAGGGAATTCAACAATTTCTTACTCATCAATCGGCAAAAGTATTACAATTGATTCAGAGAGAAATATATATAATATAAAAATAGGTTGTTCTATATATCATATAAAATATAATTTACTTTATCTAACTGTTTAATTAATTATTAATATAATTTGTCTTTGTTTGTTTCCACACACACATATATATATATATATATATATATATATATATATATATATATATAGCTTATGAGACTTTACCTGCAACTTCAACCGCTCAGAATTCTATAGTTATAAACGGACTATCTATTGAGAAAATATGGTGGACTATAATAATATTGCTAATTAGTTTACTAATACTCCTGTCTGTTTTGCTGTTTTGCTTTTTAAAGCATACGAGAAGGTATGTAATTTAAGTTAAAGTGTTAGAATATTGACTCCATATCATTCTTGGCTAATCTATCTTTTAAAGGAAAAAGAAGAAAAATCTTTACATTGAAGGATGTAGATTTGACTTTACATCGGATTTGCCTGATGTTGCCAAGTACGGCACGGTTGAAAAAGATAAAAGCAACTCGAGAAATTTGAATTACAGAAAGGCGTTAGATTGTCAAAATAATTTGTAAGTAAATAATAAAGTTTTTATACAACAGTTACTTTATTGAAATTCTTTTAGGAATGTTAAAGTTAATAGGAAAAATGAAGAAGTGGAAGAGAGTATTAAACTATGGTCTTCAACACAGAATCTTTAATCTTGTTTATTGTCTGTAATTGAACTCCGTTGATATTCATGAAAATTTATGGTCAAGATATATTTTTAATCTATTAGATGTTTATTTTAAATTCCTGTGTTCATATTTGTCTTTTTTCCTTCCTCTATACCTTTTATTAATACCTTTTTACATAAGAGATTTTACAGCTTGTAAAAAGAAATTTTCAAATATAACAAAGTTAAAAATAACTCGTAGATATACAGTATATATGGAAATACTTAGATTTGTATATAAAATATTTCAGATCAGTTAACAAATTCATTCTATAGCAAACTCTATACACATGTACTATGGTAAATGAATTCTTTTTCTTTCATTCATTCTCTTTTTACCTCTTCACAGTCGGTACAGAAATTCTCTTTAGCAAAGCTAGTGTACTTGTCACAGAAATATGTCAAACAATAATTGAATATTGAAAGGTGGATAAAATTGTCGAAAAAAGATATAACTCTCACACTTTAGTCAATGTGCCGTTGCATTATACTTAATATATAAATTACTTGAACTTAATGATACAATCTTAATTCCTCCATTTTAAACTCATATTTTATTCCTTTTTCCTTTTTTTTTATTATAATTTCTCAATTATTATTGTTTACATTCTATATTCAAAACAAAGTAAAAACTACAAAATCCTTTCTAAACAAATAGTCGAATTACAATTTAGGAATTAATAATATCTACATAAAAAGAAAACAAACAAACTATAATGTATTCATACTTTAACGCTTGTTTTCACATTCCTTTATTTTCGTTTAAAAAGAGAAAGAAAAAAAAATTTATATGAATATTAATTATTATTATTAATTATCTCTGTTTAGCTGGAAAAAACCCTATATATAATTGATATTCTCTCTCTGTCTCTGTCTCTCTGTTTTTTTATAGTCTTTTATTTTCCATACACAGCTATTTTCCCTTGAAAGGGAGAAAAAAATTATCCTTTTTTGTATTGGTATTTGTAGACTTGAGTTTCATTATTGAAAGTAAGTTTACCAAGGAGACAGAGAGAGAGAGAAGACCGAGGGGGGTATATATGGGAAAGAGAAACGATCAAATTTGATGAAAAGAAGAGCCGACTAAAGCGCAAAAAAAATTCAACAACAAATTAAATGAAGCATGAAAGTAGAGAATATCTTAGTAAAGCAGGCGTAACGATCACCTTTGCATACCATTGATGGTCACAGGGTGTGGCTTATTACAACTATAAGTTAGAGGCGGGGTCTGCAACCTCATTTTTATTTAACAATCGCCACTTTAACCTCAATTTGCATTTTAACGTCTTAATAGCAAATAAAATTTTATGTTTAGTTTAGATTGTTTAATTGATTAATACTTAAGAAATGAGAATTTATAAAATATACTTTCATTCTTTTCCGTCAGTTAGACGATTGACTTTCTCAGCCTTATTAACACGCAAAATGACGACAATGCAGTATATGCTATTTTTCCACTCTTCATTAAATTATCTAATGAAATCAGAGAAGGAAAACAGAGTGGAAGATAATGATGTACAGTTAATCAATTAAGTAAGGTCCTCTCTTCTCTCTCCTCCTGTCTAACGCAATGCCTTTCCAATTAGAACAACTTTCTCAAATAGAAAAGCAATACACATGCGATGAATAAACTATACAATATGTATAAAATTATAAATATATAGGCATTTGAAAGAATAATGGTTAATTAAGAACAAATTAAAGAAATTACTACTTATAGTTAATTATTCGCTTTTTACTTAATTTTTAAAATTACTTGTAATTAGTACTGACTAAGAAGAAAGCCTGTGGCTTTTATATATCTTTCTATCTTCTTATATAGTTTATTTCATTAGAAAAGATAATTTATCTTTTTTCGAAGAATCTTAAAATTATAAAATGAATATACTGAAGAAAGTTTAGTAAATTGTCTCCTTAATATATCGTCTATGGTTTGTAGTTATATGGTATATTATTAATTTTTTCCATTTATAAAATATTGTATAGGAAATGGAGAATGTTAAATTGAAATCACGTGCAAGAAGATATATTTAGCCGTGTTTTTTGTTAGGAAAACAGAATAAAGACTTCAATTTCAATTATAATTTAGACTTGAAAATTAATTCGTATTCTCCATCGCAAACAGTAGATTTATAATCTCCTTTTTCGTGGGATGTTAGAACTGGAGTTAAATCTTGGCTACACCATTTCTTCGCTATAAGAACATCGTCTGCTCTTCCATAAGGATTCTTTGAGAAATCAATAAGCAAAGAAGCTGAAAGTGATAATGATCAATGTAAATGAAATTTTTAAGAAAACCTTTTGTTTGCAAACCTATATAAATCCTTGCCAAACTATAGGAAAGATCCCTTGCGGCAACTTCTAAACTATCTTGATTTCCACCTATGAAACGTATTATATTCCTTGCCGAATCTTTAACTCTAACTCTTTCTTCGTCTAATTGACTTGAAACTTCTCCATCGCATTTCCGGTCGATTTCGTTTGCAAATGCCGATAAGACAGCACCCTTACTCTTTACTATACAACGAAGTACATCTAACGAAAGAATATTTGTTGTTCCTTCCCAAATCGGAAGAACTTGAGAATCTCTCAATATCATAGGCAATCCAGTATCTTCAATGTATCCTTGTCCGCCGAAACACTCTAAACCTTCCGACGCGATGGCAACAGCCTTTATATTTAAATATTATTAAAACATGCATAACTATTTGTCTACGTGAATTTGCCTTACTTGTTTAGCCGTGTATAATTTTGCAATTGGAGTTAATAATCTTAAAAGTTGGTCCTCTTCCTCATTGGACACTTTACATTCCTGTCTGCCTAATAATTTAGCAACCTCAAAAGCTAAAAGTTCCGCTCCTCTTGCTTCAACCTAAACGAAAATAAAAAATTGTAACTTTTCAAAGGCTTTATTTGGATATCGTTATTTTTTGGCAATAGTAACCTCCATTCTGGCGAGTACTTTCGTATGGAGAGGATAATCTTTAATCAATTTCCCGAAAGCCTCTCTCTTAAAACTGTAATCGTTCACAAGAGTCATCGTCCTGTAACGTAATTTGACAATATGATAAATTAATGTTGACTTGAAATATAAAGTAAAATTTTTTAGGAACACCTTCTCATTACTCCAGCCGCCGCTAGAGTATTATGAATTCTTGTTAATGTTAACATATCTGATATACTAGGTATTCCTTGACCAATCGGTGAGACCTAAAAGCATTATCATCATCATTTTGACAAGTTGTTAGTTAAAATTCTCTATTTTAAAATAGCTACCAGTTTGGCAACTGTTCCATCTAATAGTAGTTCAGCAGTTGGTACTTGTCTTGTTCCCAATTTATCTTTAAGCTTTTGAACTTGAATATTATTAAGATTTCCTTCTTTATCACGAGTTTCTAGGTAAAACATTGATAAGCCTTTTGTTCCCTATTACGTAAGTATTTTATAACGTTTAAAAATATTTATCGATATTTTTTAATTGTAACAAACTTTGATTGAGGTTCCATCGTTAGAAACTATTCTTGCCAAGGTTAATGACATATTGCTGTCTGTTGCCGAAGTAAACCATTTATATCCGTATAACTTGTATGAACCGTCGTCTTGTAGTACGGCTACAGTTTCTGTTCCATTTGCTAAGGATTAAGGTACAATTGTACAATTTGTTTTGGAGCATTAATTCCTAATAATAATTATAATAGAATTAAACTAACCAACATCGGATCCTCCTTTTTTCTCCGTCATCCATTGACCTGATGTCCAAAAATCCTTTGGATTTGTTGTGATCAAATGCTCATATGGAACTTTCATTGCACTATCAGGTCCTATAGTTAACAAACATTTAGCAGCACCGTCAGTCATTGCCAATGGACATGAAAAGAGTCCAGAGGATGGAGAAAATAGATAAAGCTTGATCATTTGATATAATCTACTGTGTTCCTTATGTTTTTTTGTATAAGCGTGAGCAATGAGACCTTCTTCCGCCGCTATATCTTTCAACTTTTTCCAAGAGTCGCACGTCTTTATATCATCTACTCTTTTGCCCCATGCATCAAACTATTGATTTATGAAATTGCATTAATAAGGGTCTTCTGCATAAATAATATTGCAAATTCCTTACATGTTTCAATTGTGGTTGTTCTTTTTCACAATTCCATCCCAACTCGGCAATTTCATTAGCAACCCGATCACCAAATTGTCTGAGATCAGGTTCAATAGCTTGAGCAACCTTTTGGATTCAGAATAATCTTGATTATTTTACAAATAATTGGAAGAAATATAACATACTTCAGGTCCCATTGTTTTTTTAATATAACGGCTTAAAATCGGATGAGATGTATACTGATTAGAGATCTGAGGAGCTGCTTGTTGGAAGTCGCCTCTTTTCTCTCTTGCAAACGGTATTTGAACAGACATAGTACGATGATTTAATATCTGTGCTCGGCTAGTTTTCACCAGAGCTTGAATATTTTTACGATGCATATTGACTATGCTCTACTTTGTTACTTATATGATATTTGTACTATCAGCTGTTAGAACCTTCACCTTCGTTGTTTACCAGTTTTCATTCGTTTAAAGTGACTACTTTAAGAGTTTATTTTTTTTAAAGACTTGCTTTCCAAGAAGTTTCTATTAAAGATTCGAAATTAAATACTTAAAATAGAAAACTTAAAAGCAGAACGTTCTATGAAAAACATCAAACAATTATAAAGTAACCTTATTCGCTATTATATATATATATATATATATATATATAACATTGATCTTTCATCAAAGAAAAAAGAACAAATAATGTCTCTTTATGTTCTAAATGCAATAATACAGATGTTAAGAATTGATAGTTTTCTTAAACTGAAAGTAAATAATAGTAGTATTTCTTCTTCTGGTCTATAGATTGTTACATTGTAATATAATATACAGTATATATACATATATATATATATATATCTGTATAGATATCTTTAATTTCCTACTAAATTATACTAAACTCTAAATGCGTAGTTGTAGCTATCAACTCCAATAAAGTAATAAAATAAATATCCATCATTTTGAGAGATTTTAAATCTATTATAACTAAGCTAGGCCTATATTATGTCCAGGCATTAAAGAATATATAACTTTTTCACTAGTTGATTACAGCGTTTTTGGCTATCAATAGTTCATACTGTATATATCTTAATAAGCTTTTATTGTTTTGACAAGCAAACACTATCATTATCTTCTCTCCTTTGACTCTTTCTTATTGAAGGATTCATACCGAAAAATTAACCTTTTATTGACTTTGCTATAACCTTTGTTTATCATTAAAGGACACCAAAGTTTAATTTGAACAATAAATCTTCCTTTATTTGTTTTATTATTTTAAAAACTTAACTAATTGATAGATAATGAAAGCCAATCTAAATAACTAATATACATCAATACTTGTGACATATTAGCCTTATCTATAAATCTGATAAAAAGCAAATAGACGATTGTAAAAGGAAAAGTTCCTTCTACTCTATTTGGGACATTTAAACAATTATAAGAATATAAAGTTATTGATCTATTGAAATTAAACAAAATTCTAATTGTATTCTATTTTCAATGAAATAATTCATATTCTAGTTTAAATATGAAAAGTTGAAATATTATAGGTTTGCAAAAGAAATACGACAAGAATAAACATTTCTAACATCCTATTCTTTAATTATAGTTGGAGCGATCATTTTCTTAAATTGATAATATTTGCATTCCTTCTCTGGCTCGATTGGCATCACTTCAGTGCTAATATTTTCCTTCTTGAATCCAGATTCGATCAAATGACTCATTTGAGTTTCCTAATTTTTGAGAAAAATAATAAAGATTATCAAAGGAATTGAACAATAGATTTATTATTTGTTCTTACTTCGAACATTTTTTCGATATCGTTGTATTTTTCTTTTAGAAGATCACCCCATGAGGTCAGATTGCAATAAGTTAAAACACCTCCTTTCTTTAAAAGCCTATAGGCGTGATTTTTAATGAATTCGAATTGATGTGTATGCCAAGTTTCTTCGCTCAATGGATAGGTATCGTAAAGAATACCATCTAGGGAGTTGTCCGGAACATTGTTTATAACTTCCTATTGATTAAATATCTTTTATTAATTAAAGTAAATCATTCTTTCTTTCTTTTTTTTTTTTACATATAAAGATATACGAGGGAATGGGGAATAGACCAATGATAACGGTCAAGGTCGGTGAAAAGTTCACTAGGTTATCTTTTTTTTTTTTAAAGATCAGACAAGTGCGCAACAATGTCAAGAAGATCAAGTGGTCAATAAAGGTTAAGTAGACTATCTCTAGTATAGCATACCAATAAGGAGAAAAGAGAAATTATGTAATAACCTGCCATAACCCCTTCATTGGGGTAATTTTATGAGGTTGTGTCTTAGCCCATTCGGTTAGTCTAGAAAAGACACCATCGTTGCATTCGATGATAAGGTGTTCATCGATATTCTGTTCTTCAAGCTTAGTTGCGGAGATAGCCATCCCGAATCCAATTTCTAAAACTCTACCACCCTTACTACCAGCAATCTCGGCTAATTTATGCATATAAGGTGTTTCCCATCTTTCCATAACTGGTTTTCCCATAATTTCCAAATGGGTATCGGTACCATCGTAATCGGCGGAAGCTTGCTTCCAGTCAGGTTGACAGTTTTCGTTCGCCTTGAAGATTTTTGCAGATTCCATTTTTCTTTTCTAAAAAGTATAGTTGTCTTAAATAAGCACTCTGACCTTTCTATATTATATTATACATCGTAGCGAACAATATATTTAATACTTAGAGCTGTTGTTATGAGGCAATATTAGCATCTATGTATGAATTATAAATATAACATGTAATATTTGCATAAAATCAACTTATTATATAAATAGAATGCATTTAAAAGAAGACAGCACTTTTCAAACTTAACATACCTAACAGGTTTTGTTGTGTTGTGGTCTGGGCGGCGAATGATTGTCAACTCAGAATTCACTGTCTATATACTATTCGTAGTTTAAATAAGAATGAGCTATCGTAAGGTATCTATTCGCAGCTGTCTAGTTTCAATTACACGTGGTAGTGTTGTAGATGGCGTTATTAATAATTTGACCTTCAAAATTTAAAATATCATTGTTAAATTAGATAATGTTTTTTTTAATGCATTAGAAAGTTTTTATATCGATAATTTACTGAACAAATATTAAAAGTCTCATTAATGACACAAGTTTATAAATTGTATAAGTAAAATTAAAGTCAGAATTATCAATTATCAGCCTTGACCGAGTATTTGCCAAATCTTTTATACAAGTATGATATATATCTGCCCTAACAGTTGAATTTCCCTCTTTATCCTCTTTCCATTGTACAGAACTATCTTTAATATCGACAATAATCGATCTTACTTTTGAAGCCATTAGAGTTTTCCAAGAACAATCAGATAATACTCGCTTATTATCTACATTTTCCAATACTTTTAATACGATTTTATCAGTTTCATTTACCAATCTATTCCATCTGCGTATATTTAAAGAAATGTATTAATAACGTTCTATTATCTTAAAAATTTTAATTAATCAACTTTGAATTCGCCACAGCGAATGCAGGAGCTATTAGAGAAATTGATCGATAAAGCCTTTCTTCTAGAGAGGCGTCTTTTATCAGTGTATTAACGTAATTTTTAGCGTCATTCGTTGGGAAAATATTTAAACCGATATCTTTTAATTGTCGAACGAATATCGACGGTTCGAATTCTCCTTGTAAAATATTAGGATTAATAAGCGTTACCAAATTATTTGTAACTTTTATTTCAATTCTTATCATTGTTGTATAGAGGATTATAACAACTGTATTCTCATAAATAGGTTGTATAATCCAATCTTTAAAAGGGTACTGACAATGTAAATCGTAAAATATGCCATAAGGACCAAATTCTTTTGGTCTAAATGTGATACTTTTATTGTTATCGTCATACTTTTCATAATAGAATCCTTTTTAGTTTAGAATATTTTTCATTAGATAATCTAATTAATTAGTTATATATTAAATAGTCTTACCATTAGTTACCCAATCATCTCCGTCCCATCTGGCTAAAAAGATGTTTCCAGAAGTGAACAACAAAGTCGATATTTTTATTGTAATAACGATATTATTTTCCGAATCATTTGAATAAATCTTACTCAAAGACTCGGAAAGATCACTTTTAATGTGTTTCATAAACGAATATGTACTCTCAACAAATGACGATCTAGCCGTTACTATAGTCTCTTTTACGCTATTCGTTTCCGGTACAATAACATTATGAAAATATTTTAATACTCCTTTCGGTTCCTCAATCTATAAGATAAAAAAAATAACAATAAAATGCACTCAAAAGTGGAATGAAAAGTATAACGCTACCTTACGGAGAATAGTACCTGGTTTAATTTGATGAGGTTGAGGTGGCAATTGAACAAGATCAATATGATATATACTATATAAGAGACTATAACTTCGTAAATCAACAATATACGGTTTATTATAATATTTTTGATACAATTTTGTAGTAGTTGAATCAAAAAAATTACTATCTTGCGAGTCTTTTAACGTATCAGATACTATATATTGTTCATCGTCGCTATTCACACGAATAATAGGATAATCAATTTGTTCTATATTTTTCAAGTGGAATAAATTCATTTGAAATTTACATAATTTCTCTAAAAATGGAAATTCTTTTTTATCTTTGTCATCGAAATAGATAAAGGATTTCTCTCTTTCAGTCGTTGTTTTACCCCTCAAATTATTATTCTTTATTGTTGTATTCTATAAATAAATGAACTAGAATGTTAAGTATATACAAGTTTTCATAGATATTTTTCAATAAAATAACCTCAATCTTCTCTTTTTTTAAAAATGACTTGGATTTATGACTAAGATGATCGTAGTCTATTTTGAGAATTCGAATACCGTAATCAATGTTAAAAATATGTTTTGGAATTGTTATATTCATATCTAGACATTCCATTGTTATTGTACGACCTTTTGAACTTTTACTTAAATTTCCCCATACTCCTAGGCGGATCTCATTGAAATTTAATTCTTTGTGTAAATTCTCAGCAAACTTATCGGAAACATATTTTTCAGCATCGAATAGAATCTTTTCGCTTATTCTATCCAATCTATCAATTAAATTATCTTCAAGCTTTAAAATGCATTCATGTCTACTATTCGAAAAGTTTTCGTCAGATTGAATATGATTAACTGCGTTAATAATTTGTAAAACCTATATAAAAACGATTAAAATCTTTGCAATTTTATAATAAAATAATCAAACAATATGTTTAGTTTCAAAAAAGAAAAAACCTTTTGACATCTGTTCAATTCTGTGTTAATACCAATAAATTGAGATTCTTTAAGTATTGCTAAGAATGTATTAATATCTCTTTCCGATGATTGATTTGGGAATTTACCATTTATATAATCTTGCCATTCACTTTTTAATCTATTCGTCTCATTTCTTTTATTAAATTCTTCTAATTGATAATTCCATATTTCAATTAGTTCTTTCAACTCTTCGCCACATTTTCTTCTTTCTTCACTTTCCATTATTTTTAACTCTTTCTTTACTTTAAAATTCATCATCAGATTTTCTCGATCTTCTTCATCTTTCGATTTATCGTTAGTAGTAATGAAAAGTTCTTCAACGTTAGTAACATCATTCTTAACCTTTCGTCGCCTCTTTTTAGACTTTTTCCCAGTACGCTTTTGTTTAACTCCTCCACCTTTTCCCACACTTTTCGAAAATGTCTTTTTGATTCTTCTTATCTTATTAGAAACTGTCGTTTCCATATTTTCTTTAAAATTTTTTTCAAAATAATCACCATAAAAACTTAAAAATTTGAAATACGTAAAATAAACTGGTAGTATATTAATATAAAGGAAAATATGTTAAGAATTTCACTAATTAACGGGAATTCGAAAGTTACGTTTTCGTTCCCATAATAACATTACGTAATAGATAATGTTATCGCTATTGAATTCTTATCAACTCCTTTTTTAGGGAAAGATATTTACATTGAAACTATAATACTTTAATCTTTCGCCGTTAATGAATGTATGTATAGCTGGTTTAAAATAATTTGTCAATCAATTAACTATTCGTATCAAGATTAAAGTTAAATTTGAATTCAGTCTTGTTTTCAGTAGAATTTTCTTGTTGTGAATGCGATTTTCTTACGAAACGACCAGTCTTTTGTTCTTCTAATTTAACTGAACATACCGATGATTTTTTCTCTTCTTTAGTTGTTTCGAGTAATTATAGAATAATTGAAAAGTAATGTTTAGTATTTGTTTCTTGTCTTTGAATAATATGATGGGATGGGGGCGGGCGAGGGGTTTACTTACTAGATTTTAAAGATTTTTCTTCATCCATCATCTTCTTTCTATAATCGCCAAAAGTTTTTCGCATAATTTGACGTTTCTTTACCAGAGGAGCTTTAGGATTTTTTAATGATCTAATTAATTTTGCAGCTTCTTCAACTAGAATGAATTATATTATTAGAAAAAAAAACGAGTATAAAAAATACTTTACATACTCTGTGAAGCATCTGGATCTTTTTTAGTTGTTAAGCCTAATTCTAGCTGTTCAATACACCAGTATAATTCTTTTTCAAAATTTTCATCTGGATGAACTGATTCTGAACTTGATGAAGTTGGTTGTGGTGGCTGAAAAATACATATTACGAAATTGAAACACGAGTTACCCAATTATCGCTAGCAGCTTTATAGCCTATTTTAAGCCCTTAGATATTTAATTAACGAAATAAAATTTCGACAACATATTAAAAACGTTATAATAAATTTATACATTTAATTTAGGAGGAGGAGCAGTTTTTCCAGATTTAGGAATTCGTCGTCTTCCAGACATATCGTCTCGGCAGTAAAAATTTGTAAAAATCGAAATATATTCAATTTTTTTTCAAATTATTATAGTGTCTTATATAAGGCCTATAAAGAAAAAAAAGCTATTAAAAGTAATAAGGTATAGAACACCCTTGGAGTAAATTGAATCGTTCTGCCAGTCAATGTTTATTCAAAAAGAAAATTCAAAACATCAAAAAAAGTTCAATATAACTGTAATTACAATAATTAGCGAACTACTTTAGCCTTTTTATAGGTGAAAATAAAAGCGAGAAAAGGGCATATAGAGTACAAAAAATTGTTAATAAAAGAAGAAAATCTATTAAAAAAGGCTAGAAGCTAGAGTAGAAATAATAATTATTTGTACAAAGGTTATTTATTTAGGGAAGTGATTGTATTGTTTGTATATTATGTAGAGTATCAAAACATTCTCGTGTCAAAGTTTAGACTTTTCTCTTGCTGTGGCTTCTTTCTCTCATTCTCTCTTTCTCTCTCTCTCTATTATATTGTGCACTAAAAAGAAAAATACAGTAATTTTCTATAGATAATTATCAATAATTGTCTTGTCTGATTAAACCTTGGAATACCCTAGATATTTTGAAGAGAATTTTTTTTTTCAATATTCTGAGTAAAGTACCCTTTTTTAACTATTAAAAAGTACGAAATTCCCCTTATGAACTTGTCATTTTTTAAGGTCAAATTATTATTTCTTCACTCTATTAATAAATAATAAATGAAACAGTAAAGTAAACTATGTCGAAACAAGAAAAAGATAGCTTTACAATTAATTATTGAATAGATTTTAGGTAAAATTCATTGCAGTAATTAATTCAGATTAAACAGCTAAGGGAAATATATATATATATATATCTTAAGCCGATTAATTTGTAACATGAATTTTTAAAATTAGTAATCGTTGAACGATGGGATTATCGATTCACTTCTGTGGGGTAAAACGTGCTTGGACTAGGCATATTCGCTTGAATGAATGCTTAAATTGCAAAAGTAGATTTAGCTTGTTGGGAATGTTAAAAAAATTGACTAAATCGTTCAAAACTAATCCTTTTCTCTTGTCAACCGCTTAGTTTTGAATAAAATTGAATCTAGCTCCATCTACAGTATAATAGTCTGGTGCTATTCCGTTAAAAGAGAATAGGTATCCGAATAAACGCGGAATATTGTACCGTATTTTATTTACCTCATGAAAGTGACGGCTCATTAATTCACCGTATTTTCCTCGTTATATCTGCAGGTATGTATATAAAATGTTAAGAACTTGTGCAAATTATAAATGAAACTTGTATAAGTTATTCGTAGTAAAAGACATTGAAAATTAAAAATTGTAACAAGGTAATCACTATAAAAGCTTACCATTTCGCGTAGAGTCCTACTGATGACTCTAATTTTGATATTGACTAACATAGTATTAAACTACATTATAGAAAAGAAGATGTATATAAAAATCATTTTATATTTTGTTTCTACAGGGATAAAATAAATTTCACAAAAATGAATATTGAGGTAGTTTGCTATATAAAAAAATGAAATAATTATTAAAAATTATTAAAAATAGTGTATTATAACATTATTTATCTTCTATGGTTGTTTTTATTTTATAAATAATATATAACATAATTTAGAGCTTTTGTATTTTTCTTCCTTTTGTTTTGTTTTAACAATTGAACTAATTAATTAATAAAAATCATATATTTTAGAGAAATTGTTTTTTTTTTCCACCTATTTTAGTATCATTTTTAACGTTCTCTAACGTGTTTTGTTTGTCTAATTGTAAAGCTTTTGTAGTTTTTAGTATAGTAGACATACGCAAAAAATCAAAAGTGAAGATTTTATTAAAGGAAACGAAAGATTAGGTGCTATGTGAGTGAGAGAAAGGGAAAAGGAAGGAAGGGAGGGGGGGGGAGAAAGCTTTACCTCTTAGATAAAAACTTTCACTTTAATTTTTGATACTGATACTTTTTTGATATATATTAAAAAAAGGAACATACTTTTACATATTCTCTATATTCTCTCTTATCTATCATATATTTTTCTTATCAGATAAATTATTCAATCTTGAAAAAATGTGCTGCTGAAAACAAAAAAAAATCACATAAAGCTAGATAGATAGACAGACAGATAGATAGATAGATAGAAGAAAAAAAAAGAGAGATATTGAGACGTTTCTTTTTAAAATCTATATCAATGAATGATATTTTTTATTATTATTTCTGATTTATCTATATATTTAATAATATTCTTTGATTAACAAGTATTTATTGTCTGTATGCTTTATCTATTCTAGTAAAGGATTCAATTTTGTCTTTATCTCTTCTATCCTTTCATTTAACCTCTCCTGTCTCCCTTTCCTCCCTCCCTTCCTCTACCTGTCTTTCTTTCATGCGTCGTTTCATTTCTTATTTGTTAGAACTGAAGAGAATTGATCTGTTTAAAAAAAAGAATAAAAAGGTTCTATATTTTTTTTTTTCAACACTTCCACCCCCCTCTAACCTTTCTTCCACTCCCTTTCCCCCCCCCCTCCCCTGCCATTTATTCGAGATATGATGTGAATAGAATTTAGAACACCTTAACCTAATAGTCTTTAGAGGTTGATCAATTGCTCTTAAGCAATTTAATAAGATTTTTTTTTAACGTGAAAAGTGAATTTTTTCAAAACATAAATAACATATGTAATAAAATCAATTAATTAATCAATTGATTAAGTAACAACAGATGCTTTATCTTGTCAAGAATTATAAAAAGAAAAAGAGATTAACTTGAATTACGTTAGCCCTTCATCTAGCTACAAGAACACTTAAACTTTAGTTTATCTTGCCTTTATAGCTTATTTGCTATTGTAAATAGCTTGTTATAGGCTTAAAACATTTAAAACTTATATGTTATAGTATTTTGAACTTTTATTATCGATACAACAATTTATTTTGTCTAGTATTGATTGTAAAACGTATCTTCTTAAAAATTAAAAGAATTAATAGCGATAAGATAAATCGACGAAATCTAGCATAGTAAATCTAGTAATCTTACTAATATTACCTGATAAATATACTGTATATATACATATATATATGTATACAGTATATATGGATGCATGTGTGTATGCATGTAGGACAAATAGCTATTTATGCATTCGTGACTCTATCTCTCTTTTTTTTTTTAACTAAACAATCAATAGTTTAATAGTCGAAAAGTATATTGATCAGGCACTAGCCAGATAATAGCTTTAAATTTTTTAAAGAGGTTGATACAGATTTATTTTTCTAATATTCCTAAACGAAAAACTATCCGTTACTAATAGTAAATTCTTTTATTTTTAAAAATTCAGGCCTTAAGTTTTAGTACTAAACTTTGTTTTATTGCATCCTAGTACTAATATATATATATATATCTCTACCTCTTTTATATGTATAACGTAACATACGAAAGGAGTTGTTTGTCTTCAAACTTATTTTGTAAGTTGTTTCCTTTGTTTTTCATTATTTCAATTATTGTTATATATAAAAGTAATAGCGTATATTGTCATTATTAATTTTTCAATACTATAAATCATTTATTTTTGTTGGTAATTGATCAACGAATAATTTGTAAGTCTTAGTCTGATAAATATCAATACAAATAGAGGGGATAGTAAAGAATACAAGATAATAATCATTTTTAATTAAGATCTTATAGATTAAATGTCTCGCGTAAATAATAGAAAGTAATTTATAGTATTAATATCTTTATACTGTCATCAATCCTTACTTAAATAGTAAAAAAGAGAGAGAGACAATCTGGTTTGATCTTGTTTGGTTTCTTTTGTTTTTTATTCGAAAGAAGAGACGGAGAGAGATAGGTCTTCTATTACGTAATAGTGATTATTAAAGAAATATATTAAAATAGTAAGAATTTATAGAGTAAGATTTATTTTTCTCCTTATCAATCAAGTGTTTCGAAAACGTTATTTCTTTCACAAAGGATTGTTGACGATATTTATTTACAGAATACTTATGCATGTGCGTTTATGTAGGTGTCGTTTTTTTTAATTTTTTATTGCCTTCTCTCCATTTCCTTATAAGGAAGGGAGAGAGAGAGAGAGAGAGAGAGAGACATATCTATGTTTCTTTTTCTTTCTTGAAGGTAAAGAAAATTTTTAATATACTTATATACTGTTCTTTCGATAGGCTAATAACTATATACCAAATTTAAATAAGCCTATATAGAAGCTAAAATATTTACAATGCAAGGCTTTCTTAAACTTAAATCTTCCATAAATTTACTTATGCTATATATTGGCTATAGCGATTTCGGTATCTCAGGGGTGTTAGGTTCGTTAATATTGTTTCGTTTATAGAATAGTTTTCAAGGTAAAGTATTAAAAACTAGCAAAGTTAACTATCTATTATTAAAGATACGTAGTACGATACTTTGTATTATTACTCTTAATATACTGTATAGTAAATATAATCTAATTATCTTTGTTCTACCATTAATCGGTAGGTAAAGAGATCTTATGTATAATTAATATAATCTTATTCAATATAGATAATATTTTTATTCGAGTATAGAAAACTATACTATTTTTCTTATAGTAAATCTATTCGTAAAAAGGTTAAAAGTTTATGTTGAGAAATTGATTTCCGGTTTTGAATTAATTATATTTTTATTCAATTTTCTATTTTATTTAAGAATATCAATAATAAGCTATTTATTTAAGATATAAACTTAATAATCTAATGACACACAAAATCAGTATTATTAATAATAATAACAACAACAACTTTTGTTTATTGTTAAGATTACGTAATACTTTTTTTACTATCCTTTTTCTTTTATTAATCTATTGTTAATAAATAAATAGAGTAAACTTGTCTACTACTATACAGAACATTTTGTAACAGATTTATGTTAAACTCTGTTTTTATATATATATATATATATATAAATTTATATATTCTGAAGCATATTGCAAGCAGTCATTTCTATTGATTTCACTTTTTTGAAATATCCTTATGTTAATTGCTTCTTAATGACAGATTTCTTTTTTTATACTAAGTTTGATGGTTTGAGGTTAATATATATATATATATATATATAATATACTGTATATTCGTTGTATACTACTGTGTAGTATATATATATATATATATATATATATAGATATTCTATATAGGCCTGTTACTCTCACGACTACCACTCTCTTTAATTTCAATAAGTATTGTAATGCAACATTAAATTCTAACTTCTTCTTCTATATAATATTCACTTAAAGACTTACCAGAGGCAATTTTTTTCAAAGTATTTTAAGTGGTAAAATTTGGGAGAGTTTGGAATATATAGAACGATAATTTGTTTTATATATTTTAATATAATATATTCTATTTATCATTATCCATTAAGGATAAATAGAGATAATAATTATTAGGTAAAAATTATTATTGTTGTTTAAATTAACGCTTTGAATAGATGCTTTTTTCTTTGTTTATTAAGTTAAAGAGTGTTTCTGCTTTAAAAAAAGAAAAACAAAATTGAAAAATTTATCCTCCTATGCCTTTCTATTTTTTTATTTTCATTCTCTCTCTCTTTTTTTTTAATCCGCAATTAATTCAATTACTAATCTATATACTAATATATGTATATGTATATTCATTTATTCATATATTTCGTTTTTCTATAATCTTAGATGCCTTTTCAAGTTCGTAGTTCGAAGTTCCGCCACGTTTACGGTAGAACATTTAAACGTGAACAGTGCTACGATAATCTTAAAATTACTAAGTTATCTCACGATGGGACTTTTTGTGGTGTCAATCCCTTATTTTTGGCTGTTGTTAGTGATTCAATTGGAGGAGGATCTTTTACAGTTTTGCCATTGGAAAAATGCGGTAGAATTGATTTAACTCACAAGGTGTGCGGTCATAAAGCTCCTGTTTTGGACTTGAAATGGAATAGATACGACGATCACGTGATAGCTTCCTGTTCTGAAGACTGTACAATCAAAATATGGCAAATCCCAACAGGAGGCTTGAGGTCAAATCTAACGGATTACGTGGCTAATTTAAAGTACGTTAATAGTAATAGTTCGATAGCATTAGTAAAAGAGAGATGGTAAATTATGTGTTTTTTTTATTCAATATAGAGGACACACCCGTAAAGTAGCCTATATTGAATGGCATCCATCTGCAGCCGAAATCATACTTTCGGCTTCCTACGATAAATCCTGCATTATATGGAATGTTTCCACATCCGAAAAATTAACAGTAATCGATGAATTGCATACGGCACCTATTTTGTCGATTTCCTGGAATCTGGATGGTTCATCTTTTGCGACAACATGTAAAGATAGGATAATAAGAATAATAGATTCGAGGAGTGGAGAACTTATCCAAAGTAGTAGTCCTGGAACGGTTCATAGTGGATCAAAACCTTCAAAGTGCTCGTTTTTAGGAACTTCAAGAATTTTTACTATTGGATTTAATAAACACCACGATCGTCAGGTGGCACTTTGGGACGCTGTAAGTATTTTATTAAAATTAATTTTCTCTTCTTCTTCTTCCTCTCGGATTAGGAATTGTTTGATAGAGAGAAGAAGAAGAAGAAGAAGAAGAAGAAGAAGCTAAATAATTGACGAGTATAATAGATATTCTATTGAAAATTCTCATCTTTGTAGAACGATCTCTCGAAACCACTTAAAGTAGAGGATATGGATTGTAATAACGGAGTTTGCTTTCCGGTATACGATCATGATATCAAAGTTGTCTATTGTTGCGGTAAAGTAAGTTTTTTTTTATTAAAAAAACTAACTAATTAATTTATTAATTAACTGTTAATTATTTGAAATATTTAGGGTGACAGTAGTATAAAATTTTATGAAATTTTAGAGGATGCACCATATTTGTTTTATTTAAATCAATGCCAGTTTTCAACTTCTCAATGCGGATTTGGTAAAGTATTCCACCATATTTCATTCATAATAACATAATATCGGTTTTTTTTTTAAAGGTTTTATGCCGAAACGAGGAGTATTTACTTCAAAGTGCGAAATTGCTCGTTTCTATAGGTTATTATCTGCGAAACCAGTCTGCGAGCCTGTTTCTTTTATTGTTCCTAGAAAAGTTTGTAATAAATGCTTATTCTTTGTTTGTTTGTTTATTTATTTATTTATTTCGTTGATTTTTTATAGGCTGAAATATTTCAAAATGATATATATCCGCCCACTGCCGCGCCATACCCTTCTATTACAGCAGAGGAATGGATATCAGGTTTAAATAGAGATCCGAAATTAATTAATTTAAAGGTGAGTTATAAATTTTAATATTTAAATATATTCAAATGAGTATTATAAATATGTATATATACATATATATATATTGTTATATTTTCATATTTAAAGGATCCCAATTCAACGAAAAATACTTTTGAATTAGAATTCATTCAAGAGGCCGTTCTATCACCAAAATCAATTGTAAATATTTAAGCTTTAAATACAGTATACATGATAATTTATAAAATAATTTAAATAATTCTCTTTTTTTTTTAAAAAAACAAAAAAAGGATGAAAATTATCAAACGAACTATTCTGACGAGTATAGAATTACTGAAAATAGTCAAATTGACGTTAATAGGTAATAAACCTAACTTTATTTATATAATCTATATATTTTAATTAATATTTAATTTGTTTTATTTAAATAGAAATGTGGAGAAAAAGCCTATTTTAACCTATCGTTCTACTAACAGTCAAAGTGATATTAATATAGTACCAAAGCCTAGTTTTTCTGCAAGTTTACCTTCCGAATCGCAGGTATGTGATGGTTATATTTATTTTCTTTTTAACCATTCAGAAATCAGAGCAAAACTAATGACAAATTTATGTTTTTCTTGTTATATGTATCTTTAAGGGTGAAGGGCATTGGGGAAAAGGTGTTTTCTTTTGCTCTCTTTCTTATGTTTGCATGCTAATTATTGTTTGATATCCCAATATTATTTGTTTTTTTCCTTTTATCGGCATGGCTCTTATTAGATAGATTTTTTTTTCTTTTATCCCCTACAAGGTTAAACCCAAGAGATCCTCGAGCATTATTTCGTCGAATAGTGATTATACAACGCCACCTAGTAGCCCCCCTCCTCTTCCTGCAGTTGATATGAGTTTAAATGCTATATTTGAAAATCAGAATATTACTTGTAATAGTTCAATCGATTTTGATAAATATCAATCTATATCGATGTTAAACGAAAGCGAATTAGATAGGCTTGTTGAGGTTAACGATAAAACTCTAACGGATGATGTATCAATATCTGAATCTAGTACAAATAATAATGACTGTCAAAAACAGAAAATTAAAACTGAGAATCTCGATCGGACTTTTACTGAATCGCCACCTTCTACTAATGGAGAGACTAGTAAAAGAGATTATAAACACGACGAAAATAGTAAAAAATCACCAGACGATAAGGATAATTATTATTCGACATTCGATAAAAATTGGAAAGGTTCCGGCTATTTAAACGAAACGGAAACGCCTTTAAATAAATCTAATGAAAAAAATAGAAAATCTAAGGAATCTTTACCAGAAGAAGTACCAACAAAAGAAAGTAGCGATTTTATACAATCTTTCGAAATGGACGAACCAGCTCCAGATCATAGTTTAATTACACCATCAAAATTAAGAGAAAGTTTGAGAAGGAAACGACGGGGACGACCGTCTTGCCCATTTCCAGAATCCTTTAAAAAGAATGAATTGGATGTTGATAAACCAAAACCGAGATTATTGCCTCTTACTCCTATATTGGGTAAAGATAGAGAGAATACACCAACAAGAGCAAGAAGATCGTACAGCGACGTATTCTTACAACAAACAAAAGTTGTTTGTAAAACAGCGGTTGTACCGGTTAGTTTAATTAGTGAATTTTTCTTCCCTTTCTATCAATATTTTCTCTCTCTCTCTCTCTCTCTGTCTCTTTCTCCCTATCCATCTTTTTTTTTCATTCTTTAATCGATTGATATTGTATGCTAATTTATTTTTCAAAATATCAAATCGTCTTGCCTATCTTAAAATATTTATAATTAATTAATTAGTTAATTACTAATTAAATAACTATATATACAGTATATATATATAAATACATATATATTAATATATATAAGAGAGAATTTTCTTCTTTCAGACTATTATCACACCAAACGACAATAATGGAGAATCGATGGAGGATTATGAAACAGTAAGCTTAAACAAACAATTCCTAAAACTAAAACAATATAATACTCTATTCTTAATTTTCCCTTTTCTGCCAATAGCTTAAAACCGCTTACAATAAACAAACAACGGAAGTTGAACGTTTAAGAAGGGAAATTTCAGTAAAAGACGAAAAAATACGGCAATTAGAGGAGGAAGTCTCCCAACTGCGTGCAATTAATTAATATTAGAATCATCAGTATTTTATTTTTTACTTTAAAAAGAAAAAAAAGTATATTGTCATATATTGGTATTATTTTTTTTTCTTTCATTATTTTTAATTCCTGGGAAGACTAAAACGAAAATTAAATTATAAAAATATTAATATTTTTATCACTTTTTACATAAAAATAAAAAAAAAGAACCACTTTAAAAAATGCTTTGTTTATTTTATTATTTATAAGCGATCATTTATTTTGAAAGTACGTAGTACATTTCAAAATCATCTGGCATTGGGAATTTACCGTATAACTCAAAGCCAGAATCTTTAAACATTTCTTGCGCCTTTTCAATTCCCCAGGAGGCTCCTAGGCCAGCACTATCTGGTAGAGAATAGGACATGGGCAAACAGTGCAAAAGTGAGTTGCCGTAGACAAAAGGTGCTACCATATTATCTTTATTCTGCGAATGTCTAGTATGACAGTTTATGTCGACAATGCTGAGGTATCCTCCTTTTTTCAAAATTCTAAATGCTTCCTTCAAAGCTTTGTCTGGATACGGTAGATCATGAATAACATCACAGGTAAGAATCCAATCAAAGGATTCATCATCTGTTTCTGATTTTACACAAGCATCCTGAACGGAAAACGTTACATTTTCCATATTGGCCGACATTTTCTTTGCCTCCATAATCCCCTCACTAGTTAAATCTTGACCAACAAAAGTTGACTTTGGAAACATTTTTGCGAATGAAATCAAATTATGGCCACGATTACATCCAATTTCTAATACTTTATAGTTACCAGTTTCTATAGAAAACGAAACAAAGTTTAATGAATCAATTAATAATCGTAAACGTGTTTCTATTTAGTAAAACAATACCTAACTTTTCTTTCAATCCTGGTACTTGTTTAATAATTGCGTCCTGTTCAGCAGAAGAATCCGCTAACGAGCGAAATTTTCCAAGAAGGTCAAATGCTCCATTAGAGTCGTAGGTTTCGTGAGTAATTCCTATATAATGAAAATTATGGAATAATTTTTAATGATTTTAAAAAGATGACAAGAACCTCTTGGTCCATCCGGTTTAAAGCAAGAAATAAGCTTATCACTATGTTCAATAAACTTATTCGCAAGTTCTGTAAGTATCATTACTTTTCCTGACTCTTTAATGCCAGTCTTTTGATCTTCACTAAGAAAGTATTTGTCTTCATCTTCAGAACCATCAACCGAAATTACTCGTCCTGAAACCATTAAACCCAACCATTCTCTTATATACCTGAATATTTTCGAAAAGATAAATAATCAACTTTCCATGTTTTAAATAAAAATCTCAATACCTTTCCTTCAAGTCGCATTTAATAGCAAATTCGTTGCAAGTTACAGGCGAATCCAACTGTAGAAGCTTATCGAAGAGGTTCAAATTACTCCCGATTGCTATACCTTATTTTTTTTTGAATGTTTTACATATCGATTAAAATTCTTTTATAATATTTATATATTAGTTTATTTACCCGCCGAAAAGAATGTTGATGTTAAAGAATTCATGAAGAATTGTTTAGTTTCTGCTGCATTCATGATGTCTTATTCTATATGTGTATATTAACATCATTATCCATGGTAAAACAAAACTGGTATTGATATAGATATTTATGACAAATGTAATTTAAATAGGAATTATTAAAATATTTCATTCTTAATATGAATTTTCTTTAATTGAATATTTACTAATTAACTGACTAATATTAATTTCCAATTTAAATACATCGGTTGCAATTTGATTGTTTTGTACATCTAAACATAAATAAGATACCTTTACGTTTACTACTACAATTTCTCAAAAAAAAAAATTACTGTAACAGTTTATTAACGTTTAAGAGAAATTTATTTTCTCCCTTGATCTCTATGAAAACTTGAAGTTAAGAGAACGAAACAGGGAAATCACGTGACGAATCAGGTGATCACCAGCGCCCTCTACTTATACATCAATTATTTCATTAAACATACCTATTTTAAATTGAATTTAACTATTTATGTAAATATATAGTTCGAAACTTCTTTTTTTACAATTTTACAAATAATAAACAATTGAAAAAATTACATTTAGTCGTTAATTATTATTTTATCCTTAGCAAAAAAGCAGTTTAAAAGTTCCAGCTAATTTCTTAGAAAAACTAGACACCATTTTTAATAGGACTGTCTATCTCTTTTGAAATATTGGACAGTTTACTTTTAATCTTTACCCATGTAGCAAGCACTCTATAAAAATAATATATAACTACAATTCAGTTGTAATAAAGGTCGCTAATTGTTATAATTATATATTACACTTTATAACTATGAATATTTTCCTTTTTCCTCTTATAATGTTATTATTGTTTATTGGGTCAGTTTTACTATTTAAATGACCTCTAAACGAGTTTTTAAAATCTGCTGAGTAATATCTCATCGATCTGAGGTTAAAACTATTTACCTTTTTATATGTTGATATTTACAAACTGTTTTCAACATGTACATTTTGAGGATTAATTCATTTTGCAATTATTTTTTCCTTCAAATTAACCCGATTCTTTCTGGAAAATTTACATAATTAAAACGTTCTTTCTTAAGAACGGTATTATGAAAATTAAAAACATTAGTTTATTTTATATCATAAAAAAGTTGAATAAACCATTAAAACTTTCTCGATTGAGAGAAATTATGTATTGTAAAATTTTCTCATCGCTTTTCTAGTAGATAAAACGATTAACAATAATAATAATAATGATAATACTTGTCTATATAATATGTTCCATAAAAAATTGTTTTTTTTTACTTATATCGAAACTATAAAGCATTACGTAATAATTTTGTTTAGATAACACTCTTTTTTTAGAAATAGTAATAATAATTTCATTTTTAAAATTCTTTTTTTTTAAAATTCTTTTCGGTTAAGATTTTTGTTAATTTTTCGATTTATTCTTCAACGCATTACTCCGCCTTCATAAACAAAGATGGCGGTTTTCGAAAGAGAAAGAAGCGCGAAACTAACTCTGGACGATTCCATACCTTTATATTGCTTTATTGAAACATCCCAAAATGTCAAAGATCATACGGTTAATATTTTCTAGAAATGGTTTTAAGAATCATTTTTTAATTACAATAAATCATTAAGAATTCTAATTGTAGGAATATGTCATTCGAGTTCAAAGGGGTCCTTTATCGGATAAAAGCTGGAAAATTATGAAACGATATAGTGATTTTGTGGCATTAGATTATTATCTAAAATTTACTACTATTGAACTAACCTTGCCACCAAAAAAAGTATTTGGCAATAAGGAGAGAGAGTTCATCGCCGAAAGACAAAGAGGTCTGCAAAATTATTTAAATAGTATATTATCGTATCCCTGCTTGGCAAACTGCTTGGAGGTAAAGAGATTCTTAGATTATGAAAATTACAAGGAAAATTTTTTGGGTAAATAATATATTCATCTATGCTTTGAATATTTTGCTTATCAAAATTCATTATCATTGTAGAGAAGGCATTAGAACATGTGTCAATGATGTTCAGGGCAGACCCAACTTGGCAAGTAGTAGAAGCTATTCCAGATATTGGATGGCGTATACGAAAAGAATACGTTTTAACTCGCCAAGTGTCAAACCCTAAAGGCAGATATGTTCTCAGCTGGGTAGGCTTCATTATGAACTGTTTAGTAAATGTGGTATAGATTTAGAAACTTAGCACAGTTTCAATCTAGTTTAGGAGATGTTATTATACTTTTTATTTTTATTTGAAAAATAAAAACAATAAACTAAAACAACAGTAGAGAAAGTACTTAGCAGACGATTGTTTTTTTTCTTTAACAGACAGTATATGGTCCAGATGCACCTCTGGGAGATAAATATTTTCAATCTTCTCTTGAATTATTATCACAATTTCAGGTAAGAGAATAAATTCATTGATACATAACTATACAAGCTTATTAAATTTATCTTTTTATCTAGCACGATTTCATAGGAAAAATTGACAGGGTATTATCAAATACCTCTGGAGCATTAGTCGTTAGAGAATTTTATGAGGGTGGAACTTTAAAAGATATTATATACAAGGTATCTTATTAAAAAATGATGGAATTAAAAACAAGAAAAATTTCTAATTTCTTTCCCCTTTAGTCGAAGCCAAAGGTTTCGTATTTAAAAAAATACGCATCAATTAAAAAGTGTACTCCCCTCGATTACGTCACGATTCGTACATATTCAAAGCAGATTATAACAACTCTAAAATATCTATACGAAAAGGGTTACTGTTACGGTAAAATTTTTAAAATTAATTTTATATTATACGTTTTTAACATTAATATATTTCTTATCAATTTTAAGGTCATTTGCATACTGGAAATGTTGCTGTAGTCGATGGTAAATGCAAATTACTAGATCTTGAAAATTTTCTTCTCGGTGTGCCATCTCAATATAGACCTTATTATACCCAGTATAGAAAGATTCAGGTATTAAATATTTTCATTAGACTATTACGCTTACAATAAATATATTTTATTTATTTGTAAATAGACACTTGAACAAATAGACGTTTATAATTTTGGTCATACTCTGTACGAGATGGCTATTGGAAAGCCATTGATGTCACCAATTTGCCAATCATTTCCAATAGAGTGCCAACCCGATATTCGTTCGATCTTAGAAAGTATTTTAACTAGCGAAGCTTGCAAAAATGGACTCCCAACTCTAGAGCAACTTCTTCAACATCCGTAAGTATTAACAGACAAACTTTACATAAACTTTGTAGAAAATCTATATTTTAGAATTACCGATTGATTTATTTTTAAAAACTTTTCCTCAGATTTTTGTCGTCGGCCCCAAATACATTATCAACTAAGCCGATAATAAAAATACCGAGAAAGTTAAAAGAATCATTAAGAGAGGCTGAGCTTAATTTTGAAGCAAGGTTGAGAGAAGAACAAAAAACTGTTAGTTTAAAATTTTATTTTACTTGTTCAATCACTTTTAATAATGCGTCTTTATAGATTAGTCAACAAAAAAAAATAGAAAAATCTCGCGATTTTCATATGTCCGATACTGAAAAGCAAAAGAGGAAAAAAGCTTTAAAGGTTTGGAATGATTAATTAAATGTGAAATCTTTTATCTGCATTGTTTCAATTTCAATTTTAGAAATCTGGTTCTATAATGGAAAAAAGTAGTGAGAATTCTAACGTAGTTGAAGAAGAGCCGAAACAAAATGGTACTGCTCCACCCCCTCCTGTGCCTCAGGCTCCCCCACCCCCTGCTCCTCCTTCATTAGATTCTTCTTCAGGTAAAATTCGATTCTAACAGTAGTTTTCTATCTTGATACTGGTCATCACATATATCTAATATCGTAGGAGATTCAGTTCCTAGTTTTTTGATATCAGTAAAGTCCCAAAACTTTTCTGGATATTTGCAATCATGCTTTAGTTTATAATCTTTTATTTTATAAAGAGATTTTTCCGCCAAACTATTGAGAATTCCTGCGAGTTTCTCTTTGTCAATTTCTAGATTCATTTTCTGTTTGATATGATAATATTGATGAATAATTATGCATATGAAAATGCAAACACCAATAGCCAATGATATGAGAAATACTGAAAGTGTTCTCTGTGAAAAAATATTGTCTTCCATTCCGTTTAAATGTTCTTTATGACGTGTTTCTTTTTTTTATATTCAGAAACTGCAAAGTCACCTCCTGAAAACAGTAACAGATCGGCATTTTTAGGTTCAATTGCGTCATTTAATAAAACAGGTTTAAAGAAGACAACAACTGTTGATAAAAGTGCTCCAAAACTTTGATAAAAGTTTACTCAAACTGCAATGACAATTTCATAATGTAATTGTGCTTTTTTCGTCTACAGTCAGAATGTGTTATTCGTATTGATAACAAAGTTCAAGTTATATAAATTGATTCAAATAAATATCTTTATATTTTTCTTCAAGTCGTATTACTTTTATGCAGCAATTATATACTTTCATACATTATGAGGCTAATAAAAAGTTACTTAAAGTTAGAACTTTCAATAATCTCCTCCTAAATCCCATAGACTACACATAGGGGAATCTATATCCATGTATGGTTTTATACCAAACAACCATCGATCGATTACTTGATACAGTTCAATGAATTCTTTTAAAACGTTTTGGCAGTTAGCTTCTACGTATCGAAACGTGATGCCTAATTTCTTTAAAATTCTTAAACCTCGCCGTATTAAAATTATCAGTCGCTCTTCCTTACTGTTTTTTGGTAATCTCCTCAACCAAGGATCCTTCTCAAATTCTTGAAAACTTTCTTCTCCTGATAATTGTTCCTTTATTAATATACTATAAAGAGAATGGGTATATAAAATTAAACATCTACTGATTTCAGTAGAACATTTGCAGAAAGTTTGCAATGTATCGCCGTCGCAAGAATATATCATTGTCTGACACATAGATATTACTCTTTCGGCTATGCTCATTCTAATTTCATCGTTCCTTCTCCTAAAGCATTTCAGGGTGTACAGTAAAGCTTTAAATACGCAGGTATCAGCCTTTAACTCAGATTTACTCTTTGAACATAATCGTCCAGCTATATCAGGAAAAGAACAAATCCGTATAATTAAATTTAGCAACTGAAGACAAAATTTAGCATATTCATCATTATCTCTTTGACTATCATTCGTTTCTAACATAACTTTACTCATGCTCTGGTTCAAGAAAATACTCCTCACAAGCACTAAAATATCTTCACTACTTAAGGTGCCGTAGCTTATCCTTTCAAGAATCCTTAAAATAGCCGTTAGAACTTCATATTTTTCATTTAAATTGCCGTAATTCAAATTTGGCACAAAAAAAGAAGCTAAGAGTGATATAGGAGATGAATAAAGTCGAATCGAATCATCAATATCCATCTTAACATCACTTTCCTTCTCGTTCTTAAACCAATCAGCAACTAATATGGATCTATCAACGACCAGGTAATACAAAATATCAATACAATCTCGAAATAGTTTGCTTAGCTTTTCTGGCGGTACGCTGGAATTTCTTTCTGAGGTAGATAGGAACTGTAAATAGTTATTTATGTGTTCTAGTAAAAATGGCAATAGTCTCTTAGCACCCGCTGTTGCTTCGATTTCGTTGAATTCACTAACGTTTGAGCAGAGCAGATGATGTATAGCCCTCTCTACTTCCAATACTTCGCTTTCCTGGAGTGATGATAAAAAGGTATCAGTGATTAAATGCTTGTTGTAAAGGGCCATATCATTGGTAGTTTGTAAAACTTCAAAATCAAATTCCCTCTTCTTTGATATTTTCGTTGGTATGCTTTTAGTTTGTTTAGACTTATCAGGACTTTCAGATACATTTGGACCCATTAGAAATGAAGATTTATTCGGAAAGTCACCACTAGTTTTAACGGGAGATTTCTTTTTACTTTTAACAGGAGTGATATTACCTAAGTTAGTTGATGCATTCATCTCCATTTCATGAGTAAGTTTTTTACAAAATTGTTCTGTTTCAGTTATCTCATGATTTTTAAATGCCAGCTCTCCCTTATATCTTTCAACTTCTTTCTGTAACTGTTTAATTTTCTCAATGTTGTCTTTTTGGTTTTTTTCTTGATAGTCCAACTTTTCATTGCGTAATTTAGCCAATTGGTCATCTCTTTGTCTTATAGACTGTCTCAGGTTGTATATTTCACCATCTTGCTGATATCTGTGATTTTTCATTTGATCTAGTTTTTGTTTGTAATTTTCAATTTCTTGCCTAGCGCGTTCCATGGGATCTTTGATTGTTGGATTTTCTTTAAAGGATGATTGCGTATCATCAAGATCCAGGATTGAGCAAGAGACTGGAGCATTCGTTAGATTAGTCTTTGAACCCAAAATGTTCTTGTTCACTATATGTATTGATTGAGATGCACATTGCGAGAGTGTTTCATCATCGACCTTTGATAATTCATCATCAATCATTCCATCATCATCTCCCCAAAGATCAAATTTATCGCTTTCCTTCAGTTTTTTGTCAGGAGGACCGTTTAGCTGATTATCCCCGTCGTTTTTATGTTTTCGGGATATCATGTTTAGTTCTGGGGAAAAGTAAAGAGTGATAAGTACATCAATAGTTGTTAATCTACAAATCAAACGAACCCTATAAAAAACTTGTTGCAACTCCTTAAGGAATCTTCTATTTTCTATAAGGCATACTTAGTGGTAATACCAAAAAAAAAAGAGATTTCGGGTGAGCGAAAACACGAGTAGAAGGAACGCAACGGTCTTACTAAAAACCGGAACACTGAAATGGAATATGAATAAAATAATGTTCTCTTGAAAATCTCTGCAAATAATTTACTTTTTGATAATCGATTTAACAAAATTATTTTATTTATATGTCTTTAAAATATATATTTTGATTAAACTTACAGATTTGATTTTCCTCGCCAAATATTTACTTTAACGAAAAACCCATTAAAAAGAGCGCGGTTTCCAAGGTGTCTATAACTTTCAATAGAATGAAAAAAATGCTCTATAGGCCTAAGATTTATTACGTTACGTTAAGTTTTTGAATAAACCGATGGATTTGTTAGCAATTGTTGTTTGTTCAATAACTCTACTGTTATTTAGAAAAGGGCTTAGTATAAAAGTGTGCCCATTTTACTTTTCTGAAGAATATCCATCTGATCTTTTCTTAGAAAATCCTATTGAAAATAGTTCTTCATTCATCATTCAAAATTTATTAGAATTAAAATCAAGCATTAGAATATTACAAGAAAAAAAGTGTGAAATAATTGTTGGTCCTCAAAATAGTGAATTATATTCCATTATCGATCAAACAACTAATTTTAACGGTATCCATATAGTTCCATTTCGTTTGATTGAAAAGAAAAGTTCAATATTAGAGGTTAATAAATTTTTAACACGTTTTTCTATTTTTCAAATAACTAATTTGGTATTCTTTATTCAATTTGTGTCTTTTAATAGTTTCTACCAACTATTTATGATCAAATTTCAATTTCAAAACTTATATTAAAAGACTTATGGCCGAATGAAATTGGTTTTGTAGCCGAGGATAATGGGGATTGCTTATCAGCCCTTTATGAGCTAGAGGAAATAGGCATTAAAGTTGAAGTACTACCTATAATAAAGTTATCAACAACAAAAACTTTAAGTAAAAGTATACAAAAAATCGAAAAACACGGTAGGAATACGATAGATGGCGAGACTCTTTATATATAGTATCAAGATATATATATATTGGTTATTTAACACCTTATAGGGTTTTCAACCGTATTAATATGTACCAGAGATAGTAGATTGTCCTACTCGATAGTGGAAAAATCTAAAGATAAAGATTTAACTTGGATATGGATTGATCCAACTTTAAATTTAATGAACTCGAATCAACCATCTAACTTAACATTTTCCGGGAAATTTTATGCTTTCGGTTTGAAATTCGATAATTATCTCGATTCCACTTGGAAATTGGCTGTTCGGTTTGCTAATCATATTGCCAAAGTAGGCTTCTCCACGGTTGATGAAGCACGTGAACTGTTGGCAGACAATTTAGTATTAGCCGCCTTAAAACTAGAAGAAAATTGGCATTGGATTGGAGATGGTAGACTACAGGACGGTTTGTTAAATGTAACAAACTCTAGCAACTTTCTTCCACCTGTTAAAAAAGGTAGAAAAATAATTTACGCATCATTGTCACCTGAAATGGTTAAGATTATAAAAAAATATCTTCAAAGCAGTCCTTTATTAAAATAGTTCAATTTCAGGATTCTTTTTCCGTTCTCCTTCAACCAGAAAATAGCTTGACACTCTGTAAAAAAGAGTTTTCAGATCGTCACACTCACGAAGATGTTCACGTCAATGATATCTATTCTGGGCTATACGTAGCACTTTTGAGAAACTTTACAAAATCTCGAAACCTTTCTTGGACTTTCGATGCTCAAATTCCATCAACTTGTAAACGTCGGAATTGTAAGATTGGTGCATCAAAATACGATCAAGCAATTCTTGACTCTCTTACAGAAGGTCGTTCAGATGTATCAGTTGCGGGTATCTATAATAAACCAGAATATGAGCGTTATGTTAGCTTTTCTGAGCCTTTGGGCAGAGTTTGTCTATCTGTAGTAACGCTACACGAGCCATTAAAAGATAGAATTGCAGAACTGTCGTCTATTATTGATACTTCGACATTGTTGAGAATTTTTGGCCTTGTAATAAGCTGCAGCATAGTTTTTTCAATTCTTTATTTTTTAAGCCCGTTTAGAGCAACATCCAATCCTTGTCGGTGTTTAAACAATGGCTATAAATATAAACGAAGCTTCTCATGCGATAGATCACTTTACGGTTGGTTATCTTCCGTTACATCTGCATTAGTCTACAATGGATTTGGTCCTGCTCCAGCATCTTATTCTTCGAAGTTCTTTCTCTTCATGATTTATTATGTTTCATTTGTTCTATTAAACGCTTTTAGGTCTTTAACTATTTCATCCATTCTAAAATGGAGAATACTTCCGAGTTTAGGAGTTGATGATTTAAATGATGCTGTCGATGCATTAGACAATGGGATTGAGGTATGGATTGAAAACGACAGTTACGTTCACGACTTTTTACGATCAAGATCTCACAAATCACCCTATTCGTATATAATAAATGATATCGAGAAACACAAATGGTTTGTTAATAATACAAAAACTGGAATAAACATAGTTTTGGACGGTGTTAACGGTAAAAGGCGTATATTTATCGGAGAAAATTTTAGGGTATATCATCATATAATAAAAGCTAAACCAAGGTATTCATGTTAATATGAAATATGTCTCCAAATAGAAATCTTAATGATTATCAATACTATTTAGATGTAAATTAAAGATTGTAGAAGATTGTCGCTATGGTTATACACATTTGTCAGTTGCGATGGCGTTTCGAAAAGAATCCAATTTACACATTGACTTTAACAATTATCTTCATGAGATATTACCCACCAGAAAAATTGAGACTATAGCTAATGACTATATGGAGAGTAGGCCAATGGATGATTGCGGAGGAGTTTCTTATTTCTCAGTTCCGTTATTCAGACACATTAATCTTAGCCCAACACCAAACCAGCTATATAGGATATTTAGATACAATATTTTCTTGATTATAGGTGTATTCTTTTTTGGCTTAGTTCACCGTCAACTATATTCATTAGTACAAAATTTCCGTATGAAGAGAGATCGTATTTATCAAGCTCAAATTAATGAATGGAGATTAATTAAACGATTTGGCAAAAGCCAGTTATCTGAGCAACTGACTGAGCTAAGTGATGAGGAAGAGGAAGATGACATCAATGGTCCATTTGTTACATTAAAGGACAAACTTTTAAAATATTTAAGTTCTAATCTAGAGCGACCAGCCCTAGTAACTTTCAAAGAGAGATCTGCTATACCATGATCTGTCATGTAAAAAAAAAAAACGAGTATTTTTACCTTTCGCTACATAACAATCAAATATTTTTTCTAGATAAAAGCATTATCAAAAGTCTGTATGCTTTATAGAACAAAGAAATTCATATGTCATATAATGCCTAGATGAAAGAACACCTTATGACACTCAAACCATTTTTAATTTACTTTCGTACTTTAGTTGCACCTTTGTCAAAAAAAAAGAAACAATTCTATAACTATATTTAGGAAAAAATCATTTAAGAAATGGAAGGGAATCTTGTTTTAAAGGAACTTTAATCATAAACATTTTCTTTTATAAACTTTTTGCCTTATATCACAAAAAACGTGATATTTTATGATATTTCGTAATTTTTTTATGTCTTTCGTGTATTTTTTGTATTAAAAAAATCCAATAAAAATAATTTCATTAAGTTTTTATTATTTATGTTAAAAATAGAATAGAATTTCCTTAAAATATTTGAAAAATACGTGCTTTCAATGCCTGGAAAAAAAATTTTGAAGGTCACGTGACATCTATAATTGTGTTGTTTCTGAGAGCGCCATTCTATTGCTTAGCTGCGTCAGGGAACGTACAAGCAAGAAAAGCGTTGAATTTTTCACAGAAAATTCTTTATTATCGTTAAACGATTACTCTACCGTGCTAATTTTATTGAATTACGGAAGAATATGTCTGCAATTCGTCAAAATTTTCACTCTGATTGTGAGGCTGCCATCAACAAGCTGATAAACTATAAACTACATATTTCTTACGTTTATCAGTCCATGGTATAATATACTTTAGTTTTTCTTTTTAGTTATAATATTCAAAATCCTAGTTTTAGTAAAATATTAACAAAAATACAACGACAAAAATCCGGTAAAGGAAATGACCTTGAAAACGTGACTTGCTTGACACAGACAACTCCAGGTTAAAAAAAACAGCTGTAAAATAAACATCTGATTACGTAATATATCGTAATATTTCATAAAAACCAATGAAAAATATTCAAGTGCTTTTAATATTAAGTAATTTATTATTACTTATATACTAATCACATAAATCAATAAAAACAACTAAGTTGTAATCAATTTTTGTTAACTTTCTGCATTGGATCCTGTAAAATACATTTTATATTGACTGAAATTTAATGTATATTTTGAAATAGGCTTGGCATTTTGATCGTGATGATGTCGCCTTACCTGGATTTCACAAGTTCTTCAAGCACATGTCAAATGAGAAACGCAATACTGCTACAATGCTGATGAAATGTCAAAATCTGCGTGGTGGAAGGATCATTTATCAAGATATTAAGGTAATTTGTAACATTAAAAACTATAAATGTATAATATAGTAGTGGTAATTTTATCTCAGAGTCCAGAAAAGGAAAAATGGGGATGCGGTTTGGAATGTATGCAAGTAGCTTTGAACTTGGAGAAGAAAGTTAACGAGAATCTTTTGGAAATGCATAAACTAGCTTCTTCCCATAAGGATCCTATTTTATGCGACATGCTGGAAGATGACTATCTTCGTAAGCAAGTTCACAGCATCAGACGCTTGGGAAAATTCACAACCCAACTTAAACGTGTTGGTTCTGGTTTGGGAGAATTCACTTTTGATCATGAAGTTCTCCAAGATTTTGAACCAGGAGTTGCAAGAAAAGCTAACAATCAACAGATTGTAACCAAACTTAACGAAGATACCCAAAAATGAATATCATTGATTATTCTAAAATGCATTTCCCGTTGATTACTTTAAAATTGATTCTATCAATAGTATTTTGCTGAACCTGAAATCCTGATCCTCCCAACTGACAATAAATAAACTTCAATTGAAAATTTAAATAATACAAAAAAAATTACGCAAAGTATTTTTCTTTTTTCGTTAAGCTATTAACACATCTTAAACTTGGAAAGAAAATGAGGTTAATAGGATATTTAACATTATTATCATCCGTCTATTATCAAGTAGAGGTTATTATGGTAGCTTGTAAGAATGTTCAAATTACAATTTGTACTGGGAGTAAAGTTTGAACAAAAGAATAAAAGAGATATCTAGGTTTACATATAAAACAATTAGTATTTATTTGAAATAAGAAGAAAAGCTTATTGAAATTTTTTGTAATATTTCTTTACGATAATTCTAAAGATTAATATAATCCCACAGACAACTCTATGTTGAGTCATTTGTAATTATTTCTCTTTTGTTGAAAATATTCCGTTCCTGTTGGAAAGAAAAAAACTGATATAAATATTTTACTTTATACTTTAATAGGTTGGGGGAATTTCCTATAAACTTCTTATAGTGCAAAGAGACTATTTTTTGAAAAGTCATAGCTATTATGGAAAATGCTCTCTGGTGCAAACAAGACCTATTTTGAAGATAAGTGCAGCAATGATTCACTTTAATAAGTATAGCCGTTTACAAAAATTTTGTTCATGTCCTAAAAAATACAACCTCGATCTAATGACTAACAAAACTGAAACTGAGAGGAGAAGATTTCAATATATTATATGGACTAAACGCTGCAAAAAAACGATATTTAATATGAAGAGATTAATCCTAACGTTTAGTGGAATAAAACGTTTAAATTATTTAACAAATAAGGAAATATCCAATAGAACTGAAGATAGAAAGAGAAAGTTCTTTTTTATTACATATATAGTTGCTATGTTAGTAGTCATCATCATCATCTTAGATAACTATTACCAAGACAATAGAGAAGGTCAATAGAAAAACATTTACATCACAACTAAAGTCGAAAGTCTCTACTAAGCTTTTTGATAAATCAAACGAAAACAAAGTAGAAGTATTGTTTCACTTCTCTAAATAGGTGTAAGGTTAACCACGAAAATAGATTTAAGAACATATGCGTTTTTTCATTAAATACAATATGGTATTTCTATTAAGTTAACGTTGGATACTTGATCGATTTCTAGTAAATATTCTTTATGCCATTCAAGAAAAATATCTACACTTCTACATATAAATGTCTATATATATATATATATATATTCGTTTTGACACGATATGAAATTATCTAATCTAAATTGATTATCAGATATATTAAAATTTACAGATTTATTTAACAATGTCGAATCAAAGTTATAGATTCTTTAAGATTCTATGAAACAATATAGAATAGGCGTAGGAAAACTGTCCAGACAAATGCACTTAATAAAAATTGAAATTTATCTTTTTCTAGTTCAGATCAATTTTCAAATATTGATAGATATTTTGAACAGAATAATCTTTTTAGCACAAATATCTTGGGTTTAATATCAGTTCTCTATTTATCATCTTCAATTTGAGAAGGTTTTAAGTGTAAATATCTCGAGTTTAACAAGATTCCATAATATATTTTGATAACTATAATTCTTAAAAATATTCAAACTGCTTCTGCTTATGTAAAACCAAAAAAAATGAACGATATGTACTAATTATTTAACCCTAATTGCTCGGAAGATAATGTCGAGTAAACAACACGTGACTCGAGAATGTAGGCCGTGTATAGCAAGTGACGTCACCTTTGGCCAACCATCAAATAGGCAATAGGCGAATCACGTGATATAAATAGAGATCGTCTACGCAGAACCGCCATTCTTTGCTTTGCTACGTGAGAGAACGTACAAGCAAATTTCAGACTCTTCAGACTCGTTTTTTAAGCGTCAAATTCTTCAACAACCCTCTGAAAAACACCATGTCTTCGATACGTCAAAATTTCAATTCTGAATGTGAAGCTGCTATCAACAAGCAGATAAACATGGAGCTCTATGCTTCCTACGTTTATCAAGCTATGGTAAGATTTTTTGAAAAACATTTATCCGAAAAAGAAGGGAATGTATTTTGCATAGTAGCGAGTAGAATGTTAGGCGAAACAAGTGTTATTAATTCAGGTTACAGCAAAGTGACTAGAATGACCTTGTCGCCATTTTGATATGTTTATGAATCAAATAACAAATAAGTTTAGACGCAGCATGCAAAAACCCTTTCTTAAGCTGTTTTACCCTAAAATCATTTCTGAGTCTGTAAAAAAATGGCAAAGTATAAGCGTTTTAGTGCGAACGTTCTTTTTTTAGAACATCCGCCATGTTGACTCAAATATGAAGGGTGAAATATTTTGCAAATCATCATGACTAAAAAAATTTTAATGAATGTTTTTCTGTAACAGGCTTTCTTTTTTGACCGCGATGATGTGGCTCTTAAAGGATTCCACAACTTCTTTAAGAAGTCATCGGAAGAGGAAAGAGAACATGCTGAAAAGCTTATGAAGTACCAAAATATGAGAGGTGGTCGCATTATCCTTCAAGATATCAAAAGACCTGACAAAGAAGAGTGGGGAACTGGCTGTGAAGCCATGCAAACTGCTCTTGTTTTGGAAAAGAAGGTGAATGAAAGTTTGTTGGAAATTCACAGATTATCTGACAAACACGGAGACCCACAATTGTGCGACTTCTTGGAAGGTGAATACCTTAAGGAGCAAGTTGACGCTATTAAGCAACTCTCTGACTATGTCACACAATTGAAACGTGTTGGACCTGGTTTGGGAGAATTCACTTTCGACAAGGAGGTTCTCCAAGAATAAGAACCAGAAGTCGGCAGTTTCCTCCCTATTATTCGCAATATGCATTGATTAACTATGTATTTCAATAGTAATTTGGCTTTGTTCTTTATTAATCTAAACTTCTATACAGTAAATTTTCATTAAACTGATGGAAACTGTAAGAGCATAAATAAACAAGAATTGTACGCATTCAAAAACTTTTGTTCTTTTTTTTTAAAAATTATATCAAAAGATAACAGAAATCGGTTACCGTGTTACTTTAAAGCTTTTCAAAAATAACAGCCTATAAGACAATTAAATAAAGAGGTGCCATCTACTGTAATGTGATACGAATGATAATAGATTGAAATGACATTCAATGCCAATGGAACAAGAGATATTTCTCTAGTATTTGAAAATAAATTCGAAACAGTATAATATTCAAATGTCAATTAGTTTATTTTTATTATGAAAGCAAATTATTCATTAACTAAGAAAAAGAATTCAAAATTTGATTTAACAAGACCCTTAGTTGATATTCAGAAAGTGTCGGATGTAATCGATAAACCGGATACACGCGGGGACAATTCAGCTAGTCTAACATGGGTGCCCGGAATGTATATTGAGATATACTTTTCAAGCGCATCAACTATACTAGTTAACCCTCATAGTCATAAAATCGGAATCATCACATATATTATACATCATTATAATTATGATGATAATCTTGATAAAGATCTTATTGATCTTGTTGGAATTGACGGAGAACTGGTAGATTTACGAAAGCTCGATGGTAGAGAATATATATGGCCTTTTGTTCAGAATAGGTAAAGTTACAAATTAATTTCAATTATATCAAACAACTTCAATATTCAATAGACGTCATAATTTGCCTACTAAAAATACTAAAGATTAATATCTTTTGTTGACTTTTAATGAATTTTTCTTCTTGTCTTTGACATATCTTCTTGTTAGGAAAGTATACGTTCCCGTTTTAGTAAAGGATGGAATAATTCGTCTATTACTTGATCCAGATGATGAAATGAGTATAAAATTATCAGGGATATTTCGTACTCGTCAACTGCAATTAGAACATCAGAAAATTCTGTCTCCAAGAGCTAAAGACAAAAAATTAAAGGTAAAAAAGAAGACCTAAATACAAAATGTCAAACCATATTGTTATATTGTTAATCGTTAATCTACAAATTAGAATAAAATGCTCGCATCAACAATTGAGTTTTTATACTGAATGTATTAATTGTAATATTTTATTTGAGGACTGTAATGTAGGAACTGCAAAAAATTTTTTTAAGGCTAAGTTTTAGCGGAAGATAAGATAATGATGATGATGATGATGATCAGTAAGAGTGAGAAAATGAACTGGAAAGAATATAAATCTATTAATTCTAGTCACTCAATGCCGTGAGGCTATCAATATAAGTGATTAAGGTGAAAACACACTGTTTTTTCTTGCAGTTTGTATTCCTCACCTAGTCTAATTATTTACTTCAGTGGCACTTGAAAGACCTCTACCGGAAGTTAACTCAATAATCAACTCATTATTCAACTTTTTGTCCATTTTTTATTGCTAAAGTTGAAAAAAAAACTTGAAGAAATTTACTTATCCATAATTATATCATCATAAGTAATAAGAAAAAAAGAAACGTGAGCTGTAATTAGCGTCTTATCATCTTCTTTAAACCTATTAGTAGCCAATGTTTTATTATATTCCTTATTCATCTTCTCCCCACATATATAGACTTGGATTGTTCTCTTTATAATGGAAATTTTCAATTCTAACTATATTCTTATCTATTCGTTTAATCGTCGTACTGCTTCTTCCAATAACTTTTTTGTCTTCATCTCTTTCATGTATCATGTTCAGTTTTCTCTTTCTCTTGACCGCTTATTAATCAGATAGGAAAAGAATAGAGAAAAACGAACTAAAAAGGCGTATCGAGAATCTTTGTCTTTCTAAAGACTAAAGAACAAGGAATATAGGAAAAGCGTAGAAAAGAGTTAGTTTAAAAATCTTTCATATCTTGAATAATTTCATTACATTATCATCAAAAGGAAAAGGGAAAAATGAAACTAAAAATACATCCAATATATGAAGCATAGTTTGCCAATAAGGATTCTATATAGAATATTTTTCAACGATGACTACTTTGTACAACATATATAAATTATTTTAAATTGAAATTAGATGCAGCAATAATCCTACAATCATTTTTAGCGCTTATTAGACTAGTTTAGTATGACCTTGTTATAGTCTTAGCTTACTATACCTCTTTTGTTCCTTTGGTTGTAAACACTTCCTCTTTTTTATCAATAGAGTTTTTTGTCTTTCTATGGTCGAATTTTATAAAAAAAAAAATTAAAATTCTATCTTTTTTTAGTTTATTATCTCTTTCCATATCGATAATGTGTAATTGGTTATCAAAAAGTTGAAGGTAATATGTCTCGTCCTACTTTGGACCATCTAGTCTCTTATTAATAGTATTATAAATATTCTGTAAATCAATATATATTTTATTATTTATAAAAGATACATACAGCAGCAAGAGTCAATACAAACAGAAAAAAAATACCTTTTTCGGCTATTAACATGAGCTAAAGTCCCACAACTTGACAGTTTTATCATAGGAGCCAGACACAATCATTTTATCATTAAATTGAATGCAGGTAACGCCGTCTGAATGCTTTTTAAGGGTTACCAATCTCTTACCATTTGTCGAACTCCATATTTTTATTGTTTTATCATCTGAGGCACTTACCATTCTCCATCTATCTGTTTGTATACATCTTACAACCCCAGTATGGCCTTCCGACGCCATCCAATCGATCGTTTTAGCGCAAGTATCGTTTTCCCAAAATTTTATTGTACAATCAACACTGCCACTTATGATCCTTTTATAATCCAATTGTACGCACGTAACAGCATCGGCGTGACCAATTAGAGTACCTATACAACGACCGTCTCTCCAGATTTTAATAGTTTTATCGCACGATCCACTAACGATAGTCTCTTCGTTCTGCTGAACGCATAGGACCGCTGCGTCATGACCAGCTAGCGTCTGAACGCACTCCCTTGTGGTCATATCCCAAACTTTTAAAGTTTTATCATAAGAGCCACTTACCAATCTCGAATCGTGAACGCTAACACATCTTACAGCGTCTGTATGACCCTGGAGAGTAGCCCTACAAGCAATGCTACTCCAAGTTAAGCTATCAGATAGATCCCAGATTTTTATTGTGCAATCTGTAGAACCACTAACCAATTGATTGGCACATAAATAAAGGCACCTTACGGTTCCGGAGTGTCCAACAAGCGTTTGGACAGCTAAGTGACTGTTTGTTCTCATATTCCAAACTTTAATAGTTTTGTCACTAGATCCACTAACTATTCGTGTTTCGTCAAACTGAACACACGAAACACCCTGCGTGTGGCCTTCAAATGTTCTGACATGACATCTTCCAGTCAACCAATTATTCCTAATACGATAACGTTCAGCAAAAGCGGCTTTCCAGTCTAATATAGTAGAATTAGCTTTTTTATCGATAAAGGCAAATAGGCGATCAGGTGAGGATGTTGCCCATTCGGGTCTATTACAGAGTGCTTTCCATAGTGAAACGTCATCAGCAGCGTCCTTCCACGCTTTAGACGCCTGACAACATCGGCAGAGACTTACAACATCTAAGTACGAAAAAATATGCAAACAAAGAGATCTCGGCAACCATTGGACAAAATCATTTCCAAGTTCTAGGCCATCTACTACATCCTTCATGAGAAGTAATTGGGTTGGTTCACAGTCATCTAATATTTCCTTAATTAATAAACTCCTTTGCTGACTGTTCGACTGCTTAAACCACTGTTTGATTTTCTATAAATAAAATAATAAAAAATAATGAGTAAGATATAAAGATTAAATATTTAAAATAAAGGCTGTATGAAAAGAATAATAAAGAAAACAAAGAGAATATGACAAAGCTAATGAAGAAGGGGGTGACGATTAATGTCGATAACGAAGAAGAAATAAAAGAATGTTATAAATTCTTACGTGTATGTATAAATTAAAAAAAAAAGAATAACATTAACAATTATAAATGCCGGCATAATAGAATATAGATTGTTATTTGATAAAATAGCCTTTCTATATTTAGCATATACACTAGACAAATAACTCTTATCCTATACGATGAATACAAAATGAATAAAAATTCTGTGGACAGTATCGTAAGTAAAGCAACCTATTGAGCTCAATAGCAATGAAAGAACTCCAATTACTTTAATATTGAAAAATTTCTAAGAGAATATCATCAATTTGTTTATTAATGTCAGCAGGGTTGTTAAGGTGTGGGTGTAATTAAAAATAAACTAACTTGTAACCGAATTTTAAACACATGCTCCGGAGTGTTTTCACATCTGCAGGAAGCTTGGTTAACCCTCTTCTCCAGTTTATTATGAGCCAAACAAACACCGTCCTGCCTTTCAGAAGGGCTGCAAGAACAGCACGAAACACAGTGGCACTTTCTGTGATCGCACGTCACTTGCATAACAACCTTTTCAAATATTTAATCAATTTACTTCTAGATTCATTACATCTTTTTGGATTTGCAGAGAAATTGTCTCTCACTACCAGTTCCTTTCCCTTTTCTTGATAAACTACCTATTCGGATCACTCTAATCACGATGTCGTCTGCTAAAATTATTGTTGGAAAACGCCACCTGCTGTATATACTATTATATAATTTTATGCTATTTTGATTACTTTCAATCTACTAAAATAGATAGCTCTTGTATAAAATATTAATAAATATTATATTTATTAAATTTTCCTATCTAAAAGGTTAAAGGTAGTATAAAAAGGAATTATCTTTCTTCTTTTCTCTCCCCTACTCTCTCACCCACACCCCCTCTCTTTTTTTATATTCTATAAAAAGAAAAATTCATGTCATACACATAGTTAATTAACTTTTGATATTGCTAATTTAAATAATGAATATTTATTACTAGGCTATGAAGTCATATTTGTTTTAATTTATAACTTTTTAATTGAAAATATTGATATTTTCGTCAATCTACGAAATATAGAATTTTCTTGTTTGAATAATTAATAATTTCAGTTTAAGTTACTTATCAATCTATTTATGAACTTCGTCATTCGATCTCTATTTTTATATAGAATAATCATTTTTCAATTGTTAAACGTGAGGAAAAAAAAAAAGAAGGAATTTTACTGCATATTTATAAATGAAAAAAGAACGTTCTCAATAATTTAAGATCTAATCCATTAGAAAATCATTTATACCGTGTAATTATAGTTCAAAATAGAGAAAAAAACTATTACTTCTTAAGTGTGCTATTTTCTATTTTTACTATCTTATAAAGTATTCATCCGCAAATACATATATAAGTATTATAATAAATATTAATGAGTTTCAGTTAAATATAACTTCAAGTTTGTTAAGTTTTGCTTTTCTCTTTGTTTTATAAGAAAAAAAATTACTCTGTAAATTTATTCAAGCTCTCTCTCTATTCAAAAGATTCATAAGTTCTTTTCTTTTCCATTCTATTTATAGGAAACATTTTGTCTTTTCATTCAATTTTTTTTACCAGTAATCCATGCCTATTCCAAATTGGAAACCGTGAACAATTCTATCTCCATGTTTAGCTCGGAGAGGTAAGCAGTAATTCATTTCAATTCTAGCCATATTGGATAAATTCATAACTAGGCCCAATCCACAGGTTCCTCTTAAGTTGTCCCACAGACTAGCCATCTTTGTTATATTTCCTACTGATGCAAAATTTGCAAAATAATGAAGTTTAAGTGCTCTTGAAAAGTTTGAATCTCCATTCAAAAAAGGCAAAGGCGTGTAGAAATTTACGCTAGCGCCAGCGTAGCTTTCAATGCCTAAACTATGACCATTTTCTTGATTCCCCGCTCCGTTTAGAGTAAAACCTCTTAAAGTTAAAGGTCCACCCAGATAAAATCTATCATTCAGTGAGGGCTTGTCGAAATTTTTCAAAAATCCGGTCGACATTGAAAAGTGAAGAGCAGTATTGAAGAATAAACTTTTTATATAGTGGAAATCAAGCGACTGTTTTAAAAACTTAACATCTCCTCCGAATCCAGCTATTTCCTGTTTTGTTTGAAGAAGTGAGCCATTAGTCGGTAAAATTGGATTATCTCTTAAATCTCTCTTCAACGTGTGGCTTATTGCAGACTGAAATGTAGAAGAAAATTGCATCATTTTATCGAAATATTTTTATTTATAGAATTGATTTTTACTTTGAATCTATGACCAGCAAATTCTCTTATGCCTAACGATACTTCACTATCCAAGCATTCGGTGAGGTTCCAAAATCCTTCATATTTTAGAGAATGTTGACCAACAAACGAGGGAAATTCTAAACTAATTGATGGGCCTACAGTTTTTTCTCTAGTACCATTCCAAGCAAAATCCCTTCCATATTTGAGAGTTGATAGTAAAACATTCCAGTCAGGGTTGTAAAAAAGGGGCAATTTTAAATGACTTCCAAAGCCAGATGTGTTCTTTGATCCGAAAGAATAGTCAAACGTTAGGCTCTCTCCACAGCCGAATAAATTAGGAAAATTAAGGTTGAACAGGAGACTTCCTTCGTTTGTTCCAACTAAACTACTGACACCTAAGAAGAAAAGGGCCATAAGTTAGAGTTATACCTTAATTAAAACATGATAAATACTACCTCCTTTTACAAATTTCTCTTCAACTACATCAAACGTAACATCATATTTTGTTTTATCAACGGCATGGCCTCCTTTAGAGTGAACATCAATGTAAACATCAACTTTTTTAAATATTCCGGTTCGGCTTAGAGTGTCCTTAGACTTTTTTATTTGTGATACTAATTGCTCGAAGTTAGTTGCATCAAAAATCAACTTTAGATTAGCTAATAGTTGCTTAGAGCTTGTTCTCTTCACCCCAGTAACATGAACATTTTCTACTTTTACAGGAGTTTCATTGAAAGGAAGTTTTACAGTAGGGTCATTTGGCATGTTTCAACGAGTTGAGTAAAACACTCGCTAGCAATTATAACAGTTTTCATTGACTCAAATAGAGCTATAATTGTTATAGTTTAGCATTGGAAATTAAAAATGGAGACTGCGAGCCACACACTGAACTAAAATGGCGTCGTTCACATACGAACAAAATTAGTTCGCCTTCTTTGCCAACCTAAGGGCCATCGATTGAAATTGTCACTGTATTCGGTCTTTTGAAATAAACTCATTAATTTGAAATTAATAAAATCAATTTGTAAAGTATCATCGCCGTTATCAAGAAGATCTCAATGAGCTCTAAATTATTAAAGAAAAGTCTACAATTAGCTGAAGAGGAGTTTACAAACACTACTAGTAAGCTCTACCACGAGCACACATATTATCACTCAAGTCTATTAACAATTTTTCAGATGTAAAAAAACAGAAAGATCTACCTTCAAGTGAAAAAGGACTTTCAAAAAAGAAAAAAAATAAGCTGAAAAAGAAACAATATCTCCATCAAGGTTTAAATTATTAATTTATCTATCAAGCTTAAATTCAATTAATGTCTATATCTTCAGGAGTCCAATTCAGGAAGAAACAAAAAGCTAAAAAGAATTACTCTGAAGAAAATGCTGATTTACTAAATTGTATAACAGAATTCTCAAATTCAACAACGGAAGGCGCCGAACAGGTGATAACTAATAACAAATTTCCACTTTATATAAAAACAGTTTAAATGATCTGTCAAAAAAAAAATAACGTCCCATTTACTTAAATCGATTTTTAATGGATGACAAGATAAAAGAAGCAATTTTATTCTCATTTTTTTTATGTGTTAAACATCATCATTTCTCTTTACAGCTTCTGGACAGATTACAAGAACTTCAAAAAAGATGAAAATAAAGATTATAAAGTAATTAGCATTATTGTAAATTGCTCTTCGTAAATATTATACTTGTTATATATTCGTTTAAAATATATTAAATATAATAATATATTTATATAGTTTCTAAGTGAAATACTCTGTTTTAGAGAAAGCCAATTAGGGATACTCTTTTAAAGAGAAAATAATGGCAGTAATGGTGCAATAATCCGATTATTTTAAAAGTTCAAGCAGCTTTTACGTAATTATTGAATACTTTTATTATCTTTCAGTTATAAAAATAGAAATTTCTATCAAAATTTAAGAAGACAAAAAATACTATAAAAGATTAATTAAATAGAATACAATTTGTATTTCTTGAATCAATTGATTGGTACAAAAAAGAAAGAGGAGAAAAGAAAAAACAGAACATTTTATATAATAGAGACCGATAATCTATCTAGTATCATTGTTTTTCGAAATTAAAATAAATAATTGATTTTTGTTTTAAATGGCAAGTCCAATTTGTACTGTCAGGAGTATTTCATCGTTAACGAATATTAACAAAATTGTATAAATCAGTCTTTTGGCATATCTGAAAAAAAAAACAGACAAAAAAAAATGCTAACAAGGCGAATTGTTAAACGTTCGTTGATAATCGACTGTCCGGTCTTGCTGCTGGTAAATAGGACTGTTTTATAGCGTCCGGATAATGTTGATCGTATATAAAATCTCCCGGGTATGTTGAATAATCCCAGTGTTCTGAGTAGTTAGATAGATCGCAGATATTCTGAAAGAGATTTAATACGTATATGGCATGTTTATTTCGATTTGTTATGCTATTTAAAAGTCATACGTCGTCAGGAAAAGTATCTTTCTTGTCAACATCAACAACGTTCTTGATTGGCTCGACATGCATTGGCGTCGTACTAGCATTTGAATCTGTAACGGTCAAGAGAAGGCAATTTGATATTGTGACAGGTGCTTGTTTGTCAACTTTACCTGAACTACTATGTTGCCTAAGTTTGCAGGAAACGATAATTACGATCAACAAAATAACTACTAATAATCCAGCCATTGAGCCGATCAAAATATACTTTAAATCAGGCGATTCTAGAAAGACAAATAAAAAAAACAATGATTTTAATGTATATTTAAGAAGAGAGAGAGAGAGAGAGAGAAAAGCGTGTATTTACTTGTTTCTTCGAAATTGATTAGTTTCCAATCGGAACCCAATTGGTTATATACTGTGCAATTATATTCCCCAAAATCGCTAGATTGTAATTCAGTAAAAGTTAAAGTATATTTGGCGCCGCCCAATATCTTTTCTACTTTTGATACAAGCCTATCTAAGGAAGAAACTGGAACGGTTTTGCCATTTTTCAACATTATAAAACGATAAGGATCTGGCTGAGCTAATGCTGTACACGTAAGACTTCCCTTAGCCTTGTATTCTCCAGTTTGTGTTAACTTGGAAATTATATTGGGTTTATCTAAGGAGGTTTAAAGTTTAAGATTAATAATGCATTATTTCTATTAAAAAAATGAGAAAAGTCTCTTACGTTTTTGAAATACGTGCATATCCCTTGATACGTTGGGAAAACGTACTGAAACTGCGGTGCATACGTATTTGCCCAATTTTGAAGGAGAATCAACTGTAAACCTATAACTTTCACCTGAAAATACGAAAGAAAACTGTAATGAATATCGTAATATATATACTTTACTGTATATAATATGAAAAAGAACGAAATTAGATAACAGATAAAAATAGGCGGGAGAGGGAGAGGGGGAGGGGTTAAGATTTTGAAGGGTAAGAATTATTCTTAGTATGCATAGCATATACAGTATTAAATACAATTTATTAAAGGGAAAGGGGCGGTGATATTATGTAAATTCGGCTGGTCAGTAAAATTTAACGGATGGCTGAGCTGAATTTTTCTCATTTTCTATTGCTATGCGACACTGCATATATTCAATAGTTTCCTCTATCCAATATTCAATAAGTATTGTCCCTCTTTAGGTAGTTATTAATCTTCTAACACATCATTTTCCGTCTGTTCTTATAAGAACTTAATGTCTTTTTTTCGACAATCCATTTTTTTTCTTTTTACAAGCGTTATTTATGTTTTTTAGATAGTATATTTAATGGCAATGATTTAATGATAGAATGACAAACGAGGGCAAACGGGTATGAGGTTCGGAGTGATGTGGGAAACGTGGGGGAATATTTAAGAAAATAAACTAAATGTATGTCGGCTGTTAATTATCCTCTATACATTTCGCGGTTCAGTCAATTTTTAATCTTTACACTTCAAATAGAGCGTATTAATCGGATTAATTCGAACGAATTAAACTTGTCCAATTTGTACCTACCTGCATGTACGTTTCTGCCGTCCTTTGTCCAATAAACTATTGCTGTCGGATAGGCGTCCACTTTACAATTTAATTCGACGCTTTCACTCATCGTCAAATTAATTTGAACGGGTTTGGCATCATTCAAAAACCGTGGGGGGTCTGTAAATGAAACAGTAACTATTAATTGAAGTTTTAACCGATTATCCAACTCTCTAATAAGATTTATCCTTAAATTTACTGACTTTTACTCTAACTTAAAAAGAATTAAAAAGCTTTATTATCCAATGATTATCCAACTTAAAGTTTATAAGAGTAATCCTTTAGATAAGACCTAATAATTTTTTTGTTTTATTAACAGAGTAGATTTGTAAGGAGGAGATAAAGAAGAAGAAGAAGAAGAAGAAGCAAAATGCTTAGTATATATAATTAGTCGATAACCTATGTAAACTCGTTATTCTCTATCTTATTCTTCAATCTATGAAGATATCCACTGTATAGTAATATAAATAATAGATTATGGAATAAACATTGATGTAATAAGGCAAGAAAAACATATTTATCTATGTTACAAACATAAATAGAGAGATATATAGTAATTGTTACTGTTTATATTATATCTATACATTATTTAAACTGTATATAGTTTATTAGAAAACTAATAAACAGTTGAATATTTAAATATTGTTCGGATAATTGTTTTTCTTTGTTTGTTACCTGTTTTCTTTCAACATTGAAAACACATATGTTTTTGTTAAAGCATAATTAAATTACATTGTATAGGTGGCGCTGACAAATTCTCCAGAGCACTTTCATAGAAATATGAAAAATATTCCCAATGAAACAAAGTAATTGTGTAAAGTGATAAGTCTTGGAATCTTGGTTTTTTGTTATTTTTTGTTTTAATCGGTTGGAATCACCACAACCTTTGACTTTGCACCCTCTCTAAGTGGAAATCAAACTCGGACCATCACTTATCATTAATCAAGACAAACATTCCAAACCATACTCACATTGCACCATTAAAACCACTGATTTGCTTGCGTTGTCTACTCTATTATCGCCGAAACAGCTAAATTTCGTCGTGTGGTAGCGCCGTCTAGCGATAAATTTATACGTAGAAGTTCTAATATTAATTGAACTAGAGTTTTCTTTCCATCGCCAAACTGATACTTTCGGTTCACTTGTTGACCAGCATTCAATAGTGACAGTGTCATTTTCAGTCACGTGACCCTCAGGAGTTTGTCGGATGTGAATAGTCGGAGGAGATAAAATTTTAATAACAGCCGAACTCTCCAGAGATATACCAAGTTGTTTAGTTGCGTAATTGGTAGCAGTACACGTGACCTATAAAAGAAACAAAAAAAGAAATGCGAAATCTATTAAATTAATAACACTAGACAAACATTAACATATATATATATATATTATACATTTTAAACACAATACAAAATGAACCTTTAAAGGAAGTTTGGACTTAAAAATCAATCCACACTTGGTAATTGTTATTCTTATATCAAATTAACTTAGATTTTCTTTATAAAAGTAGAAGATATATAATTAATAAAAGAACTACTTTTACTATATAAAATCTCTCTCTCTCTCTTTGTCTTTATTACTTTTAATTTTTTTATTTTGTTTGTCTTGTTTTTTTTTGACAAACAAAAAAAAACTCTCTGCAAAAATATTGATAAAAAACATATATATGTAACGATATAAAAAAAAGACGACGTAATCTCAATATCGTCTAAAACAGGTATATTTATGCAAAAATAAGCAAACAGGATTACTATAATAATATCTTGTTTTCTCTAATTATCTTTGCTTTCAATTGAACAGTTTTAACGATTTTTTTCCTTGTCTCTCTCTCTCTCTCTCTCTCTCCTTCTCTTATTTGTATAGATTTATAATATTACCACTTTTTTTATTTATTTGTTATTACTTCGGTTATAATTATAGATTTTTAGGCCTATATATAGAGAGAAATGAAGTCGGGTGGAAGAGAAAGGAAATTTCGCATTGAGATTGTGATGCAATAAATTTAATGTGAATTATTTAATGATCCGTAGAAATCACTGACTTATCTATATAGAGGACAAGGAAGATTAGATAAGCTAATGAAAATGTGCTTTCCTCGAAAAATTGCCTAGTAATACAGAGGACGTGGATGGAAAATGTATACAATTAGTTTGTAATATAAGCTTCTCTGACCGTCGAACTTACCCTAACGTTGTCTAAACTTCTGTCCAGATCAATTTCAAACTTGGCTGTAACGTTATGTAATTTGCTAATTTCTTCGCTAATTCCACTAGCCACCGAGAAGCTTCTTGTAGGTAGTAATGGCTGATTATCACCCACCTGTAATCTGATTACCGGAGGCGGTTTACCCAGATTCGCTGTACAAAATATTTCGACTTTTTCAACGCCTTCCTTACGTTTCTTTATCAAAAATAGTTTATCGTGTTCTGCCGACGTTATCACTGGTTTTTCGGGTTTTATTGTAACGTTGATATAAGCAGCAACAGTTTCGATTGGCCTTTGGAACTTATTATTCTTCCTTTGTATAAACTTCCACTTATAAAAACCGTCAGTTTTAATGGAAGGTTTTGGAATTCTTATGGTGAAGTCTCCTGGAATAACAATGTTAATAATAGTGAATGTACTATATATTCCAATTGATTTGAATATGCAAAAAATGAGGCCAAACAATAAAATACATTCTAGAACGGCCAAAACGACTTTAAGACAACCAATTAATTAATTAATCAATTAATTATGAATACTCTACATTAACAAAATTTGGCATAGAAAAAGCAAAGCAGACTGAATTTTCCAATTAAACAATTCCTTTGAGGGTAACGCATCTACCATTAAAGCCGTAATCAAACGAAATTTAGATAACCTTTTAAACTGTATACGTTAAAGTCACGTGATGGGGGTTTATAGTGATTTTTGAATGGTATACCGACAAAAGGTAATTCATAGTCGATAGAAGAATCTCAATTGAGAAGAAGGCTCAATAATCTTTAAAGCGAAAGGTCGAAACGAGACGGGGAGGAAGAGAGGTGGGTGAAAGGCGTATCGTTAACATGATATACCTCTATAGTTCATTCCCCATACGCTAATCGGTAAATGAATAATCAAGCGGTTGATACAAGAAACTTCTGACGCTTATTAATAAGTTATGGACCGCTACACCGAGTCTAGAGGAAGAGTAAAACAATATCTTACCGTCATTCTCGTTACCAACAAACATCAACTCATCCTTAAGGGGACTATAGAATCCCGTTTCCTTGTGCCATATCATTAACTGATCTTTATGTAACTGGAAAGAATAAAAAAAGAGAATCTTCTATAATATAGCAATTCAGATGAATCCCTGCTGTTTCTCAAATAAACAGGTCAGAGGTTGCAAACGTCTCTGCTAGAGGCTATAACGCGTCATTTCTTTCAAATATCATTATTTTTATGTATATTATTACAAATCTTTGGCCCAAGGCATTTTCTCTTTTGTTCTGGTAGATTTAATTGATGAAATGCATGATTTCTTAAAGGTATTACAAGAAAATAATCGTATAGCCCCCCAGATCAGAGTTTACTTGGTAATTTTTTTAATTAAAAAGTTATTGCAAACCCTATAACAATCTCATACCTGAGCGCTGCATGAATTGTCGCAATTCTCCACTTTACAACCCACTTGAACGGGTTTACCATTTTCCACGACTACGTCACCCCTTGGTGGATCAACTATATTCACTTGTTGGCCAGTTAATGGTATTGAAAAGCATAGGCAAATAAAGAAGAGATTTAATAGACTCGCCGCTTTCATTCTCCTGTCAAATAAAGTAAGGGATTATCGTTTAAACGGTAAAAACAAACAATTTCTTTAAGTTTATTAGAGAATTTAACGCCGTCTACGTAACGAAAACGTGCTACCAGGTGCGCCGATTGTAAAATTAACCCTATCGTAAAATTTTTCATGCTTTTCCCTTTTTTTTTATATCTCTCCCGACTCCTTCTCTTTATTAAAGTATAATTAAACGTTTAAAGCATTAATCTTTGTTTATAATTATACAACCATAATAATTTAAACGTCATTTAGCTTTTTAACCTCCCTCTCCCCAATAAATTTTAATTTCCCGCTCTACAAATCCTTTTGAAACGTATACCACCCAGTTTTCTCACCCACTACCGCCCACACCTTATTTACTTTATTCCTCATTTCATAACACCCATTTCCATTGTTACATAACACTATCTCTTACACGCAAAACATATATCAAATTTTTTATAATAAGCATATGCAGAGATGCTACAGATTATATCTTTTAAAACATTCCAATAAATTACATTGGATGACACGTTCAACCCATTAGGAGAAAAACGCGTTAACATGCAGCTGTTGCTGAATGCAGGTGGAAGCGATGCGTAACAACAAGCTGACGCCCGGCGTCGTTTTTATTTTGACAAACAGTAGTTTAATGACCAACGAAAATAAAAATGGTAAAAGTTTTTCAATTGTGAATAGAAGAAATAAGATAGAACTTATTGTTTCTAAATCTGAAATTTCCTATTATAATAAACACTGATGTTTTTCTACTTAGGATTGCTTTCAACCGCTTTCTTATTATTATTCGTCCATTCAATATTAAAGTAAATAAATTACATTAACGGATAGCAATTTAGAATATTCTTTCAATATGGCCTAATATCTTCCAAACAACTAACTAACTAACTATACAATCTGTAAGCGAGGATAGCCTTGCTTAGAGAACGAAATGTCCTCTGTTTGTTGTAAAGTAATACCTTTTTATTTAAGAGGAAAGGCAAACAATTTCGAGTAGTAAGGTAACGTTGAAATGAACAATGTATTCCTTTTTTTTGAGAGGCGTGACAAACAAAATTTTTTTCATTATTTAGACTTTTTATACTCTAACCCCGATATCCAGTTCAAACAATAACAATGCATAGAATAGCATACTATATATACAGTATATAAATGTACATATGACTCTTTACTCGGTATTATTCTTTTGAAATGATGAAGGGTGTGGCAAAAGCGTTTCTTTTTTTCTTTTTTTTTAACTCTTTCTTTCTTCCCTGTTCGAGAGGAGTTACGAACAAAACGAATGTTTTATTAGTGGGAGGGATGGTGGGGGAATTTACATCGTTGAGAAATTGTATAGAGGCAAAGATCAAAATGTCGATAAAGATATTTTCCAACTCACAAACAATTCTAAACAATAATGCAAAGGGGCTTTATGTTTGCTAAGAGAAGAGACAGGAATAATTGCTGCGGAGAATTGGTAAAAGCAAAGCATTAGCTGACCTTTGCGATAAACCAACTCCGTTCGGCCAAAATGAATGACAAACTAAAAAGAACGTCATTGCATTACTCTTTATAGATCAGGATTATAGTTTATTGAAGTTTTTTCTATTGTCTCCTTATCCCTTTACAAATACAACACCGATTGATTACTTAATAATAAATATCGGATAACGAGTTAAATGGTTTTTTCTCCTGATCTCTTCATACAACCTATATGATAATGTTTGCTCAAGGTCTATATGTATATATTATATATTTAATATTGGAGAAAATGACAAATTGAATATAACAAGTAGCTTAAGTATATTGCCAAAGGGCGTTTATAGAATATAGTCATTAGTGTTCATTAAAATTTATATGAAAACTTACATGACAAACGGACAGGGAACGCCCAAATGAAATTCGAGAAGCGTTCAAGCAGCTTGTCATTTAATTATTTATATAAAAAGTAACTTGAAGATAACAAACTAACACCTAAAAACAATTGTATTACAAGCTAGTATAAACTATTCTATTCTAGTTTCCTTATCTTTTCTTCACCACATTTGGTTTCGTATTGCAAGAATAACAAGTCTAAACGATACGAACGATACGGAGAAATTTGAAGTCTCGTTAACGGTTTTGAATCTTTTCCTCCCCTCCCCTTACCGCGTTACCATGGTTATCCTTATCAGTAACCATAGAATCGGATGTTCACGTAGGAGCGGTTTTGGGAAAATGGACGTTTCCGTGTTGGGTTACAAGCATACGGAACGAATAAATAGTCGCGGACGTAAATCGACGGGAAATGTCCACAGAGTGACGAAATTGACTGATAACAGAGGCTAAAGCAAATTATAGAGTAGAGAGCCGATTCCATTTTAGAGTTTTAAGATAGAGACGAAACGATAAATTAGCCATACCATTGAGTGACAAAACCGGCAAACAAGACAACGTGGGCTGATAGTCTCCCTAAATAAATCCAGATTCCGACCGCTTTATCGCATTCGAGTATCGGATGTCATGGCAAACAACGTGACAAACAGCTATTCGCATTAATGGCCGCGTTTTGTTCTGTTTTCACGCCTAATGCTTCCCAGGCTTGTATTTTTATTGGCTGATTTTTTTTTTCAAGAAAAAAAAACCGATTTATGGATTAGCCTAAGATTATAAGGAATCTATACGAGTTTGTCTGCTTTGCAATAGAAACCAGCTAATAAAATAAAATGACACTTTGATGATGTTATTATAATGATTCTAGACTGTTTTTATTTCTGCCAAACTGGCGCGACACACGCGCTTTTTCTGCTTTCGCCTTTGATGTTTATCTCTAGGGCCGAAAACGTTTTACTCCAAGATAATAATCTACTTATGAACTTTCTAAGAAGAAAAAGGAAGTGAATGGAAGGCGCGAGAAGATTGTAAGATGGGAAGGGAAAGGGAAGCGACGGTTTTTCATTTGAATTTCGTAATATTTTCTCGCGAGTATAGGTACTCTAACTGTTTAAATAATAGATAATAATCAATCAAATATTCAAAATCTCCTATTGGTAATAGAAATGAAATTATTATGAATTATAAAGAAAAGAGAGTTGTATAATAAAATTAATAATTATAGCGATTTACGACAAACACCTTTAATTGGCTTAGGTTAAATCGTAAGCCTACATTGTTAGGTAATTACATTAGCCTTTTATATTTTCAATAATTCTATATGATTAGCCATAAGTTTGTACATTTGTCCGAAACAATCTTATACCGTCAACAACGCATAAAACACCTATGAATACATAAGTAGCCGTGTGAAAATTATACCCGATGTACAATATGTACAATATATCGATATACAATATAGGTTATGTCACGTGATGTTGCGTTATATTTTTAAAAAATGTATAATATCATAGCGGTTTAACCACTTTGTTCAAATTTAATAACAAGCGTTAAGTACGTAATATAATAACCTGTAGAAGTGTAATATTTTACGAATCAATGAAGGTTTCATTGTTTATACACATCTCGGCTACTACTTGGGCGGTTGAACTACTCGAGTTTTATATTTATAGCACTTAGTTTGTAAATTAAACAAAGAAATGAAAACTTACTAAATTACCGAGTTTTAGTTAAATATTTAAGAATAAAAAACAACAAAAATATAAAAAAGAACCGGAAGTGTCAATAAATTCTACTAATATTATCGTAAATTTATAATATTTCACGTTTAACGGTTTGAATCATTAAAAATTAATAAAATTGTTTTGTGATTTTAGGCTTTGTTGTGACAGATGAAGCTCTGTAAATATGCACAATAGAACATATGAACCGTTCAATGTATATTTAAAGGAAATCGAAAAGCAATTATTCTCTGTTCAATTCATAGAAGTGTTCAATTTGTATGAAATATATGAATTCAAATTGTACTATTTGCCTTGAAGAAAAACAGTTGTACTTTGTTAATCTTCTACTCTTTTTTGCTAATATAATTTTGGAAAATTACCTTACTTAAAAACTTAATAAAGTAATAAATAATAAAAAACTAGATTATTACGTCTACCTCTGCTCTCTCTCTCTCTCTCTCTCTAGACTAATACGATCTTCCCTTCTGTTAGTTCATTTCAATAAAACTATTAATAAATTAAAACATACTGGGAAAATATTATCCCAAAAATTCTAGAATGTTTTCTATGTAGACAAACCAATGGGCGGATTTGTACTGCGTTTGATCTTATCTCAGAGGAGAGGCAGAGACAAACCCCCTATTCTTCGTCTCCATATAGTTTGCCATATTAAATCTAGTTCGCGTTGAAAAGGAGCTGTCATTCTAGAACACTTTTCTATTCAATTAAAAATTAAGAACTTGTATTCTATAATAAAAGATTTACGGGTTAAAATATATATATTTTTTTACGCACTTGGCGAACCTTCCACCTGTTTTTTAGTCGCTCACGAATAAAAAAAATACAAACATTTCCGTTCTTTCTAGCCTAAAGGCAAACTTTTAATATTCCTCTATGTTTTTTATTATAATTTATTCAATCGAAATAAACCTTATATAAAAAAAAACATTCCACTCTATCTCTCTCTCTTTCTCTCTTCACACATATTTTTCCCTATTATTTCGTTACATTTAAAGTAGTCTCTTTCTTAGACAAAAAAAAATTACAAAACACTCCATAAAAGAACTAAAAGGGCGTTAAAGTTCAATTTTATATTAAACGATAATTAATTTTATGAATATCTACATGCATCTGGGATATATAAATGCGGGAAGAGGATAGAAAGGGTTAACCAAAATAGCGAAAGACAAAAGAAACGACATCTGCTTTTTTTTTTTTCAAATTTTTTTTTTCACTTAGTTAAAACATTTGAACGGTTGCCAAATCAATTAGTGAAAAATAATTAAGTTTGTGAAAATAAGTGCGAGTAATTTTCAAAGATAATTACAGGTGTGTAAGGTTTGACAAACAGCAGAGAGCGAGAGAGAGACAGAGAAAGATTTTTGTAGAAGATGTTTTTTTTTTAAAGAAACAAACATTAAAAAAAAACTCCGTTCAATGATATAAAGCTATGGAAAACACAGCTGTTGAAAAATATGCTGGTGTAAAGTTCGATCAAATATTTCTACTTTGTAATGAAGATTAATGACAAACTTGAATTGTTTGAATAAAATTTTAAACTGATTAGTTATAGAAAGGTTAAATTTACTTAGTCAATATATGAACATTACTACAAACGACAGAGAAATTATATTAAAAATAATTTCTCCTAAGTGTTCTTCTCTCTCTCTCTGGTATGCAACAATTTTTACTCAACAAACTGGAATAATAATTATCTTATAGAATATTATTAATACCAAAAATTAATAATATTATAGTAAAGCAGCTGTTTGTAGTGAAAAATATACCGGTGTGTTCAATCAATCAAATTTCATGGTGGATTAAACCCTTAACAATCAATTGAATTCATTTCGATAAATTTTTCCAAAATTATCGACTATAAAATAAACAAATGTTGAAAAAAAAATGAAAAATATTCAATCATTTCCCGTAAGGTTAATTCTTTCTTTCTTTCTTTCTTTTTTTTTTTTCTCTCTCTCTCTGTTAGTCTCTCTTTTCATTCAAACTATCACTCCCTTGTCTCTTTTATGTCTTTACACTTTTTCACTAATACAGGAATTACTATAGAAGATTATTATATGTATTTATTGAAAAAAATTGCTATAATAGCAAAGGGAAAATCGACTTAAATATATATATATATTCATAAAAAGAGCAAGAAATTACCGATATTATTCCCCCCCGATTGAATAATAGCATTAAAATATTATTTAACAGGATTCATAAAAAAAATGAAGGCCTAAGAAAAAGTATAAAGTTTTTCTCGTTATTTTATCAAGTTTTCACTCTAATTACCGTTACAATATTAAGATCTTCTAATAAATAAGCTAGTTTAAATAGTATTATGTTGTCTTAGACGTACCTTTGAGGGAAGATATTTGTGAGATACAAGATATTCTCCAGCGCATACGACGCCTTTATCAAACGGCCATTGCCAATATTTTGTAGGTCGATAATCCTGCTCACTTTATTCCGATCAATCGATTCAATAAGGGATTAAAAGTCGATTACAAGCAGACGTATTATAACAGGTTCGGAATCATTCGAAGTTGTTGAGTGGAATTTGCGAGGTGAGCATCTCCCGCTCTCTTTTAGTCGAGTTGATATACTTTAACAGGGGTGCCAGTTGTCATTTTCCCCGCGCCATCTGTAGTCAGAAAAGAAAATAACTTATTACTGTTCTTATTAAAGATGAAGAATAATTGTAAAAAATCATACTTAATTCATGAAAACCAGAGAAAAAGAGTCAATGAAATAATATAAATCATTATATTCTGCTAAAAAAGAGATAGAATAATTTAACTAAACGATAGAACAAAAATAAATTACCAGTAAAAGAAAGAGGGAGAACGTTCTATTTACATTAAACTGTCCAGCGCAAGGCACAAACTACCGCCAAAGTTGTAAAATTTATTATCTATATATATAAATTTAGAAACAACGCACAAACAAAAAACCCGTCAAAAAACCTCAATTTCGTTGGATGATTCATCAAAAATTACTAGACTCTTGTTACAAGTCCCTTCCGGGTAGGGAACGCAAATTTTTATTTCACCACACCTCCAGGTATATCATCAGTCTGTAGTAGAGAGTACACTATGAGAAATATATATATTATATACCGGCTATATACACACGCTGTGTACATATATTAGTATTTTTAAGTAGGAATGAATAGGTATACTAATGACTAATACGACGCAAAATTTTCTGTTTCTCATCTCTATATCTTATTCATGGTATACTTATTTATGAAAAAGAAAATGGAAGATACATATTTCATTATTTTTATAAGGTATATGATAAATATTAATATTTTACAATTGATGTGACATTTAAGGGTAGAATATGATGATAATTAATCTATAAAAATGATAGAAATGTTTATTAAACGAACCATATCGTCATACAATTCAATTACTTTTAACGTTTTCCCCTCTCTCTCTCTCTCTCTCTCTCTGTCTCTTCTTCATTAAACTCATTATTAGTAAAAAGTTAACTGGAATATTTTATTATATTGTTTGTTTATTTACGATTTGTTTGTATTGAATTGATAATTTATCTAGTAATATATTGATGTTATTGTTTTCTAATAAATTGAAAATTTACGATTCTATCTGGAGCAGTAAATGTTCTTTTTATCATTCCGAGATGTTCTTCGCCACTTTCTCTAATAGAATAAGCCTTCAGAAGTTTTATAGCGGCTAAGTAAATCACCTGTTCGGCGAATCTTCTTCCTATACACATCCTCCTTCCGTAGCCAAAGGGAAGGAGACAACCTACCGGAATTCCCGCTCTTCTTCCATCTTCTTTAATTAGCCACCTTTCCGGTTCGAAATCTTTTGGATTTGTAAAATATTCGGCCGATTTACAAACAGTTTCGCAATTCATCCATACAACTGTTCCCGGCGGTATCTCGTAATCGCTTATCACTAGACGCTTTTGAACAACTCTAGATGGTCCCGCTATCACTGGATGATTGATCCTAAAACTTTCTCTTAGACAAGCTTTAAGATAACTTAACTGTTCCAATTTTTCTATGGTAATTTCTTCGTCATTCGAAAATGTTTGTTCTATTTCCTTCGATAGTTTTTCTTGTTTTTCAGGGTTTTTAGCTAAATTATACAAGAAAAAACAGAGGGCATTACCGGTTGAATCTGCTCCGGCACTAAACAAAGAATTCGCCAGGAAAAGTTTATCCGTTTCCGTCCAACCGGCACTCGTTAAAGTATCTTGTATTATAGTACTGTCAATTTTCTTCCTTTCTTTTATAAGTTTGGCCATAATATCGATTAAATCTTTAGAAATCCTACTGACTTCTTTATAAAATGGCGTTCTATAGTACAAAAATAGAGGAAACATGTACAGAGATTTGTTAAACATGTCAAAAAAACTCATAAGTAGAGTTAATAAGTGTTCAGCGTCTACTCGAATGTCGCCATCCTCGAATACACCAATCCTAGAATCAAATGCAACTATACCTATTGACTCCATTGTATACTTCATTAAAGTTATTAATGTGTTTGGTACTTTGCCGTCCTCTTTAGAAATTTCATTAATATATTCAACTAGATCATCCGCGACCTTACTCTGCGCCGATAAGTAGGCCGAACCGGCGGAAGGGTTCGTCAATATTTTTTGAACTGGTTGTCTATAATTCCACCATTCTTGTCCGTTGCCTAAAAATCCAGCAGGATAATTGTCAAATTTACAGAGTGCTTCTAAAATAGGCGGTCTAAGCCTATTAGGATATTCTGGTTCATTTTGCAAAATTTTCAATATCTCTTTAGGATCGGAAACGTGAACGAAAGTAATAGGACCCAGTTTCTCTTTATAAATTTTACCATAAATCTTCGATCTCTGCTCGAAAGCTTCGTAAATCCTATCGAATGAATATTTTCCAAATCTAGTATAATCTAGTAGGCTGCCTATAAAAGGTAATCCCCTGGGTCCTGGTATCTCTGAGAAAGACTTTAATAATTTCGTGGACATATTGACTTTTAAAAATGTACATAAGATTGGCCGTGTACAATTTACTTACATTACTAAGAGCGCCCTCTATATATTCTTTGGAAAGTAGATGATCCATTTACATGATTGAAACATATGTACATTTTCAAAGCATCTCTAACTATGTATTTATATTGATAAACTTTAAATTTTCAATATTTTATGATTCAATTAATCTTTATTTCTATTCTTTTATTCTATTATATCTTATCCCTATTTTATTCTTTTAAGAACAAAAGTTATAATAAATAGTTTTAACATATTTTTTTTACATATAAAATACATGTACAATATTTTACATGACTTTTTAAAGTAAAGTTACATAATTTTATTGATAAGTTAAACTTGCTTTAATTTAAGAAGTAAATCAGTTAAATTATGTTGATTTTCACTAAATTTTTACTTTTAATAATTGAACGACAAATCAAATTGTTTGTATCACTGTTACAAATAAAAACGAAAAAAATCCCATTCATTTGAGATGCGTAGTCCATAGAAATAAATTTCTTTTTCCCGGTGAAGATTGTTTCTGTGCTTGCAATGATCAAAATGTCGTTCAACGATGATGCCGTTCAATTGACTAATGATGACGCTTCTTCTTGCAAACTTTCTGCAGTTCAAAGAGGCTACTGGAAAGATTCTTACATATCGTTTTTTTATGAAAATCCTGAGCGAAAATCACCAGAGATAAGTATTGGATATTACACAAGAGTCCATTCCGTGAGATATTTGCTGAAAGAGTTTATAAAAGTACTTTTTATTTTCCTATAAGTTCTATACGCAAAGTTAATTTTCACATACTCTCATTAGAAAACAGAAGGCAATTGCCAAATTGTAAATCTAGGAGCTGGCTACGACACAACCTATTGGAATTTGAAAGATGACTCTTTAACCCCAAAGTCTTTTATTGAAGTAGACTTTCCAGCTGTTACAATGAAGAAATGTCGAATAATTAAAGAGCAAATGGACCTGCTTGAGAAATTACAATCAGAAGGTAAGGGAAAAGCAAATTCCTTAGAATAGATAAAACGTTTCCGAGGAAATCTTTCAATCGTTGTTACCATAGTAACTAATCAGTATCTGATTTTTTTCTTCTCTTTTCCATAAATAATGTAATGACAAGCGTAATTGTAGCGGTTGGAATATCTACGGAAAAGTACTATCAGCAGTTATTTTTAACTATTCCCTTGCTCTTTTTCATAAGTTTTAAGATAAACGACGATAAATCCCTTCCCTAATCCTCTTAATCTTATTTTTGCAATTCTTCTTAATAAACGCCAAATAAAAAACATCTATAGAGGACGACATTCAGCTTAGCAGGACCGAAATCCATTCGAACGATTACCATTTGGTTTCGGCTGATATAAGGGAATTGAAACAGCTGGAAGCCAAACTACAATCCTGTCGAATAGATACAAATCTACCAACCGTCTTTATAACTGAATGCGTTCTAGTCTACTTGGATATGGAATATTCAGATCGGTTATTGAAATGGATTAGCACGAAATTCCCAACATCAGCTTTCATTAACTACGAGCAAGTGAATATGGAAGATAGATTTGGTGAAGTTATGATAGTTAATTTAAAAAGAAGAAATACAGAATTGCGGGGAGTTGAAGCCTGTCAAAGTGTTGATACACAGATTAACCGGTATTATATTGTAATATTAATAATGATACATTTATACATTGCAATTTAAACGCCATTACTCTGGATAGTTTTAAAGATATCCTTATTGATTTAAATTTCCCCCTTCTATTATTATTATTATTATTATTTTCGTATTATTTAGATTTAAGAGAAATGGATGGAAGAATGTTGAGTGTCTTGAGATGACTAATGTTTATCGTAATTTATCGACATCTGAAAAACAGAGGTTTGTTTTCTTTTCTCTCTTTTTTCTTTCTTTCTTCTTTTTCGTTTTATTTTCATTCTATTTTTAGTTTATTTATTTAAATTTAGGTTAGAAAAACTGGAGAGATTTGATGAAAAGGATCTATTAGATCAATTGCTAGAGCATTATTGTTTAATGTGGGCCAACAGCGATTCAAATTCTGTCAACTTGTCGGATGTTACTATTACAGATTTTACATAAGAAGAGAGGGAGACTTTTTTGTTTTATCTTCTCCCTGCTTCTTCCTCCTCCTCTTCCTCTTTCACCTATTTCTTTTTCCTTTACTTTTTTTTTTAACATACATACATCTATTTATCTCTTTTAATCAAAAGTAACTTTCAAACAACGACTAATTATAAACGAAAGTCAATTAATCTAGTCTTAATCTATTTATCCTTGTGATAATTATGAATATTCAAAAAAAAAAACAATAATAAAGTATACGTTTTCATAAATGTTCAATAATTCAAAAATTCAAAAAGAAAACTAAAGAAAACTTAAGAGAAAAATTATTAAAAAAAATACAAGCAAAAAATAATCTTTATAACATCATGACTTCTAAAAAATCAAAGGGAGAAATAAAAGATATTTGCAATGTCAATCTAATTAAACCCTACGACCGTAAGCGTCTAATCAACTCTAAAGACAAAATAGACAACGCAATTAGTGAATTTAGAGTAAGCCTAGAGGAATTGTTTGCTAAATTTCCATCTTTGAATAATTGCTTAAATTTTGAATGTGTTGTTCAATCCAAAGAATTTCAAAACTATCTGATTAAGGCAGAACATGTAGCTTATATAGACTTGAATTTGGTACATGAATGTACTAGGAAAGGCTTATTTCTTAATTGTTATAATGCCTGGGTATTCCATACAACTTTAACTGAAAGATTATGCATCATTCCCGACAAAGATCAACGTTACAACGTTGGTGGCCTTAGCTTTGATGCTTCCGCCATCTACAATGGTATATTACGGTGTAATCGTCCGTACAATTCAAAAGGAGATGTTAGATTTAGTGAAAAAGATCCAAGACTAAAATTTTCTATTCAAGATAACAACTTTGACGAACGTATTCATTTTGCATTAATAAGTAAACATGAACATCCCAATCCTTTACGGTTAGGCCTGATTTTATCTATAAAAACTCACTAAATCATTCATTTTTTTGCAATTTTAATTTAAATATTAATATATACGATAACAAAAAAAATATAACCCCGATATAATTCGGCCTAATTACCAAATTAATAGCGTATACAATGCATTAGATTGGAATTTATTAGATAGTCAACTACAATGTCAAACTTTTGATGCACTTGCAAAAAAATTTGGCTATAGTAGATTCCGTTTCAAATTACCTGGAGTATTTGACGAATATATGGATGACTTTGGTGAAAACGTTGAAGATTGTATAAAATATGTTATAGAAAGATTACTCGATGGAGAGTGTAACGGAGGAAAGGTTTCAGTGAACTTTGAATGTAATTAAAAATAATAGACATATTAACAAAACTCTTATATCTATTAATAAAGTAACTTAGAAAGTGATTATAGGCTTTATATATCTATTTTTCATTTTAGAAACATAGACAATAAAAAAACATATATTTTATTAATTGTATATCCTTAAGTATATATAGTATACTTAATAATAGCAAATAAAAACTATAAAGTGTTAAATGATTGATATTTCATATTGTCTGTCCAAAAGAACTAAGTTTGAAATATTCCATATGTAATCGATTTTTTTTTTTTGTAATCTATTCATCTTAATCAGGCCTTTGATAGTAGACCGCTTGAAAAAAGTCCTATGCTTCCATATCTTTATATAGCCTTCTCTCTTTTACAGTCCTAGATTTTGACAGTAGTATCGGTTTATTTTTCTATTAAGACCAGGAAAAAGAATGGTAACGCTTGGATTTAATTATATAAAGGATATTAAAATACCATTTTTTGGTGTTAGATATTATAATAGGCGATGTGAGTAAAGAAAATTAGCATATATTTGATGAATTATTATTATTTTGTTATATATTTATACAGTTAATATTAAACCATGGGCTCTGGATAGTATTCGTTATAACGCTAATATTGCACTTAATATAAAGAACGGAAAGATTCCACGTCGTGACGTGGATTTTGACCTATTGTTTAGTCTATGGTCTGAATCTAGGGCCGAGTACAACTTTTACCGAGTAACATCACAAGAACAACATTTTTTGGATCATTTTATTTACGACCAAAGAATATCGACCTATGGAAAAAGTTCATTTATTTTATTATCTTCCTTAAGGAATCCGAAAACAAAAGAAATCTTATTTGAAAATCGCACTTGTTTGGTTGCCGTTGATAAAAAGACAAGACGATCAAGAGAGTTAAGTGATGCGATCTTGAAAACTATCAAGGACGAGGGCGCTAAGTTTCAACCTAGCAATCGAATTAGTAGGCTTAAGGCTCCATCTGACGTATTTCAATATAAAACAATAGTATCCTGCGAGGAAGTTGATTGGAACATGCATGTAAATCAGGCTGATTATGCGAAACTATGTCTCAATTGTGCTTCGATGGCACTCCGTAAGAATTTTTATACATTTTTTAAGGAAGATATTGCTCATTACCATGCCAAGTACGTAAGAAAATTCCATTCAGGAGAATGTGTAGAAGGAGATGCTCTTCGAATTATTACATGGCAGAATACGTCCCGGCCAGAAATAGTATATTTTATAATGTATAATGATGAATCGAACAAACAACTTTGCGAAGTAACAATTGAGTTTTATGCAGACTCATTAAGCTTATCAAAATTGTAGCTTACTTTGGAAGACTAATTACACGAAAAACAAGGCGGCTTTCAAAGGAGAAAAAAACCTTAATAATATATAAATATAGTATTAATTAGTGAACAAATTAAAGTGCTCTATTTTGATAGACTAGTTTTTAAGGCAAATTTATCATAAAAATTAATCATTTTCATATCTGTTCTAGGGGTAACAATTTTCAAAGACATTTCTAGGTGATTTTTAGTAATTTGTTGACTATTATCCCCTATGGCCAATAGGGCTGCTTCTCTAATTATTGCCTCCAATTCTGCTCCAGAATATCCTTCCGTTTTGGCTACTATCTCAGTTAAGTCTATATCTTCAGATACGCGGGTCTTACTGCAGTGAATCTGTAGGATTTTTAATCTTGTTTCTGAATCTGGTAGGGGAACATATATAAGCCTATCTATTCTTCCAGGTCTAAGTAGAGCTGGATCGATTCTGTCAGGTCTGTTTGTTGCAGCTACAATTGTCACATTATCTAAATTTGTTACACCGTCAATTTCAGTTAATAATTGAGCTAGAACACGATCTGAGACATCGGTAGAACTTGATGACCCTTCGGACGATCTTTTACTACCGATAGCGTCAATTTCATCAAAGAAAACTATTGCTGGTGCAGCTTGCCTGGCCTTTTGAAATAGTTGCCTTACGGCTCTTTCTGATTCGCCTACCCACTTTGAAAGGAGCTCTGGTCCTTTAACTGCTAGAAAATTTAAATTTGTTTCATTAGCTAAAGCTTTAGCTGTTAAAGTTTTTGAACAACCAGGGGGCCCAAACATTAACAATCCTCTAGGGGGCTTGATACCAAGCTTTTGGAATGCTTCCCTCCTCGTAATAGGCCATTCTACGGCTTGTTTTAATTTTAGCTTCAGAGTATCTTGACCGCCAATATCGCTCCATCTAGTGTCTGGAACGGAAACGATTATCTCTCTTATGGCTGATGGTTTGATAAGATTTAAAGAAAATACTATGTCTTCTTTTTTCAATTTTCTATTGCTTTTTAGAGCTGAAAAACGAGCGTCCTTAATAACTGCTACTAAATCAGATCCAACGTAACCGTGAGCCCTCTTGGAAATCTCTTCAATATCAAACTCCTCATAGTCCTTTATTTTAGAAAGCAGTCCTTGCAATATTTCTTTCCTATCTCTTTCATTGGGAACTGGTATTTCAATTTCATATTCCAATCTGCCTGCTCTTCGTAAGGATATATCTATTTCGTCAGTCTTATTACTAGTGGCTATAACGAGAACTGGCGAAGATGTCGTTGTAATTGAGTCCATTTCTGTTACCAGAACCGAAACAATTCTCTTGAGAACGTTTTCCGACTCCTTCTTTGCGCATATTACATTTATATCATCTATTAAAATAACAGATGGTGAATTTGTTCGAGCTTCGTTAAAATACGCTTTAACTTTAGATTCAGATTCGCCTTGATACTTGCTTAAGATATCTCCTGAACTAAACTGAACTTTATAAATATCCTTAGATTGAAGGTGTCTTAAAAAAGCCTTAGCGATCAACGTTTTCCCCGTTCCAGAAGGTCCATGCAATAGAATTCCAGAAGGAAGAATAGATGTATGTTGCTTTTCTAACAATTTACCAAATTCAACAAGTTTATCTTTCACATCGGCTAATCCGCCAATATCTTCGAAACTTAAGTCTGTAGAGTGTTCTTTTTCAGTTTTACGAATAGTTTCGTTAATGAATACAGTATCCGAGCAAACTCGATAGTATTTCTCGTCTTCTAGTGAAAGATTCTGAAAAATCCTAAGTCCCCTAATATCTTTAATACAAACAGAAAGAGGAACTCCTAAGTACATCAAATTCATAGATAAATCCTTATTGACGTATTCGTCGTATAAAGTAATTTTAAGAAAACTACTAACTCCATCGAACCAATCTTTATTGGTATTTGTATTTTCTTTATTAAGTGTCCAATAAATTTTTCCTGCTAATGGAATATGCTGTGAATAAGATCGGAGACTTATCATGTCCTTTTTTATTTGAAATTTATAAGCGAATTTTGAATGAACTTGAACGGATGTTAAAGTCGGTAGACTATTTTTATTCCAAATATTACATAAGAATTTATTATTTACCAAAACTGGTCTACCAATTCGAAATTTGCAGTGCCTCATTATTACTGGAGTAGCATATATTACTTTTTCATTTTCAACATCTCCTGTTGTTAGTTTAGCATTCAATTCATAGCTATCAATAAAAGAGTGATCATATTCTTTTCTAGATTTTCCACAAACTGATTTGTGATTGTCAACATCCCTTGTGCTAATCGTTATTGCACAGTTCTGGCATTCTTGTAAAGACTCTGTTTTTGATTGTTTCTTCATATCGTACGCTTTCCTCTTGCAAACAAGCAAGTTAATTAATGATAAAATAATTATTTGTTTTATAAAGATTCATCAGATATTCATTCAATTCGTTCTAAAACAGTTTCTTATAAATAAGAAAAACACGTGCCGAAAAACATAATATGATACGAAATTCAGAAATATCAGTATATATTAAAGGAATGTAGACAATTCTTTAAGGTGGCGCTCTCTATCCATCGATTATAAATTATAGAGAACTGCAGATTAAAGTTTTCATACTGTCTTTAGATCCTAGATCAATAATTTAATAAATAAAGTGTCAAAGGAAATTAAGAGACAACGAAGAAAGTAGAAATATTCTTTTTTAGTTTAAAAGAAGTGAGAAGAATCTAACTGATTTAGGTTAAGAATTCCCATACTTAATTACAATACTCATATGAGAATGAGCAATTAAAAATTCATCAATATTTAGTTAGCTTCTCTCATAGTTTTCAATTGTTCCATAATGGCTCTGAACACTTCTGAAATTCTTTTCCTAATTACCGGAGTCCTTTGTGGACTTGTTTTGGTTCTTGGAGCAATTTACGCTTATATTTACTATTACAAAATACGTCCCAGGAAGAATACTAGCTCCGAGGCGGTAATTGGTCGTGTAGGAGATAGAAATGGTAGAACATCGAACGTGAGTAATATTTCAAAGGATACCATTAATGTTTTCCCTTTTTTGGGAAAACTTAAGATCAAGCGTTCCAAATAAGACTAAATTTTTCAAGAAATATAAGAAGATACCTCTCTACATGAATAGAATAGTCGCTTAAAAAATTAATTAGCATAAATTGCTCTTTGAATGTAAGAAATGTTTACGTTTCTTTTTTTAAATATTCTGTTCAAAAGTGCTTCCTTCTCCTTAACAATGTAGATTGCTTCTTAAAAGGAAAAAAGTTCTCTGAATCTCATGAAAAATCCAACAGTTTTTTCCAATGCATACTTTGTCTAATCAATTGCAAATTAATAAAGTTCTTTTAATAGAATACACCATTGTTTTAAAAAAAACTCATTTTCAGTTATTTTATTCTTTAGCGAAGTTATTTAAGTTTTAACTAGACGACATCTAGTGCATAAATGAGTTTTATGATTCATACTACATCCAAAATGGCGGATCAGTGTGATGACGACGATCAATTAACAGAAGATGCTATATTACATGCTGCAATAACATTTGATGATGAAGTAAAGGATGCTATCCAACAGGTCTATTTGTTATATAAAAAATTTCGTTTCTATCTTCTTATATATAATATATTTTAACGAAAATTTAAAATATAGGCGAATTTTTGTAACGTTCTTTATATTTGATGCACTATATTCAAAATAAAAATACAATCGACAGGTTATTCCAGTTTTTGATTCTTTGGACAAACCAGATTTTAATGCTGTAGAGTATATAAATACGCTATTCCCCAGTGAGCAATCTCTGGTTAACATTGATGATGTTATCCACCAAGAACAGCGAAAACTCAAGTACGATCATTTTTCTTGAGTATATTTAATGAAATTTAATATCTAAAAATCAAAATCGATATTTAAATCAATTATTTGCAAAAGTAAGAAATTGAATTGAATTGTCAAGAAGAGCTAGAAGTGCTGTTTTTCATATCTATTTCTTTAGTAACTCTAGAAATTATCTTTCATTTTTAGGAAACTTGACATTGAAATCTTAGGCGTTGTTAGGAGTGATGTAAATGGAGCTGAGCGTGGCAAAGAAACCTTATTTGAAGCTCAACGAACAATTAGGGAACTTTTTACTAAAATTGCTGATATAAAAGGGAAAGCTGAAAAAAGTGAGAGAATGGTAAAAGAAATAACAAGAGATATCAAACAATTAGACAATGCAAAAAGGCATTTAACCATAGCAATAACTGTTTTAAACCATGTAAGAATGCTCGTAGAAGGTGTTGACCAATTGTCTCATCTAACTCAAAGAAGAGAATACAAAGAAGCAGCAAAACTTCTTCAAGGTGTAATTCATGTTTTCGAACATTTACAACGTTACATGGACATTCCACAAATTAGCGAACTTGCTAAACGGTTTGTGTTTTGTACTTCTATTAAAACTATAAAATGAAGTTAATTACTTAAACAGAGAGGATTCCATTAAGACGCAATTAGCTTTACAAATAAGAGAAGATTTTGAGAGGGCTTTTAAGGGACCAGCTTCTAAAGTAATTTAATGTTTTTTCAAAACTAAATCAATATAAATTTCTATTTTACTCCATAAAAGCTATTACAACAACAACAACTCATTATGGAAGCTTGTAAAATATTAGACGTTCTTGACCAAAAAGTAAAATCTGATATTCTATCTTGGTTTGTAAAATTACAATTAGAGGAATACGCGATACTATTCTCAGAGGAACAAGATGTAAGGAACTTGTTTTTTTATTTATTATTACTAACGTCTCTTTCGATTTTTTTCATATTATAAAACTATAGGATGCTTGGCTAGATAAAATTGACAAAAGATATACGTGGATAAAACGTAAACTTGTCGATTTTGAAGATAAATTAGGGAAATGGTTTCCGATTCATTGGTATGTCGGAGAACGCATGTGTGTAGAATTTTGTAATCAGACTAGAAGAGAACTATCGAAAATTATGAGCAGGAGGGTAAATGATATTGATATGAAATTATTGCTGTTTGCTGTTCAGAGAACTTCTGTTTTTGAACAATTGTGTGCTAAACGTTATCCTGGAAGTACTATTGTAACAGCTGCGGCTGCAACTGGTATAACATCGCCCTTGTCACCTACGAATCCATTCTTGGATCCTGAAGAAGAACCAGCTGCTTCCACAGTTCCCACGCCAAGAACATCTACTCATCCTTTTATTGGTGTTATATCCCGCTGCTTTGAACCTCATTTAAATATTTATATAGAGTATCAGAATAAGTAAGTTTTTTTATTATGCTATGTATGAAAATAGTAAAAGACCTTGAGATCATTCTCAAGAATTCTCCAAAATATTAAAAATAGGCACCAGATGGCATAAAATTCCTTATCTAAATATACTGTATATATAATAACAAAATAAGAATGAAAATGCAATTTATTGATGTTTTGTTTCTTTGCAGGAGTCTTTCAGAATTAATTGACCGATTCGTATCGGATTTAAAAGCTCAAAGTCAACGGAAAGCTACCGACGAATCTTCAAATATATTGCCAAGTTGCGCCGACTTATTCGTCTATTATAAACAATGTATGCAGCAATGTTCTCAGTTGTCAAATGGCGAACCGATGCTTCAATTAGCTCTAACATTTGGAAAATATTTAAAAGAATACGCTTACAAAGTTTTAATGACAAATTTACCAAGGTGAACAATTAAGAATCAATGTTTATTAGTGAATTTTATAGACAATATCGAAATTGATCGGAAAATTGTAGTGTTAAATCGATTTAAAAAGTTTTATGGCTATTTTACTTGCACTTAATAGAGGTTAATTATAAAAGCAGAAAAAACTATAAATATTTTCTTTTCAACAGTAATAGCGGAAAGAGTAACACCAGCACAGCAAGTCTTCTGCAATCAATTCTAAAAGAGGGTGAATCATGGAATAAATTAACAGAATATGAACAGTGGAAAACTTGCTCCCTGCTATGCACAGCAGAGTATTGTTTGGAAACAACCCAGCAATTGGAATCAAAGTTGAAAGAGAAAATTGATCCAAACCTGAATGAAAAAGTTCAGTTTGGTCAAGAAATAGATGCTTTTCATTCGGTCATTAAATGCGCCATTGAAATACTTGTACACGATGTTGAAAATGTCTGCGAGCCAGCTTTAACTGCTATGACAAAACTGCAATGGTTTAACGTAGAATCTGTTGGGGATCAGTCAGCCTATATAACTTCCATATGTAACCATTTGAAAAACAATGTGCCAATTATCAGGGAGAATTTATCAGCTTCTAGGAAATATTTTACGCAATTCTGTATTAAGCTGGTTTCGTCGTTCACCCCACGTTTTATTGGTTCTATGTTGAAATGCAAGCCTATCAGTGAAATCGGAGCTGAACAGCTGCTGTTAGATACGCATTCTTTGAAAACGCTACTATTGGATTTACCGTCGATTGGAAGTCAGGTGGCAAGAAAGGCACCCTCTAGCTATACAAGAATAGTCTTGAAGGGAATGTTTAAAGCCGAAATGATTCTAAAGTTAATCATGGCACCTCACACTTCAAATAGTTCTTTTGTCGACAATTACGCTAAATTTTTACCAGAAAGTGACGTACAAGAATTACATAAAGTTCTCGATATGAAGGTAAGGAATAAATGAAATTACATATTTCTTTATATCATGCAATGAATATTAAATAATAAAAAAGTTAATTAATTTTTCCATAGGGTATTAAGAGAGCTGACCAGGCGGCCATAGTAGAAATTTATAAATCACGCAATCCTACAGCTGCCACCGTTCAACCAGTTAGACCTACTAATCATAATTCTGGACAAGAATCCAGCAGAATAAAAAGACTGGAGAAATTAATAAATAAAATAACAGTTGTTAATTAATTTTAATAATTTATTTCAATATATTTTAATAATTATTTATTTCAATAACAAAATTTCAAAAAAAAAGAAGAAAAGAGAAAACGTTTTACAGTCCCAGTTTATAAATAAGATTAATAAAAAATAATTGATATCTTGCCTAATTTCAATTTCTAGTTTATATTTCAGTATAAACTAAATGATTAGTAGATATTATTATAAAAGTTTTATGTATTTATTGGACTTTGCGGTTTTAACCGACATAGATTCCCTCTGCAACTCAGGTTTATGAAAATAATTCTTTATAATTGCGTATATAAAACATAATTAAACGTATTAAAGGGTATAAATATACTTATATATATTGTTACTTAATTGTATATAAATAATGGGTAGATAGATATACAAAAGGTAAATATTTCGTAAAAGTATGATTGCTTTTATGTACATGGACTAGACGTAGCCGTCGTCTTCGTTGTTATCTGCAGCTTTAGTCGACGAGGTGGGCGGACTATTCTCGCGATATTCCTCATTTGTTATCACATCTTGATTCTCTTCCTCAACTATTGCAGGCTTCTCTGAGGGAAGGGAGCGCGAATAAGGCCTTTGTTCCGAAGCCGTCGAAATACGGCTGGTTTGATTTGAACGTTTTTTATTAGTTTTATCTAATAGAGCCGTCATTGAGAATTTTCGCAAGAATTTCCTAGCATCTGTCTTATCTGTTACCGACGTGCTGATAAAAGCTAGAGCTTCGGCTTTAGGCTCGACGGGCTCCTCTTTCTTCTCTATATCACCGAATGGCAAGAGGGCTAATAAATCTTCGGATAGGGGACCAACTGGTGGAACGGGTATTGATAAGAGTTGTTCCAAACGAGCGATTTCCTGATCAAGCTAGAAAAAAGTTATATGTGGCGAAAGGGTTGCAATTTGTTTAGAGGCAATGAAGCTGAAAAAGAGAGAGAGAAAGAGAGATGGGGGAGAAAAAGTAACTAACCTGAACTAATTGACGCTTGTAAACTCTATTCTGAACTTGTGCTCTGTAGTAAACTTCCTGCTTGTCGTCAACCATGAAACGCCTCGTGTTCGCCTCTACCGTAATGCCGGTCGACGCAATAACCGGATTTCCGTTATGCCTGATTATGGCGTAGACCTGCGTAGGCACTTAGTAAATTACGCAATACTTTCTAGCAATTTACCGAATTGTTCCGTTCGCCAAACATCTGACATTTACTCAAATTGATATTGTTTACTTAGGAATATACAATTACTACCTCCCCGACTAATGTGCCGCACACTTTTCTACCAAGAGCCTTCCCGCTATGCATTCCCTTGTCAGTAAACAATAATCTTTGCCCTATTAATTGAAGTATACATACTGACCTTAGGAAGGAAGAGTAGAGCCAATGAGGAAGTAGTAGAGACGACGATTAAGCCGCTAACGACGGCGTAACACAGGGTCGGCCTGCAGGGGGGGCAACAATAAGGGAAAATTCCTTTTTTGATAAAGGGAAGGAAGGAAGGAAGGAAGAGAGATATAGAGACACAGAGAGTGTGTGAGAGAGAGAGAGAGAGAGAGAGACTCGCCTATCGGCCAATAAACTGGATAGAGCAACAACTATAGCGCTCGTTAGTACAACGTTATATACGTTCATTCCTATATAGTGAGAATCATTTAAGGCGGGTATTTTTACTCTTCGAGTTTCCCAAGCCATATATACACCAAAAATCAGTAGTACTCCCTTGTAGGCGTATAAGGCTCCCAGCCAAGTATCTGAGTGTTCACTGTCGCAGTGCGATATCCGATAAATGTAGGTTACATCTCCTTCTTCCGACTGCTCAACCATTTTAAACAAATAGGAGTAAGAAGGATGAGATAAAAAGAGGAAAATAAGAATAATAGACCATAAAAAAATAAGAACAATTAGATTAGTGTACCGTACCTCTCTTGTAAAGTTGTTAGTCCTTCTCTTCATCGGATCAACAGCCACCCAAAGAGCGATGATTGCGCAATCGATAAATAGTAGTCCAGTAATTATCGTAAGCAACTGCTTATCTTTCAGCAACTGCAGAACACGTATCAAGTAAATTATTCGATTGTTCGCAAAAATCTTTTCAGGCAATTAATCCTGAACACCTGAGTAGAATAACAAAGAGATATAAAAAAGGTCGAAAAGGGAAACATTCATTGAATCCAATTAGTCTGCTTTCCTTTCTTTTTTATAGCCATTCTCTCTTTTTTTTTCAACCTAATAAGATACTATTTTTAAATGATACATTATATTTATAGTTGTATTATTAATGAATATTTATATAAAAGCTCCCTTTGTGTCTCTAGAGACAATACTAAAATATATAAATAGAATTTACTACGTTTTTATAGTAATAAGTAGCCCATTGTTAAACTTTATGCATATTATTATAAATAGATATAGTCTTATATTTATTCCTAATTTACCTTTTATATTGGTCGAGTACGAAAATATTCTTGGAGTTTTATGTTTTGTCCTTATTTTTAATAAAAAGAGGAAAAATCATTTCTGGTTATTCCCCATGATAATAAGTCGAAAAGTCAACGTGCCTTGGAGACTTACTCTTGCAATAGAAACGCAGTTGTTCCACCTAATTAAGCTTTCTTGGCTATAAAGAAAGTTCTTTTTATGAATCCTTCTCATTGTGATTAATTAATCGACCTATTTCCTTTTTCTCTATTATTTTATGCCAGCGCAAGAATGAGATTAATGAGTGAGGAATAACCGAGAAAAAGATTTGTTAGGAACAAGATTTTTAGCTGATTTATGTACCTTGCTCTTAATAACTCCACTGTGAGCCCTTGTAAAAATCTGGTGAACCCGATAAGTTTTCGTAAACATCGCACCAAACGCCGCCGAGAAACCGGCCGCCAGCAAGAAGGCTCTCGTCTGTAAAAAATATCTCTAAATACCGTTGTATTTCAAAAGGCATAGATATAAAGAAAAAGACTGTCTTCTTTAGTCTTTTCCTTTGTTTTTTTATTGCCTCTTACCGAGCAAATTATTGGAAAATATTCATCTTTTACGCTACCATCGTCCAATCCGAATAATATCACTGACGTATACACAAGTATACATCCTGCAAGAGCCATATCGTTTAACTTCGGGCTGGATAATTTGATGTATCTGCCAACAGAAATCAACGCATTCCGTTAGAGATTTCTCTTAACTACCTAATCGAATCGGCTTGTATATAGTGGCAGCAATGGGCGAGCGGATCGCAATAATTTCCCAATGGAAACGCGAAATCCTTATTATAGGCCTAAAAAATGCGAAGTGCGCTCTTTCCTCCGCTTTCCTCTTTAGTTTTCCTTTTTTTTCTGTCTCTACGACTCTCCTTACAATTTACTTTAAAAGAAAAAAAAATATTCCCTTTTTTTTATTTACTTTTATTCATAAAGTGAGATGATATTTGATCAGGTAGATAAGAAAGGATAGAGCTAGATAGAATGAAAGAGAGAGAGAGAGAGAGAGAGAGAGAGAGAGAGAGAGAGAGAGACAGATAGACAGACAGACAGACAGAGAGAGAGAAAGAAAGAAAGCTAGTCGGAGACAGATAAAGAATGAGAGAAAAAAAAAGGAGAAGAGAGAGGCAAAATTATCTGCGTTTGACGGGAATAATTCGATATGAAAAAGAGACAGAAAGGAACGCAAACGTCATTACTATTGCTTTCTCGTTGCAGAGCAAACTCTACAGACGGAAATCGTCTGTTTCTGCTGGCGCGTGAACGTTTTTTCCCTACTTTATATATTATTTACGAAGAGTCGCGACTAGAAAAGTTTACCCACCTCAATTTCCGGTAATATAAATTAAATACAAGAAAAGAGATTGCAACAATAATCCCGAATGCAGATATTACGCAAACAGCTATAAATGTATCCTCGTCGATTCTTTCCGCTTGAGTGATCACCATTTTCTTATCAACCGGAACCTATGTAAGTGATGTTTTATGTTACAAAATTAATGTTGGATAAGGGGAAAATGAGTTAAATTAAAATATTTAAGATGATAAAAGAGTGTTTTAAATTGTTGACTTATTTACTTTTCCGTTCTTCCAATAGATTTCCTTGCAAGACTTGCAATGTAAATCCAGTCTGTTCTTCTCCGGATAAAACAAAGCTATGGTACGCATGTGGCTGTGTTGATTCTGCTCGAGAACGCTAATCCCCTGCCTATCCGGTCCGTGGAAGGAGACGGGTCCCTGGCGGAAATAAGAATATCCCGAACGTCTACAAAGCGTCATATTGGGTTGGGCAATTTTTCGCGCATGAACGCCTAACGCAACAGCTCCATTACGAGTTATTGAATTATAGGACAAGAAATTGGGTGGAAATATAGAATATATTAATAAGCTTACCGAGACTCCAGCAAATTCAAGATTAGCAAGAATTTCTGATAATGATTTGAAGATATTGAAACCCTCTTCACCTTTATAATTAAACATATCCAATTTTGGTAAATGACGCTCCGATAACTGATATTTACGGAGAGCATAAGCTAACGTCCAAATAGCGTCAAAAGCGAGGGAAGCGTAGATCAAGCCAGACTGATTTGTTCGGGACGACAGGATTTCGTCGAATTTGTCGGGCGTTAAACCGGATATACTTTCGTATGTCGTTTGACCATCACGAAAAACCGATACGCTATCGACACTAATGTATCCATCAACCGCAACGGCAAGTTCCTCATCGGTGCAGCTGGTACCCTTGGAACTGGTCCACCAATTTTCAGTATACCAACCATGTAAAATCCAAACATAACGCGGACTATACATCCTCAATTTGTAGGCTTCGCAAAACACCTGTCGGGCGGCATCTTCTTGGAAGGAACCAATAATTATCCTTGCGTCAGCTTCCTAGAAAATGAGAGTCACTCAATTAACTGTTGAATAATGAAAAGTGTAGTAATGAAAACAATGTGACAATACCTTTAAAATATTCATTTTTACTCTAACATCGCTTCCTGTTCCTCGAAATGTCGTCGCCCTCTCGACTGTCATATTCGCTTTTTCTAACGCCCTCGACAAATCGTTGATTGCCTATATTAAGTTTTATAAAAACAAGCTTAAAATCTTTCAGACAGCCATCGAAACGTGAAAATCGGACGGAAGGCTTTGAAGTCGGCCGCGAATAGGGGCTTTTATGGTGAATTTGAAATGAGCTTTATCGGATTTTACAGGCAAACTTTTCCTTATTTGCTGTTCGCCGCCCCTTTATTTTATTCTTTTCACTTTTTTCCCGCCTTTTTTCTTTTTTAATTTGTTTTTGAATTGTTAAAAGAGAATCGAATTTCGGGTTAGTGGGTGGCTTCATTCGAAATAGACTTTAAAACTACTCTTGCTAAACCACCAGCTGAGAAACATTCCAAACTCTACGTAAAAAGGTTTTAGGTTTAAAATACTAAATCAAGAAGAAAAAAGGAGGATGTGAAGGAAATAGCGTCGTTTTCTCGCCTGTATAATAGTATTAGACCGGGAGCGACAGCAAGGTCAAGCCGTTTATGCAAATGAGCCCGACCAATGGACTTATCATAAGAAGAGAACGATTGAGACAGATAAAACGGAACCAGTAAACTTACCAGTGAGTAAAGCTCCTGATCCTCGTGAATGGTTGCGAATGTATTCCAATTGAGAGATTTAAAAAATTGTATTCTAGCATCATTATGAGAAGAGTCGACTGTTGCAGTTCGGAAAAAAGTTGGATATTTTTCACGATCGCTTAAAGCTGGTGAAATGGCACCGTAAGAAATCTGCAAAAGGTTAAGTTTTTCTTGACATTTTGTATCTACAGCAATTTGAATTAAACTAAATATTTATGCATTATTTGAGTTTTTATAATAAAAAGTTATAAGTACAAATAAAAGGTTCCAATAAGGAACAATTTCGGCTAGAGTTTTGGCAACTTCAGAGCATTTGGTTCCAACTAGGAACATCAATTTTGGTTTTCTATATATAAAATCGTAGAATGCATCTGCTCCTCTTCCAGCGTCGCACTGTCAATAAAAGAAAATTGTCTTATAAATATAAGCATAAGAATAGAAGTAGATTATAGTTAAAATAGAACATTTTTTTGGAACGCCCTTTACACACCACATGTGGCTGGATAACAAACGTCCGCAAATAAAATGGCACGTGCCGTAAACATTTAATATTCTAACCGATGTATAAATTCTTATTAAAAATAACTTAATAAAGATAATTTTCTTCTTAAATTGGAAACAAGGAAGGAAAGAAAAAAAAAGTAGCATTCTCCAAAAGAAATCAGAGCCTATCAGGAAAAGGAGAAGAAAAGTCGGGAATGAAAGAAATGCGGATTAAAAAAATAACGGAAGAGAAAAAGAAACATCAAAGGCTCTCATAATTAGAAATCTAAGTTTATCAATATATCCATATGATTATTGATTTATTAAAAAAAAATGAAATGAATAACAATAGTCTAAGCCTTTTTATTTCTTTCTAATACACCTCTCCTCTCCTATCTATCTATCTCTCTCTCACTCTCTCTCTCTCTCTCTCTCGCTCTCTAGCTCTCTCTTTCTTTCTTACTTATTCGCTCACTTACTCTATATCTTTATCTATTTTTCTCTTTCCTCTCTCCTTTTATCTTTATTACTACCTTTTTCTCTTTGGTTATTTACCTTTGTATCATTTGCGAAGAGGGATAATCGAACGCCAGGTATGAAACCTTTTTTGTTGACCTGCTGTATGGCTAAACCAGCGGCTACAAATTCTGGCCTTATAGTAGAATTTTCTAATTCAAACAATCCAGCAATATTAACTTCTAAAATTCCGTTTATAGTTGTATTGACGCCGTTGGCTGATGTACACCACGGTGACTTTCTTCTGCTTGTTAGTTCGAAGATGATGAGGAACAGGACGTATTGACTCCTGATTAATAATCCATTTACAAACATTTCCTTTGGATTTGTCTTAGTAAAATATAAATCATAGACGTATAAAAGAAGCTTTATTGAATGTAGACAAAAAAAAATTCCTAGCCGTCTAGAGAACGTTCGAAGCGAATATGGGAGAATTCGAGAGCGGAGCTACGGCGGCTATAGAAGCGCCGCTGCCTGGAAAAAAAGAAAGACACGGAGTTGAGCAGAGGAGGGGGGGAGAGAGACTCTGCCAACTTATTTGGCATAATTATCATGAGCGACAGGGAAATTAGTTATATTAAGCCGAACGATCCACACTTAAGACAGTCAAATGGAAATGAAGCCAGTGTATTCTACAATACCACCTGCGACCTCTCTATTTGTTTTAAATGAACAATTTTTTTATTAAAAAAAAAATATACATTAGGCTTAAAAGTTCCGCCCTGCTTATAATATAATGTTTATACCGCCCCGCTCACCTTCCCCCCCCCACTCCCTAACCTTCATTCTTAAATATTAAAACATTTTCTCAACGGTATTCCCCTCCTCCTCCTCCTCCTCCTCCTCCTCCTCTAACCGCCCCCTAATCCAAACCCTCTAGTTCCATTTTTTCGCTTCTCATACCCTTTTCTTCTTATCCTTCAGAATATTTATTTGTTTTGTCTGTCTTTGACGATTTATTATTTCTTTTTAAACATAAAAAGAAGTAGATATTGACGAAGAGAATGATATTCTAGTTGATAAAAAACGATGACTAGTCGTATTCAAACGATATGCCAAAATCAAATTCTACTGTCTATTATATATATTATACGTATTAATCACCATGAAAGGGTTTAGATAAAGGTTTGACACTTTCTATATGAAATATTAATGAATAAATGCCGATAAACCCGTTTAACTGCATAACAATGACAATTAATACTTGAGTCTATTAGTTGAAAATATTTCCTTAATGACTTGCGCCATCTAACGTTTCCCGTTTTTAAAGCATTAAAAAAGAATTAATAAAGGAAATGAGATAGTTTGTATTCGAAGTAGTTTTCCCTGAAACTTAATTGCAAGAAATATCTGTAGAACAATTGTCTTTTAAACTTGTTCACATTTCCACATTTCCATCATGGTTCTTTTTTCGTATTTTCAGCAGGCACCATTGGTAGTAAATCACCACTCCTACCATTTCGAACGCAATGATAAAGAGTTCTACAGAAAAAGGGATTATTATATTTACCGTATAAGCTTTTAGACTCTCTATATGTTCTTTTTACTCACTTTCCGTGTTTAGCTTTAGTAATAACGGCAGTTTGCAATTCGCCACTTGCTGTACACATGTGGCAAACAGCCTGTCTTGGTGGATTCTTTACACTATCCATTAATCGTGGCCACTCGACGTCTTCCGGCCGTCGTTTTCCTTTTTTCATAATTAAATAACAAAATTTTTTGTTCTCAACTGGCGTTTCCTGGGAATAAATATAATAGTACAGTTTTTTCTTTTAAAGGCAATTAATAATAATAAAAAAAAAATAGAGCTGTAACGGTTAAGTAACTCTTACAAGTTGCTTTCTATAAGAAATAGAGAAAGGGCATAAAGGTTTCGCGTAATGTTTCATTCTAGGGCAACCTAGGTCGTGTGGGCACTGGAAATGAAAATAATAACAACATTATTGTTTTTGTTATTGTTCATTCTTATACATATAAAATAAATAAAACTTACAGGAGAATATACGTAACCCCCTTGATCTTGGTCGATTTTTGACATCTGAAGTGTAATAAAATGAATAAATACAGATGATTAAATAAATCCATACAACTGTTTTTGTATATGTTTAATATGCGTGTGGATATTCTGGGTATTTTTTATATTAGTATATTTATTTTCTAATATAGATATTATAGAAAAGAATAATCTAGATAATACAAACATTAAGTATAAAATCTCTTGCTTCATTTATTACTTTGAATCCATTAAGATTTCCATTTTCGACTAGAACAAGATATTCATCGGTTAATTTCCACAATTGATTTAAAGTGCTTAAACGTTCTTCCCTGCTTGTGAGATGTAGTAGGGAAAACGAAGACACGCATATATCAAAGCCACCTTTGACATCTTTAGGCATATATGATTTAAAATTAACATTTTTAAAGCATCTTTCTTTCGCCTCATTTCCATCTGAAAATCATTTTAAATTAATAGAATGTCAATAAAAGGTGTTAATATAATGGAATTTTTCAACCATTCCATATTTTCCATACCACGTAATAATAAATCTGCTAGCTCTATCATAGAACTGCTCTTTTCCACGCAAAAATGCTCGAATATAGATTTTGGCCACATATCATTACAGGCCCTGGAACGTAATATATGTCGTTGAGTAATAGATTAGTAAACTAAAAGATTAATTTACCACATAACAGATCCAACGCCCGATCCAAAATCAAAAAGCGTTTGAGGTCGAAAGTTCTCATCTCTCTTCTTCATCTCAAAAAATATCCTCGATAAGCATGAATATTCGAAGTGCAAACGAGATTTTGCGTAAGCTAGAGCCTTTGCAAGGGTATATCTAAGGAAAGTTATTTAAGAATTCTTCATCTTTATATTCGTTATTTTGTCGTAAAAATGTTGAAAATTACTCGATTTCTTTCCATCTATAAGAACGTTTTCTGGCAATATTCATTATTTTATTTCTCATATAATGCAAATGCTTCTCTCTTTTCCTATCATCTAAAGATTGTAAATGTTCCGGAGACATTTTCTCTATATATATATAATATAGATTAAAAAAGAAAGACAATTTTATTAATCTAATTAGATAATTTAATTATTTAATATTTAAACAGTCAAAATCTAGAAAAACCTTGTTCCATTACTTCATTTTCTATTTCTTGCAATATTTCAAGTATTTCATCCTTTTCTAATGGGACTTTTCTACTCGAAATTAAATTGTTCATATCTTTAGACAGTTTGTCAATATCAGCATTGCCAAAGCCTATAAATAGAATAATTTTTTGAGACACTCAGCCTATGCAATTTATTGTCCTTATGGGAAATATTTAATACAATTAAAGAATTCGTAGAGCACGTTTTGTTCGAATTATACGTATTGTACGAAATTCTAAATAAAAGAGAATATGGTACTATTTTAAGTAAATATACAAACTTTCTATGACAGTCTCTAAGGAGTATCTTAAAGATTTTGGTAGAGCTTTGGGTTGAGAAAAATAAGATCCCGTGTGCCTCCTTGCATTCATTTCTTCTTTTATAATTTGCTCTTTGATTTCTTCATCAATAGTCCAAGCATGATTAGTAGTAAATGGCGATATTTCCTATTAACCAAGATCATAAACACACGAAAATTGAAATGATATGTTACCTTAAATTGATTCTGACTATTTCCAAATAGTCTTCTTGATAATAATAGAATATTAGATTTGTTTTTGGTAAATGTAAATCGGCGAAATATCGCAATGGGGGCTGCCATATTACTTTAGACTGGTGTTTCTTTTGCTGCTAACCAAAACTTTTTTCTACTTAATACTTCTTAAAAGATAATTAAGATAACCTGTTAAAAACCTATTAAAAACAACTTAAAAGTGTCTGATATTCATTTTTTTATAATGGTAAAGGTTTACTTATATATTTTTATTTTTTATTAGTTTTTTTTAGTATTAGCGGTACGTATTACCACAAGTGTGGATTCTATGTTGTTGATTCTATGTATTTATTTACTATGGTAAACTTTTAGAGTGAAATAAACTCTTAGGGGAACTTTTATCAGTGTTACTTAGTCGATATATTTCGATTTTAGCAGATCGAAATAGTCAATCGATTTGTAACTCTTCAATATCGTTCATCTATCTGTATTATCGTTCTTGTGCACGTTTTTGCACGATGGCTGAATTTGTTCAACAATCCATGGAGCAAATGCTCCCAGAGATACAACAACTTCGCAGAATCGGACTAATGAGTAAAGAGGAGACGAATACATTGATTCGACGACGAAAGCAATACGAATACAAATTAAGACGGAGAACCAGAGAGAAACGAGATTACATCAAATACATCAAATACGAGATGAACGTATTAGATTTAATAAAGAAAAGACGAAAAAAAATAGGATATAATCATAAATTGTTGGAAATTGATATTCAAATTGTTAAAAGAATTCACAAGTTATTTCGATTGGCCGAAGCAAGATTCCAAGATGACGTTAAATTGTGGCTCTCTCATATTGATTTTGCCAAAACACGTAAAGAGAAGACAATAACTGGAAAAATATATGCTCGAGCATTGCAGACTCACAGCAGAAATTCCAGTTTATGGATTGGAGCAGCAAGGTATCAATTTTATACTGTAGAAAATATGGATTTGGGGAGAACCTTATTTCAAAAAGGTCTCCATATCAATCAAGAATCAGAAGAGTTATGGTTTGAATACTTCAAATCAGAAATGTGTTTTACAGAGAAAATGATGGAACGTGCCGAAAAGTTAGAAAAGATCAGTAGATCTACACAAAATTCAAATGATGCTATTTTGAACGCCAAGCTTCCTATACTTGTCTATAACAAAATGATTGAAGCTCTCCCTAATTCAATGACAATACTTTTTAAAATTGCCAGTTATTGCTCATCTTACAAGTGGGGAAATCGTGTTGAAAGTCATATTTTAGAAAATATCAAAGAACGCTTTCCTAAAAATCCTTTGATCTTTTCTCTTCTTGCAGAAAATAGCTCTTCGCTAAATGAATCTATAGAACACCTTAAAAAAGGTTTACGCGAATCAGATGACATGAAAAAGATGTGTTCGATTTATGCTGCTTTTTGCTTAAAAAGTGCTACAGAAGAAAATGTTGAAGAATTACTTGGAGAAGTTTTCAATTACGTCGAATTTCTTGACGAAGAAAGTCTATGCAAATGCATAATTTGCATGAAGAATATGAAGGGAAATGAAAAAGCAATCGAATTAACGAGTCTCGCATTAAGAACCCACAAAAATTCTACGGCTTTATGGTCATCAAAGATTATGCTCTCTCCTCACCAAGAGACAAGAAATATAATAAAGAAGGCTACTAATGAAATCTCCCCTTCGGATATTTGGACAGTTTTTGAAACAGCTTTGGAATTTGTTACAGATAGTGAAGCGAGCAACGAGGTTTATTCATACGTTACAGATTTCGTGTCATCTTCGATCTCAAATGCTTCTTTGAAATTAAACTTCTTCCAATGGGTCGTAGACAATTCTAGAGAAGTTGATCAAGCTTATCAAAGACTAATAAAGTACTATCCAAAACCATCGGGAATTTATTCACTGATGATTCAGCAACTAAACGAGCCGGATGTTCAACGAAAAAAGGTGGCGGAAGAGTGGATACGTGAGCATCCAAAAACAATTGATTCGTGGATTACCGCTTTAGAAATATTTCAATTGGATCTCGTTAAGAAAGGTACAATTTTCCAAAGAGCTTTACAGAGTCTCTCACCAGCCGATAGTCAAGAACTAAGGCAGCGACTTACTATTCAAAAGCAATTTTCAAATGTAACTACACAATATAATTAAATTCAAATAAACTACTATTTTCTAAATTTGGCCCTTCTTTCTAACACTTTCCATTAATTTAACCTTGTCTATTGAAATTGAACGAATTTAGGTACATTCCAGTATGAAAAGGAATTTAATTCACCATTGTTACAACCCAATTTTTTCCAAATTGTATTACTTTTATTGTTATAGTTGTTACATTTTACAATCATTTCTAAAATAGAAACATACTGCACCAAATAACTTTTAGGAAGACAATTTATAAAATTAAGCAACTGTTAAATCTTAAGTAATTATGGCAATTTGTTTAATTTAAAGCGTTTTCAATGTAGATAAAGAGTAAATTTAAATTAAACACCTTCAAATAATTTGCTAGAAAAGGTTACATATCTTTTAGCATTAATTATTTTTCAATTATATAATAGAAATGAACTTGTAAACTAATTTCGCACCAATAGAAAATTGTAGATTATTAACAGATATAAAAAGTTTTTATGAGCGATATTACAAAAATTCTTAAGGTATTCGATTTATTTCTATTTAATTTATAATACTTAAAGGGATGAATGCTAAATTTGCTAGATTTTTCAAATTAGGCTTTCTAAAGTATCAGTTACAATAGAACTTTATATCGTTTTTAACTTAAATGAGATGTAAATGAATATTAGCATAGATTGTATAAATAGGTATACCTGTTTAAATTCTTATATTGAGAATAAATTACTTTTTAGTTTGTTCCTTATTTTTTAAAAAATTAGTTTTAATAACGAAATAAAAAATTTATCAGAATAATTAAATAACGAAAATATAATTAGTGACCTTGACATTCAACTTTTAAAAGTTGTCTAGTGGGTGTACTCGTTATCTGAGAAATTTGTTTTGCTAACTGAAATCAATATATTCCAGATTTCAGAGTTGTTACATTTATTAACAATGGAGTCCGTTTTTCGGAGTGCTGATATGACACTCTGTCAACTTTATATGCCGAGTGAATCAGCTTATGAAATAACATCGCAATTGGGTGAATTAGGTATCGTAGAATTCGTCGACTTAAATAGCGATACAACTAGCTTTAACAAATATTTCGTTAACGAAATAAAACGTTGTAATGAGCTAGAACGTCAATTGGCATTTTTTGAGAAGGAAATTAGAAAAGAAAACATATCTTACATCGAATCAACTGACTATCCTGCACCTTTGCCAAGAGAGCTAATAGACTTCGAGGCAACATTCTCCAAGATTGAAACAGAATTGAACGAAATCAATACAAACTTGACAGCCTTGAATAGAGATTGTGCAAAGCTATTTGAACTTAAAACTGTTCTTGTAAACGCCGACAAAATGTTTGATAATTCAGACTACCGAGGCTTTGATAGAACGCCTATTCTACCCGAAATGGAATTATCTGATTTTAGTCATCACGTTCAGAGTCAATTAGTCATAATTACCGGAACTCTAACAAGGGAGAAAATTTCTACATTCTCCCGCCTTTTGTGGTATATGAGTAGGGGTAATATGTTTATTAGATATACAGATTTAGTTTATGAAAATGAACAATACGATGAACCGAAATCGTTATTTACACTATTCTTACAAGGTCCTCGATTAGAGAAGCTAGCAAAGAAAGTCTGCGAGGGCTTTAAAGCTGATTTATACCCATGTCCTGAAACTTTAGAGGAAAGGCTTGAAATGATGAGCTCCGTTGAATCGCGTTTGTCCGAAATGGACATAGTTATCACAAAATCAAAGGAACAACGTCATAGAGTATTAATTGCGATAGGAGAAAATCTTTGTTCTTGGAAAATTAAATTAAGAAAGGTAAAATCAATATTCTTCCACATGAACATGTTCAAAATAGAGAGAAATTACATCGCCCATTGCTGGGTGCCATCTGCTCTAATAGCCACAGTACAGGGTGTTCTGGAAAAAGCTGGTCAAAACGTTGGCTCGTCAACTCCTTCAATACTTCACAAATTACCTACTGTCAATCCGCCAACTCACGTTCAGACAAACAAATTTACTGCTGCCTATCAGAAAGTGATAGATGCCTATGGAGTTGGCACTTATAAAGAGATTAACCCAATGCCTTATACGTTAATCACTTTCCCATTCTTGTTCGCTGTTATGTTTGGGGATGCTGGTCATGGTTTGATAATGTTCCTTTTTGCCTTTATTGTTGTTTTCTTCGAAAAGCGTCTTATGGAAGTTGGTAAAAATCAAGAAATTTGGCAAATATTCTTTTCTGGAAGATATATGATTTTAATGATGGGATTATTTTCAATCTATACTGGCTTTTTATATAACGACTACTTTTCAAAAAGTATTAATATTTTTGGGTCATCTTGGAGGGTTATTTATGATAATAAAACAATATTCGACAAGAATGGTCCCAGTATAAGGATGTTAGATCCGAATTCTACTTCATTTTTAGGCGAAGCTTATCCCGTTGGTATAGATCCAGTTTGGCAAATGTCAAAAAATAAGATAAGTTTCTCTAATTCTCTTAAAAAGAAAATGTCTGTGGTTCTGGGTGTTATTCACATGTTATTTGGGGTAGTTTTAAGTTTCTTTAATTATAAACACAAAAAGAGATATTTGGATATATTTTGTGTATTTATACCGGAAATAATATTTATGGTTTCAATGTTTGGCTATCTTGTTATGATAATATTTGTAAAATGGGTAAAATTTGGACCAACAGATCCGAATTGTGCTCCGAGCTTGTTGATTGGTTTAATTAATATGTTTATGATGAAATATCCTAAAGTTGGTGATCACACTGTTGATTGTAGTTTATGGTCTTGGTATAAAGGCCAACAAGCTCTTCAGACACTTTTAGTTGTTTTGATTGTTATTTGTATACCTTGGATGTTATTGACCAAACCTTTTATTTTATACTATAGGAACAGAGCTAATACTAATGTTAATAATAATCAAATTGTCAGAAAACCATCAAAACGAGAAGATAAAAATAGATTAATCGACGATGTAGAAAATCCAGCTGAAGTTGACGTTCAAATTTTAGACTCACATTCACTATCTTCGGATGTGCCCTTGGAAGAATTTGAACAGCAAGACATACCTAAAGAGGAATTCGAAATGGGAGACGTCCTTATTCGGCAAGCTATACACACTATTGAATATTGTCTGGGATGCGTCTCAAATACCGCCAGCTATCTTCGTCTTTGGGCTTTATCATTAGCTCATGCCCAATTATCAGAAGTCTTATGGAGTATGGTGCTAAAAATAGGCTTTTCTTGGTCTAGTTATGCGGCTGTTTTTATACTAGTCCCCATATTTGCTGCTTGGGCCATGCTCACCCTAGGTATTCTAATCCTAATGGAAGGGTTATCTGCTTTCTTGCACGCATTGAGATTGCACTGGATAGAATTTCAGACTAAATTTTACAAAGGCGAAGGATGGAAATTTGAACCCTTTTCTTTCAAACAAACCAATAGAGAAGGCTATTAGAAAGAATATTCTAATAAAAAACAATTACACAATCATCTATCAATACAATGTAATTATTTTTTTTCTGGTAATAAGTTATCACATCAACTACTCTTATTGTCTGCTCTTTGTTTATAATTATGACGTGTCAGAGTAGTATATTTTATGTAAAAACTACAAAATAATCTGCATGGAGTGGATAGGCTGAAAATTTCAAAAAAATAAACAAAATATATACAAGTCTGTATGCAGTATAGTAACTATTAATATTAAATTAATAATTGCTAAGACAAACTTTTCCAGCTAATAGTTCAGATATCACAGTTATCCATTGAGCGAATATAAAAATGATATATGATATTCCTGCAGAATAATTCTTTGGTAATTGATACGCTCTTCCACCTATTAGTTCCATATCGAAACCAAGGGGAAAAACAACTGCAGCTATGCTAAAGCAAACAGTAGCACTAAATCCAAACCAGCGCGCCGTGTTTATTACTTCGTACTTAAAGCATGAAGCTATTATTAACCCTATCGTAAGTGTTATGAGAATAATTCCAAAGATAATTGCTAATAAGGCAACAGCCCAGGCCTGACACAATAATGAATGGAGAAAGCATTGCTCTTCGTAATTCATTGTATTTCGAATGCAAATGTAAAAGAAACCTATTCTAGTTTCACCTGTAAAGAGTTTTGTTTATTCATTTCTCTTGGATAGAATAATTATACATTTTAATAAACTCTTACCTTCGCTCGAATGCATTTTGATCCAATTAGGAATAAGTATACTCGTGATTGCAAAAGTATCTGCAAGAAGAAAGACAACTCCTGAAAGAACGGCTAAATGTTTCATCTCACAGCCGTCATAATCAACTTCGCAACCAATTTTAGGGTGCAATAGCTTATTTCCACAAATTTCGTTCCTTCCTAATTTTTTTAGAGAATAGATGGCGCCATGAATCGTTCTATTAAGATCATTTTTTCGTATAAAATTTTTGTGACAAACAAGGTCCTTGGCGCCCTTATAAATACCCTTCTATATCGAAACTTGGAACGTGATATAATAGCTTTGCCATTTCGTTTTATCTATTTGTTCTCTGATTTTCCACTAGGAAATGGAATATTCCTTGGTAAACTTCCGGGATCCCATAGAACAAACGGAACGTATTTAACGGAAAAGATAAAGGTAACAATGTCCAAACACAATAAATATTCTAAAAGAAAGTAGAAATATGCTACTATCCAACTTATTAACTTTGATTTTTCTTCCTTTCTGTATTTATCATTTTCTGTAAGAAAAACAAACATCTGTTTGGATTATACTCTGTATTTATCAGAGAGATATATGTAATCAAGCCCATAAAGATAATACGTTATAGGTGTAACTTTTACCTTTTCGAAAGCTAACATGATAGAACATGCCTTTTTTTTGGAATAAATTTTCAGTGAAAGAAGCTCAAAGGAGGAAATGTCTTTCTCTATCAAATCTAAACTTAGATTCTCTCGAAAAGGCCGACAGCCAGGCAGAACCAATACAAATAATATTAGATAGTCACAATCTCGAGTTTGCTGATGGAAAATGGATACCAGGTTTGCTCTATCATTAGTCATTAATCGTTTAATTTCATGTTTCCTTTCTCTGCACGTAGCCGAGAGGAAGATAAAATCAAATAAGAAAGATCTACAAGAGGATGAAAGGAAGAATAACTTATTGAAAGCCCGCAATCAATTATTAAAGCGAAAGGTGGAAATGATGATTGAACTGGTAATATTATTATAATTTATAAAAAAATAATCGTGATTTTCTATTTATATCGATAATCTTAGCTGACCGAAATCGAAGTTGATCGAAGTTTATTAGAAAGTGAAAATGCAAATCTGAAGAGAAGAATTGATAAGAAAAGAGGAAGATGATGAATAACTTTTCGAAAAATCTGTCCAAATTAACTTTTCTATCGAAAGCGATTTCAATACATAGAAAATAAAAAAAAACAAACAACAAACTAGTTTTAATGATTTCAATTGTTTCGTTTATTATGCGGGTTATAAAAATTGGCAACCTGGGATTTGAGGCACAATTATTATTCGACTTCGATACTTTGTATTTTTTCATGGACATTCTGTTGAAAAGGCATACGAAAATCTTCAAAGTCCACTCTCCAACTAAATCGTTCTCTTCTAACGACCCGAGCGGCAATTAATTCTTCAGAGGTTGGTAATTTTGTCCATACTGATTTTGGTACGTAAGAAATATCTTCTTTCTCTTCCAGTCCGCCTGCTAATGCGGAAGCTGCTCTTAAGATTGAGCCTTTTCTATGCGAGTGTAAAGCTTCAAGTATAGGACTCTCTTTTCCAGTTTCACCGCCGGTCGCCACCTAAAATTAATCCATTTAGAAGCTGCATAATATTGTTCAACAAATGCTGGCATACTAACTAAAAACTACAAGAAAGTATGCAAGCATTTGTCAGGGAATGAATGATACTAATGTGCAAAAGATAGAGCAATCATTATGTTATTATAATCAAAAAGGAGAAAATATGACAAACACTTGCATACTTCAGAGTTTCGTGTCATCGTTTAAGCCTGTGAAACATATACATGCGCTAAGTAAAATTTTGTAGAGAAATACCTTAGAACAATGCTTTATTTATTTAAATTAAATTTTAGTAATCAAACTCAAATTGGTATTAATATTTTATGGAAAAGTTACCTTGCCAGCCTGGCCAGCGTTAGACGCCGGTCTCTTTGCAGGAGCAGACTTTTTACCACCTTTCTTCTTATTATCCTTTGGTTTTGGGACGCTATCGTATTTCTCTTTGACAATATCATAGACTCTCATATCGCCGAACGATGCAGCAATATCACACACATTGTCGTCTTTTTAATATAAATGGAAAGATAATTGATTTCATAATAATTGGATGATTATTAATATCTTACCGTGCTTTGTGACATTCAACATTTTCGCTCCTCTGTCGATTAGGAATTGAACCAACCCTGGTCTACAGCTTTCGATTGCTCTCATTATTGGTGTAGCACCACAGAGACTGGTAGATTCCAAATTTGCCCCATTGTCCAAGAGAAATTCAACGAGATCCTTCTTTCCTGAGTGGCAGGCAAAGTGTAATGGTGTCCACTTAAAATTGTCAAAAGCATTGACATTAGCTCCTTTCTCTATTAACCATCGAGCCATATCTAAATCCCCGTTTTGACAGGCCACCATTAAGGGAGTTTTGTAGTATTTATCAGTAATATCGACTGGAACACCTTTACTTAAAGCATCTTGAACAGTATCATAATGCCTATGAACAGTTGCCTGAATAATATTCATATGAGCTTTATCAGGTTTATGCAGATACCAAGCAGAATCGTCTTGAAGTGGATGTTTAGGAGGACGATCTCGATCAAATCGACCTACATCTGTATGGACTAAGTGCTCCTCTACAAAAACTTCTGGGGGCCCTCCACCCAGCGTTCTTGGTCCCTCAGTTTGAGTGCATATTGGTAATGGAATCTTTGTTTTCCCCTTTTTCCCTTTTCCTTTACCTTTCTTCTTCTTTTTCTTCGGCTCAAAGGCGGACATAAGATATTGTTTGTTGACGTACTTTTTGCCTGTTAAGAATAAATTAAAATCTACTCTGCCTTCTTTATCATGACTTTGGAGTATTTTTTTCATATCCGCTTCCAAGGGCATTGGAGCACCAATATTCTCAAGACCATCAACAAAATCTTCCTTAGCAACTGTTCCATGCCCATCAACATCTAGCCTATTATACAGATCGGTCAGTTGTTCAGTTCTTTCAACGCAGAAATCGTATAAAGCTAATATCCACGGATCATTATTTTTTCCTGTTTTACCAAAGATCTTTTCCCCTTTTCTTACTTCTTTAATAGCCTCTTTATGACCTTCCTCTTTAGCTATAATTCTAGCTGTATTCCCTTCGTTATTTTTGGGCTTTGGGTTGCATCCTCTCTGAGCCAAATATTTACAACACGGTCCACTTCCTTTAAGAGCAGCTAAATGCATAGGTGAATTTCCTCGATCATCATATACGTCAAAATGCGCTCCGTAAGCATGAAGTGTAACCAAACATTGAAAGAAGCCTCCCCTAGCAGCTTCGTGGGCGGCTGTTACTTTTAGCTTTAACATCTGAACGTCAACTTCTCCACCTCTCTCTAAAATAGCTCTAACTACCCTCTGACTACCACTTTTGCTTGCTGCCATTAAAGCTGTCCTATTCGATTTCTAAAAGAGATGTTTTTGTATAAAATATTAATTAGAACTTATATCTATAGTTAACCTCATTTTTACTATTGGCATCAGAACCGCTTTGGAGCATTTTAATGCAAATTTCTTCATTCTCCGATGCTGTTTCACAAGCATGAACAAACACATGATTGCCATTTTTATCTACGTTATTGGTTTCAGCAGCAAACTTCAAAGCTAATTCAGCGCATGTTTCGTGTCTTTGAGTCGAGTTAATACAGTACCAAAGGATTCCTTTTCCTTCTAAATCTTTAAAAGTCATGTCGGCAGCTATTGCAAAATGCTCATCATCATCATCATCTCCTTTCCTCTTCTTTTTCTCAGGAGCATCGCCTCCTGGTTTCAATAGTCTCTCTAAGCATTGAACGTGTCCGTATTCTGCCGCTCTCATAGCAGGAGTTCTCCCCTAAGTTGAAACATAGATAAACAATCTTTCAGTTTGAAACTGGTGATAGAACTTACTTGAAAATCAACAACATCTGGATGAGCTCCTAATTCTAATAGGTAGCTTATTAGATTATCTTTATTAGCTACTGCTGCTGTCGATAGAGCTGTGTCTCCAGCATTTGGTTCATTATAGTTGATTAAATGGGGAACACCATTGGCACACAGTTTACCAATTTGTTCTTTATCGCCATCTCTGACGCACTGGAGTAATTTTGTTACCTGCATTACCTGCAGGCGAGTTTGAGCCACTGGCATTATTGTTTCTTTCCTACTTTCTTCTTTTCACTTTTTTTTAATTGTTGTTTTTAGATATTCCGTCACATGTCCGTCTGAGAGTGTTGTTGACAGTTACCTTGACGACGGCGCCATAATAACTTTGTCGACCGGTGGACGATATTATAGGCCTAATAGTCTGTTAAGTTTTATACAAACAATAATTGTATTTTCAAAAGAATTTAACGTTGTGAAAAAAAAATAGATTTTAAGTTTACTGGTATTAAATTATTCAAAATAACAATTATCGTAAAGGAAAAGCCTTTACTTATAATTAAAATCGATTTGTTTTCTTGCAAAACCAATTATCAGACAGATAGTATCTTCGATTAGTGGAAAAACATCTCAGGTCAATATTTTTTTCATATTGACGGTATACTTTAAATTATCGTAATTTCTTTGTCAAATCTTATATAGTATGTTGTGCAATTCGTTAGGTTTATTATTTTTAAAGCACATATTGTTTCGCATATAAAATAGCGTTTGGTGAGTAGGACATCAAACTTTAAGATATACATATTGCCCACCCCTATCATCGGGGTCAGGATGGCCGAGCGGTCTAAGGCGCTGCGTTCAGGTCGCAGTCCACTTCTGTGGGCGTGGGTTCGAATCCCACTTCTGACACATTTTTTTTTCTTTCCTTCCAATAGAAAATAAATTGCTTAATGTTACACAATATACTGTACAGCATATTGTCTATTAACAAAAATATTGGAAATATTCCTTTTAAAAATCGATCGGAACCAGATGGCGTTAGTAAATCAAAATTTTGCTTATATTGTGCAAAAATATTCAAGTAATAAATTTATACTTAGTACTTTATTACATATACTTTGCTTATTAGCTTTATATAATTTACAACATGCATAATATTTATTCCATGTTAACATCGTTACTTTGACCGCCATCATCTCCCAAGTGCATATCTTCAAGCATTTCGTCCAAGAAAATCTTAGGCGTATCATCATCGTCGGAAGCCTCATTTTCATTGTACTTAGCACGATCTAGTTTATTAAAGAACATAATATAGTATAACTTTACAATAAAGATTAGCAATTGAAGAAACAGATACTTACCAACATATATATTAACATTCTGTCGAATATCTTTATCGTCTTCAAGATCATCCAAGAAATCTCTATATTCTCTATTATCTTGTGGATCTTCAATATGCTTTAGCATCCAGTTACGTTTTCTTATACGATTTGGATAAATTTTCTTTATCAAAACAACGTCAGGTATTTTTTCATCTTTAATGGCATCTAGATTGCGATCATTCATATTGGCAGTTTTCATCTCAAATCTGCGTAAGGATATCGTTTAAGAAAACATTTTTTGTGTATTCTATCAAATAACATACCCAAGAACAGAGTCACCGCAATGAATAAGATGTCCAAGGTGGGTTCTGCAGAAAAGCTGTTCGCTTACACCAACTTCATTTGTTCTTGCCAACCATGCTTCAGCCAATACGTGCTATTATTATATTTTAATTAGTTTAATAATATAATCCAATAAGTTTAAAATAAAAGATATCTTACTCTCTGAGAAATAAATCCTCTTCCCGATACATGCGGTTTGGAATTTTCCGTTATTTGCTCTGTCTAAAAAACAAAAAGAGGTAAACATAAGACTAAGACACGTTACAATTAGTCAGTTCGACAACTCAATTACTTACTTCCATAACCATAAATTCTTGTAATTGGTTTGCAGATGCAATCGCATTGAATGGATATCTATAAATATTGTAAGCGTCTTAATTTTATGAAATAAATATATGAACCAATTACTAAATTACCTCCAAAATGTAGTTGCGTTGATATCGGCTATTTGGAGACTATTTGGATCAATGAAATGAACGGTATTTGTAACTTTATAACAAATAGCAACCTGGCCAAAATTGCCCATCATTTGAGCTAATTTTTTTGGGAGAATACAAATATCGTCTTTACATATTGGTACTAAATCAACGCAATATGTGGTTTTATAATTATAAGAGTTGTTATGTATATCGTGAGAAACGAGTTCTTGACTTTCTTTCCATTTACATGGCAACATTATCTGAAGAAAATCAACTAGTTTCTTAGCATCCTGTTTTTGAGCGTAGAAAAAATCTATCCCTTCGTTTAGAGGTTTAATTCCAGTAGTATTGGCATGGGCTTTATGTTTCAAAATAAGCTGTTCTAAGTAATATATTGTCCTCTTGTGTTTTGTTTTTTGCCTCACTTGAACAACAGCACGCCAAAAATCTTTTGCTTCAACTCGATGGCAGTCATCACACATTTGGTTATGAACAATAAATTCAACGATAAAGGTTTGTTGCAGAACAGCACCTGCAAGAACCTCTTTCTGAATAGAAATTTTCATTTTAATCCTCTTTGAATGGGGTTCCGTCCATATAAATCCAGCGTCTACTAGTCTAACATCTTTCGTTACGCTCTTTATTCTCTTCAAGCAGACAGCTAACAATTCTCTAGACTCAAGGGTGGCTGTTACCCAGGTTCCAGGAGGCTGCAAATAGCGTTCACAGTTTCGGCAAAATTGTAGAGAAACTTGTTTGGGAATGCCTTCTGTGATATCGATTTGAGTTCTCAGACAGGCAACGCACATATTAGCTGGATTCGGTTCAATTTGTGTTCCACACAAACAACATAATCTATATCGATAAGAACATTTTTAATTTCAGTTTATTTTATGTAACGTTTTACTAATTAATATCAAAATCTTACATTCTCGCTGTACTTTCTGCATTTGACTCGGTCTCCATCTTTAACAATATCAAATCTGATAAACTGCGGATATATGTATTTCACGTGGTCACGAAAATAATAGTTACCTCCGCAGAAATTGTGACGTCAGTAATGCTGAAAACTGGTAAAAGATTTTTTCTTTTTAGTAAGAGGACGAGTCGCCATGACAACTGAGACATACAATTTATTATTATGATATTTAACATATAAGTAAATAGTTTTAATTAGTCTAAGATTGTCGAAGAGCAAATATTTCAATTTTATAATTAAAACCTAAGTATGTAGTAAAAATAAGCAATACGCTGTTACAAAGAAAACTATGAATTCGTAAGTCAAATTGAAATTACAAGAATCAAAACTAGTAATTTTGTCAAAAAAATGCTTATAGTAGGTTCATTTGGAGCAAAATTCACTCATAAATTAGAAAAGTTTAAAATAGAAATTGAAAAAGAATAGACAGGATACCTGTTCAAATCATTAATCGAACATATTTCACGCTACAGGAAGCCAGTCGTGTTTCGAAAATTTCTGATGAATTCTGCTCGAAATTAGGAATGCATCAAGCTTTTTGTGTATGAACAAATGTACCTTAAATATCTAATTATATTGGGCTTCATTCTTGTGCCTAACATAGAATCTCAAGCTCAAGGTAACGTATATAATCCAAAAGTATTCCTTTCAACACGTCTGATCCTGTGTTATCGCAGGTAAAATTGGTAAAATCTTAATCGGCACGCAAGATGATGAATTAACATCACTGGATTTTAATTTAAATGAAGTTAGACCAACTTTCTTAAGAATACCAATTTTTAGTGAAGTCAGAGAGTATGTCAATGGTGTAATAGGAGGACCTTCAACCGGTGTTCCTGTAAGGCTTTTATAGTAGTTCTATTGTTAGCTGTTGTCTTTTACAAATTACATATTCCAATATAGGAAACTGTTAATGTGCGGTGTTCAATCGACGACCAAGATTCAGTTGATGGATTTAGTTCAGCGGACTTCTCTCTTTTGTCGATCCCTCCAAACAATAACGTTGGTTTTGTCACTATATCCAAGTAATATAATTTATCTCATTTCAAGATGCATTTATATCAAAACGTTATGTTTATACAAAATTTAGTATAAAAGAAGGAAGAGCTGCTAGAGTCTATTGTTATGGTGAAAGTCCATCGAATATATTCACTCGAGAGGGATCGATATCTAACAAATTGTAAGATTTTTATCAATCTCCTGTCTCTCTAATATTTACAAAATTATTCAAATATAGGGAATTATTAATTCGACCAAGGGGAACAATATCTATTCTAAAAAATTCCATTACTTTTGCCGATGATCTTCGGATTAAAACCGGAAGCTTTCCAATTGAAATAAGGTTTATTTGAAAAATTAATTTGTATAAAGTTTTTAATAATAATACTGAATGAAAAAATTAAAACCATCAAGTGAACCTATGAAGGAGAATCTAACAGCTATATGTAACTTAGACAATTCATCTGATAATATTACCTTTGAAAATCTAGAACTTTATATTGGACAAACAAAAGCAAAGGTAACTCTCAAAAATTACGATTATAAGAAAGATATAGTCCTCTTTTTAAAATACTGTTTTTTTCATAGTTTTCATACAGTTTTGAGAAGTTAAGTGATAACACAACTTTCTCATGTTCACTACAATCGTCTGGTACCGTTACAACACAATTTGTAGCAGCTTCTTCAAGAGGTTACACATTATTATAATATAATTTATTTTATTATAATTCCAATATTTGTTTAGGTTCTAGTCGATTTGATATTGAAGAGTTAACAGTTGATATCGTGCCCAAAGACATTACAATTTTAACAGATTTTTTTAAAGTAGCTTTTCTTTCTCACTAATTTCTAAAAGTTAAACATAATTGCCAATGTTTTTTCAAAAAGATATTCTTGAAAATAAAGGAGATTCCTCCTCGTGCCGTTAATTTTGTCTGTAGAGTTAAAACAATTAAAACGCCTCAAGACTTGATAGATGCTGAAATGGAAGCATGTGACCCTTTGCCAGCACCTCCGAACGGTTAGGAAGATTATTTTAACAATTACATAGTCATTGACATATTAATGTTTCTTTCAGCAACCCAAGTTACATTGTCACCTAGCGTATCTCCAAATAGTTCATATGTTCCTCCTGTTCCGAATAACAGAAGCGAATGGATTATGAGAGGTTCAGATTCACCCATTATTTTTGAAGTAAGAGATACAGTTGCTTATCCATGCTACATAAATACTAATTGATGTCTTTATAAACATATTCAGGACACCTTATACCGAATACTGACTTTGCAAAGATTACTTCCACCAAATAAGTTCTTTAGTGAAGATTTTGTTGTTACTTGCTGTGCTCCAAAGGATGATAATTCTCAAGTACCAGGCTATCAAGATTTAAAACAGATTGCGCGATACAAAGCTGAATTTTTTCCAAAAAACTCAGCCAATTGTAGTTTTCCCGAAGGTTTACAGTTTCATTTAATATTTATATCAAATAAAATTTTAATAATTACAGTTACTGATGATGAGAGACAGAAAGAAACTATACTCTCTAATCCGGGTTATGCTAGAATATCTCACTGCCATTGTGACTTAACTTGTGACAAATGTGACGTTGAATGCTGCTGCGATAAGGATTGTTTGCAAACGGAAATAAATTCAAATAGTAAATGCTTCCCTGGGCGATTTGGAGGTAAAGACGCTCCACCCTCTGAAAAGTTATGCAGCGAGAAAAGATTAGATCAACCTGATTATCATGATTTTATGTGCATATGGAAAGAAAACAATGCATTTTTGGGTAAAGAATCTTATTTTTCAGTGAATAATAACTGGGAATTTTAAAATATCTTTATATTTAGGTGTCTATAATTTGGATAAAATTCGTATAATCAGGGGAGCATCTAATTTTCAAGACAAAATTGAGACAGGAGTGATGAGATATTCCTTTGAGTAAACTTTTTGTTTTTAATAATAAAATTATATGTTAATTCTTTTTTTTATTTTCAAATAAGGTCCGTTGAATCAAAAATATCTGATACAGTAGAGAAGGAGTATAGGCAGTTCTCAACCATTAGAACTGGTATTGAGCCTGATACTCCTACAGAAAGATTCCTTACTGGTGAACAATATAGACTTTCTTTGCCTTCGTCTGGAATAACTGCTAATGCATGTGTCTGGAACAAAGCTGTAAATTTTCCTGTCAAAATTTCATTCAATGTACGTAATATATTTCTATTTTAGGTTCAATATATAACGGAAGGAAACTCTTATTGCTCTCAAAAATTATCTCCATCGATATGCAGTCAATTTACATCATTGAATGCTCGCTTTTATGTTATTTCGTCTAATATTATGTCAACAAGCTCTCCAAGAAGGCCGGCGGTATTGAAAGAGAAGACTTTGAGAGGATTTACCATCACAAATACTGACTATTTCTGCACTACTAATACGAGTAATTACGTAAAACCAGAATTTAATGGCAAAATTCCGTTTGGAAATAGACCCAGAAAAACTCTTTCACTTTTTAATTACACCCTTGAGAATTGTACCTACGATCTGGAATTGAATACTTACAGATGTAAAGACGACGGTTGGGTAGACAGAGCATCAAATGACGACGCTACCAGGTGCTCTTTTGACAATGGTTTTACCCTCCCACCAGAGCCGAGTTACAACCCTAATACTGAAACATGTGATAATGTTGTTCTGAATGTAATATATAACTTCACCTGGTCCACTAGCGAAATAGTCAAATTAGACGCAACAGTTTTACTTGGAAACGTTACATTTAACCATTTAGTAGAATATGAGAAAGAAATTTCTTTCATAAATGCAACAGGACAAGTAGAAACAAAACTTGAGAAATGGAGTTTAACAACACATAATCGTCTCAATCAAGTTTGTTATTCCATCTCAATTTTAATATTTTTATTTAATTAGGTCGTGTTTTTAGAAATATAAAACTATTTGGACGCACGTCGCCGAAAACGTGACAGGAGAGCCTATATCAACATCAGGCAATCCAGGTATTGTTTTACATTGAATATCTATTTTTTTTTCTATAGCTATCTCAAGCTTAATTGTTATTTTGTAGGCTATGAACCCAATTATCCTATCATAACTGGATTTCTTAAGAATGCCTCGGGTAATGTCAGTATAGATGATTCTGTAAATAATCAAATTCACATATGGGAGCAAGGTAAAGAATTCACTTTTCATTAGGGTGTGTAAATATTAGTTTCCTTTTTATGTAGATGGATCAAGCTCTCTTTGCGCTGAAGTAGGAAGATCAAGAGTTCAATTTTTACAATCAGCAAAATCTGCTTGTGAACTTTCGTTATCGTTAGCCGAGCTGAAAAACTGTACATATCTTCGGCAGCTAATATTTAATAGACTTAACGTTTTAATGCCATCAACTCATATATCAATTGGAGGTGTGATTGAAAAGGAAAATTTAGATAATTGGATAAAAATTACACGGTAAGTTTTCTTTGAAATTTCTCTATATTATCTAATGTGAAGTATAAACAACTTAATAGGCAAGACTTATCAAAATACTTTTTGGAAAATGAAACAAGTTTCGAAGAAAATACTACTTTGAGTCAATTTACACTTGCTCCAGCTAATGAAAATGTTACAACTGCTACTCTTAATCCTATCATTAATGAAACTGTTAGCAATGATAAAAAATCCGTATTCGATTTGGCAGAAGGAATATGTTCGGACATTCCTTCATCTATTCATATCTCTATAATTTATACAAGAGCTGGTGCTGCAAATAATCTTTCAATATATAATATCATAGGAAGCAAAATTAGCTATTCTTTCTCTGAATGGTCATTTCAAAATATTGACGCTAATGACTTTCAAACATTCCAAATATACTCTTCTGTGTCCTTTGAAGACGTTACTCCAAAATACGAAAGGATTCCAAAGTAATTTTATATTCTAATCTATTCATAAAGTATTAGCAATAATACCCTAATAAATCTCTTTTCAAAATAGAGCCAGATTAGATGACGTAAACGCTTGCGAAAAAGAATCCTGTTGGTCTAAATTCTTCTATCCATTTTCAAAAGACAATGAAGCAGACGATTTTCAGTGGACTTTAATAGCAACATTTTTAACTTTAATCTTTGTAATTGGAATATTTCTTGTTTCCATACCATGGTGGTAAATTACTTTAATTAGATACTTTTATTTATTTTTATACATCCGTCCCAATAATTTTGTAATGATATTTTCAAATAAAATGTAATATACACAAATATTTTGACATTTCATTCGAAAAAATGAGAGCAGGGAAAGATTCTTTAAAAGAGCATGGGGGTAATCGTACATAGTTACGACAGGTGTTTGGAATGTTTCTCATTCAAAAGTTATAAGATATCTTTCATATCTTAAAAGGTTTCTTTTTTTTCGCCAATCGAGCTTGTTCAATTCAAAAAAAAAATCGCTCTATTTGGTCAGTACTTAAAGAACAATACATTGTAAAACATTCTATTGTAATAGTACAAAACTGACTTGAACTATCTGAGAGTTATCTTAGGCGGAGCTGTCAATTAGTATAAAATATATTAGGGAAAGTCTCATTAATCATTTAATATCTGCCACTAAAACGTTTCAAAGTAGATAATGTGAGTGATTCAATTAGATAGGCTACCCTTAAGGAATGGAATAATTCTTCAGAAACCACTCTGATATTTACAGGGCGCCATATTTCTGAGTTGCAGGTGCTTGTTTACAGAATTTTGTCGTTTATCCTCAGAGTTTTTGTATAAAATCTGTTACTAGGAATCAGAAAAACATCCGATATAGTCTAAATTTTTGATTTGAGAAATTATAGTTGGATCAATTATTTTACTTTCATTTTTCATAAGACATGTCATCCTTCGTCAATCAGAGGATTCGAGAAGCTCAGCAAGATATATTTAAAAATTACGGGGTTCGAAAGATACAATTAGGTAGAAATGTTGTTCTGAGTCTTGACGAAGAGTCTCGTGAAGAAGATACGAATGGTAGCGACTCAGATGATCGTAACTGTTTTGGCACAAGGCATGGCAGGAAACGTGACTACGATTCATCCAGTGATAATCTAGCTTCTGATTTTTCATCAAATGACTGCATGAGAAATAAGTTTAATGATATGGAAGAGGATTATGTAATAGGTTCAAAACCTGGACCTAAAAGCTCCAAGCAAAGATTTAAACTAAGAAGGTTCAGTAAGGGTAGAAATGGTTCAGATGGGGAAATTTCAAATACTGAATTGAACGGAGGTATGTTAGAATGTTGTTTTGAACAATTAAATGTAAAGATTGTAATTTTTTTGCAGAAGATAAAATAGATTCAAGAATTATGTCCTGTAAGTGTGCGATAACGAAACTCCCAATATCTTTAATATCAGGAACCAAATGCGAAGCTATTGATAGCATTAATGATAAAAAGGTGCACTGTACGAATGATGCCAGATCGAAATACTACCGTACAGTTGCTGCCAACCGGCCATCAATTATCGTATGCTCAAAGCACGAAGAAGAGATGAAGAATCATCGCTTTTGTCCTCACTGTGGACTATGCTGTGCCGAAGGGGCTTTTATACAATGCAATTCATCCCCAAAATCGCATTTAATGCACGAATATTGTTGCACTCGTGAATCTAACGTTGTTAAATGTAGTCATTGTGCATCTGACGTTATATCTAAACGTTACTATAGAATTTCTCATTGGCAAACCGAAAGGAGAAAAACTACAAGGAGGTCTATTATGGATCCCATTAAAGAAAATCAACCAAAATCACCAAAGAAAACCAAATCAAATGCAGGTGTGACTGTTCTAGGAAAATTATGTGGAATAATCTTACAGTTAACGCCAAAGTCTCAAGAACGAATTGATCTTACCACATACGTTTTACCGAATTTTGAACGGAAAGTCAATTCAAAACTACTAATCGGATGTATAAACAAAAATGATTGTATAGGAGTTGCTGAGTGTTTCCTAAATGGAATAAAATTGGAAGAGCCAATAACTAGGGATAATGAAACACCCCTAATGTATGCAGTAGCTAAAGACAAATTAGATATAGTGAATCTATTGACGACAATGGGTGCCGACATAGAAGCATCTGATTCTGTACGTATATTTTGAATTTTTTATCGAATATTTAATTGAACTTTTTTGTTTTTTATTGCCACAGTCGAACAACACTCCATTATTAAAGGCTGTACAAAAAGGAAATATTGAAATTGTAAAATTATTAATGCGGCATGGAGCTAATGTGAATAAGACAAATGATAATGGAAAGTCCGTTTTACATTTGGCAGCTAGCACAGGAAAAGTAAATCTCTTGAAACTGTTCCTAGAGAGGAAATTAGATGTCAATGTCCAAGATTTTGATGGTTTCACACCTCTCGTTTATGCAGCAGAAGTGGGTCACTTGAGTTGCGGCGAATTTTTATTAAAAAATGGCAGTGATCCAACAATAGAAGATCATGAAAAGTCTATGGCAATTCATTGGGCAGCTGTTGGAGGGAATATTAAATTGGTTTTATTATGCTATGAATATGGCTGTGATATAAATGCTGCGAACAATAACGGAGACACTGCTCTACATATTGCCGCACGTAGAGGAAACGAAAATATGGTATATGAAATATCTACGCATGCTATAGAGAGCATAACAGTCTCAAATAATGAAAACAAAACCCCCGTTTATATGGCTGCCTCATTAGGAAAGTGTAGCTATAACTATTTGAAGGCTAAGAAATTATTATATACTGACAATCTCTTAAGAGAAAGGCTCATAACAACCGATCTGTCTAAAGGGAAAGAGACTGTCCCTATACCTGTTTTCAACGGTGTTGATCGTTCAGACGAAATTGAACCTTTTATTTATGTAAGAGATAATATCGAACTGGATGACCTTAGCAGAAATATAAATTTCAAAGCTCTTGCGGGCTGTAAGTGTGATCCCGAACTATCGACCTGTTCTACGTTAGATTGTAGTTGCGCTCAACACTCGTTGGGCGTGCCTTATACAGAGGAAGGACGTCTACAAGAAAGAACTATTAAAGGAGTAAAAACGCCAAGATTATTTGAATGTAATGATATGTGTAAATGTTCGAGTAAATGCAGTAATAGAGTTGTTCAGAATGGAATCACTTTCCGAATTGATCTTTTCAAAACCAAGAGGAAAGGATGGGGAGTTAGAGCAGCTCAACAAATACCTAAAAACTCTTTCATCTGTGAATATATTGGTGAAGTGATATCAGATGCAAGTGCCGACGATCGTCAGCATAATGATTCCTATATATATGAAATATGTGAGGACAGAAATGATACTCATTGCATAGATGCAGCAACCTACGCAAATATTGCCAGATTCATAAATCATAGTTGTGAACCGAATTTATTCATTACAAGAGTTTATACGAATTGTCAGGATTTAAGCTTTCCCCGGATATGTTTTTTTACCCTGAAGGATATTTTTATAGGCGAAGAATTGTCGTATGATTATGGATCAACCTTTTGGGAAATGAAGAAATTTAAATGCGCTTGTGGAACTGAATCCTGTCGATATTCGAATTAATAGATATATATTTTTATTCTTTTGTCTGCTTATTTGATAATTTATATGTAAAATTAGCAACTCTCTATAAGTTTACAACAATTGTTAATAATGCATTTATAATCCTCCGAATAAGGGAATAATAGAGTATTGCATTGGGCGATAATTATTATTTAACGACCGCGTACTCTTATAAAAAGGCAGCGTTTCGCTTACGAAAAGGGCGTAGCCAATAGTGTTGGGTTTCTGTCGATTTTATTTAATCCGAAAGCGTTTAAAAAAACGTTCTTTTGTGTTTAATTATTAACAGGGCGGCCGTCTTAATATGGAGATCCAGTCGATTTTTCTATTGTAGCTGAGCAGACTAAGCAAATATGTACATGGAAGGCCAACAAAAGCGCACGCCGCTCTTTCAGTAGGCCGCTCTTCCGAAGTGCTTTCTCATTCAACTATCGACGTCAATAACGATAGTGCCAGAGCGTCTAGGGCGTTCAATAGCAAACGACATGGAAGACGAGAAGAAAAAGGAAAAATTTCGACGAGCTTGGATGAACCACATGAAAAATAAAATGTTTATTATTCAACGGTATTTTAAAACCATCCAGGATAGTAAGGAATCAGAAGGTCAGTTAATTTATAATTGTTTAGCATATAATTTTTCCTTGTAAAATATGAATACGCTCATTTTCTTTAATCAAATCAGGTTCCGACATGACGCTCCAAATAACGGATCTCAACCGGCAGATGGCACGTCGACCCTCACCTGCTGGTAGCAGTAATAACTCGTTGAACGAAGGTATGACATAATCATTTCAATTTGAGTTGAATGTATTGGACAATAATTCATTATTACCTTTAATTGATTTATTTTAAAACTGTCTATATTTAAAACAATCTTAAAGAATTATAAAAGTTTTATAGTGGTTGTTTTTATTTTCTTAATCGAGTGTTCTTTGCACTTTTTGTAATTTGTACCTGACAATTTCTTTTTTTCATCTTTCTATTACATCCGGTTCTCCATTGAATTCAAAGGAAATTTAGGGCGCAAAAAGTTTGAAAAAGTGAACAGCTAGGGGCGGCTTTACTTTTTAGAAAGTCGACCAAGACTAATAAATCACTCCATTATCTTCTAGATATTCGATTTGTGTCAAATCAGGAGTACAATCGATATTACGTAATGCTAGGCGAATTACGTAACTGAGTGGACGGTAGGCCTGAGTAAACGGTTGAAAGACTTACTATTTGAAAGGAAACGGGGAAGGGGTTGAGAGAACATAACACGTTCGGAACACGTTCGGAAGGGGTCGTGTTTGCTTGTGACGGGGTACCAGTCTATTCAATTCTATTGGCGCCATTCGACTGACTGACCGTCGGGCTGGCAGCATGTCACAATATCTAATGGAATTATGATGAGCAGGGCGGACTCCAGTTGCATTCCTAAGCCTGTCGTTTATTTATAAGGATATTCTTATTCTCTTTTTTCAATATGCTTGGCGAAAGTGTTAAAAGAAAAGCTCAGAACATTCGCTGATCAGAGGCGGCGAATGTGTACAGTGTAAGCAAATCGTATATAGGCTCGAATATGAAAGGAGGCCGAGATGAAAGAAGAACGTGCGCGAAGTTCATCTCTACCGCCTTGTGAGTAGTTATCCGACTCTTAAAATTGAGTTTCAATTAATAGTAGAAAAAAAGTAGCTGCACCTGGCTCTCTTTTCTCTTTATTTCTTCATTTCTTTCTCTTCGTCTTTCTCTCTGCACCCACTTCTTTTCTTTATTATTTTCTTACTGCGAGCGTTAAAAGGCGGTGAAGCATCGTGAAAAAAAAGGTGTATTACATCTGCCAGAAAAAATAGCCCCCCAGGCTATTATACCATTTTATTTCGCCTTCTATTCGTTCTTTTTTTATTCAGATCGGCGACAATCACGTCTTGAAACGAGTCGACCTTACAATTATCGGAAATCGGGTGGAGGAGAAATCAGTGAAAATCTGGCCGATATTTCCGGACCTCTAACAGAGCATGCTTTACTAGTCGCTCTGCAAAATAGCGTCTCATCAAATAGATGTTGCGTGAGTATATATAAAATTGAACCTATATATATATATACAGGTATATATGACTATATGCTATCATATTGGCTTGTATTACATATTAACCTGGTTGATAGGCCGCTTTAAAACTTATAAAAAAGTTAACGTTTCCGAATATTGTGACCTAGAAAAAGGGTTGATAGTCCTTAATGTCGTCTTAATTAGAAGTGTTTTCGCGAACGTCGTTAACGCAGCAAGACGCTTGACACGGGACGAAATTTCCCGCCGATTTTTCATACTAATTGTCTATTGACATGAACCTTCACATTCCAGACTAAAATCGGAACGGTGACGGTGGTCTTGAATAGGCGTCAACGCCAACCGCCCCCACGGCTTTTGGAAGTAACGCCTGTTTGCTCCCATCTGCGAAATGTCGTTGACGAAGCTGTCAATCAGTACTTCGATACGGGTCAGAGTCAGACGATCATTTTAAGCGGATTATCGGGAGCGGGAAAAACGGACGCGTGCCGCCGAATACAACGCCATTTTTTGGACATTTGTGGCGGAGGTAAAGAAACTGATGTTTTTAAGCATTCTTCCGCCGCATTAACTGTTCTACACTCGCTTACTACTTGTTCAACCCCTCTAAATCCTCATGCAAGCCGATTGGTAAGTACGCTTTTATTATACCAAGACACGCACAGAAATAGATAAGGGTGAAGATATAACCCTAAAAGGACTTCAATTATATCGCGTGATGACCGTTTTTTTTGTTGAACCTTTGAAGAATCGGTCTCCTTTAAGCCTATACATGCTGGCGCCTAAAAATCTAGTTCGGAACGCCAGTGAAACGCCCAAGCGTTATTTTCTTACGCGTTGGTGAATACGTTACGTACTTCAAAAGCATTCAATTTATGCAGGAGAAATTAAAAACCGGAAGAGACCGTGTTTTGTAATTTATATTGTGTAGATATCTATAAATATATATATACTGTATATATACAATATATACATAAACAGTTAGAGGAGTAAATTTTATAGCTGTTTTTTTGTGCCAAGTCTTATTTATATAGTCGACTTTTAGAGGATTATGTCGTAGTACTAAAAGGCGCAAGACTCAACTCTTTTATTATTCCAGGGTTACTATTTAGAAAATCAAATAACGAATGGTGCTATACAAAAGTTGCGAGTAACTTGCTATTTCTTTGATTCGGTAAGTTATCCATACGATGTCTTACTTTTGTGATTTAATTGTGAGATATTCTAATAAAAAATATATAATAATATTATATACGACTCTTTCTATTGTATTCAATAAAATAGGGAAAGAGGTTTGAAAAACGTTCAAAATGACAAAATTTTAAAAAGCTGTCAGAACTTTAGCATATGAGGGGTGCTAAAAAGAATGTAAAACATTCTCTAATAATTTGTTTTATCGACGCTCTTTCAGTCCCGCGTTGTACGTCTACCTCCTACTGAGCGCAACTATCACGTCTTCTATCTTCTTCTATCAGCACTTTCCAACTCGGAAAAAGGTTTTTCTTTTCTATTGTAAAATTCAATTATTTATAATAAAATAATTATTATTATTTACTGAGATACCTTATTTGTTTGCGGAATATTTACGATCTTCCTATTGACGTGTACGTTCTTTTTAACCCTTTCTATTTTATCTAGCTAAATTCCACCTGCAAGGATATTCGGCGAATAATTTGTGTTATTTAAGTGCCGGCGACGTTAGAACTTTTTCGCCTGAGGATAATGTTCAAAGGCTATCGGCTTGGACGGTACGTATAAATGAGATTCTTATCACATCATCTCGGTATGATAATGATACGCTTTCATTTACCTATGACACTCTTTTTTGTAAAGGCCGCCCTAACCGTTCTTGGCATACCCGTGGCTGATGTCCTTCGTATACTTAGCGCAGTTCTCCTGCTAGGAAACATATGCTTTAGCGATGGACCAGACTCTCGCCCTATACTTCGGGGTGAACAAGAATTACAATCTGTTGCCAGTTTACTCGGCTTATCCTCTTCTTCATTAAAAGCTGGTTTGACCACTATTATGCAACGTGTTAGGATGCAAAAAGTCTCCTCAATAGCTGACGCGGCGGCGGCGAATTCTATTAGAGACGCGCTAGCGGAAGCCCTTTTTGCCCGAACAATAACAGCGGTAGTGAGGAGGATCAATTGCGCCTCTCGCCGAACCCCTCAAACTTCAACAATTAACGCAACGACAACCAGTGACAGTAGTCAGGATTCGAGCGGTATGAGACAGAAAATTTATATTCATAAAATTCTACTTTCAACACCTGTTTTCCCAACGGTTTTTTTATTACTTCCATACAGAACAAAGCGTTTCGCACGGTAAAATCTCACCGGTTGCCGCTACTATTAGCGTGCTAGATTTTCCGGGTTTCGAGAATTTCCGCACCAATTCAGCTGCTCAATTGTCTATGAACATCGGTGCCGAATCACTTCAGCATTTTTATACTACTCACATTCTCGCTCAACCGCGAAGGGCTTGTCTTGACGAACAATTGCAAACGGATATCGCCTTCTACGACAATAGTCCTGTTCTACAGGTGTTAACAGCTCCTCGAACGGGCATTATAAGCCTACTCGATGCTCATAATTCCAGTCAAATGACAGCTATACGAGAATTTATTCAGGATGTTAGATCTCAACACACGGCAACGAACTTGTAAGTGTTTTAATTAAAGAAATAGTAATTATATTTTGAATGAATAGCGCCATCTATCGTTGTTTTAATATTTTTTTTTTGTATAGTGTATACGAACCTACTGAAACAAATGCCGACTTCGGAATAAGACACTTTGCCGAACCCGTTTCGTATGATGCTGAAACTTTAATTAAACAAAATTCTGACAATTTACCAAGTAGCATTGTTAATATGTTTTCAACCTCCTCATTTGGGTTTGCGGCCCATCTGTTCACCAATGAATTGAAAAATATGAATGGAACAACTTCTTGCCGAATTTGTCCGCCACCTGATGTTCGTATTACGAGCAGAAGTTCCGGATTATGCCAAGATGCCTACGCATTTATACAATACGTGATGGCAAGTGCTAAGAGTGGTTACCCGCATTTTATTCAATGCTTGAGAACCTCGGGGAAATCGGGCTTTTCGAGAGAACTGGTGGCAAAGCAGACTCGTGCTTTGCAGCTGCTGGAAACTCTTCATGTTATGAGTGATGGTCTTGCCCATAGAATTCGCCATTCAGCTTTCATAAATCGGTTCCGTATTTTAGCTCCTCGAGATTCAAAAATAGGAGTGCGTTCTATATTGGAATCTATAATTGATTACTCTAAGGGCACAAGATCGTGGTGTGCAGGGAAAAAGTACGTCTTACTTAGTGAAACTTGCCGCAAGCGCTTGGAGGAGGCTCGCTGTCGCAGACGAAATGCTGCGGCCACCATTATTCAAGCGTATTGGAGACGACGTCAATGCCTTAAGCGTTGGCCGCACCTGAAACGACATTTAAGGCAGAGACAGAAACCTGCGATAGTCCGTCGACGACATCATTCTTGGAGCGAAACTCCCCCTCCAGCCATACCCTTACAACGCCCATACACTATTGTGGATGGTAAGAAAGTTGGATTTCCCCAACAAAGAGTAATGAAGGAGACTTACAACACAAATTACGGAGTTTCGTTAAAGCAAGGGCAAGGCATTACTGTTGTTGGACAAGCAAAACAACCAGGCTACGTGCTTGTTCAAGTTCCCTCTAAGCCATCTGTACCTGTACCTTTTCATTTGACAAACATTCGCAGATCATCTAGCGCAACTAATCTCTCTCTTCCCATTGACATTTAAAAATTTGTATCAGGTGCTTTGTCAGTATTTTTTTTTTTTTTGATATAAATAAAAATAATAGAAAAAAATCAAAGAACGTGCCGGATATCGACATTCCAATGATAAAGGCCTAAACTTAGGCGTGGCGTTTTAAACGCATAGACGTATATGCTGCAGTAAACATGCAGTCGGCGTTCCTAACGTTTCTTTTGCCGTTGACTTTAGCAACAGACTGTTTTTTCAATAATAAATATGAAGCTTCTTACGACTATCGCGTTGATGTAATGACTGCAAATTATAAATATGGACAAACTACATCAGGTTTGAAGTGAAGATATACAGCATATATTTATATAATTTGTATGAATATATATTTATATGATATCTAATTTAAACTATCAAATATCTATTATATGTTTTCATATCTTTCTCTTCAATTAAGTATAGAATTTATAGAATTCATTCGACTAAATCGATTATTTAAGACGAGAAATGTATAGGTAAGCGCTAAATATTGCTGTATTTCAGTGAAACTTACAAAAGGGAAGGGTTCTAATAAAACATTAGAAATACGCGTTGTCATGCAAGCCAGAACTTCTTCGCTCAATTCAACAGAGATAATTGGAAGATGGCAACAAGTTAACAATACACAGGACCCCGATCAAATTATAACATGTCATTTTCCAAACGATACTGTCAATATGTCTATTGAATCGAATCGTGTTGTTGGAACGGTTGGTTCCTGGTTTTGGTTAGCCGATAAACCTGCGCACACTATAAAGAGTTTTTATTTTATGTAAGCAATTACGTTATTCTGACAAAAAAAATAAAAAACATAATTAAAAAACGCCATTTTCTGCAAAAAAAAAAAACATATAAAAAAATTAAAAAGCATGAAGAACTAGGATTAAAAACTCGATATTAACTATACTATATAGAGCGAAAATTTGGACAAACGAGTCTCAAGAATGGAAGAGTTTAAGATCGAAGACTATACAAATTTATGGAAGTAAAGGAGGAACAACGGTAAACTGAGAACAGGTTTCAATATTGGAATATAATAATATTTTATTTTTTCAATTGCAGACTGAAGATGATATGTTTCAGACGCGTTTAATTGCAATTGGAACTTTAGTTTTCACCTATATAGGAATGTACTTTGTTTTCTCTTTACTCCTACTATAAAAAATGAACCCATTTCTTTCAAATTTGTACTAATTTAACCGCAGATGGAGCCACAAGTGGTCATTTCTTAAGAAAATTTTTATTGTTCAGCTTTAGATGTTTTTATTTAATGATCTATTTTCTTTCTTAAGATAAGAAGTAAAAATTATGTAAATTTTTAAAATATTATGCAAATTAACTTGTTTTTTGAATATTCAATAACATTGAAAAAAAAAAAGATATTTCTTTATTAATAGATTATTATAATTTTTCTTCCCCACAACGTAACTTGTCAAGTTGTAATATGATTGTTCTCATTCCTTGTTACTTCTTCAAGTATATAGGCCTACATTGCTTAAAAAAATAAAACACCCTTGAAAAAAAATTTGAAGATGTTTACCGAAACCTTAAAGGTTTCTTCTTTTATCAAATAGACTTATTAGCAGAAATAGGATATTTCGGTGATCTTTTTAAGTTTTAAATGGAAATTCTCACGGGAAAGGGTTTCAAGTGGAATACAAATGATTATGAAAGAAAACTGAAAAGAGAGAAAGAGATTGTATGAGGTAACTGCGAATGAGGTAGGGAGGGGGGAGGGCGGGAGAAGGGAAACTAAGAATAAAAAATGAAAGGTTTTTTTTTTGTAATTAAAATAAAGAAAAAAAAAACAACGAGAGACTTTCTCACTCTTATTGTTTTCTTTTCCGTTATATAACTGCCAAAGTTAATTTGCATAAAACAAGTTAATTTTCTCTTTCTTATGTTAAAAATAGAGAAATTTTCTCATGTCGATAAAGTTAATGAAAAATGTCTCGTGTCTAAAGAATAAAATAGAAGAGAGATAGCTGATTATTTTATTGACATAGAAATTATCGTTCTCTACCGTCTTTTAGTTAAACAGCAAGTAAACAAACTATACTTTCACTGACAATGGGCTATAATTTAAGCTTGTTAAACTGGGCATATCCGTTCAACAAAGAACCTTCTAAATAACTTTAATAACCCCCCTCTCCCTACCTTTTTTTGACTGTCATTAAAAGACTAGAAAAGTATTTATGACCCCCTATCCTAAATTTAATTAGGGATAGAAACGAAAGATAAGAGGTGAGTTTGTGGCGTTCAATCTTGAATGTGGTCGCTCTTCTCACACGCCTTATGTAACTGCCCTTATGCGTTACATAATTAAATATAACGTATGTAAACACCTGAAAAGAATATATGATTGGACAAAGGCGACCAGCAGCGTCTAATCGTTTTCTCTCTGTGATCTTCGCACTTTGCTCAAACACTCCCAAAATTCGTCCTTTCTAAAGATTTCAATGCCGAAAGCTATTCGTCAATTGTTTTCTCCTGAAAGGTGGCGCGTTTTCGTCCTTACATAGTTACGGATTGCCCTTCTGCTCATTTGACGCTTGTTCAAATTCAATTTACCTCCAGACTTGATCCGAGCAACATGGCAACAAAATCAGAGGTTTGTTGTATCTTCTAATAACTTTTCTTTTTTAACTATGTTCTCTTACAATAGATAAGCAAACCATTGATTGAAAGGAGAAGAAGAGCGAGAATAAATGAACATTTAGCTCATTTAAAATTACTCATTATGCAAGATATAAGAATGCAACCTGGAAAAGTTAATAAATTGGATAAAGCCGAAATTATGGATATGACCGTTTCTTATCTAGGGAAAATAAAGAAAGATAAAACAACAGCTCATCAAAAGAATTCCTACATTGATAATAGTAAATTTGACTCTTTTCACAAGGAATTTACATAATATTAATTATTATTAATTTGCAGACGATAGCTTCTTTTCTCAAGGATTTATCGATTGTGCAGGAATAGTTCTATCCTTCTTAGGGAATGATGATCAAGTTGATATTGAAACGAGAACGAAACTACTTAATCACCTATCAGCATCTTTGCATCATAAAATAGAAATGAATTCAAAACCCTTCCAGGCCTATCCCTATCCCGCTTTAACTCCATTCAGAGTACGGAATGTTACCCAATCTTCATATGTTTATCCTCAACCTATTTTAAGTACAACTTCAGCACCGCAACATCAATTATCAGGACTAGGAGAATTTATGAAGCTTAATAGAGAATCCAGTGCAGAGAAGTTTGATGGTAAAGAAAATGAGTAATTTTAACATATGATGAATTAAATTAGATTTGTGTACATATCTTTTTAACTGTATATCCATTGTAAATAGACTGTATAATTGATTTATTTATGTCTATATACTAAACATAAAGCAAATAAAAGAATGTAATTTAAATTGCCTCTTTATATATTTTTATCTCTCTTCTCTCTCTCTCTCTCTCTCTTTTAATTAAATATGATAAAGCCTTAACTCTCCTCCAATATAATCAATCATCGCTATAATCCTGAAAGAATCTGCGCATTTTTCCTATGTAATCAATATATGTTTTCCTTAACTAAACCTCTGGAGATGGATAATGAGGATAGTTCGTCGGAAAGTGGCAATATTCTGATTTAAAGTAATCTTCTGCTAGAATAATAATAACTCTCTTCCAATCTCTTTTCGATTTAGTTCTCAAAAAGATTCGTATTTGTCATTATTAATCAATGAATCTTGGTACAGATAGCAACAGAGTATAAAGTCATACTATTCGCTTTTGAAAAGAGTATTGACCCTGAGTAGGAGATAAAAAGGCGTTAAAAATCCTTCAATTGATAAGATGTATACGCCGTTGTTAATTAGCATAATCTCGTATCGCAATCTATATGGTCACCATTATGCAAAATCCGTAAATATTTGAAAAGAAACTTTAGCATGATGATTCATGTAAATTTCATAGTAATTTATTATTCGCTTGCAGGCATCCAGATTTTCTAAGAATTTTATAGGGAACAATCATTTTAGCCGTTTTCCTCTCTTATGAACCAAATCAACAAAATAAATTTTCATCAATCGGATTTAGATGGGATTATTCTTATTTTACAATAATTTCAATACATAAAAAGCGTATTTTTTCAATCTTTACGTTAATAATCAATCATGCTCTTTGTCAACTTCTCCTTCTTCGTCTTTATTTCTTTTATATTCTGAGTCAATTATCTCATCATTCTCACTTTTAATTTTTTCAACAATAGCACCTTTCGTTCTTTCTTTCTTTCTCTTCCTATTCACTTTCCATTTATGCTTGCTAAATTAATGTTTATTTTTTAAGTGCTAATTATTCACTTTTACTTGTTGAAATTGTTATGTATTTCTATTTATTTATATTTTTGAATAAATTACGCATATATTTAAATAAATTATTAAATTAACTAGTCGTAGCGATGACAGTAAATAAAAATAGCTAATATTCTCTTATTTGCTAGATGAATTTATGGCTATAAATCGTTGTTTATACATATACTTGTTATATGCAAATTTAGCATATTGTCCTAATTGTAGTACACTAAGATATAATGGAAATAAGTTATATAGAAAGAAATTTAATGAAATGACGGAAGAAGCTAATAAAAATTTCAAAAATGGAATACCTGTTGATTTCTCAATTGATCATTTCTCAAGTTATCAATCTTTTAAAGGAAAAAGTCTTAATTCAATTCTGTGGGAAGAATGGAATAGATGCAAGAGAGAAGGGAGTGTAATTACTAGTTCAAAATTCTCATTTAATTATAGTTCTTGTTTTTGGAATGCCGTATCTGGAATTTGGAATAAACACAATCGCATAACAGAGTCAAACGATAGGAATAATTGGTGGCCTTTGACCTTTGAAGAGACGAATGTTATAGTAAATATCTTTGAGTGTAATAGAACAAAAGGTTCTTGTATCTTTAGTCGATTGGTTAAGGCAATTCTTTCTTCATTTTTCTCTTTTTTCCAATAGATTTCACTAAAATTCCTTTTTGTCCTAATGTTTGCGATGTTAACGAACCATGCGAAAAGATAGAACATTCTGATGGAATTTGCCATTCTTTAGGGTAAAACTTATAAACAATATCCATTTAACTTGTTATTCTTTATCAGTTTTATTAAAGATTTCCCTATAATTAGGACAAAAATTAATGAATTTCGGTGTCAATGCCAAGAGAATTACGAATGGAACGGAACGTTGCTAAAATGTTCTAGAATAGAAATTTGCCAACGTTCCGGTTACTGTAACAAAATCGGAACTTTTAAGTGTGAGATGTTATATGGGGGAAAATTCCGTTGCATTTGTAAGAATACTTTTAGTGGTGAACGGTGTAATCGATTGAGGAGACCGTGTACGGATCGTTTACCATTTAGGGTAGATAATAAAACGGGTGACGATCTCTGCGGAACGAAGAAAGAGAAAGGAATTTGCATCAATATTGGGACAATTTATACTTGTCGATGCGAAAGAGCCTATGAGCGTGATGATAGAGAAGCCGCTTTGAACTGTTTGAAGCGTTCTGATACCTGTAACAGTAAATTATGTCCAAAGGGGCGGCATTGCGTAACTGTTTACGGTAACCCAATTTGTAAGTGTCCCGCCCACTTAAGAGGTGAAAGTTGTACCATATGGTTACCGAACTGGGGAATTTGGGAAGAGTGGAGTCATTGTAAAGGTTCCTGCGGTTTCAATGCTGTTAGATTCAGAGTCCGTAAGTGTCAAACAGGTCAAGATTGCGAAGGAAATAGTGAGTAAATGGGAAAACTGTGCAATTAGCTAATTAAGCTAATTCCTTTCACTTTTCACTTTAGATAAGGAGCTTGAAGAGTGTGAAAACTTCGGTAAACCGTGTCCTTCATTACCCTATTGGCTTGCTTGGTCATATTATACGGAATGTACTGTAACTTGCGGTGGAGGTCACAAATATCGAACTAGATATTGCTATAGCGATACCCTAAGAAAGTTGGTCAATTCATCTAGTTGCGCAATGAGTGTTTCCAGCCAGAAAATGTTGTCATATAACCGTGAAACACAAGCTTGTTCTTTAAACAAATGCCCAGTTAATAGCCCCAATAGAAAATGGACAGAATGGCTTGGTTGGAGCAAGTGCGATAGCCTGTGTGAACCGGCTAGAAAATATAACTTTAGAACTTGTCAAGGAGGTGTTGGAAAATGTCAAGGTCTACCATACAAATTTGCCAACTGCGGTGATAAATGCTCTGGTATAAAAATATGAAGGATCAAATATGCGACACAAGTAATAAAAAACAAAACATTTTAAAGGCATTAATTTACTAAAAAGCATTTTCTTCCTTCATGGGTGTGACGTATGGAAAGTGGTCTTTGTTTACGAAATGTAGTCCTACAAAGAGATTTTGTTTCTCAATTCGTGAATGTAAACCGAATAGCAGCTCAAAGACTAAATGTAGAAAGCAAAATACTTATAAAAGAACTAAATGTAAAAGGAATGTATGTCAAGGAACCAACAGATTACACATATTTCGTAAATTATTTAATTCTACCCAATTTCAACTACTTAAAAGAGAATTAACCTTTTGGAAAGAATTCAATGATAGAAAGATCAACAGGAAACGTTCAGTTTCATCATTTCTTCCATTTTTTACCATACTCTTACTAGTATCTATAGCATTTACAGTAATTATATTTATAATCTTAAAAACTGGTAGAATATATTATAAAAGAAAGCAAACTGACGAGATAAATAGACAAACTACGGAAAGTATACAAGAAACTTTTTCAGAAGTGCTTAAAAAGTTTCGAAATAAGACAAGTAAATATAAATAACTTGTTTTTATTAAAAAAAAAATGTTTTGAAAAGCAAGAAAAGAGAAAAATATTACTAATATTCAGTACGCCATCTAATGGAGAAAATGCATAATTAATTAAAGAACAATTGCTTTGGCAAACAAATCATGTTGTAGTTGTAATTGATGCATAAACTTGTAACAGTTGTTTATTTATTTATAGTAAAAAAAATGAGGAAATAAAATAGCTACGTAGTTTTTATTTCTCTCTCCGTCTCTCTGTCTCTCTAGCCTTTTGTAACTCTAATACAATCAATCTTTCTATATTGAGTTTAAGTAGGAAAAGTTTGTCAGCATGTAATAGGGAAAAATGGTTCTATTCTTAAAAACATTTTCCTGCTATATCTTTGAGTGAAAAGAGTATTTACTGAAAAGAAAATAGAAAAAACCTGGTCTAGATCATTGTGCTAGTACTAAATTAAAGCATCTTTATTTATTTACGCTTTAGTTTTTATAATAGGAAAAAGAATTTTAAGATAGCTATTTAACTTATTAAAAAGCTTTTGAAGTACCTACAAATCAGTGATTCATTTTCCAACATTGCTAGAAAATAAATACTACTATTGTATAAAACTATGTTACAAGGCTACACAAGGATCGTTCGATAGCTTGTTTACTTTATACGCTGTATATTCGCTGATAAGGTTAACATATTGCATGTGACGCAATAAGTCATATGATTTAAATTGTCATACGATTCATATTGTCTTACGATCATCTCTTTCTTTATCTTTATGTTTTAACTTGACACTGTTGAAAAGTATAAAGATTGCAAGATATTTAAGAATTAGCCCTAATAAATGAATATGTTTTCTAAATAAATAAAGCAAACTGAAGGGGCGGATGCTAAAGATTTCCGTTTCCATGTTTTTCTTCTTTCTTACAGATAATCGATAAAATAGTTTTAAATAGATGAAAGAAAGCCGAACTTGTAATATATAAATATAAATATACGGCATATATCTTTTATAAAAAGAAGAGTTTTGCTATTCATTTATTAAAAAGATTATTTAATTTATAATTCATTATCACTGCAAACTTTGTTAAAGTGTAAATAAAGTATTTCTACGAAAACAAAATGAAAATAATCCCAAAAAATAAGAAATTTACATCTTGAGCATTAGGTAAAAAGGATCAGTTAATTTTTTTTTTCTATATTTTATTCTTTTCTTTTTATCTACTTCTTAATCTCATTTTTTACCGTATTTTTGTTCTCCTCATTCTCACTTTCCTGATCGAGGTCAATTATGTTGTTATCGCTTTTATTTTCCTCTTCGGCCTTCTTATCGGTTGATGTATTATTTTCAGTATCGTTACTTGTTAGGTGTTCGGCAACGGCTTCGATTACTTTAGAGGTTTCTTTATCGTTATTTTCAATGGGCTTTTCATCAGTTTTTTTATTATCATAATTGTCGGTAACAATTGCCGATGAATCCTTATGTTTGTCGTCACCAGTGGCAATAGCGTTACCGGCGTCTTTCTCTTTATTATTTTCTTGTTTCTTTTCTTCACCTGTAGCTTTTTCCACATCAGTGTTTTTACTCTCCGTTTTTACTTCCTTCTTCTCTTCCTCTATTTTTGATTTGTCTGATTCATCAATGGCTTTATTTGCAGGTTGTTCAACTCTTTTCTCCGCAAGTGCCTCAAATCCATCGTTCTTAATTGTTTCGACACTTGCCTCAACGGAGAACTCTTCATCATCATCTTCTTCGCTAACAGTTTCACTACTAACATCAAGACTCAGAGGACCAACTGTATCTAGCATTGCAGCAAATTTGCTGCTATCTAATTTCGAAGAGAAACTTTCCAATTCAGATGATTGACTTGTCTGACTTGTTAGTGCAGTATGAAAAGTATCAGAAGCTGAATCGTTCTTAATAATACTCCTCTGATCTTTAAATTCCTTTGGGGCAGGAGTACTAGTTGAATTTGGAACAATGCTATTTCTTTCATCCAAAACTATAACATCAGAATCTGATGAGGAAGTGGAGTGACGCTTGCGATGTTGTAAAGAGGAAAACTCATCTTGAAGACATAATTCATTTATTGGGCTGGCTTCGAGAGGTTTTGCTGATGTAGGATACTTATTAGTCAGGTGAACATCGGCCAAATCCAAATCAATTGGTTTATTGGGTATAGCTCCATTTTCGTCCATATTTCTAACGTCGACCGATTGCGCTGGTTTTTTCGGCAGTAATTTATTCCACTTTTCTTCAAACGCATCTTTATTAACATCATTAACCTTAGTGTAATAAGATAACAATTGTAGAAGCATAATTCGCAATTCCCTTAAAGATGGTCTAGAATTTGGGTCGATAGAACAGCATAATCCCACCAATTCAAACATTTTATCAATATAACGAATAGGCAGATCGGGTTTAGAAAGAAGAAGTTCCTTATCCTTAAGTACATGCTTAATAAGGAAATCATCTTCCAATCCAGCATAAGGAAGACTACCAAATGTCATAATCTCCCATAAAACAATGCCATAAGACCAAACATTGGCCGTCTCTGTTGGACTATTCAATTTTATAAATTTATTTTCAACTTTAACTGTTTCTGGAGCAATCCATCTTATAGGTATATTATCACCATTCGAGTCAGTATAATATTCATCATTATAAATATTCTCATTAATAAAATAATCTCCAACTTTGCAAGTTAGATCCGATGATAATAGACAATTCCGAATAGCAATATCTCTGAAATAATACAAATATATACAGATAATTTGAATTTAATTTATGTATAAGCATTCAATAGCTATTGTTACCTGTGTATAAATTTTGCTTCGTGAAGCGCTTTCAAACCAGCCGCAATATCACAGGCAAAACGTAATAAAAGACCTTTTTCGCTAATAGATTCAAATGCAACTTTGTGACCGACTAAATATTGCTTGAGATCTCCCTATTTATAATAAATTTGAAAATAAGATGAATAAATTAATTAATTAATAAAGATACCCACAAAAGTACAATATTCCAAAACTAATAGAAAAGGAGTTGTCTCAACACATTGTCCGTGTAATTTAATAACATTTTCGTGTTGAACCTCTCTATATGCTGAAGCTTCTAGTAAAAAATTCAACTGATCGTGCGGATCAGCCTCCTCGTTCAATTTAAGAACGACAACTTTCGATTTTCTATAACCAGGTAGTAAATCTTTACCATCACCTTGTAAAACGTTACCAAACCAACCATTACCAATTTCTTTAATATAATTTAACTTTTCTCGCGGCAATTGATTCCGACCTAGAGAAATTTTGTTGAAAATGATTGTTTTTTTTTCCCAGAGACAAGAGAGAAGAAAGAGAAGAGAACAGAGAGAGAGAGATGGAGGAGGAGAGGCGGGGGGGAAAAAAGAGAAAATTTAGAACAATAATAAAATATTTTAAATAGTTTATACCATAAAAAATGTTTAGAATAATAAAATTTAAAATAAAGGGAAGGAAACGCACACCATATAATTTATTTACTAATTAACATACATGCATTCTACTATTATTATTATTATTAATATTATTATATATTACTATTTTTACTATATTTACACTTTTAATACAATAATTAGATCTTTTTGTTTGTTTACATTATTTACCTCTCAATAGTTTTTCTGAAGTATTATAAAGAAGAAATAAAATAAACCAATCTATACATATTTATATATATATATTAGTATATTAGTATAAATAAATAAGGGAGGGGGAATATGTTATTAGGAAGGTAAAAATAATAAAAATGTTAAGAATTGTTATCCTAAGCTAAATATTAAATATCTTAAATTTAACATTACTGTAATATATTACTTTTAAATATATCTTACACTGCAACTGTCCCAACATAGGGTCAACATATAATCCTAATGTAGTTTTTGAACTGTGTCGAACTTTAATGCACCCGACGTTAAAGAGGGAAAATGTTTTCGATTGTCTTTTTTTTTTTTGTTTTTTTGTTCAATATTCAATAACAACTCTATACTCACTTATTATACTTTGTAATTTTATCTTCTCTTGCATAGAATTCCTTTCTTGTCTTGCGTCGGGTTCATTTAAGAGTGCAATCTTAGGTCTATTATTTTAATTAAAATTTTCTTAAGTACTTGTTTGAAAATTTAGAGCAATTTTTTATTAATTCTATATACCTTAGCGACATACTGTTGCTAATCGATGGTTTCTTAATCGATGCGAGATCCGGTAAAGGCTCAATAATTGGCGGCCCAGTCATTTGAGAATCAGGTGTGCTTTCAATAGGGGGAAAGATTACTAAATCATTGCCTGGACGAGGAATTGTTTCGTCGGGTAAATCCTACAAAAATCATTTAATAAACGATGTAAAAATATATCGATTGCTTCTATTTTAAAGGTTACTTGAAAGCCTGAATTTCCCTTTTTGCATATTTCAGCGCAACCAATTAATACAGTGATAATCAATACTAGAACTGCCAATGAAACAAATAATCCAGCGGTTTCAGGTAATAGTAAAGTTGCAGTTTCTCCTGGTCAATAAAAAGAAAAGTTATCCAGCTTAATGAAGTTCAACTAATTGAATGTTATAATCTTTACCTTTATCAACAATAGAACCCCCTAAACAAATATCTGCACTAAACAGTAGTGCATAAATAACAAAAAAACTATACGCTCTCATGTTTTTAACTCTTATCAAACAAGAAAGCAAACTAATTAGATTCGGCGGTTTGTATTCTCATACCTTTATGAGTCAACAACACCCACTTTTTGATAAGATAATTGAATATAAGTTCTATTTAGGAAGTGTTAAATTTCCCTCTTTAATGAACTATGAACATATTTGATTCAATAGTATAACAATTTCAATCATGCAGTTAATAAGTGTAGCTAATAATCCAAATAGTTTAACAAAAACTTGAGTTTTTTTTGATGAAAAAGGAAACGGAAATTTGAAATTATCCAAATAAAAATTCATGATTTTAGATTTTTATTATTTTTAAAGATTTAATAAAAATATTGGTTAAAATTGTTTACAAATTTTTACTAAATAAAATACGAAAATAACCTAGAAGCGAGAATAACGAGATCACAACAACACCAGCGCCACACAAACTCAGTCAAGTTAAACAAAATTGGCGTCGTAAAAGCGGCCATCGATGCCCATTAATACGAATTCACACAAATGCGAAAATAATCAATCGTTTTGGGACCAAGGAGACGATATGACAACTCAAAGTAAGTAAATTTTAATTCTCGTTTTTCCCACTTCCTAGTCCTATTATTACCTCTATCAGTAAGGACTTGAAAAAACTTACGTTCAAACTATTGATTGAACGATTTCCAAAAGATATCTAAGTAACAATTATACACTTCTTTGTCTTTGTCATCTTTCTTACTAAGGTAGTTCCGAAGTGACTAACTAAAACTATTACCGATGACTAAGCGGAAGCGTATTAGCTGTCATAGATTTTTAAAAAATTACTCTCAACAATGCTTTTTTTTTGTGAACATATGTCAAGTAAAAATATATCAGTCAGGCTTTTTTTATGTAACATTTGTTAATATTTTATAAAAAAAAAAACAAATAAACAACAGTGCAACTACCAGAAGATGACGAGGAAAAAATTCAACTAGTACGGCGTAGAAAAGAAGAACTTTTACGTGATATCGAGGTAAAAAATCTTATCTCTTATTTGGAAAAGAGAAAATAATTTGGACTGGTTTTGAAGAGAGTGAATAGAAGTCGTCCGAATGTTTTCTTTAACAGCTTGTCTTTATTGACGTTAATTTAACGCTAATTCCTCAATTCCCCGTAGCAAATTAAAGACGATATCAACGGAATAATTGATCAGTTAAGGATAATACAGCACGCGGAAACTGACGGGTTAGCATTTTACTATAGTCTATTTACATTGATTTATTTACATTTCGTATTTATGCCTATAGGAACGTGCAGGATACGGAACAACAAAACGTAAATGCTTTAAGGAGTAGATTTAATACAGATGCGAAAAAAGTAATACGATACATATTTCTTATCGAAGGATATCATCATTTTTATTGTTTTGTAAACAAAAAATAGGGTATTGAAGCGCTTATTGAGCAGAAAGTTATTAGCGATACTCCTGAATCGATAGCTCATTATCTCTTACATACTGGTGGATTAAGCAAAACGCAGATAGGTAAATATCTTGGTGAAGCTGAAGAAAAGAATCAACAAGTTCTCAAGTGTTTTGTCGAAGAACAAGATTTTCAGGGAATGAATATTTTACAAGCGCTCCGCCAATTTTTATGGAGTTTTCGAATTCCAGGAGAATCGCAGATTATTGAAAGAATAATGGAACTATTCGCCGCACATTACAACAATAGTAATATCAGCGAGTTAACTAACGACGCAGTCTTTATGCTGTGCTATAGTTTTATGATGCTCAACACAACTTTTCATAATCCTAATGTTAAGAACAAAATGTCTTTTCTCGATTATAAAAAATCTGTATGTGATTTAATGGAAAAAGAGCCCAGCTTAGGTTCTATCATGGAACAGCTACCTCATTATTATGAAACGTTGAAGAAGGAACCTTTCCATCTTAATTCCGACGAAACGGATGACACGAACATGACATTTTTTGAACCCGATAAAGAAGGCTGGATCTTCAAACAAGGTTAGTAAATTTTCATTATTTTATAACAGTTTGTAATAGCGACTGGATAGGGATATACAATTTAATAATGCTTCATTTTCCTATCTAACTATATATAAGGCAGATACCGCAATATAACTCGTAAATAAATATTTATTAAGATAATTAACATTAATTTACATCCATTCGCTATTATTCTCTTGTCTTAAAAACAAAAACAAAAAAAAACGCTTGATAGAGAGCTCTTGTTCTTTTTCCGTTTACGAATTTTGTGGCAAACAGGAAGTGGTCGAAGTAAGTATAAGAAAAAACTTGTAAACTATCGAAAAGCTTGGTTCCCCTCCCGAAGTAATTGTTGTAATTTTCGTGGTTTTTTTTAAAAAAAAAAAGAGAAGGACTTTTTTATTAAATTTTTTTTACTTTTTAACTATTCTCGGGTCACTTTTCTCCTAATCCACCAGTTTTCCTCTCGTTCAGAACGTATTGGTTTTAACTAATTTCGTCACAATTTATTAAGTAAAACTTTATAAAATACTATATATATATATATATATATATTTAGTTAGTTAGTTATCATTCAAAGGCTAAGTAATATATAAAAGTGATAATTAGTTATATTAATATATATGTATACACTGTAAATATAAATATATATATACTGTATATATATATATATATCTTACATATATAAAATATGGGAATGGCATAAAGATAAGATAGAATTTTTTTCATTCCATGCATGCTTTATTAAAAACACATACCACACGTACACAAAATGTATTGATATAAGTTTGAATAGAATTAATATACAGTATATATATATATATATATATATAATTAAAAGGTAATTAGATAATTAACTAAATAGAATTAATAATAAGTATAAATTATTTTAAAACAGTTTTTTCATTCTTAAATTAAAGGAAAGGGAAAAATTTCTAAGAGACTAATAAAAGAAATAACAATATTATATTTACGATGATATTTTTATAATGAATAATAAGAAAACAAATAATAACAAACGGGAATAAGAAAACTTCTTGCATGCCTCTTTTTTTTTACAGAGATATAACTTCGCTTTTTTTTGACCTCTCTCGCTTTAGTTGTATTGTAATTTTTTGTTATCTTCAATTGTTAGTAAATGTTTTCTTTTTTTTTTTTTTTTTAATTACTTCTTCTAGGAGGAAATATTAAAACTTGGAAAAGGAGATGGTTCGTTCTGGCAAACCAGTGCTTATATTACTTTCAATTTGCCGCTGATAAGGAGCCAAAGGGTATAATTCCATTGGAGTCAGATCTTCGTGTTCGAGAGACGGATCCAGCAAATACTACGAAGCATAGACCAGCTTGTTTTGAAATTTATAGCGAAAGTAACTCAGTCATTAAAGCATGTAAAACGGGCGGAGATGGTAAAGTAAGGGAAGGAAAACATGAAATATATAGAATGTGTGCTCCTAATGATAAGGAGAGGAAGGAATGGATAGAATGTATAAATAACGCGATTCGAAGGGATCGAACACACTTGCCGGGGGGTCCAGAAATAGGTGATAAGACAGCTTAGATAAGAATAGAACTTGACAGAAAATTGACTCAGGTGCTTCATCTCTGTTTTTTATGTATACATTCACAAGCGCACCGAATGCTGGACTATTTGTATTTGATATTTACCGACTGGGATAAATATGCTTTATTCCATCATAATCCGCCTAGATAATCAAATTTGAAAGTTAATCAACTTTGAACTGTTGAACAATTTTTTTTCTGTTAAAATACAATTGTAATTATTTATAATAAAAAAAAAAGAGAGGAAACACTAAATTCTCTACATAAACATAGTCGACACAATCGTACACATACATACATACTTACATATCTATATATAAACAATACAACCATATTCTGTTGTTTAAACTATCTTATTAATAGAATTTTTCAACTTGTTGACTTTTGAGGCGTATTGTATTGAACACTTTTTTATTTTTTTGAATAAAGGAAATTTAATTTTCTTGAACAAATAATATAAAGGATAGTTCAAACTTATATAAAATTTATACTTAAACAAAATACCCCTCTTTATATAAAGAATTGCCGCCCCCTCCCCTCTTCTCCACACTGATTTACAGACAATACTTTCTATTAATTTCTTTCAACCACATTGACTCATGGTGTAGGTACTTTTTTTAAGTTTACTGTTTATTGCACTCACTGTATGTATTGCTATTGAACGAATATTGACTTGTTTTAAATGGCCTAAATATTGGATATAATTAAGCATTATACGTGCTGTATATTATACATATAAAAAGCATTAATTGATTATTAAAACGGACATTGACCGACTTTTTTTTTTCTAGACAATGTCTTTTATGACTTTTGTCGGAGCTACTTTCACTTTGTTTAAGACAATTTAGTATTGTTTAATAAAATGCTAAAAGGATGAAATACTATTTTATATTGTATTATATTACCGAGACACTTTTTAGGTGGTAATTTAAAATCTCCCGCCTTTCAAAATTACTACCAGTTGTCGTACATAAAGCATATAAACACAATTGAGTGTTTTGCTGCATTTTGCTTTTTTTCTATTTTTTTTTAAATATTTTTAATTTCCTGTGAATAGATTACGCTAAGCGTGTAGTCTATTCCTAAGGATTTATGAATAAGAACTATAAGAGACAAGAGTTGGTGGAATATTGTGGGGTAAATTGCGTTTAGTCTTGTAATGCAATGACTCTTAATCTAGCCAAAGAGATATTTGGAACCAAAGTCACTTGCGATAAACTAGCGAGGGATGACTGCCCTGTTGAAAACCTAATATCCAATAACCCTTCAATATCTAGGAGGGGATACGCTGCCGAGAGGTTTATATCACCACCCGTAACGATAACCTTTACCTTTCAATGGCCAATACTCATCCATTCGATAGTAGCGAAATGTTCAGTAGACTCTCAACAAACAAAAATAATCCAGACTTCAACCTGTTCTTCAGATGAACAATTCATATTTGCAGGAAGTGGAAAAGTGGAGAGCGATTGTGACACTTTTCAATTTATAAATAACTCATACTCAGGTGATGAGCCTAGAAGGAGTTTTGCAATCTCAAGGACTATTGTTTCGAAATTAACCAACAGACACTTTTTTGGCAACCGTGGAATTAGATCTTTAAGACTTAAATTGATTGGTGGACATAGCGTGTTGGGGTTTATTGAAATTTGGGGTCGACCAACGAATAGGAAAGATATAGAATCCGCATTATCAATAGCCAATTCTAAAACTGATTTTGTCCGTGATATTCCAATTCGCCATTTCAATAGTCAATCTCCTCAAAAAGTTCAAAACGATAAGAAAAATGTATGCGACGTGAAAGAGACAAGGGATAGAAGAAGATTAAAGAGGAAATTAAATGAATTATCTAATGATAGTATTCCATTGGATTTTTTGGACGATTTAACAAACGAATTAATGCTATTACCTTTTATTCTTCCGTCTGGAAAAATTATTGACAAAATGACAATTGAAAAGCATAATGAAGAGGAAACAAAATGGAATAGAATGCCGAATGATCCATTCACCGGTATTCCATACAACGATAAAAGTAAACCAGTATATCATACGTCACTTAAGGCCAGAATTGATGAATTTTTAATTCGAAATGAAAATGTTGGATCGAAGAGAACAGTTGGTGGAAAAGAACAATCCTGCTCAAAGTTGATTAAAATTGATAAAGACCCGAAAGACGAAACTGTAAAAGAGACGACCATCAATTCTTTTACGCCTATATTACAATCCTCATCAAATTCTCTTAGTGACGTTCTCGCAGACGTCTTAAGTAAAATTCCGGATAGGACAAACACTAAGCAAAGAGAGGTGAAAGTATGTTGTCAGTGTAAAAATAAGGAAGATCTTTATAAAATAGTCAGCTGTTCTCACGTGATCTGTCGAAACTGTATATCTAGGGATAAAAAGTTATGCCCAAATTGTCAGGCGGAGTATGACAATGCGAAAATTGTTAAGGTTCATAGTATCTGAATAGAGACCATTGACCTTGTAGATTTCTCTTTTTTTTTTAAATCTCAATTTGGCCTAGCTGTACAATAAACAGATTAAAGTGCAAAAGCGTGTAGCATGCATGAAAATACTCCTCTTTTACATAAAACGACGTCGGTGAAGTTTAAGAGATCGATAACATTAGTACATGCTATCGGTATTATTATTGGAACAGTTATCGGATCTGGTATCTTCGTTGCACCGTCAGGAGTATTCCAGTTCTCAGGTTCTCTTGTAACTTCCCTATCGATTTGGTTATTTACTGGTTTGTACTGTCTTGGTCAGGCTCTTTGCTATGCAGAGTTAGGCACAGTTCTGCCCAAGTCCGGTGGGGCTTATATTTACATAATAAACATCTTGGGTGAGATTCCGGCGTTTTTGTGTGCTTGGATTCATATTTTTGTCAATGCCACAAGTTCTTTAGCGGTACTTTTACGAATCTTTGCCACGTACATTCTTCAACCTTTCAACATTACGTGTAATGAAAGTTTGATTACGGCTACAACAGTTGCTTGTTTAGTGACGGTTGCCTTCTTGAATGCGAGAAGCGTCTCTTTAGCCGCAAAATTGCAGGCGTTTTTTGCTTTTACTAAAATTCTTTCCATTATTCTGGTGGTTAGTTTCGGCTGTTATCATCTAGCAATTGGTGGATATAAGAATTTTACCCCATTATTCCATTCGAGTGATTTAGTTATTGGAAATCTTTCAAGAGCCGTCCTGAAGAGTTATTTCGCCTATAAGGGCTGGTTGGTTTTCCCTCTTTTAAATGGACTTTTTCTCTTCCATTTAACAATGAATGACGCAAATGTTTTCTCTATGCATTTTTCTTTAGGGAACACATTGCCGCCCTTCCGGAGGAGATGGTTAACCCTGAAAGAGATTTACCAATTACCATGATAGCCTCAGTTTCGACAATAACCCTACTCTATTTAATTATGAACGTGGCTTACGCGGGAGTCTTAACTCCCGACGAAATTTTACGTTCCGAAACAGTAGCTCAGGTAATAAATCATTGCCAAATAACCAAAAATTATTATTGAAAGCACTTAAATATATGTTTTGACCTTAGAGTTTCTCCCAGAAAATTCTTCCCTCAGAGTACTCTTGGATTGTACCTGTAGTAGTTGCTTTAGCGTCTTTGGGCTCGGCTAACGGCGCTTTTATCGGAGATGCTAGGTTAATTTATTTTCTTCTCAAAAACAAATGGGGAACAAATTATTTGTCTTTTAGGTTTGTTTTTGCTACTGGAAGATCGGGACAATACCCAGAAATATTAGGATATATTCATTATAGATATAAAACTCCTATTATGGCTATAATATTAATTGTTTGTCATTTTTTATTTCATTTAATTTATATCTCATTAATATGACTTTTTTGTCATGTCTTTTTTTTGCTTGTTTCTATTATAGACATTAATTACTGGACTATACTCGTTTATACCTGCCTTAGGAGAACTTTTGGAATATGCATCGATGGCTAGTCAATTTAAAATTCTACTGGTTTTAATAGCTTTATTATATTTGAGATGGAAACGCCCGGATATTCATAGGCCTATTAAAGTTCCAATTTTTATTGTTATCCTCACGCTAATTGCCCTTTTAGTTATTATAATACCGGCGTTTGTAACGAATCCTACAACTTTAGGAGCGTGTTTACTATTATTCCTACTGGGAATACCACTATATTTTCTCGGAGAGGTCGCGAAGAAGTCAAATTGGATAGAATATTTAATGAATTGGATCACAATCAAATTACAATTACTTTTACTTGTCCTACCTTTGAAAAAGGATAATAAGAGAAAAGATATTATGGCTGCATCATTTGGAAAGTAGGCAAAAAGTTGACATGTTTATTTAGGCAATTATGTGAAAATTGGAAAATAATGTTAAGTAAAAACATTGTTTGTTATTAGCTAATTAATTGTTTTATTATATTGTTGTATTTTTTCTCGAGTAATAACAAATTAGGGAATAATATTACAAATTTTCGCTTATGAAATTGTTATCTTCCCTTGTGGATTACGGGAGGTGTTAGTGAACTACTTTTCGATAATGAAAACGTTTGCCCCGTAGATGTAGTACAAATTCCAGTCGATCCTTCATCCGATTCTGATCTGGCAAATGGGGATTTTAAAACTGATCTCAATACATTTTTCATTTGTAGTTTCTGACATACAACTCTTAATCTTAATTTCGCCATATCGAACGCTATAATCCAATAATTTTTAATTGTTTGCGATTGGATTTCTGGTAATTCTATTTCTTTGTCGTTTTGGGATTTAAGTTGCTTCTTTGAAGATAGGTAATATTCAAGCGGTAGGCCTACTATTACTAGAATAAGCGTAGATATAAATAGAAAGATAAAGATTGACTTTTCATCTGTAAATTTGGATTTGCCTAATTCCTGTAGTCTATTGGGACAATGTTTATATTTTGCCAATGGGATTTGATCAAAATGGTGATGAAACATTTCAGAAGCGAATAACATTGTTTCGTAAGATTCGTAATAGTTGAGGATATGCTTACGAGCGGCTAAATTAAATCGGACGGCTGAAGACAACGGCACGCTTAAGGGAAGGGTTTCAATCTTTTTTAATCGACATTCCGATCTGGAGATAATTTCATTGATACGTTGAACGAAACCTTCGTAGACCACCGAAGAAGACAGGGAATTTGAGCTCTTTGGTAATAGTAAATTTGTAATATCCTCGATTACGGACGTATAGTGCTCCAAAGATCTATTTATGACAATCCTCTTTTCAAGTTTCATATATCCACTGGTAAGACCAAAGTGCTTACGAGTTGATGGTAATTCCATATTAATAACTTCTCCTAGGAATTTTTGAGTATTTAAAAATATATACAGAGTTTTATAATCGTATATTTGTCTTTCATTAGAAAACTGAACCAATCTTGCTATTCTAGCACTAGGATAAAGCACAAAGAGAACCATTATGAAATTTAAGCTCAAGACCAATTTCACCAAGCGTCTATTGGTTAAATTAGTTAAACTAATAGTAGAAACCTGATCAAATACTAGACAAGCCAAATGCCAAACGATAAAGCTGCGCTCTCTTTGTTTCTTGTCCTCGAAAGCTCCGTATATAATTAATAGAATATATCCAATGAATTGAAGAACCAGTAAATATATAATAATACGATAGTCAACAACATTAAAAAAGCTTGAAAACCCTACAGGGATATTTTCATGAGCCGTCAAACCAACCAATTTGGTCTTCCAGATTGTATTTCCAAATTTAACATATTTTTTATAAGATTGCGTTGAAAAAAAAGTGGCTAGCCCTATATCGACCTCATTCTCAGCCAACAATCGAATAACGCCCTGCGGTTCATTGGGAAAAGTTTTCCTAATCTTAACTAAGTCCATTATCCTTAATCTAAGTCGAAATGAGTACATTTATTTGCATAATATTTTCCAAGGTTAATTTACGTACGTATAGGAAAATTTTAAAGTGTTTCGTATATGTTCTAGCATCTCCCAAACTAAACCTCTAATCGGGGGAACGCTCGTCGAATTCGAATGATAGATTATCTCCCAATTGGTTGCTTTCTCATACTTTTTATCAACAAATTGCATTTCAGGAACGAACTAAATATTAGGCAAGATATAATAATTTAATTATAAATAATAGGGAGTTTGTCCTTTCTTAAACGACTTACTGGCCACGCCGTAAATGTTAGATGAACGCCATCTAGCGTATTAGAGAAAGATTTTGGCTTGGTATTGGTTGAACCTTATTGATTGTTTACTACTTATTAAAAAAATGTACGCAGAATAATACTTATTATTTAAGTACTACCAAAAAAAGTTACTATGTTCTCTAAATAAGGATTCCAGTCAATTTTAAAGCTTCCTTCCGGTTCATCTAAATTAATTTCTATGGTGGCTAATGATATCTAAAGAGAACAGAGAGAAAGAAAGAAAGCGAATTACATTTGACTTCAACTTGAAAATGATACTAATTCTTTTATTCTATACATAAGGAGATATACCTGACAGACAGGCATCCCTTTGCAAGAACCCTTTTGTAAGTTGAAAATTTCAAAGTGAGAACTCCTAAACTCCTTTTATATGTATATAAAAAATGAAAGAAAGGAAGAAGAGAAACACATAAAGAAACCTAACCTCTCGAACATATTCAATCATTTTAATCCCATATGGATTAGAGTATATTCCATTATTACAAATCGATTTTGGTACTTTGTACTTGCTATCATTCGATTTTAAAGAATCCTCTTTATCCAAAAAATTCTCTAAACCTGAAAATGTTCTTTTCAATACCGAAGATCGCCAACCATTTTCCGAATATCGTATTCCCATTAAACCGATAAGATCGATTAAAAATAAGGAATAACTTATATCATAATTCTCGGTAAAGAATTTATCACTGACATCTAAATCCATTATCCATCCCCATCCGTTGTAAAGCATATCCTTTTTCTGGGCCAGATTTAATATTCTCCTCGTATCGTAGAGATTAGTAGCCGTAAGGAGACCTATTCTCAAACCTCTAGCCTTTAGGAATATTGTTGTTTATTACAAAACTAACTATAAAGTAGTTATATTTGTATAATATTTAAATTTCCTATTTAAATATATTTCACCTTCATCGTTTCTAAATCATTTTCTCTATTAGATGAATTAGTTAGTATTAATGGTAATTCTTTTATATTAATCAACTTTTGGAGCATATATCGAAAAGAGCGTAAATTTTCAAAATCTATGGAAATAATAGAAAAAATGGTTTGTTTTTTCTCTTCAAGCTATCTTAGCTTACAATAATGTTTATCCAAAGATGTAAATATAGCAATTCTATCCCAACCAAATCTTTTCATGATTTCTACGACAAATCGAAAAGATAACGTTGCTGTTATCTTATGCTATTCGAAGAAGAGACTTTCCATTTAAAGAACATTCCATTCTTAATATTATTGACATTATTTTTCTATTTCTTACCGAGAAAATACTTTGATGACTAAAAGATTCTATATTACTTTTTCTAACCAATAAGGGAACAAATATGATTGACATGTCGATTTTAGCTAGGAAGCTTATCGTTGATAGTTTTATCGAATTATCAAGAACAATTAAAACGTTCGTTCTATTCTTTAATAAATTGCAAATAAAAGCTATAAATTATATAAAAAGAATATTTATATTTTCAATTATTAAATCAAATATGATATTTTTATTAAAAACCTCCAGAATTAATATGGTTGGAACCATATTCCCAATTAATAGAAAAGTTCGAATTTTTCGAAGGTCGCCATTTTTTTTTTATTGGAGGCTCAGACTGAAAAATAGCTTTGAAAAAATTCTCTCAAAATAAGAACAAAGTATAAAAGATAACAATTTAATATATTAAAATATTGTTATATGTTTACCAATTCTTAATAATTTATAAGGTAAGACAAGATCAAAAATTGATAAAGTTGCTACTAAATTGATAAAAAGAAGCATATTTCCAAATAAATCTTTTTATTTAGTTCAAGTGGATCTCTTAAACAGTTGCTTTTCTATTTTACGGAACGTTCTGAATTATACGAAATTTTTAATTTGATAGATATAAATCTTCAGTTATTATCTTATAAGATTTTCTCATCTAAGATTAGAAATATTCCAAAACATCATAAAGCAAAACAAGAGTTCGGATATTCTGTTAAAGTCTAAAAATATTTAAACTAAGTATTTAGTATAATTAAAAATGAATAGCGCTCACCTCCTTTTGATGTATTTGGAGGAGTGGTTCGAGTAGTTGGATTTGTACTAGGAGTAGTTGGATTTGTACTAGGAGTACTAGGACACATATAAGATGATCTATCTAGTACGGTTTTAGTTACTACTTCTACAATTCTACCGAGATGTTTAATCTTCGCATCAGTCACTTGCTCGAAATTGTCGCATGGCTGTGCGTAACATTCTCTCATTACACCTCTGTTCCTACCTAATTTTATCAGAAATTGAGATGTATGAACAGAAATTACCATAATAATTTACTATTTTACTTTACCCGAGTCAGTTATCATAACTGCAGTCATGTTGACGGGTCCGTCGTAAAGATAAAATTGCCTAAGATCAGCTTGGAAGAATTGACCTAGAATTGGTCCTATAATTGGTCCCGTAAGAGGTGGTTTTAGAGGCCCCCCCGGAAGGTCTAAAGTTAATCGAAGAAATTTAAATGTATCATTCACAGAGGACATACTCTCATTCCAATTCTTTTGTAGAGTTTCGTGCAGGTCAAAATCCGGCTGTGTTCTACCAATAACTAAAGCAAAATTTCCTCTTCCTTTGTTTTCTACAAACCATTCATGTTCCTTTGGCCATAGCCATTTAAATACATCAGGGTGGACAGGAATGTTTTGAGAGTTTTCAGTATCATTCCAATTCATCATAGTTTCTAGAACGATAGCACCCTGAAATTTTGGTTTATTCGGTTGACCGTTTCCCAGCATTTTTGGGACTAAAAAGTTATTGATAAAATGTTTAATTCCAAGTTGACTATATTCCTCAAAATCATTAGCAACTAGTAAAATTGTATGACTATGTTGACAAGGAGCTGAAAGGAGCAGACGTAAAATTTCTAATAAAGCTGAAGTCCCTGAACCATTGTTGTCTACTCCACCAGCATACTCATATGTATCATATTGAGCAGTAACAGCAATTATTTTATCATTTGACGTACCATAGTGTCTTCCTTTAAATATTAAATAATAGTTTATACCTTGCGCCGTTTCGTTTAGAGCATTAAGCAACGTAGTTTGAAAGGGATCAATAACGTAATCAACTTCTTTAGATTGATTGGCAATTGAAAAATGACCTTCTATGAATGATCTAACATTATCCTTTTGCCACATATGCTTTAAGTCTATGTGATTTCTTGGTGCATCAAAATATCTCTGAAGATTATTTCTCAACGTCTCTAAATTTGAATGTAAAAAGTCAAATTGGCTCCAACCAGATACATTTGCTATCATAAAAAGTAAAATGAAGTACTTCATAGTGTAAAGCTAACCTTATGGTCTAAACAGAAAATATCTGGATTTTTATATAAGTAACTTTTTTGCCTTATCAGCATTTTGATACAAGATTTCTGATCAGTAAATTGATTATCTGTTTATTTCAGTGTTTTTCTGTTCTTTTTATTATGAATTATCCATAGTATACAAGATACAGAAACAATCACAAAACAATTAATCCTATTGACGCATGGCAGACATTTTCTTGGCAGTTTCAAAAAAGCCCTGAATTGTTTTAAAAACGCTATCTGATGGTTTTGAAGCGTCAACGCTGTAATGAATTCCTTTACGTCTAAAAGCAAAAAAAGTTTTGTATTAGTGTATATATATATATATACTGTATAATTAGTATTATCCTTAAACATACTTGTAATAATCGACTAATGGTAGGGTCGATTTCTTATATGCTTCGAGCCTTGTTACTAATTTTTCTGGAATATCGTCGCTTCTACGAATTAATGGTTCACCCGTAATATCATCTTTCATTGGAACTCTTGGAGGATGAAATTCCTCGTGGTAGGTACGTCCACTGGCTTGATGCAACAACCTGCCAGTTATTCTTCGGACCAACAGCTTATCATCGATGGAAAATTCAACCACGGCGTCCAAATTTCGTCGACGTTTCTCAAGTAGACTGTCAAGCTAAGAAAAATAAGGTTAGCGGGCTAAGCCTTAAAAAGTATACAAAATAAAAAGGCTTTAAAAAGGCCTACCTTTTCAGCTTGGCCGACAGTTCGAGGAAAACCGTCGAGCAAAAATCCTTTTTTACACTCTGGCGTATCTAAACTTTGGTCTATTAAATCGACAACAATCTCATCACTGACAAGAGCGCCGTCATCTATTATCTAATTTTAAAAAGTGGTATATTAAGTGGTAATTACTGTCGTGGGACTTAATTAATAGTTCCATACCTTCTTAACTTTTTTTCCCATCGACGAACCGGACCTTATGGCGGCACGAAGCATATCTCCTATAAATAGTTTCAAGTACAACCATAAACATTTCATTTGTCTATTAAGTTGGTAATTTATAAAATAAGTTTACTATACCGGTACTCAAATGGCACGCACAGTACTTTTCTTGCAATTTTGGAGCCTATTAATAAAAATACGTCAAGTGGTTATTCAACTCATATATATTACGGACCTGGGTTCCTTTTCCAGCTCCTGGTGGACCAAGAAGAATTGCATTAATTCCCCTACTTTCATCAGTTGTATTTTTAGCTGAAGGTGCCATTGTTCAAGAGTCTTGTCGAAAATCCTTTAGAGCGACGTGTTACAAATACTATCCTTGATTTGCCTGAAGGTCAAGACAGGTTCGCAGAAAATTTAGTGGCTCTAACGAGCAAGAGTTGTATAGGTTTACGTATTTTCCATCGAAAAAACTCTACTGCTATTTATCAACATTTTTTTATAAACTTAATTGTTTTTTTTTTGGCCTTTTTCTTTCTTTTATTTTTTGTAACTTTTCAACTTGACATCTATCATTCAGTTTATAGGCCGTTTGTTAATGAAAAGCAGAATTTTAGTTTGCGATTACCTTAGGTATATTTTTCTTGTTTTTATATGTAATTTGCAAAGATTTTGGCCCTTCTAAAGGTTATGTGAACATTTTTATAAGTTTTCTTGAAATCGAATTGAACGCAAGATCGTATTGGAAATCGATTTTTATTAATACAAGTTAATATAAAGCAATTCGATTATCGTAACAATAATCGGCTGTCGCTAAGCGACATCAGAGAAACAACATGGCTGACGATGAAGTAAAGTTTAAAAAATTTATTTTGAAATATTGTTTTAAGTTTATTCCTTTTTAACATTTTAGAAAACTGAAACTGCAAAAGACCAAATAAACGAAGAAGCTCCAGCAAATATCCAAACTGATAACAATTCTAAGGAACCTGAAACTGGAGGTAATGCTGAGACTGAGCAGACGGAAAATGTAGAAAATAAATCTCAAACACCAGTAGAAGCAAAGGAAGCAACCGAAACTAAAGACGAGACTTCCGCTGGTGACAAAGCAGAAGAGCAAGTAGAAGAGAAACCAGATGATAAGGCTGATGATAAATCAGAAGTTAAACCAGAGGATAAACCCGATGATAGAGCAGATGGTGAAAATGAGAGTAAAGACGATACGGAGAAAAAAACAGAAGACAATTCGGAAATTAAAAGTGAAGAAAAAGAGAAAGAAAAAGCTGATGAACCTGATGGGCATAACGAAGAAGATGGTGAAGTAGAAAAGGTAGGAAAAGAGGGAATAGATGAAAATGTAGAGGGAGAGAAAGAAGCAGAAAAAGAAGGAGATGGAGGAGATGGAGATGGAAAAGAGGGAGAAGGAGAAGTGAAAACAGCTGATGCTGATGAAGAAGAGAAAGAGGGAGATAAAACTGTAAAGGAAGAGCAATCGGTTAAAGATGTCATAGATGGTGATAAAAATGTTGATGGTACAGAAACTGAGGAAAAAGGAGAAGAAAAGGCAGAAGCAGAAGGGGGAGAAGTAACAGAAGATAATAAAGAAAAAACAGAAAAAGAAGGAGAAGAGAACGATCAAAAAGATGAAGAAGGGGAGAAAGAGACTTCAGATAATGTGAAAGATGGTATGTTAAATGAAAGACGGTAGTAAAATTTCATATTTATTTAATATGCATTATTTACAAATAGAATTAACTGAAACAAAGAAACCTGAGACTATTGAAGAGGAATCTAAAGAAGAGGAATTAGAGAGAGATCATGAAGTTGACCCTGACGACGAAGAGCTAAGAACTGCAACGAGACTATCAGATCCTAGGCCAAAATCAGAATCTCCTCGATCGCCGCCAAATATAGCCTCACCGACTGATTTTGAAGAATCGGATGGAGCCGAGGAACTCGAGGAATTAAATCAACTGGAACAGGAAGAATATGAAAATAAGACTAGGGAAAATCTCTACAAAGAATATTTAGAACTCTTAGAGCAGAGGAATGAACTTACCCAAAAAAACAGTCAATATCAAAACAAAATTTATGACTATTTTAGAAGAAAGAAAATGGATGAAGGTCTTAGAACAGAGGTAGATAAGGCTGCGGATAATGAACAAAAGTATTTAAAATATATGAAAACACTATCGGAATTTAAACAACAATACACTAACGAAGAGTTAATAACCAGTGAACATTTATCAGAACTTAAGGAAAGATGCCAGTATAAACAGAAACAAGTGTCCGATATTTACGAGGAATTTCTCCAATATAAGAAAGAAGTTGCGTTGAAATCTATATCAACTAGGTCATCCAAAAATATCTCTGAGAAGGAAATTGACGCAGCACTATTAAAAGAAATGAAAAAGGAGGAGGAAGTCTCTCAAGTTCGATTAGAAAATCACAAATTAAAGCATAAACTCCAAAATAAGGAACAGCAGTTAAAATCTAAAGAAGAACTTGCCGAAGGTCTACACCTTATTGATTTTGAACAGCTTAAAATTGAAAATCAGACTTATAACGAGAAAATTGAAGAAAGAAATGAAGAATTAGTAAAATTAAGGAAAAAGATTACAAGTACAGTTCAAGTTCTAACTCACCTTAAGGAGAAACTACAACATCTTCAAGCAGAGAATTCCGTCAAGGATGCCACCCTGAGAGAAGTTGAACAAAAAGCAGCAAAGAAAAGGGATTTATTATCAAGAACCAAACAAGTTAGAGACGCTTTAAGGAATGAAAATTTAAAATTGAGACAAAATTGCGGCCTACTCGGTAATGAAATTTTATTAAGAGATTTCGAAGAGAGAGTTGACGAAGGTAACGCCTTAAAAAATCGACTGGAAGAGTTGAAAATACAACATGCTCAATTAACATTACAAGCAAATGGTATTAAACAAAAGATTGAACTTGCTAAAGGAAATTTGCAGGGTGTACAAAAGTTTATGTAACTCTCTGAATTTAATTAATTCATTAAATTAATTAAGTCTTATTTATTAATTGTTTAAATTTTATTTTCTAAAAATATAATATATGCACGATTTCTATTTATAGATATGTTTCTTCTAGAATTTGTAGAGTTTTCGATTGTTGTTCTTCCCTATCCTGTCTACGAGTGATTGCCATATGCCTATGTCTCTCTTGCCATTGTCTTAATTCGTCTCTATCCTTCAGCCTCTTCTTTTCATTCTCTTCCCATTTTTGCTTTTCGACAAGATTCGATACATTCTCTAACAGTTCGTCGATTTTACTTTCCGTTGAATCGTCATCGACGGTTGATAAAGATAGTGCTCTATTCAATGGGAAAAATGTATGCCTATCTAAACCTAAAAGCTTAAAAACATATAAATCCAATGCAGTATAGTCGTTCTGTTTTGTATCGTGCAAATGGATAAAGAAGAAGATATAGGCCCACATATTATGTTCATTTTGAACATGATGGTTAAATCCTAGACCATGATGCTCAAAATCGTACGATTTGCGAGAACAAATGAAACACGTATCCCTCATATCTCTTTCGGCTGTCCATTTCAAATCCCTTAACTCGCTAAAAGTGTCCACGATGATGCCAAATATTATATTTAGGCCTATCGTCGTTATAAATACGAAAAAGGATACTTCATAAATAGCCAGATAAGCAAAATTTACAAATGAATTATTCAGGTGATGCCTGTGTAAAACTTCACTATAGTCTCCAACAAGACCATATCTAATCATTGTAACTGTACATTGCCACAAAGAGGCGCAATAAAGGTGCTGTTGAGGTTTGAATAGATCCCGAAAGACTGCAAAACCTATTACTGCATACAAATAAAACATTATTAGACCTAATATTGCAACCCATATTAGGGATCTTCCGTTCTGTGTGACGGCTTGTATAACACCAATCAACAATTGATTGTTATTTACAATATTCAATAAATGAAATGCAAAAAAATATCCATGATAAAATGTTCCAGCCAATGAAAGTCCCACCAAGGCGACATAATATAAGGTTGATAGGCTTAAAAGGTGGACGTCTAATTTTGATTTATATATCCGCTTTTTACTTATTTCAATTCCATCTTCACTTAGGTCAGTCTCTTTGGAAAGTCCAAGGAAAGAGCGAGCTGATGCCAAATTGGGGAGGCGAGGATGATTTGATAGTAGATAACTAATAAACAAAAGCACGCAGAACGCGGCGTGACATCCTCCCAAAACGTAGAGAAGATCGTAATAATTGGAAACTTTCATCTGAGGAATGGGATCCCATAATGCCGATGGTAGGGAAGTAGCATTATTGGGTAATTCTATAAGTGAAAATTTCGCATTCCACGACACTAACATAAGGAAATTTATTGCCAAACTGAGTAGGATAACACCATAGTTCCACGCTAACCATCTACGAGTTATAAAAGCGGCCAACCAATTGGATAATATTTTCCTTTGATAATAAATATCTGTAACGATATCTTTAGACCAATTCATTAAATCTCTTATTTTATTACTTGGAGATGACCTATCAACACTCCATTTTAATTTTTCTTTTATCTGCTCTCTTAAAACTTGTTGACTTCTTACTCTAAAGTGGATTTTCTGCAAATCATCATCCTTTACAATTTCAATTGTCATTGTATTCCTTTTGAAATACTCAAAAGCCTTTTTTTGATTTGATTCCATTCGATCTAATGAATCATTTAGCATTTGTTTTTGTTTTGCAACTGTTAAACGATGCTGTAATGCTCCAATATCATTTAGGCGAGCAATTACATTAAAATAGGAGAAACCTACTTCGGATATCTCATCGGCCATACTCCTTTGCCGACCTTTAATTAATTGACTAGCGTATAATTTAATACGGTATGAAAACACATGTAAACTTTCTTTTGCGCTATTCAAACTATTCCATCTATTTAAATGCAATAGTTGTCGAATCTTTGGATATTTATCTTGACTTTTCCAATAGCAATCTGTCATTACTTTATAGAATGCTTCTTTGTCAACTGTATCCTTAACTTCGCAAGCAACTTTTAATTTTTCTCTACCGTTCTCTTCAATAAGAGAATAAATAAGGCTAGAAATTGCTTTTTTCATTGTAAGAATCTTATCTGAGCTACAATCTGTAAAGTCATCAGTTTCGCATGAACGAAGGATAAAATTGGCGTAGTCGACAACTTTATTCGTTACAATAACTGCTCGATTAGCCTGATTTCCTGACGCAAATTCATTAAGAGTCTCAAATAGTTGTATGACTAAGTCGATATTTGATGATGTGACGTTCGAATATACCATTGAAAGGAAAGATGCCGTCTCTGCTATAAGATTAAATGATTTAATATTATCTGGTTGATCTCTTAAGTAATCCTGTAATTCTACATATTGTCCATCGCACATTTGAGCAAGAACCTTTAAGACTAGCTCTATGAAACCTCCATCCTTTACTTCATCATCCGTGTGATTCCCTTCTGCAATAGAGTTTCTGTCCTCTTCTACTTGAATACCTACTAAGTCTTTGTTCTCCTCTTCCCCTGGAATAGACTTAGTTGAAATTTGAGTTTGCAAAGTGGCAAGACTAGCCCTCCTCTACAAAAAGAAAATGAATATATTAGATTACAAAATGAGTCGAAAAAATAATCTTACACTCTTTCTCTTTCGATTTCTCTTTAATGTTGACTCGTAGTGTTCTATCTTCTCTAGGGCATCCCTCCTAATTCTTATTGTTGAGCGTAAATCATGATAATGATGGTCATGTTGTCCTTTAACATTAGGTGTTATTCGCCTATTTTGGGCGGCAAGACTTTTCCTTTCCTTAATTGAAATCGTTGATAAATGCATACGATTGCGAACGGCAAGAAAGAAGACTTCCTCTCTTGTGGCCTTGAAATAGTCAATTAAGGATCTTTGTACTTGACGATTTGCATTAAATAATATGGAAGAGAGAAAAGCTAAAGTCTCCCTTGCCATATCGTCACTGGAATATGTAAGTAAAGGAAGAACTTCAACAATTGCCCCCATTGTACATAAGCAAGTTTGAACTTCTGCTATCTTAGCTAATTCTCTTTTAGCTCTTAAGGGATGCTCTTCCCAATCATTTGGTAATTTAACAATATGGTTGTGTATAACACCCCTAAGGAGTTGTAAACATTTGATATCTAATTCTTCTTGCTCAACTTTAGACGCTTCGGTCATACGTAAATCACTACCAGATATGCCTAATTGTTTAATTATTATTGAACATTGAGCTATTTGAGAGGCAAAAGTCTTCTCGTTAGGCCTGTAGAAGCAATTAATGTGTTCCTGAAACTCTTCTCCCAAAGGTAATTTTTCATGACTTGTTAGATCTACATAAGGTTTATTTCCGTATTTCTTTATAGGCAATTTTAATTGAGCGGCAACTGTATTGGGACCACCGTAAACTAAGCTTGCATTAATGGCGAACGTCTTAAAAGTTCTATTTAATTCAATTTCAGCTTCGTAATATTTCTCATGGCCAATATTTGAATAATTTCCCGCTTTTAAACAATCAATAGACGTTAAAGATTCAATAAATGCATCCAAAGATTTACCAGACGATTCGGACGCAGGTAAGATGGTTGTCATACACGAAACAATCGTTTTTAAGTGTTTTGGATCCGTTACAAAGCGTTTTATCGAATTGACAAACGCCCACAGAGACGCTGCCAATTGTCGAACTATTTCAGGCTCTTCCGGATAAATATCAGCGTCCTTTGAATAAAATTTTGAAAAGAAAGTTCTTAGAAATGGCATTGCATAATCTAATAGAAAATGAAGAGCTTGAAAATGTTCATTCTCCATATTTGTTTCTATCTTCAAAGGCTTAAAATTCTCTGCAGTCTCATCATCTAATTTTGAAATGTAATCGCTTGTTATAGTACTCTGAACGATTAATGATACCATAAACGACCATAACGAAGGATCATGACTTAAATTAGCCGTTCCTGTATCAATTATTGATGATGACGTTCTCAGATAAACATTATGTGCGAAGAGTATATAATATTGCTTAGCGAATAGGCTAACTTGATCATTCTTTAATATTTCCAATAGTTCTTCCAAAGGAACGGCTGATTGGCATAAAGCTTCTATAAATTTATTTTCACCATCGGCACAAACCGCTAATAATTCAACTAATCTTATTAAATAATCCAAATTAGGTGATTTAATCCTATTCGTTAATAAGGTCTCTCTCTGTTCCCTAGGTTTATCCAAGATGTAGGCTATTCTTGAATAATTTCGTATAATATATTTGATAATGTATGTTTGATTCCTTTTCAAAGGAATATCGGAATCTCCTCTTACGATATCAGATAACAAGCTGAGAAATTCAGGTGCTTCGCATTGAAGGTTTGATATTATATTTACTATTCTTTCTAATTGTTTTGGTGAAATTTTAAGGCAATTTGGCCTATTATTTACAAACGCTTCCCGAAGTGTTAAAGCTATTTGATTTTCAACACCTGTAACAGTTAGTAATAGGTCTAATCTCTCGAAAACTCTTCTCTGCACAATTTCGTTATTCTTCGTAAGGGATTTGAGTAGTTCAAGAGTTTTTTGTATAACAATTCTTGCTTCTCGGTAATCATCTATTAACTTGGAATCTATACGTTGACTATTGAGTGTATCGAATATTATTGATAAAATATCATGATTTAACAGGATATTCTGGTTGATTGAATGCCTTTCGTTAATATCGTAAGGTACTTGGCAAAGTTTTCTTAGTTTGTCTAAAATTGCCACAGTAGTTTCAACTTGTTGAGGAGATATTTTAGCTCTAGCTAGTCTCCTAAGCATAGGAAGAAAATCTATAAAGTCTCTGTGAACCCTAACTGAATCGGCTGTCAAAAGGATTTGCGAATCTATAGCCGCTTGAAAAGCTCCAGTCCTTGATGAGAAGAATTTATTAAGTACCGACAAAGACTTTACAACCAGTTTATCATAGTTATATTTTGATAAATCTAAGAGGACATCTATCAGTTGCCTCTTTTCAAAATATGAAGTCTTGTCAAAAGCTTCCCTAAGGGTTTTTGTCAATTTCCTCTGAATAGAGTATTTTGATTGATCGCCAGGATCGAAAGAAGGAGAGAGGAGAGTCTGTAATTGTACGTTAGTTTTCTTAGCCGCTCGACCTCTTTCTGCCTGTTTGAAAAGGGCAACAAAATATTTCAGTCTCGTCTGAAATTGGTAATTAAGTAGAAGTTCGAGAACTTGAAGAGCTTGATATTTAACTTCTACAATACTGGAATTTTCAATTGTCTTTTCATATCTCATCTTCTCTTTATATTCTTTTAATAATTTCTTCGCTTCCGAACTATGTGCTTCTTCTACTGGAAAAGGTATATCATTCTCACCTTCTAAAAGAGTAAGTAAAGGCGTTTGTAAATCTTTGATATCTCTTTCCGCTCCATAATATCCATATTTGACAAGTAAATCCAAAAGTTTTACTACTTGTTCAATTAATTTATTATAGCCTACATTACTAGCTACAAAGTGTTCATGATTATTCAATACCTCCATTATCCAATCCCTCAGAACTGGGAATATTGTGACGAGATCTTTGACGACTATTTCGGTTCCTTCTCCGAATCCATCCTCTATTGGTTCTCTTATATCAATATCATCGTAGGCAAAAGACAAATTTCTATATTCCAAAACAGCGTAATTGTTACCAACATCGACGAATAGGCCTATTATCAAATCGCAGTATTTAGCCCTTAATTCGTCTGGAAGAATATTTAGGCGAACACATAAGAATGCTTCTTCCCAGCTAATATACTTTAATTCTCTGCTTATTATTTGAATAACGTATTCATTTCTACCGTCGCATAACTTTCTGAATAGATCTAATTGATGTTCAAGGAAAAGCTTCTGCTCTTCATCATAGAATGTGCTACCTTCCTGTTGAAGAGATATATAAATCTATATACTTGAAAAACAACTATTATCACTTGGAAGGAATTGTTCCTCCTACCTTTACAAACTCGTGAAGTGGAGACCAAGTATAACCTAAATCGGTAGAGATGTAAATAATATTTGTTTGTCGTCTAATATTCTGACCCCTTTGCGTTAAATAGACGCCTCTGTTGTCGTTAACTAGCCATTTTTCGGTTATATACGACTGATTATTAGATATTGCAACACCATTACAAACGCAAAGTACGTTTAAGAGATCCAAATATCTATAATTCTATTAAAATAGCCACTAAGAGTATAGAATATAGATTGATTAGAAAAAAGAGTAAAATACCTTATATTTCCTTACGTAATGAATGAATTCATCAATCTGACGTCTACTTATTCTATCGACTATCTCGCGATTATCCTTAATGAGCTCAACTATCATTTGAGCAATATCTAAACCAATTTCGCCTGCCTGACTAAATTTCGATTGAAAGAAATCTATATATTTTGCAAAATATAAGGAATTTTTCCTAGAATTTCCCATCATGTAGGTATGTAATACTCCATATACTGATTTCGTAACTTCCGTCATCAACTCCTGATTAATAACATCTTTGACAGGCAATTGAAGAATTTTTACTAATAGATCTATTATGCAAAAGTTTCTCATTAATTTTTGTCTTCTTTTAATCGGTTGATTATCTATAATAAGAAAATCTTGTAATTCCCTAAGAGCTGTGCAAATCCTCCAATTTCTTTTGACATTCAATATTCCACCATCCTTCTTCGAATTTGACGGAGGATCATTTAAAAATGACGTCTCGTCGGGTTTAGGTATTCTTGCCTCTAAATCCCTTATCAGCTTAGTTAAGAAAGGTACTTGTCCCGCTACAAAATTGGCCTCTGCTAAATTAATCTCATCTACCTTTTGTAACGTATAAGCATCGTGATACATTCTTTCGTTCGTGGCCGATATTGTTCTTAGTTCGGCGCCATCCCATCTTAAATCGTTCATAGATCCATCATCTCCATGACCACCGAAAGCTCTTTTTTCGTATACGGAATCCCGATCTGCATGAAGCCAAGAACCACTAAGAACATGCTCCAATCGAGCATAACTTTCAAATCTCATCTCATCAGCTTCTCTCATTAATGGATGAAAACGGAAAACTGTATTTGGATGTTTCCCATCAACGCTTAAACCGACTCTATTATCCTGATCTATTTTAAGGTAAAGGCGAGTGACAAAATGGCGCAATCGAATTTGAGTTTGCCATCTAATTGAGTGACCATTGAGAACACTTGATTCAGACTCTATTTGCCAGTAAGTTATTGCTGAAGTTGACGGATAGAGCGTTTTCGCAATCATCTGATCAACTGGACGTATTCTGAGGTGAACTTGTTCAATTAACGATTCATTAAATAGACCTTCCGCCACAACGTATGCTTCAAGTTCTTTATGAAAAAGACGTACAACTGAACCTCCTTTTATTAAATCTTCGTATTCCGTTGAAAGTGAAGTTGGAGTTTCTTCTATTTTCGGCGCTCTGCTGTAACGAACAACAGTAAATCCTGTCTGATCAACAGCAAGATTCAATTCCGATCCTCTACCAACAACGTGATCTATTGTAAATATGGCACTTGAGTGTAAATACTGTCCATTACATTTTACACTCTCCAAAACAATTTGATCACCTATCTGAACAATTTCACCCTCAGACTTTACTTTATAGCGGGGAAGTAACCGGAAGTGAGCTTGATGCGCACTATACCCTTCGATAGATACTCTCATGTTATTTTTATCTCTCTTGCTAGTTTCAGTCGTACTAGCATGAACAAATTTTTCAGTAAATGTGTGCTTTAATTGAATAATAGTTCCGTAACGAACTCTTGCTCCTCTCTGCCTCCTCTCTTCACAAGCATTATCTTCCATTTCTGCTTTCGCTCCTTCCTGAAATGAAGATAATAAATAAATAGAAATTATGAGGAAACTCATCGATTTATTAAATAAAAAGAAAATACCTTTGCTTGGTGAAGAAGAGAACGAATATGCAAATTAGTTGGATTTGCCAAACTTTGTGACAATAACTTTCTGTATTTCTTTTGAAGTTTGTAACGATTTTGTATGCAAATTTGAAATGTAACGCAATGAGGATTTGGAATATTAGCTGGTTTAGATGCATCTTGGCGATGATATATATATAAAGCATTATGAGCAGAACTATAAAGACAAGCGAAAAATACTGTTATACCAGTACATTTAATAATCAAGACAAACCTGGTTTGACAACCGAAAACATAGCCTTCAGTTTCTTCGCAATATAAACATATATAATCACCTATCATTAAGAAATCATTATTATAATAATCTTCTTCTTCCATCATTACATCAAGAGAACAATGATTGTTTCTCTTTCAAATGAAGCTTAAGAGTCAAATGAGAAAAAAAAACAAAACGTTACTCTCTTCTTTCAAATTTAATCAATAAATCAATAAGAAAACGCTTATTAAAGCCATTAAATTTGTTCAAATTTCATATATATTTATACTTTTAACTGAAAACATGAATTTTCAATAAAAAAAATCATTTTTTTAGACATTTTCACATAAATATGTTTGTCCTCTAAATTGATTTTCAACTAATTTATGAAGGATAAAAAACGTAAGTCATTGCTTTCTATTCTTTATCTATATTTATTAATTATCAATTAATAACTCGGACTAAACTACTAAAATTTCGAATATTATTAACTCTTCTTTTGTAGAGATAATATTGATCATTTCTCATTCTTCTCGGGTGATGTTTCAGTTTCTGGAGTCGACTCTTCCGTTTTGATATTTAGAGTTCTTCCATTCGTTAATTTTGGATCTACTTCACCCCTTATAACTAATATTCCATCTGATAGCATCGTTTCTAATGATGCTTCATTAACATTCTGTATTTTATGTTATGTTAAAGTTAAAGGTTAGATTGTAATTTATAGCGATTTTTGCATACCTCCGGAATTGTGAGTTCTTTTAAATATGTTCTCTGAACGTACGAGCCATTCTCCTCAGTTTTGTTAACTTCTCCCGCAACCTTAATTCGATTTCCAACAACCTTGATATGCAGCTCTTCAGGGGCAAAGTGCTTTACGTCCAATTTAACTTCAAAAACCTTATCGTTGTGGGTTATCGACTAGAATAGATTAAGAAAACATAATGTCTTGTTAATGTTATAAACCTAAGAAATAGAATATCAGAAATACTTTCTCTTCGTACCTCGTTGGCCACGCATTGAGAAGAGAATCTTTTATCAAACACTTCAAAATTCCTTTCAGACCTTCTTGACCACTCTGTCAGAAATTGTTCCATTTCTCTCATATTTCTATCCATTACTTGGTAAAGATTGTTGGGCATCATATGATCAATCATTTCGCCAAAGGTTGGTCTCCGAGCTAGAGGTGTCCATCTACCTCTATAGTATCTTTGACAACTGAGATAATTCTTCCAGCTATTATGATACAGATTAGCTGTTCTCAGATGTGGTAAGAGTTTTCGAAACATTTTCCTTTTCTGTAACGCTTATTATAAAACTTCTATAGAATGTCCACTTATATACTAATAGTTGATGAAATCTTCTTTAATGATGACGTAAAACTTGATGAAAACGACCTTTACAAGAGCAATTATTCTAGAATAGTTTAAAAAATAGTTTGAACATAATTCATATATTTATTTATCAATCAATTAAAATTAGTTTAAGTTTATAATATTCAAATTTTTGAAATAAAAATAAAAATTTTTCTATATAGATGTCGCTGAATACAGTGACCTTGACATTCAGTAATACCTTTCTGGATATTTCTTCATCAAAGTTCAAGAGAATGTATAGAAAAGAAAAGCCCATTAATTTTCAAGGATCGGCTTCAGCGATCAACAATAATTTAAGTATTGGCATTCAGTCTGATAAAGACCGACTACATTATGCAATTGTACACAAAAGTGTCGTTAACGTCATCACTGCTTCATTAGATGGAAAAAGTGTTTCAACACGCCAAGTTGCTTGCAAGGAGCAAGCATCTGTAGCCTCCTGTGTTGTAATTCAAGCAAAAATAGTCAAAGTAAGTTATGACCATATGGATGAAATACTAGTTAAAAACATTACTTGATATTCTATCAGCTAAGATAGAATATTAAATGAGAATTGTTAATATAAAGGTGAAAATGATAGATATCGCAGTATGTAAACATCATATATATATATACATTAATATATAACATTATCATAATTGATACAGGTCGCTGAACGCTTAATTTTAGTTGTAACATCCCAGAAAGGAATTCATATATATGAGGTTGAAGGCCTCCTATTACTATATGCATTTTCCCTACCTCAACCCGAATCAACTCATACTTGTACTTTGGCCCGTGGCATTGCTGTTCTACTAGATAATGTAGTATGCATTGGAACGTATGAAGGCCATGTTCTGATTCTTAGTGTTCCTTCAAAAGGAAATAACATTGAGTTAGTTGAAACGCTAAGGTTTCATACCTATCCCATAGCAGCTCTGGACGGTGTTGGTGAATGTCTTGTAGTAGCCGATGAAAAAGGTGAACTTTCAGTCTGGAGTGCTGGACAACCTTTTACGAGGGTAGAGTATACATGTTTTTTTCCCCCTATATTCAACGCAGAAATCAATCTTCTATATTATTAATATAATAATTTATGATAATCAACCGGACATGTTCGAACTAATATAGCACTAGTAATAATTGATAATACTATCCGTACATCTCTATAAATTATAAAATTGTATTTGCAGACAAACAGAGGCGTTGCAGGAACATCTAGCGATTGCGTAACCTCTTTAGCTCTATGCGCCAATAATCTTATAGCTTGCTCTACATCATCGGGAGCTATTCGACTATTGTGTGTTGAGACTTGTAATGTGCTAGCTCAAATAGATGGTCATGCCCGCTGCATAACAAGTCTAAGTTCCGCACCAAAGTCTGGTCTAATTCTAAGCACATCTGAGGATTGTATGGTTCGTGTATGGAGAGTAATGAGAAACAAAACGGACATAGAAGTCGAATTGGTATTTTCCGAACATGTGGCTGATACCATGCTCCAAGGGAGTTCATTCCTAAGTCCAAACGGTAAAGCGTTCGCCCTGACTGCCTATGATAGTAGTAAACTACTATTCTACTTTTCACAATAGTTAATTTCGAAATGTCAAGAATAAGATAAGTTATATAAAAAAAGCTTAGCTAGGTCTTTTAATTCCGTCCGTAATAGACTATTCTCTGTTCAAGAGTATATCAAAAGAATTCATTATCCGTCCCTAATTTACAATGTTTTTATCATGTTCTGCTTTTATGCAAAAATAAAAAAGACAAACTTTTACTCTGCTTGCTATTCTAAAAGGTTCAACGTTTCTATATTATTGAACAATACTATAAAGTATTAATTGTTCATCTTTACCTTTTTTGCTCGTTATTTTTTCGTTTCTTTCAATAAATTACAATGAAAAACAAAAACTTTAATTAATTATTTCAAATCAATAATTAATATTTTATGTAAAAGAAAAATTGATCAAAAAGGAAGAATCGTTTCCTTTTTTTTCTGAAGCTGTTTTTGCTATATGATGACAAAAAACGAATGAATAGGGCTCTTCATAAGAGAGAGAAATAAATAACAGTACCAAAACAGAAAAGAATTATATTATCTATCATATCCTAGAGAGTTTTATGAAAGGCAGCCGTTGTCTGATCCTTCGCCTTTCTAAGAATCTCAGCCGAGGCTTCTTCGTCAGCCGTTGTTTGATAGCCTATGCTCATACTATCACTTGAAAAAGTTACGAAAATTTCAACTGAAAAAATAATATTGAATGGAACAGTATTCTTTTCATTGGTTTTCATGCTTACATTCTGTATCTGTAGTATCGTTTTTTTCCAATGGGGTTGATTTTACGCCTAAAACGCCAGCAAATCTACCAGTGACGTCATTAACAAATCTAGAATCTTAAAGGAAAATAAATTTTATCACGCGATAAAGAAAAAAGGGAATCTTACTCATAAAACAATCATTAAAGACTTCATCAAGATCTGTAATAATACTATGAGATTTCTGTAGTTTCAGCGCCAGCGAATAAGCTAGAAGGGTTTTTGTTAGACTCTCTCCACTGCCAGTTGTCGATATGGCAATGCAATCATCATTTTTTTTATCAGCCCAACATCCAGCCCCATACATAGCCGCCTATTAGAAAAATCGATTGGTAGAGTAAAATTAAAAGGATAAACTGATTATATGCTATTTACTTGTCCAACTCTACCAGGTTGTTTAATAAGGATCCCACCGCTGGATACTCCTGCAACAACATTACCATAGCAATCAACGCAAACAGCTCCCACAGTGTCGTGAAGAATACTTTTATCTTGCTAAAAAAAAGAAACCTCTTTGAAATATATCACTCAGAAAGAGTTATAACAATATTCAATTGTATTACATTACTATCGTTGGTTTTAAAAATATTCTCACTATCAACACGTTGTTTTTTAGAGGGTGGTAAGGAGTTTTCTTGAAACTTTTTTAATTCTTTGGTATATGCTTTTGTATATTTACAATGTTGACGAAACATGTCGTCAGAAATGAGCTCTTGAGATCCAACCACTTCCAAGTTTCTCTCTTTTGCAAATTTTTTAGCACCTTTACCGCATAACATACTGAAAGACAGAGATTTTAGGAAAATATCTTCTTTTAAATATGTCTATTGGTACTAACTTTGGAGGAATTCTTCCCATTAGATTAGATTCTACTTCTTCTTGATATACTAGAAGCTCATGAGCCAATTTAATTGGGTTTTTCACATCTAAAAAATACAAAGAAAATAGAGAAGGAGTTTAGAGATATTTATAATGCATACGAGAAACAGCTCCTATAGCTCCAAAATTAAGTGTTCTTCCACACATTATAGAGGCGTCACATTCGACGTCACCCGCAAAAGTTAGGTTCGATCCGTTTCCAGCATTTGTAATTGTATCATCCTAATAAAAAAAAAATGTTTTACATATACTTTATGTCATCCAGTGTTAATGTAAAAATACATTTCTACTCACTTCTAAGCAAGTTATTGCTAAGACAACGGCTTCTCTCGCTGACTTGCCGGATCGCAAAGCCTCAATTGCCTATATAATCAATAAAGGTTTAATCTTTATGGTAAATTTAATAAATTATACTGACGGCTCGACATGCCTTTCTTGCAAGAGCATTGTAATTTTCGCTTTTTTTTTTCGAGTGATAACCAGCACCTAACAAACAAAATATCGATTTAAAAGTTTTAATTGAAAAAAGGTTTTATTTACCGCAATGAATGGCAATAAAGCCTCTGGAAGTCTTAGACATCTCAAATACAAGCTATAATTAAGAAGTCAATGCTAATCTTCCAAGATATCCTCCAAAACATCTATTGTTCCTCAAATAAATCAATAATTCTCCTGGAATACTATCTACCCACAAAAAAAGAACGGTAGATGTCACTGGCAAGACGTAGCTTTCTGTCAAAGACACCGTAATACCGAACAAAATATTTTTTGTTTCGCTCAAGGCGACACCTACAGCAACTTATCATTTTTAATTTCATCTCTTTTTTAGTTTAAAATGCAAAAATATGAAAAGCTAGAGAAAATTGGTGAAGGTATGATATATCCCTCTTTTCTTTACGTAGTTACGCATAAATCACTGAAATTCATATTTGAATTCATAGTGTTTCTTGTTCTTTTTGTAATAAGTTATTTTATCGCTCAGGTAAGATAGGACTTATCGGACCATCAGAATGAAATATTTAATTAATATCTTTTGATAGGTACTTATGGAACAGTCTTCAAGGCAAAAAATCGGGAAACATTAGAAATCGTAGCACTGAAAAGGGTCAGGTTAGATGACGATGATGAGGGCGTTCCAAGTTCGGCACTCAGGGAAATTTGCCTGTTGAAAGAACTTAAACACCGGAATATCGTAAAATTACATGATGTCGTTCACACGGAAAAGAAACTGACACTGGTATTTGAGTATTGTGATCAGGATCTTAAGAAATTTTTTGATAGCTGCAATGGACAAATTGACACAGGACTTGTTCAGGTATTATCATATTACGTAAACAACTTACTGATTATTTATACAAATATTTCGCATTTCATTACTTTCTAGTCTTTAATGTACCAACTTTTAAGAGGACTAGCGTTTTGCCATAACAAGAACGTCCTTCATCGAGATTTAAAACCTCAGAATTTATTACTAAATAGGGTAGCTATAATCTGCAATAAATCTGGATATTTTTCAGCTCTAATTCACACGCCAATTTTCAGAATGCAGAATTGAAATTAGCTGATTTTGGCTTAGCAAGATCATTTGGCATTCCCGTACGTTGCTATTCTGCTGAAGTGGTAACATTATGGTATCGTGCTCCCGATGTTTTGTTTGGTGCCAATCTGTACTCCACGTCAATTGATATGTGGTCAGCTGGTTGTATATTTGCAGGTTGCTTTATCATTTTTCTCCAATATTTTATCATAAATTCACTATATTTTACTTTGTTATTACGCTTAGAGATTGCCAATGCTGGTCGACCGTTGTTTCCTGGAAATGACACGGACGATCAATTGAAACGAATATTTAAGTAGTTAAACTCGAAGCATTTGTTATTTTTACATTAATTTCTGATTTGAAATTTTAGAATTTTGGGTACGCCAACAGAAGAAACATGGCCTGGTGTAACACAATTGCCAAACTATAAACCTTTTCCGATTTACCACGTTAATACTGCGTGGCAGCAGATCGTTCCTAGATTAAATAACAAAGGGAGGGATTTGCTTCTAGTATGCTTCTATCAAACTTTAGATATTATTTTATATTTATTATAATGTACTTTTCTCGTAGAATTTGTTGATTTGCAATCCGACTGAAAGAATGTGTGCTGACGACGCCCTACAGCATTCTTATTTCAACGATCTCAATCCGAATATGAAAGCTTAGAGTTTGAAACCTCTTCTATTATACGGACATTCTGTTGTATCACTTAGATCTAGTCAATTAATAACAACAACAAACATTCCTTCAAATTAAAAAAAAAAGTTATGTTTTATTGATAGGAAATATTTACGAAAGTGCGTAACAACATAACTATTTATGACTTTATATGTTTGTCTTTATGGCAACTAAAGCTTTATTTGAATATTTTTCATTTTCAAAAAGAAAATTTAATGAATTAAAGAGGCCAGCACACAAATGATTATGAAGATTTGACACAACTAAAGGCGATAGAGTCGATTTCTTTGTTCGTCGATTAAAGAGTGTGTTGTTTTATCACACTTCTTCACTAATTTATCCCTTATGGTATTGTTATGTTGATTACCATTGTCACTGTAATTCTATTTTAGATTATAGATCACAAAAAGTTATACATGTTTTGTTAAAAGAAAGGTATAGTAAATCCTATCATTTGTTTATAAGTACTTAATTTTAGGCTTGTAATAGTATATGACAAAGTCTCTGAGTATTTACCTATCACCGAAAAGTTTGCCTACGCCCTTGGGAAAAGGCGATGGTAAAAATAAAACAGGGACCTGTCAGTCTTTACATTTTCATTTTTATCGTATTGTTTTCTTTATCTATAGCTATAGTGTTCAGTATATTTTATCAAATAATCCTTTATTGTTGATCATTATAGTTGATTGTAATAACATGTCTTTTAACTATTTTTAAATTAAAGGCATATTTGAAGTTAATCATTTAATCTTCTGCGATCAACAAGTGCGAATTATAATATATGGAAGATTGCTTTAATATAAAATAATCAATAATTATCTTTTGCGCCTTAAACTTACCCACTTCTTTTTATTTGAACAACAAAATAATATTTATACTTTAGGAATTTAACAAAATACGAGCAACTAATTTAACTTCTGTTCCGAAAGATAAAAGTATATAATAATAAGAATTTTGTAAGCTGCATAATTTCTCACATTACTTGGTAAGTATAGTTATTATTTTGATGAAGCTTCAATCTCAGGACATATGCTAGGCTTAAAAGACAATACCCTGGTTTTTTTTTTTCACATTTATTTGATCCAATTAAGTTTGAGTAAAATGTTCAATGACGTGTCTAATACATATTAGGAATGTCATACAAACAACAACAATATGGCTGTCCATATATATATTCGCATTATCTATCATAGAACAACTTAATTACTTAGAAGCATATTTTCTTTTTCCTTGCTCATTGATGACACAAATGTGCTGTTCAAAAGAGAATCATTACATTCAAAGTTCATTTTAAAGGTTTATTTTCTTTGACTTACAGATAAATCACGAAAGTGCTCATTGTAGTCAAGAGCATAGCCGACTATGAATTTGTCAGGGATCTCGAAACCAACATCTAAAAATGAAGGAAAATAATAAGCTTTTATAATAATATTAATGACAATGAACAACGCTTACATTCAGGTCTATAAATACTGCTGGTGGTCCGTTTGACAAACAAGCTAGCAACTCTTACTTTCTTGGGCTTATATTTGTCTAATAGACTTAACAATTTCGTCATTGTACGTCCTGTGTCAACTATATCCTCACAAATTAACACATTCTGCAAGCAAAAAAAATCGATTCAAATCAAGCTTATAACCTGCATGACAATTAATGCTCTTATAAACTTCTTTCTAAATAAAATCACCAGTACAATGTATGATGGTATTAAAGGATGGGTTATGTTAACTTTACCTTTCCCTGCAAGTTCTCTAAATTGTCTCCACCTATAACTTGAATTTCACCCGTAGATTGATCATTATGATAACTCTTTAGACGAATAAAATCTAAAGAAATTGGCATAGAAACGGAAGATGTTCTCCCTAAAGCTTGTATCTTATCCAATAGATCCGTATAGAACTTGTATCCTCCCTAAAAAATAACAGCTTAAGATTTTCAGATTTTATATGTTGCAGACGTACTCTTTGTTACATATACTTTAAGAAGTAATATCTCTATTACATAATTGTCTTTAAATAGAGAGCATTTTTATATTTGTCTTTGTCAATGAAATGAAGGACATTGAAAATAGTCTCTGGTGAAAATGGCACAAATATACCCTTTTTCAGCCATTAAATATGATAAAATTTCTCTTTTCAACTGAAGGTAACAGGTATATGTACGTCAATACCGAACTATTACTTACTTTCAATACACAGAGAGCAACCGTAGGCTCTTTACCCAGTTCTTCGCAAATATTACGTGCCAAACGTTCGATTCTATGAAACATGTGTAAGTTTGGTTTAATTATTTTAAAGATGATACAATTATCTCACCTATCGTCAACGCATCCCTTTGGGATCAAAATAGATTGAAGATCGTCTTCATAGTGTTTAGGTACCTACATGAATTAAAAGGCGTTAAATGTTGTTTTTATTTAAAATTAAGGAATCACAGGATTAATAAATATCGATTAAACTCACACAAAATAGATGTAAAGGATAACCCTCAAAATCATCGTCAATTTTCACATAATTTTCCAACGAATTATCCATCGTAGTACGCTGATATATTTCACCTCGTGTTCCTCTTAGTTAGAACTGCATGTATCGCCTTCCGACAAACATTCTTAAAAAAGCGCCATCTGTATTTTATAATCAACCACCACTCTATTCATGCCGTTTTGACCTTATCGTTCCAACTTGTATTGTCCATATTTGTTCCGGCGTCTATTATATCAGTTGAGAAACGTATATTATAACTTGGTTAGTATTTTTAAGTAAAAATACTGAAATTGTGTCTCAAATTGTAATATCATTGAACTGGGCGATAATACCAGATCTTTGACGTATTTTTCGATCTTCATGAGGAATCTTACTTGTCTATTGAGAAAAACAATGAATAATCCATATTTGGTGAAAGAATTTAGGAGACAGTTTCTTAATCGTAATGGATATACCAGAACTTTTGGGTCCGCTCCAGGAAAGCCTGAGAAAGATGAGTTAAAAGATAACCCATTTTTTTCGAAATACGCCGAAAAATTATATTCATTAAAGCAGTTTGTAGTTCAACTATGACAGTTAGTTATATTAAGCTATTTAATTAATTTCCAATTGAAAGAACCGATCCTGAGGCATATGCGGCTAAACTAGAAGCTCTTAGTCAACAAAGTATCAGCACTCCTCCATCAAAGGAAGCAGTAGCTGAGCGAAGTGAAGAGAAAGGTGCATCCGCTATAAAACAAACACCTCAGGTAATGGATAAAAATTGCTAGATCGTACATTAATATTGGTAATTCTTTACAGAGCCTTGATAAAATTATGAAAGTTAAATTACTTAGGGAGAGGAATAAAAAAGAAATAGAGGAAATTTGGTGTGAATATCATAAAAAAAACGACTGTGTCTTCGCCTGCATGTCTGCAAAAGAATACGAAGATCAAAAAGCGAAAACCCAACGTTTTCCTTTAGTGTGTATACTCCATTTTAACTGCCGATATCTTTTTCATAAAATAAATATCTTTTTCAGTTTGTATATCCACTGCCACGAAAACAAGGAGTTGAATTTTTTCTTGCCCAATGGCAAGATAATCAATGTTTTATGACTCCTTTGTCGTTTTATCAGGTAATTTTAAGATAAAAAATTAAATTCTTGTGCAAAGTAAAGCTTTACTTACAAATTTTCTATTTTCTAAAAGCAACATCAAGAGAATGCTCCATTTGTGCTTACTCTGACGTACTACAATGAACTAAGTTCCGAAAAAGATATAGTATTAATGAATTCACAAATCGATTTTAATAACCTGGTGCGTATCTTTTGAATGAGATCGATAATTTTAGTCGCGCTTTCTATTTCTTCCGACAGGATGTCACCGAAGCTCGTTTATTAACACTTCAAGTGAAATTATATTACTGTATAAATGATGCTAAGAAGTTAAGTTTATTGACAACCTTCAACGAAAATCCCGATAAATTCCGATACGAAGATTTAATAGAAGAACTAGAAACCCTTAATATGCCTAATGTTTCCAAATAAATAAAGTTGAGCAGAATGTAACTTTTTTTCCGGAATGAGGGAACTCATAAGATTAAGCCTAAAAAAATATTTTCATTTATATATTGATTTCTTATTTAGTGAATAAAAATAACTTGAGTTAAAGATAACAGCTAACTATGTTTAAAACAGAAAGTTATCTCTGTATTAAGAAATTCCAAGAGCTGCATATCTGCAAACCTGTATTTTAATCACTTATACCAATACGTTTAGTACATCCATAATCTGCTATCTTTTGTATCAAGGGTTAAACTTTTTATGACGATTCTCTTAAAAATAATTCACTTATGGTTGATGTGGAGAGATATACTTTTGATAAAATATCAAGTATATATAATAGATTTTGGTGATATTTTCTAACAAGAAATGAATATTTAAAATCTCGCTTTAAAAGGTAAACAAAATTACTTATATATCATTAAAATTACATTTTATGGAATACCGTTCCCATATAATTAAACTAATTTCGTTTGGTGTGCTTGAAATATTAATTATTTGAAGAAAATTTAATGTTATAAGGTATCAATACAAATCTAAAATTCTCATCGATAATCTTTAAGAGGCGCCTGTAGCTAAATTATTTCATCTGCCTCTATTTAAATAATGAAAGTACGGTGTTTACAAAGGTGCTATCCCTATCGATTTTCTCAATTTCTGAAGGGCTTTTAGCCAAAATTTTAAGAAATTTTGCTTAATAATTAGAACTCATGTCTATGACTTTGTAGGACTGGTAAATTCAATTTTATGACTCTGTCGAATAATCCGTAGTGCCATCTAGATGAATAGTGACTTATTAAGATTCAAAGACTCATTGAAAAAATCTTATTGTAAAAGATCTGTAAAGGAGTTATTTGAGTCTGAGTAAATACGACTCGTCGAAGGGTAAAAATTAGTGAAAAATTCGTAAATACAAAGAATAAACATAATTAATATGGCTTTCTAAAAAACCATATGGCTTTTCCCACCAAAAATTATTACCTAGTTTTCTCTTATTGTTTAAAATAGAATAATTGTCGGCGAAAATAGATATTGATCCACTTTTGAAAATAGATTTGGCGCGGTTTTGTCGCAGAAAACAATATGGCGGTCATGGAAAGCGTTAAGGCTGGTCTTCTTGTAACAACACTGTCAATTTTGATTGCTTTATACTACAAGAAATCATCGGATCAAGAACTACGAAGTCATTTGGAAACCATTCTTTCGAATTTACTTCGAGCCGAAAAGAAATATCGTTTAGTTAAACCGAAACAAGTGATAGTCGGTATCGGGGCCTGTTCAGATGCATTCGTGGAAGCTACTGAATTTCTTGATAAACTCAATATTTCTGCTCCAATTGGAAGTATGGGACATCCCGACTCCATTATGAGCCCTGATGATCTAGGAGAAATATTTGCATTTTTTTTCACCCAGGGCGCCGCATCCGAGTGAGTAATCGAAAATTTCATATTTTCATGCAGAGGTAAATCCCTTGCTTTGTAGACGTTATGTGGCAAATAGGACATTTTGGGACATGGCTCTAGAAACCACTAAGACCATGGAAGCAAGATGGGTGTTGGGAGGAAATGCACCAGTGATTGCTAAGCGGCTTGTGGCTGAAGGACTGAAAGACGTCACACTGGGCGCTTATTTATCTAAGCCTTTGTTCGAAGATCTGTCAGAAAAGATGAACATTGTCGGTCAGGTGGTAGAGGTTGACGACGTGCACATCATACTAGAATATGAAAGGGATAGCAGATGGCAGCATTTAACTGCCCCGAGAGCAAATCGTTTTATAATTCACGCAGATGTCCATAATTTGAAAATGAGCGCTTTAAAAGACATTGAAAATCATATACAGACCGAAAAGCCCCATGCTTTTGTTCTTGGCGGATTACAAATGCTGGATTCGACAGTTATGAACAAAGATGAAAGATCTAAATCTATAAATCGATTGAGTGCTTTATTGAGTTCTTTAAATGATGAGACACTTAGGCATTTTGAGCTGGCCTCTTTTGCAGAAAAAGACTTTTTTAGAGAAGTTATTGACAAAATAGTGCCACATGCCGATTCGCTCGGTATGAATGAGCAAGAGTTAATGAATTTATATACTATGTTAGAAGATAACTCCGTAACATTAGTTTCTAATGCTCATCCTAGAATTGCGCTTGTTCTAGACCAAATGAGATCAATTTGGAAAGTTTTATCTCCAGGAAAACTATCCCGATTACATGTTCATACTCTCGCCTTTCAGGCCATAATGACCAAAAAAAATAAATGGTCTAATACTATGATTGCTGCAGCAAAGGCTAGCTTAACAGCATATCGTCATACATGTTCGTCAGGGGAAATCGATCTAGAAAGCGCAAGACTGCTCATGGATGAGTCGTTTGCAGTTGGAAGGAAAGAGGGATCACAGCGTATTAAATTTAATGCCGAAAAACCAGTAGCCTGCTGGGAAGAGGGCAATGCATTGATATGTGTTTCACCCGTATTAATTTGCACCAATGTTAAACAAACAGCAGGAGGAGGTGATAATATAAGCGCAGCGGGTCTTGCCATGCAGTTGTGAGAAGGACTTTTACACTACATCATTTCAATTTTACTCATTACTCAATAAAAATCTTTACAAACTTTTCAAGCATGTGTCAATGCATAATGAGATAAATATAGTGATAAATAGGAATCTTCAAAATTATGTCATTAAAGAATACGTTTAAAACTACTCAAGTACGAGAATACAAAAAAAAAACTAGCTTAAAGCATTAAACAAAAATGCAACAAAGTAAATATATATGTATATATAAACAGTACTTGTCGTTTTATACTATAAATATATATATATACATACAAAAAAAAGACTTAAAAAAAAAAACAAATGTAGGGTAAAACTGCAGTGAACTAGAAGATTTTGAACACAGAATTCTGCAGCAATAAAATAAAGCGATTAATATATTTGTGGTGCAAGAACTTCAAGTTTCTTCGAGTACACTGGGCGAAATTCATTCTTTCAAGTAAGATTGTTGCCCATATAATATCAAGTTGCTCGAAATTGCGTCAGAAGAAAATAACCTGATGAGCGAACCTTTGTCTTGGATAAAAAAGGTCGTAAATATCGCTTAGGTTAAAAAATGTGATTTTTTGTCGGTTTTTTAGAGACAAACCAAAGTCTATTGTTTGCAAATGTCATTTCAATTTCTTCTTTGTCGTTTTGCTCTTGGGTAACCCCTTGCTGGAGCAGAGTGTTTGAGAGTGACTTGTGACTGGGCAGTTAATTGTAATTCAATGGCACTCGTGTTAAATCTCGTTGCAGTGAGTAAAGACGATATGTTCTTCATCTTTGTTGACCGTAAAGTAAGTCGAGGCTCAATATTTAATTTCGTAGGGTAAGATCCCAGACTTCCATTATTATTTGTAAAAGGTTCTCCATGACCTTCATCTAAAAATTCCTTGTTTAGCAGTGCTTCACCGCAATTTCTAGCGATTTCATCGATCTTGGGTGAAGTCTCTCCAAATTCGCTGTACTGCTTTACAACTTCTTGAATATTTAAAGGTTTTTCATCATTGTTTTCTTTATCATCCTCTTTACAATTTTCATCCAAATGAACTCTTCCTCTGGTATCACTATCGAATTTTGATAAGGAAAAGCAAACTTTATTTGCCCAAGTTATATGAAGAACAGGAGTATCGGAATCTTCTTCCCATTGACAGACTCCATCATAAAACTATTTAAAGAAAATAAACAATATTTATATTTAAATGAGACAAATGTATGCAACATTGAAGGAAAATAAATCTAATAATAAACGAATCTAAAGTATTTACTTGAAGTATATATGCATAACATTCAGGATCGCAAAGTAGAGAATCCCTGGAAGCGACGATACCAGTTGAAAAATATTTTACAATATCCGGAAGTAGGGAATTTGAAATTTCCAAAAAGATGTTATAAATCGATTCATCTTCTCTCGAATAATTATATCTAAGGAAAAAAAACGGCTATCTTTAGTTTTGATACGTCTTGTATATAAATATACGAGTTTATATATAGTCCCAGACTAGCACCAGACAGGGCGCGTATGTTTATATAATATATATATGAATATAAAAAGAATATAAAAAAATGAATAGGATTACTTTCTAATGACGTCGGCCGCTTCGCTCCAGCATTGTAAAGCTTCCTTATAAATTTTACGGCGATAATAATGGTTGCCCAAAAAAGTGTATGGATAAACGTAGTGATTGTCATAAAATTTTCGATTGCATTCGATAGCTTTTTGATAAAGTTTGACAGGCGTGAGCGAGCTATTTGTCGATTTCAGTTCTTGTAGATCAGCCAACGTGCTTAATGCCGATGGATACCTTTTAATAGAAAGTAGGTTATTTATATAGGCCGGTTATAAAACTTTGTCCTATTAACTTACTTCTCTAAATGTCCCATATCGTATAACAGCCAAAGAAGAGCTTGTTGTAAGTTTCTTAGTTCCAAACTGTCAGTTGTTGCAGACAAGTGAACATCGATTGCGCAAATTAAAGATGCCACTTCCATCGGCCTTGTACATTTTAGTGCATAGCTATTCTGGTATCTCCAATTCCTCTCTTGAACACCTTGATCCGCTGTTTGACCTCGACGATCATCAGTACCTTTACCATGCCAAGTAACTTCTAAGCTTTTATCCAAACTTTTTCCAAAAACAATCCATGAGTGATCTTCAGACAGGGCTAATCGAACATCGTTCCTTTTTAAAAGTTGGCATGCCGCTGAAACTCCATATGACACACCATAGGCGTCCAACTTACTGGCTGTTAAAAAAAAAGTGGCGAAGACTAAACTCAAAGTTTTTTTAATAAAACATAGAAAAAAATTGAACTTTATATAAACACTTATCAACACTAATCCCGTTAAAAGCTTTTGCTCACTCATTCTTAATCACCTGACACAGTTTTTGGTCTGAAGTCGTATAACATAACTTTACGCTCAAACTTTCATGTCATCACGTGGAGTAGTTGTTAATAGTCATGATAATTATTGCGCAAGAAGGGGTAATGTTTACAAAATACAAAACATAGTATCCGGGTGACCGTTGTTGCGCCATTGGCTACTTGGAATATGCTAATAAGACGCGCGATTAGTAAGCGCGCCAATTTATTTACATTCGAAACGCTTGACAGCTTTTTAACCGAGCTTTATAGTATAGTAATAATATATCATCTGTCCAACCGCAAAAGCTAAACGGTAGTAAATAAAGTAAGTCGTTGAATAGACCACAAGTAAATATTGCGATATGATTGCTTAACGCACCTGTCACGTAACTGAAGAGAGTCTGCATATGAGCCTTTTCTTTTTGATAACTGCGTAAGAGAGAGTTCCACACGACATCAGATACTTTTCGTAGGAACTCAATCGTAGTTTCTTCGCGAGCCTTTTCAATTGGGCTGACATTTGATAAAATATGGGTTTCAAACTTCTGATAAAGTGCGTCGATAGTCGATAATTTCAATGGCGGGAACTCGATGTTACTTCGGTCAGCATCTTTCGCGCCATTTTTACAGGGACGACGATCAGTAATTGAGTGCTCAATAGCTCCAAGTACTAGAGAAAGGAGTATTAAATCAGGCTCATCCTGGTTCACGAGATGATTCTTAAACAATTCGACGACAGAAGCAATAGTTTGTAACGGGAACAGTTTCTTATCTCTTTCGCGAATCCGCGCCATGTTTTGACGAACGGTTCTATGACGTCAGCTGTTGAAAGAAAAACTACAAGTTTTGAAATACTAACATGGGGTTTTCAATAGGAGAAAAATCATTTTATCTAAAATTAGAAGGCGAATTCTGAATAACTAACCAGTAAAATATGCAGAAAAATACGAAAACAGATATCCTTTTCGACTGCTGCGGTAAAGGCTGGAAGAGAAATAAAAATGGCGGACGACAGTAATGATAACACTACGGCGTCTTCATCTAACGGTGAAGTCGTAGCTACTGATGCTGCGGCTACCAACGAAAATACACAAGTAAGTTCGGATTTTTCCAGTTTAAACTAGTAAACAAGAGCTGAGTCATCATGGAATGTTCCACGTGCGTCACCCAACAGAGGATGACTATTTAATGATTCAGACCCGCAACATTTCTTTTAGGGGTCAACATTTAATCGCATCTTACTTTTAATTGCCGTTGTATTTTAGGTCCAACAAAATGGGCAAAATGCTGAAAATCAACAACCTAGGCCTGGCGGATGGGCGATATTTAAATCTTTGTTATTCCGAATGTTCATCATGTATATGATAGCCAGTTTTTTTAGACGCCCTCAACAACAACAAGAGCCTCAAAAAGGTCCTGATGGCAAACCTATGCCATCTTATGGACCAGCAACGAACATGTTTCCCAAAGGATTGGCTTTGGATTTGTATGCTTATTTATCGGAGTCAGAAGTTTTTGATGACTTCAAACCTGAATCATTATTCTGGTTGGAAGAGGAGCTTGAGTATGGAGATTGGACTAGTGGTTTGACGAAAGATGGAACCTATATTAAAGACGGAAAGATAAAGGCCACTCCCGTAATTAATCACACAACTTTAGATAATTTTTCATTATTTTAATTAAATCTTTCAGACTATTCAAAACAACGGCTCCATATATTTGCATGTTTTCATCGTTAAGGCGGGTAATTCACCTGATCCCAGAGATTCTAGTTACGATAAAAAATTTACTATCAAGAAAACCAAGCGTTCGTATTTTCTAATTATCATATCTATTGGCTAATTTTATAATGGCTTACAGGATTGAATAAATTTAAGAAAAGGAAATTTGTCCAAACGGTAAATCTTCTAACTGGAAAAAGCGATGCTCATCCTGATTTAATTAGAGTAAGATATCAAATTTAAAACTCTCTAAAAGCTTTTAATCAATCGTGTATGTAGGCTCAAAATGAATCAAAATATGAAATTCTTTCCCACTGGCATCCAAATCTTACTATTAACCTAGTTGATGATCATACAGCCTGGACTAGGGGAGCCGTACCAGCTCCCTTAGATGAATGTAAGTTTCGAAATTATAAATTTTTTTTAGTTTATCACTTTACTTTTTTACAGTTATCGAATTTCATCCGACTGTTAATCAGTACTATCCTGTTGTATATTTAAATGATTATTGGAATATGAACAATGAATATTTTCCCCTTAATGACACAATCAAGTGAGTTTTGATATAGTGTTAATATATTTTTTATCTAAATATTGAATATTTTCGCAGAGAATTGAACTTTTCATTAACATTCGCTCCAATGTCACTATTTAAATGGCAGATTTATGCTGCTCAATCGATGAGAAATAAATGGTATAGTTTCATGTCAGATATGAATGATGGGGACGATGAAGATCAAGACTCATTGAAAGTAAACACTTCAACTATTGTAAAAATATTTACTAATTCTTTGTTTTATACAGCAAACTTTAATCGAAACTAATCCGTATCTTTTAGCTTTAACTGTTGTTGTTTCACTAGTTCATAGTGTTTTTGAATTTTTGGCTTTTAAAAATGGTAATGTTGCAATACGTAGTGATTTAATCCAGAAGTATCAAATTTATCTTCTTTGTAGATATTCAATTTTGGAAAAATAGGAAATCTTTAGAAGGACTCTCTGTTCGATCAGTATTTTTCAATGTGTTTCAGTCATTAATAGTCTGTTTATATGTACTTGACAACGAAACAAATTTTGTTGTCAAGGTATCAGTTTTTATTGGATTAGCTATTGAGGTTTGGAAAATTGGTAAAGTTGTAAATGTCAAAGTAAATATTTTATACTCTAGTGCGATTCGAAAATTTATAGTAATCAAAATCTTTTCAGTTTGACCGGACAAACAAGCTATTAGGAATTATACCAAAACCATACTATGAAGATAAGTCAACTTATACAGAGTCAAACACCAAGCGTTATGATCAAGTAAGATTTGTATATTAACATTTTTTTTACTGAAGTGTGTGTACTTTCAGTTGGCGTTCAAATACTTATCGTGGGCTTTATTTCCCATGCTTGGATGCTATGCTGTTTATTCAGTTTTGTATCAAGAACACAAAGGCTGGTACTCATGGGTATTATCTATGTTGTATGGATTTCTTCTGACTTTTGGCTTTATTATGATGACTCCTCAACTTTTTATAAACTACAAGTTGAAGAGTGTAGCTCATTTACCATGGAGAACATTCACTTATAAAGCCCTAAATACTTTCATTGATGACATTTTTGCATTCGTTATTCGTATGCCAACTCTTTATCGTCTAGGCTGTTTCAGAGATGGTAATTTTATAATTGACATTTTGATAGACTCTTGAAATTAATAAAAAATTTTCAGATATCATCTTTCTCATCTTCTTATATCAAAGATGGATTTATAAAGTAGACCCGAAGAGGGTTAATGAATTTGGAACTAGCCAAGAGATGTTAGATAATCCAGATGCCCAAAATGCCATAGATAATAACGGAGAAAATGAAGCAAATGGCGAAGATAAATCGGAAACTGAGAAGAAGAATGACTAATCTGTTCAAAAAATATTTATGAAATTTCCCTAAGTTGTAAATGCAGTTATGTTACCGCCTGAACAAATTGTACATCAATCTGTACGTTTATATTAAGTTGTATAGTTTAATTTATGTATTCTATACTTCATAATACAGTAGAATATAAAATATCTTCTGACTCCATATGGAGGTTTTATTAATATACAAAGCTTAGGTCTCTTATCACATTGCTATCATGCAAAACATATAACGCGTGAAAATTATGCTCGATAGAAATTCATCTATGTACAATAAATTGCCAAAGGTTGGAGAGCAAACCGATATTTGCAAGTACGTGAAACACGGAATGGTCAACAATAATTATAAAATATTAAGAAATTAATATTCAACAGTCTTTTTTCATATTTTTTAACAGATTTGTATCAGTTAGTGGAAAGACTATTAGTTTGGCACAAAGCAGCAGTCGTAGACGTTCAGTTTCAGCTTTGCCTGCAAAAATGAACGCCAGAAATCACACAAGGCAGTAGAGTGGAATATTTTTTTTCAGATATATCTTTCACGTAACATCCTTAACTGAAGATGGAGATGTTGGTCTAGACCATGTATAGCAGTTTCCTTCATAACATGCTGTAACAAAACATTCCTCCAAGAAATGAACAGATGTTAAGCGTTCGTTAGAAATCTTTTTGCAAATTAATGGTTCCAGCAGTGGAACTTCCTCTAGTCTTGGGCATACTGGTGTTCCAAGAACTTTGTCATCCAACGGTTTTACATGGTTAGTTGAGCCTGATTTGGAAGTGAAAGATATGTTACGTTTGTGTTCCTTCTTTTCGTCTTTTTTGTCCCCTCCTAGAGTAAGATTGACAAATTTATTAGTTAGAGGTGACTTAGAAGTTTTAGCTGAAGAAGGAGGTGCAAGAGATACTGTCGATTGAACGCCTGAATTGGGAGTTGGCAGAGACGTTGGTCTAGAGGCCGGCGGTGGTTGCCGTAGGACATCTTCATTAATGTCCCAAAGACATAATTGAGTATCATCACCGACACTAGCCAGTCGATACTCGAGAGGTTTGCACAACGAACTGTCAAAAGCCACACAATTAATCCATGACTTATGACCACGACCCCTGCAAACAATTCTGCGCTGTTGCATAGAAAATACAGTTACAAGGTCGTCTTCTCCCCCAGCCGCAACGTAGTAGCCATCAGGTGACCAAGCGCAGTGTAAGAAGGCGCCAAAATAACTACGAAAACTAGTTGTTAATTCCTGCCTGAGCCAGTGGACTATTCGGAGATATCCGTCTGCAGAAGTAATAGCTAAATGTTCGCCGTCTGGTGAAAATGAGAGGTGTGTAATGGCGCCAGCGCCGACGACCCAACGATAGAGGGGATTTCTAGTTGATTTCGTTTTGCAGGTGAACACTGACACAGAGTCTGTATGCTTGAAAGATTGATAATGAGGGGGTTGAGTACATGTTGTTTGCAGGTCCGTGTTATAAACGTATAACTGTCCACTACTATGGGAAACGACGAACTGGTTTTGAACACCGGGTAACCATCGAACGCAAGTAACACGAGACTTATCGACTTGTCGCTGTGAGAAATCAATCAATAAAAAGAGTTACACGGAGAAGATTAGTCAACATTTCAATTTCATATTAACAATTGCTACTAATATTAAATATGCAAAGTTGATAGGTGTGAGAAACTAAGCTGTTTAGTTCAGAAAAATCTACTTACTTCTTTATTAAATAGTTTACAGTTGAAAACTTCTTTTCGAAGTGGATCTATTAACTGTATTTGGCCACCCGAAAAACCAATCAAAAGTGGTAAACTATCAGCAGAAGCCAGTCCTTTATTAAAGTCATGACTTGTAGGCATAGTTCCCTGATAAGACCGTTTGTCGATTGGTTTTGATAAGTCTGCAGCCTGTAATAAAATTTGCAATCAAATATGGCAAATTCTCTAAATATGGTGATTAAACATTTTTCGAATATAATGTATGACTAATGATACAAATTGTTACATATTTTTTATTCTTTACGATAATTACAGAATCGCAATTAGTTTTTTTCAAAATCTTTTCTATGTTTTTATTAAGCTTATTGCAAAATATCTTACTTTTCGGACTCCTCGATATGGATATACAAATAGTTCACGTCCGGAATTAAAGGCGAATATCAGTTCTGAACTTTTATCAACGTTTGTTTCGATGAAAGACAATCTGACTGGTGAATATTGAGGCGGGTTTATTTGATTCCTTGTCGGCTTTGAATATTCCGACAAAGGTAGCAACTTATATTTTCCCTCTCTCGTCACAAAAGCAGTTTTTACTTCCTTGCCTCCGTCGGAGGAAGCCATGTTGGATTTTCGAGTTCACCCGGATGTTAATATTTTTATTTGATCACGTTGCGTTCGTTTCGATTACGGTGTCCTGCTATTGGTATATATTTATATATATACATATACTGTATAAAGCTGGTTTTAAAAAAAATATTTCAAGCACGCATTTCGTTACATAATACCTTACCAATAGCAATGTGATTGCTGATAATTGTGTTTCAGCGACCAATTGTCAGCTAAACAATGAAAAAATTTTTTAATCTAAATTAACATTCTTTAAATATTTTCTTACCTTTGAATATATAGAGTTTATTCCAATTTTCTCTAAATAAAATATTCAAAATAGTCTCATTCTTGACAATAAGACACTCAACATCAAAACGGTCTGGCTTATCAATCTAGTTTTATTCTTTTCTATTTTAGCTAAATCATTTTAATTTTTTTAAAAACTAGAATAGAACTGAAAAATGGAGGTATGGAACGTTGTTTTCTTATTAACTATGGAAATGAACAATGAATTATTCTTAGGGTTTATTGATTATTTGCAGTAATGTCCTTAATTGCCATTGTACTTTGATGAAATCGAACAGTTTCCTTTTGCTCTTGTTGAAACGTGTTTTGTTAAGCATATTATTATTCAAAGTTAAAAATATTTTTGATATTTTCTTAAGACCTTAACTGTTGTTGATTTTTGAAGCTAGTACAATTGCTTTTTATTAAATAAAAAGTTTAAATTTGGGTCAATACATTATCACGTGATCCAAATGATCGAGAGAAAACTGGTGATAGAAAGTAATCTTTTGCCTTTTACAAAAATCTGCCAAATGCAAAAGTATTATTTTTGAGATGGACCGCGAAAATGGAGCTAAATGCATTACTGCAGATAAAGTTGTGATAGCAGTTTTAGTAAGCTGCGTTAGTGAGTTTAGCGATGTTGAATGTACTGTTAGACCATCGCAGAATATTGTAAAGTTTTCTGAAGATCAAGAACGCAAGGCGTTCTTCCTCCTATTAAAATATGTCAAATCATGTATTCTTCCAAGCTTTTCTATATTATGTCGTGAAGTCGATAGTGTTGGGCATCAGCCATTCATCGATATGTTCACAACAGACATAAGGGAACTAACTGATGAAGAATTAGCTGTGGAGAAACTGCATCAAATTTTTTCCAATCTAGAAAGTCAAAAAGTTGAAACGGGATCTAGTACTGTTATAGGATTTTTTTTCCGTCGATACTTAATGGCATTTGACTATCTGCAATTCGAAGATACAGCTGATTTGTTGCGCGATGTTAAACTTATTGTTGATGGAAAACTTATGAGCGGTCCCAAAGACACTTTCTTAGAAGAGCAAGCTAGAATGCTAGAGATAGACGAAAGAAAAGTAGCCCGACCGGTCGAATTGCAAAATATGATAAATGTAAGCTCTAAAGATATTGCTCCATTCGTTGCCTATATGAATGCAATGAGAGTAAAAGACTTTCCTGACGCTCTATTTCATTTGCACGCTTACTTTGATAAGAAATACACAAAAAAAACAGATATTTGTGGTGCAGTCTTGGCTCATGCAGGTGCACATTCTTCTTTAGGAATGACACAAAGTGTTGAAGAATGTATGACTGAGTCAGTTGAGGTAGCCCCACCTCCTCTTCCTCCTCAATCTCAATCAGCTTCTCATCATCTACCTCAGTCGCCATTTCTAAGTGTTCTGACATGGTTACCCGGTGTACCGAATCTTATGAATGTTTATCGTCAACAATTAAGTCGAGCTATGGATATTAAAGACCCAAAACTTGCTGCCAAAATAAGTATTCATGCAACTGTAGCTATGTGCCGTTTAGCTCAGACAAACAAAAATTTTTCACTGGCTGGTTACATTCAGTTATTAAATCACTGTTCAAATTATTTACATAACGAAAACGATGGAAATTTGCTAGCAGCCACTAAGGCTGCATTATTCTATAGATCATCCTTGCCATCTTTATCTGTTGTCTCCTATACTAGCGTTTTATCAGACGTAACTTGTAACGGTGAGTTGCAAGCAAAAGCTATTGTTGGATTAGCTAGATTGTTTTCACATCGAACGAAATTCTTAGAAAAGCTCTTCGAGCATGCTGCTAGACGTTTCCCACGCTATTCACGCTACTCAGAGCTCATTGAAGAAGAAAAAGCCAAACTATTAAGACTACCAAAAGTTCTTAGAGAAAATAATATTCCAAAGGCTTACGCTCTTGCGAGTGATGTTCATAAGAACGATGATACTAAAAGTATTATTACTATATTGTTAGAATCTGAACGTTACGAGGAAGCTTGGAAAATGTTAAGGCTAACAACTAATGAGGATATTCTTCCTGTAACGAGGGTGAAGTTATTAGCCTTTGGTGCTACTCTATTACAGTTCACATCACAGGTTGCCTTAGAACCGCTTACACAAGCACTTATCTTCTGCGATGACTATAACATGTGTTCAGATGAAAAGACGGATATCCTTTTGAGGATCTGCTATCAATTATTGGCTATGCGATTACCAACAAAAGCTTTATGGATTGCGAAACAAATGGCAAAAATGAAATGTTTAAATGTTAATAAAACATTAAACGAAGCGAAAATAATTAAGGCTAAAGCTTATTCGATCCTGGGACTATTTCCTAAAGCCTTAGGAGTGTTGGAATTAATAGAAAGCGACTGTTTCTCAACCGAAAAACTTATTGGATTAACATATTTTAGAGCAAGACTTTACGATGCAACAGGACAGATGAGAAAAAGAAACGAGCAGTCTCAATATTTGAGTAAACTTATTGGATCACGACCGTATCGTTCTAGAAAACTATGTCTGTTGACAGTTTAGAAACGCCATCTACCGCTTTAACCCAACCATTTTGAAATAGTAATAAAAACTACTACTGTTTACCTATTTTCTAGAAAAAAAAGATGTACAACTTAAATGATAATTTTTCTTAGCCTCTCTCTCTCTCTCTCTCTCTCTCTCTCATGCCCTTTAATAATTCTATTTGGCAATATTTATATTAATTAACATTTATTATAGATACATATAATAAAGAAACGTACACTCTCTACAGACATTGTCCATTTTTATCATGGAAATAATATAGTAATATATTTTCACCAATTATAAAAAAACAGATTCATTCAAAAATGAATAAATAAAGCACCAGATGGGTGTTTATACCTTTTTTGTTGTTTTGTTCACTCCCACCCCCCCCCCGTTTAGCACTCAATTAAAGCTATCAGATAGACAAAAGTATAAAATTTATTAGTTACCTGATTTATGGAAAACTGATTAAAATTCTTATTTAAACAATATTGTAGTATGTTTATTTATTAAATTTGTGTTTTTAAATAACTTTTGTGTGCAAAACTTGAAATTGTTTTAATTTAAACAAAAAGTAGAAAGTTATCAAGTTATTAATGTTATTATTCATTGGCAAAATGATAGGATTATATAGTGTTCTTTAAGGTTGCTCTCTTCCCATACAGTTTTTGTAATCGCTGTAATCTACATTTTCTATAGAACATAATTGAACTGATTTACACTCTCCTGTACAAGTTTCATTAGGGTCGTATAAAACACCATTCATTTGATAATATTTATCAAATAGGCTTCCATCCAACCTCAATTTTTTACTTAACGTTGCCATCTGTTCATGACTAGCAGATGACAATTTGTATAAATCTGTAAAATTATAAAGAGACTTCCAGTTGGGTTTATTGTCATCGTTAGCCTTTTTTAAATCTAGATAAAATTGATGATAATCTAAAGTTGTTCCAGTGTTTCTATCATATTTTATAAGACGAATAGCTGGATTATTGCCAGTTCCACCAATTACACCTGGTAGCTGTAATATATTATTTAATAGCTATGAATAGTAAATAATGACTGAAAGAGGAAACCTAAGGAGCACACGGAACGTATGTAGGCGGCGGAGGAGGAGGAGGACTATTAAAGAGTTATAAAACAAGATATCTTACGGTTGTTTCCCATGGCGTTATTGCTGAATTAAGTAATATTGATGATACGACTTCTGCTTTATCTGTAAATACATAATTAGTCATTAATATAATAAACTAGTCATATTATCTATTTCTAGTAATTAAATATAGAGAAAATGAAAAGACAAACCTGCCGAGAGAATAATTCTAAAACTGTCCGTATGGTGGTGCGCCATATGAACGGCTGATATTATATTCGAGTACTTTTGCAGGAGACGGACAAAGATTTTATTGTGAATTTCGTCAAACCAATTTTTTTCTCTATGTTTTTCAAATTGACCTGGAGGAACGTGACCTAACAAGACAGCCTGTTTTGCATAAAGATTACATAAAGTTAGTTAAAAATTTTACTTGTTTAAATGTATAGTTATTTATAGATATCATTTAATTAATAACTCAATTGTAATGATGTTTTCATATTATATTATAGTACATATCCTTCAATGGTATCAATACAATTGTATATATTATACTTATAGATAAACATATATAGTTTTATATGGGTACATATAACGTATTTACTATCAGTTATACCCGCAACTATTATTGATGTAATGAATTTATAGAGGAAAAATAACAAAAAACCTCTTTCTACAAACCTTTTTGCCTTTTTCTCTAATATCTTGTAGTGTCCTATCCAACCAAGAAAATTGGCCTGCTGGATCAGGCTGCCAATTTGATCCTGTTGTTAATTTGTTACTTTGATAGTAGAAGTTTGTATTAAGTACAATCATTGTAAAATTTGAATTAGGTACTTTAAGTTTATAGAAACCGGCTGAAAATTGAAAGAAAATGATTAAAATATTGCGCTCCTTCTTTGAAAAAGAGAGGATGTCCTCTTTTAGGATAGAGAACCACCTTCTTTAAAAGTATCTACAGAGTCTTGTGTTTTTAACCACATGTTCCATCTTTGCCCCAATTCTGTATAGAGCGGTGCGCTATACGGAGGTAATTGACTCTTAGGACTCCAATCATGATTTCCCAAAGCTGAATAGCATTGAACGTCCGGAAAGTATCTTTCAATAACATCCGTCAAATTAAAGATAATTTCTTTTACAACTTCAATATTTAGGAAAGTATCATTGTATATATGGGGTGTATCATCGCTGAAACGATAAAAATTCATAACTTACCATGGCATTTTCCATACAGAAATTATTTCAATGCCTATACTATTTCTCTCCATTTATTTTTGAGATAAATACTTTTAAATGACACGTAAAATAAATTGATAATAACATAAAAAGACCTTAATATATACTCTACTTAAAAAGTACACTTTGGTATCAAATAATTATGACACAACTAAAGCTTCTCTTGTCTTCGGTATTATTAATCGTAATAACTGATAACTATTATTAAGTTAGCGTGCTTAAAATTATAAGTATAATCTTGTGATAAACAACCTAAATACATAATTTTGATTGTATTATACTATTATTTCAGCAGGTTGAATGTGTATGCAATTAAGTGGATATCCTATATTATATATATATATATATAACTGTATATGTGTATACAGCATGTATTACGTTTCTTCTAAGCATTTGCTAAGCGTTAAAACTACAATTTAACGAAGCTTATTTACTTAAGATGTTTTAAAAGTCTAGACTCTTTCGCTATTTATTTATCTTTTACCCTGTCCAAATGATGAAATCAGGATTTGGGTACTCCTTTTTCATTGCTTCGAAGGCACTCTCAATTAATTTCATTGGCGAATCGCATAGGAAATTTCCATAAGGTCCAAATCTGGGATGGCCACTTTCATTTTTTGAGCAAGAGCCACCACCTAGTCCTTTGATATACGTGTGATCCAAATGCATATCAGTCACATGCCAAAAATAACCTTTTAATTTTTAAAAAATACTGTTTATTATCATATGTTTCACTGATTTCATTGAAAAAATCATTTAATTAAATTTTAATTCTAATTACCTTGGCAATTGATGAAACTAGATAAATAAACAATAACCAGAAAACTGGAGTATATTCGCAATGATATATTCATATTTTAATTATCAATCTTGTACTCCGATCAGCTCACAGGAAGAAATGAAGATTATTAAATGATAAGACATAGATTTATATCATAGTTTTTTTTTCAAGAGTGCTTTTAAGAGATTTTTAAATGTAAAAAAATTAAAGTTTAACTGGTATCTATTAATTAGACATTTAAATAAAGAAGACAGCTACAGATAGGATAGATATATTGATATACGTATAGATAGATAGTCTGAGAAAAGATGCTAAAATAGCCTAAATCTTAATAGTTAATTATTGCCGAGAAGATATTCGTCAACATTCGTAAAAGAGTTTTCAAACTCTGAAAAGATATTTACACGAAGAAGAGTATTATCTAAAAAAAATATAGTCAAATCTTAATAACAAAGAGTTCTATTGTTTAAAGAATACGAAATATGAATATATTTTAAATGGAAAATTTCATATCTATCTCAATCAAAGACACTTTTAGATACTGTAAACTAATAAATAATTTAACTTTTCGTCCTATATTTGTCACCATGATTTTATCCTGTACTCGGAATGGCGAAACTTGTCGATAAAGTACTTGTTGAACTTGTAAATGAGAAAGAATAATAGCTCTTGATTAGTTATTAATGCATACTTTTCAAGATATTCTTGTAAAGAGCTTACCAATATACTAAATTAATTAAATATATACTATACAGTGTAAAATATGACCTTAACTCGTAGCCATACATACAAATTTATAGTTGCAAAATAAGAAGGAGTTATTAAAGAATAGCCTTAATAACACAACAACTACTTGTTAAAAAGTGCTGATTTCATCATGCTATTTTCTTTCCAACTGTTTTGTTAAGTAGCCTTACATTTAATCTTTTTTTTTGATTAATTTCTCCTAGTTCAATGATTTTCATTTATTATTAAAGTGTTTCATTTGATAGACAATACATCTATCTTCTAAGAACGGTGACTTAGTTTAATGATCTTTACAGCTGATTTGGTATATGTGTCCATTATTTACTGTACGAGTTTCGAGTGTATTTTGTACCAATTGTAACGCCTTCACATTAAAAATGACTAACACTTCTATTTAATAAATTTAATCAAGTGTTACGTTCCTTTCTACATATTTTTCTATATATGAATATACTGTCACTAATTTTATTTAATTAGAGAATCGCTATGGATAATCTCTTCATGATGGCCTTACTTTTCTGTTCTTGCTTAATATCGGAGGAAAGATTCGATTTAACTGATAAGATCTATAATTTGGGTGATATTAATTTTGGCATTGTTACTCAAGTAAAGGACTATTCAAAGGCTTTAAAATGTACAAATAAGATAAGTCGTTTTGAATATCTTCAATATGTACAATCTTCCATATTCAGTGTTGATTATATAAATGAAAGAAAAGATTTGTTACCCAATTTAAATTTGGGTTATATTATTTATGCTGATTGCGGCCGAAAGGATACTTCTCTGGCTGTTGTTACGAAATTCATTGAAGGGGCAGATGTCGCAACAAAATCAAATGTCAATAGAAATAATATTACTATTTCATCGAAGTATTCTGTTGCTGGTGTTGTGGGTTTGACAACTAGCACAAAGGCCATTCCTACCAGTGCTATATTAAGCTATTACGAAATACCTCATATTAGCACTTCGGCTTCGAGCAGCGAATTAAACGATAAATACAGATACGAATATTTTAATAGAATGGAACCTGGAGACACTAGACAAGCCTACGTAATGGTGGATTTATTACAAACTTTCAATTGGAATTACGTGTCGGTTGTTTGGCAAGTGACCGTTGGTTATCAGATGGTAATGACTGACCTATTTGAGAGAATAAACGAAGTGGGTATTTGCGTGGCAAGTCACAACAGTATCTACAATAACAGTACAGAGAGAGATCTAGAGGAAATTGCAGAAACCCTTATCGCGAACACGAAAGCTAAAGCTGTAATATTGTGGATGTATTCCTCCTCCGTGAAACGTTTATTTTCCGTATTAGAAAGAAAGAACGCTTTACATAAATTTATCTGGGTATGTACAGGCGTAATAGATAGCGTTTATAAATCGTTTCCAAACTCTTTGAAAACGGGTATGTTTAGAGTGGGAATGTCATTGAATTTATCGGAAGAATTAAAAGATTTTCTATCAGAGAGAACTCCGTTTAATTCAAATGGAACTGATTTACAATGGATGAAATTATTTTGGGAAAGTACTTTTCATTGTTCGTGGGATAGAAATAGTAAAAATTCCTGCAATAAATACAAAACATTACCGAAATCTCCCAATTATTTTATATCTGTAAATAATGCTAAATATTTTGATGCTATTTTAACAATGGCTTACGCCGTCAACTCAACAATCAATCAATACTGTCCAACAGTGTTTCTCAAGGCGTCTAAAAGAACTTATTTGAAAGATCACAGCCGCTGTTTGTCTGGCGAAAGAATATTGAAAGCAATTAGGAATTCGGATTTTCAGGGTATGACAGGAAGGATAAGATTTGATGAAAAAGGTAATGTTATTAAGCCGTTTGTAGTAAAGCAGATAATTTCAATAAATCATACTGAAGTAATTGCAATCTGGAAAAAGGAAACTGGATTTCAAAAGATTCGCTCTCCTTTTAGGCCAATTCCAGAGTCAATATGCAGTGAAGTATGTCCTGCAGGCTTTAAACCTGTTCCTTCCTACAAAGTTTGCTGCTGGTACTGCTTGGAGTGCTTGCCTAATCAAATTACAATTAACAATGGAACTGATTGTCGAACTTGTCCAGATTCAACTTGGCCAGACTCTTTGAATAAAACTGTTTGCTTAGATTTAGTGAATAATTTTCTTCATTTTACAAACCCTATCGTCTTATGTTTGGCTATCGTTTCAGGAGCATTGATCGTCATAAGTTTAAGTCTTATTTATATGCTGTTTATTCGATTCTCTCATACTCAGGTGGTGAAAAACTCCTCAAAAGAGCTGTGCTTTCTTATCGTGAGTGGAATACTAGTGTGTCTAGCAACAATCTTTATATTAATAAGAAAGTCGACAAATATAGTTTGTATTATCGGAGTTTTCGGATTTCATTTGGGTGTAAATTTAACTTTTGTACCATTATTGATGAAAAGTCAAAGAATGTTCACTCTATTTAGAGCAGCAGCAAAATGTCAGACAAAAGTTCCAGTTGCCAGAACTAAGTGGCAATTAACTGCAGTCTTAGTTCTTTTCCTATTCCAGGTTATTTAAAAATAAATGCATTAATGTTAACTAAGACATATACTGAATTTATAATTTCTAGGTAATTATAACTGGAGGGATGATATCCTTTTCGAGACCTGTAGCAAGAACATCAATGCCTCTTTTGTGGGAACCTTATTCAGAGTTATATTGCGACATTCCAGTATTAACTATATGTATTCCCACCTCCTATAATCTATTAATACTAATAGGAACATGTGTTTTTGGAATTGTTACCCGTAAACTCCCTGAAAATTTCAAAGAATCGAGAAATATTTGCATTTGCGCCTTAACAAGCATCATTTTATGGAGTGCCTTTTTGCCAACATATTTTCTAACTCACTTTAATTTATATAAAGGAACCTTACTATCATTTGGATTACTACTTCATTCCATTGTCCACTTGACAACAATATTTATACCTAAGGTATACGCGGTAGCCGTTGTAAAAGATAACGAAGATTTTACAGTTACTTTCAGATACTCTCAAAAATCAAATCCTGTAAATGATTCAACGATGCTACCGCTCTCCGGATAATAATTTATACTATGAGCATATTCTAATACTGTGGAATATATGCCTATATATAGAAGGAACAAAAATCCATATTTTATCTTATCTGAACTATGAAATAATCTTTATCTTAAAAGGACAAACAAACCCTTTTTGTTTACAGCTAAACAGTTGAAGTTGGTGTAGACATCTGTTGAATATGTAAATACTTTGTCTACATTCTGGTTTCCCTACTCCCTATTCACCGTGTACAAAAATATTGCTCCTTTCACACTGCTACTACTTGGACCAGTGAGCTCTCTCAATCTATAAAGAATGAATTAATTGTGTTATACAATTGTAATTATAATACGTTGGCTTGTTTTTTTTGGCAATGTTTATTAATATCAATTAAACATATTTTTTATATGGTTAGAGAAGCTTGTAAATGTGGTATTCCAGTTTTTGCGTCGCTGACTCTTATTTCGAATAATCTTTTGTCAGAGGTATACTGTTTTGTATACTCGAACTTACAGGTGCCTGGTAAAAATGCTGGCCTCTTAAATGTTGCAACAATTTCGTGTTGTTTATTCAAGTTTGTCTGTTTGTCTAAGAACAAAAGGAATAAAATTCAAAAAATTTTTATTATTCACCTGATTTTCACTCTTATCTAGAGTAATATCGCTTTGTGTTATGTAATGAATAGTTAAATACTACCTTCTTCGCATACAATCGCAATAGCTTTACTTAGAGTCCACATTCCATGAGCTATCGGCTTTTTATACCCCAAGAGCTTTGACGTAAATGGCCACAAGTGATGGGGATTAAAGTCCCCACTCACTTTGGCGTAGGATAATCCAAGATTTTTCGAGAGGTTTACAGTTACTGTTTCATCTGATAATTCTTGATTCAATCTGTTATTGACTTCTGCCGTTCGTCTATAATTCTTTTGAATAACTCTCTTATTCCTAGATAAAAGGGTTAACTCTCCCGTCCATATCAAAGAGTTATTCGCAACAACCTTCATATGAATAGTAACTTCAACACCCTTTTCAACTGGCTGAAGTTCTTTAACAATTACTTCGCAATTGAACGATCTCCTTTTCAAATAATCCAAATCAATTAGCTGTTTAATTTTCTGTTTTATATGAATTAAACCTTAAAAGGATCGAAAGAGAACTTTTTAAGCAATAAGAAAGAATAGAAATAATTTATTTAAAAACCTAAAGGACTTAATGGAAAGTCATTCCTAGTAATGGCTAAAATGATCGGCAAGTTGAAGTAGTGTTCCATGAAGCATGATGGTATTCCTTTATTCATTACACATTCATAGCCGCATACAACTCGATACTTTTCGACTTGTTCTACATCTATTCTAAAATATAAATAGAGTGTTTTTAATTTATTTATAATTTCTTTAATAATAACAATGTTATACTATTATAATTTAAAGTTGTACAACCTGCAATTGGTAACTGTCACCTTGATCTCATTATCGAACTTTCTGTGTAAAACTATATGCTTTATATTGATTTAACTAATGGTTTAAGTACTATATTTTATTTAAATTTATACAAATAAAAATTTACCTTGTTAAAAGACCTTGAGATTTAGAAAAGCTAGTTATTAATGCTCTTAGGTAGGCGAACACTAAATAGGATCTATCTTTATATTCAAATTTAGTTGAAGTTAAACTCGGCGATACTAATGAATAGACTATTGCAATAGTCGAGATGAAGATTACAAAAATTGCAAAATAAATAAACAAGTAGTAAATTAAGCTGACCATTGCCATTGGTAGGTATAACTGTTCAATATTCAAAGTTCGGATACACAATTGGCCTAATAAAGCAAATCAAATATAGTCTAACGGTAGTGCCATCTATATTTACAGATCTTGTTCAATTACTACATCTATCTTTAAAACTTAAAAAATCCCTGAAAATTGATTACATTAATCATGTATTGTTTTAAAAGAAAGTTCTTTAATGTTTAATTAAGCTAACTAACGTACATATGAAAGAAACCGGAAGGAATGATAAAAAGTAAATATTTATCGTTTCGGGTAGAACCAAGCTTTATTGCGTAAATAATCTACTTTTCAGTCTTGATTGGTAAAATGCTTTTAATTTGAAAGATATTGCTCGAAGCTAATTCTTTTCCCATAAATCAATTTTCATTAAGAATTGCGCATGCGTACAAAAATTTGAATATTCTTTTCAATGGAGAATTCATCCAATTTATAAAATCCATTATATATAACAAAATTCAATGAAATATAATATTTATAATAAGATATTGAGTAAATGTTAAAAAATAAGATCCTTTTTCTATCTAAAAGCCTCATTAAAAGTTGTCTTTTAAGTTCTCCACATATGTTTGAGTAAAAAGAAAAGAAAAAAAAAACATGGAGGCAAACGAAAGTATCATTAAACAAATAGAATTTTTGTTCTTGAGAATTCTATTAATAGATTATTTGGTGTTCTATTGTACTTTATAAAAGAAAACACAACACACACATACATAAACAAGAAATGGACGGTTTAAACAATAATTTAAATTAAAAACAATGAACTAATTTCATTATTAGAATATTAGAAGACTAATGAAGTGAAATCTGCTAACAATAGCGTCTAATTAATAATATTCGAAATGATGAATAAATACAATAACAATAATAAATAAATAAATAATATATTTTAAATATATCTCTAGTTCTTTCTCTTTATGAACAATAGCCTGTCATTAAGCCTATTTGTTATTTACAATGATCAACAGTGTTTTAATATATAGGTTTATCTGGACATAAAGTATATATATTTAACTATAGAAGAACAAAATATCGTCTAGTAACCCTCTTAACCTTCACTATCCCTGAGATACTTTTAACTTGTTCGCAAGTTGTTCTATCTCATGCAATTCCCATCTGAAGGACATTCTTTTCTTTTTATCGTTTTCCCTAACGCCCTGTCTATATTAGGAATAAATTGAATTGCAATAAATGCATTTTTTTCCATTTCTAGAAAATTTTAATCTTCCGACATTCTTTTCCATCAAAAATCCTATAGATCATATTTTATTCGATATTATTAATAAATCTACTGTGTTACTTGCCCAATAAAATCTGCATAAAAGAAACCAGAAAGATTTATAGAGAGTGAAAGAGAGAGAGAGAAAGTAGAGTACTGTCTAATACAGTCTAATGAGTGTATTGTTAAAATATACATATCTATATTTAGCATGTATAGATACAACTACACATATTGCATAAGTTCTTTACAAAAAGTATATAGAGTTGCATATATATTTTATTGATTCTTTTATTAAAAAAACAAAAATTCATAGATGTTAATGTCTCTATCAATCATTTATGAATCATCAAAAGAAGACAAAGTTTGGGTTTCCCTTTGAGATCGATTCTTAGTGCTAAAAGCTACCCTTCTAGGTTGTCTTCCACTTCACTTTAAATTATCATCGTTATCTACTTCTTCTTCTTTTTTTTTTTTACAAGATATTAGACATTTGAATGGAATACATTTAACAATTCCCAATCGTCCATCAAAATATTTCTACCTTTTGTTTTGGAAATAGAATTATTAGACGCCTAATATAATAATAGAAAATTATAATAAAAGACTTGTAAAAATTGTTACTTTGTAATTTTTTCGTGACTTTAATTAATGCTTTTATTTCTTTTAATCGACTCAGAATAACATTTGTAGTTTTTCGACAACTACCACCCCTATAGATGGCGTATAATCGATTAAGAATTTTAACTTCTTCGTAAAGGTCTTTAAGTGAATTTTTAGTTGGTAAAGGTATTTTACCAACTAAATTAATTTGTTCTAAATAATCAATAGACGTATGGAAATTATTAGAATTTTCTCGAATAATAGTAAAACAGCTACTATTTCCGTCATTATTCATTATTTTTTATTTATTTACTATCGAATAAAATATATATAATTTCAAAAAAAAAGTTAGATTGATGATTTCATCAACAATTAATACAGTTTTTATTTTTGTTTTGCTGTTTTTTGCCGCAAAATGTGGACGTCGTCTGCAAAAAATTCAACAAACTTTCGACTATCCAACAGATGTTTAAAAAAAAAAAAAATTAAAAAAAATAAACTCCGATTTAGTTCAGCGCCCCAAATGGAATCGCCGGCTTATACGGAATTTCCCGGCAGACATACGAGTTCTGTAACTTTTAACGGTTGTGAAGGAGGGATCGGAATCAAGGTCTGTTTACCTTAGTAAAAAATATATAACAAAGCAGATAAAAAAACTGCAAAAAAAGGTGATTGGTGGAATTACAGAAAAAGGCAAACACCACGGTATTTTCCTAAGGAAAATCTTTCCAAACGGCCTAGCTAGTTCACAAGGTAAGCTCTCTGTACTAATTTTGATCTCATTTAAAACGTTATATATATATATATATATATGTATTTGTAAAACATCTATCGGTCTCAGGTGTAAATTGTACTTGATGTAAAAAAAAAAGAGTCGTGTAAAAAATGTAGACCCTTTTTTCATTAACATCAGGTGAATTACAAGAGGGTGACGAAATCTTAGCGGTAAACAACAAGTCATTAGAGAACGTTGACAATGCAAAGTAAGTATATATATATGTATATATATATATATATATATATATCTTTATATATTTATGCTGTACACTGTACATGCTAAATATACTGTATACCATGTAAAAGACTGCAATATAAAAAAATATACTGTAAAAGTAAAGGAATTATCTGGAATTGTATACGCTTACATGTATGCGGTAGTGCGAATGTGCCTTATGTATATCACTTATACTATAGACAGCACTTGATGACTGTTTTTCTTTTTGAATAGAGCTGTGTCAGTTCTAAGATCTGCAACGTTCGAAGGCTACGTTAAATTAGTGATCGCTCGAGACAATATATCAAGGTATGAATAAATTTTCTGAATATTTTGTTATCAACTTGTTTAAATAAATGACAATAAAAAGGTGGTCAATCTATTTTTGAATGAATTTAACTAGGATTGGATATCTGCATTTGGTGGAAAATTATAATTTTTCCAGTGAAGAATCAGACGACGACAGCGACACCGGGTTTTCTTTAGAATCGACAATTCCTGCCGGCTATTCTCATTACGATAAAGGTGAGTATCGGGAAAAATCGATTTGTACATATTCGCTCGCGCCATCTATTGCATACTGCAAAAAAGACGACCTCGACTCCCATCAAAGTAAATATTAGTAATTATCCTAGCGTCTGTGTAGAGTTTTGTGCAAATAGTCTTAACTCTTCGGCTACCAAATCGGATATGCATTAATTATTTATAACGAAATCGATTTTGTTTAATCAGGGACTATATCCGTAATATACTCTTATATTATTCTGCAATAGTCGGAACATATAATTAATTACGCAGTAACAGGACAGCCGTATAAATGCGAATAGATAAGACGAAGGAAGACGTATGATTGATTCGCAAAATGAATTGATTAGTTATTGGAAATCGATTGATCTGACGCGGCTGCTATGATGCTGTCGACTGGAACACTTCACTGCATTCTCTCTGCATTTCTACGCGCTCTCTAGTCCACTTAACTGGCTACGTTTTTCGGGATTACATATTCTCTTCTTTTTCTCGGATTATCTTCGTTCTTATTTCAGCCGATCTTCCTGTTTTATATTTATTCGATAACTATATGCATAAACGGTAAGGGTAAATTCTCTGTATAGATCCCTCGAGAGTGACAATGATGAATTCTGTTGATATTCCGAAGCGTCCTAGGCCGTTTAGACGCTCTTTTTTGCCATGAAATTGCGTTACTCTAACGCTTTTTATTGATTTCATTCCAAGCACAAGGGAAATCTCTGCTATATGCAGTCTTTTTAGTAGTGAAGCACTATAGGAATGTTTCTTGAAAGTGAGAAGGAACTAAAGATGATAGAAGAATCCATAAAGATTGGCATTTAATCTATATATTATTACTATGAACGTGAATAAACTGCAATATTTTTTGCAGAATTCATATTTATAAAATATGTATATGGTACATAATAACAGGAATAAACGTCTATATAACGATTTCTGGGTAGTGTGTGTTATGCTCTCTAGATCGGTTCGTAATTGCTGCTTCTTTATAATATACTATAATAAAGAACCCTACACTCTCTATAGTCTCTATATTCAGTAGACAAGTAGTCGACGATGGCCAAAAAAATACGCATCTTATACGACAAACAAATCTATACGTCAATCAAGCGATACTTTTTATACGACCTTTAACATTCGCCTTATTTGTATTCTTATATACTCTAATACAAATTGCCTCTGTATATTCGTTTTGTCTTTGATCAGCCAATTTTACATTGATTTGCTCAGATCTGTTAATAATACGCGTAATCCACCAGATCGAAACGCCGATGGTGACGTAAGCGTCTCTACGAGAACGCCAATGACGTCGTCGGGCCACGGAAGTATGCTAGCGGCCACCTCGTCGTCGTCCTCAGATCGAAAATATTCAATCGATCCGCAAGCTAAAGTGCCTATCGACAAATTGAAATCGGTGAGTGGTCGACCTATATTTTTTGTCCAGATTAAATATTTTTTCTATTCAACACAAACCAGGCTTTAAAAGATTTAGGTATATCGCTCAAGGATGAACAATGGCAGGAATTAAAAAGCAGTTTGAAATTGAATAAGGAAGGCATGGTCACGTACGGGGATTTTGTGCAAAAAACTCGCGAAATACTGCAGAAAAAGAAAACTTCAAATGATAAAAATCATCATCATCTCGTAACAAATGACGAGAAGAACTTTTTGGGACGGTTGGATTCTTTGCAGGCGGCTCTGGATACGGAAAGAAAGTATAGCCGACAGATGGAGCGTCAAAATTCTGCTTTAAAAACCAAAATCAAATTGGCCGGAGACGCTCAGCGGGCGGCAAGGGAGACGGAAGAGGATTATGAACGGGTCGTTCGGATGATGGAAAAAGAGATTGCCAAGTTAAAGAACGCCAGGAGGCTTTCAGCCTTCACCCCCGAAAATGTAATAGGCTTAAAATAAAGAATACGAAACTTATTTCTCTTAAACTTTTCAATTTACAGTAGAGTAGGAAAGTTTTATATAGTTTAAGTTATTTACAGTATATGCTTCTTTCATTTAAACTTTCTGCATGTTTAGCCCATAAATTCTTATATTCATATAATTATCAATTTATATTGATATAGCCAGATGGAGAATATACTGTATCTACTGTCTATTTGTCTTTTATAGTTATATATTGTTTAACTACTGCACTAAATCGCATTAATTCTATTGCAAAAAAACTCCCACAGGTTGACGAAGGGACAAAGAAACGACTTTCTGTTCTAACCTGCCAACTTCGAAAGGCAGAAGAAACATTGAAGACTTACGAAGTCGCAACTGATAAACTACTGACTTTTGCCGAGGTAATTTAGCTTAAACATCCCTTTTTTGGTGGAAATAATTCTCAAACTCTATCCATTTCCTGCATGAGGAAACTAGAGAGAAAAATTACTCTTCCGAAGCGCCTTATTCGATTATTTTAGTCGTATCTAGGTCAATTTCATTTCTTTTAATAGATTCTAACTGTTTGTCTACCGGTATTAATAGGGTACAAAATTAGTTTTGTATCCTAGATGTTTGGGTTTTTGGAAGAGAAAGGGAAAAGGGAATGTCTTTAGGCAGGAAACATTTTACAATAATATATAATAGCAGAAAATATATTGTCCATTGCCTTGCTCTTTCATCCATTACTCTAACTTTACCATTCACTTGGGAAACGCCAGAAGATGCAGCTAGTCTATAGCAGAAGAAATTTATCGTTATAAAGTCTCTTGTCATTAAATAAACAATCGGCTTAAAACATTCTACAGTTCTTACTTTAAATTCTCTTTCCGGAACAATGAATTTTCCGCCTCACTGCGGAAGGAGAACTAAAAGAGCTATACATAATCGAATATTCTTTATTTCTTTGATTCTTAGTTACTAACTAACAATTAACTTTAAATTGATTTGTCTTTTTTTTTAACTTTTAACAGACTGTTGCCCATTCCGTACCTGCCTACTCTGAAGATGGAACGAATTCCAGGGCGTTAGCCCGAAGAATAGGTTCTTCTTATTCTTCCCAAAATTCCCAACTCGCTCATCAGGCTCGGCAAGTTGTTAGGGCCGTTAAAGTTTTACTAGAAAACGAACGTATGTTGATAAAATATTCAGGGCTAGAACACGATCCCTGCCCTTAGTGATTTTCTTTCCGATCTAGTTAATTTATATTTTCTGTTGCAGCTTTACCAGTCGGCTGGGAGGAAGCCTACACTGAAGAAGGCGACAAATACTACATTAAGTAAGCAATACTAATATTTAATGCAATAATGTGATAATTACACAGTCCATCTTGTATATCAACAGCCACATTACTCAAGCGACATCTTGGACTCATCCAGTCAGTAGAATAAATCACTCAAGACAAGTAGTTGCTAGGCCTAAGCCATTTGAACGCAGGGCAAGATCCTTAGATAGAGGTGATTCAAGACCTCATCGTTACTCATCATACGGCAATGATATTGATTGGTTAAGCGAATTTTAAGAACATTTTGTGACAAAAATATACGTATATACAGTGTTTACTTGTTCTGTTATGTTCTATCTACAGCATATTCAGAATTGACAATTTACTGTATATAGTGTTGTATATAAATATATATATATATATATATATATTTACATGCATATAAAACAATACCTGTATATGCATGTTTAATATACATATGTATATAGAGAGACAAGTTCCACCTGTTACTCGCTCAACAATTTGAAAAAAAAAAAGATTTATGCAAATAAGCGTCCTTTTCTTTTCTTCCTCTTTATCTTTTTTTTTTCTTATCACCCTGTTAGCGTTCATTAAACTTAATGAAAAATTTAAAAATACTGACAATGAACGATTCTAATATACATAATATAAAGGAAATGTTCCTTGCATTAATATATAATATACATTCTATAGCATATATGATGGAGAAACACTCGTCATTGTATGTGCACATGTAATTTGTGACGTCGAGAAAGTGCATCGATTTCTATATAAAAACGCAAGCGACGTCTCTATGCCTCAGTTTTTCAGGTACTACACTATGTATACAACTTATACAGAATTATGTGCGATTAATATGATTGAATATAGGCTGATATATAGTTATCTTTTCAAGGAAGGATTTTTGTTGACTTTCTGGAGATTAATATAAAAGTCAGAAGCTCTCTTCTCTCTCTCTCTCTCTCTCTCTCTCTCTTTCCTTCCATGTCTCATTCGGCCTAATATTATATTTGACAATCTTCGTTTTCAGTATGCTTGAATAAAAGTTACTTTTAACATATTCTACTTTTTCATTTCCTTTCTCGCTTTTCTTCAAACGCCGATTACTGATCGATTTTCACTACAAGGAGGTTAATTAGAATTACGTATGGAAAACGGTGACGAAAAGGTAGGTAATTACAAAAAAGAGATGTGTTTAATTGACTAACTAGGTATAACATAGGAGCTTTATGCTAACCTATTTCTAATTTTCATTAAGGCAAAGGTTAACTCTGATATACCCTCGGAAGAAGAAGATATTGCGGTTAGAAACCGAGGAGTATGGCGGAGCAAAATAGATTTTTTTATGGCATTGTTAGGATCATCTTTATGCTTTGGTTCAGTTTGGAGATTCGGTTACAATTGCTATAAAAATGGCGGAGGAGCTTTTATTGTTCCCTATTTTATATTTTTAGTGGGGGCAGGAATACCTACAGTTTTCATGGAGATGCTAATCGGTCAATACAGTAGTCAGGGAATACTATCCGTTTGGAATGTTGTTCCACTATTCAAAGGAATAGGCATAGGTTTCATTCTAGTTGCGTTCTTTTTATCAACATGGTACGGAATAAATATGTCTTGGACAATTCTTTATTTGACTCAGTCGGCCAAACAATCGCCCAATTTTATTAGCTGCTGTAATGATTGGAATTCGAAGAGTGAGTAGAGATGGTCTCTCATATGATTTATAATAAAATAATTAATCTTTTTCTTTATTAATACAAATATAAAAAAAGAGAAAGATTGCTATCTATACCTCTATTTCAAAAGATTTTGGGTGTAGACTTCCTTTTTAAGTTCCTATACCTTTCAAATTCATAAAGATCATAGATTCTCTTTTTCTAGTGTATAATTTCAAATAATTAAATATTATTTCATACTTAACAGAATGCTGTGAATCGCAAATAATGATTCAGAATTGCAGTACTAATTTATCATTGTCGGTACTTGTTAAAGAATGTACAATTTGTTTGAAATCATGCAATATTAATAGAACAAATGCAAGCCTTATTGGTAATTTGAAAACACCTTATCAAGAATATTTCGAGTAAAAGTCTTTTAATTTATGCATGTTGATACACTTGGCCTTTTAATGTGAAAAAAAAAACAAAAAATATTCTAAAGTCGATTCTTTTTTTTTCTTTTTATAGAAACGAAGTACTCAGATCGTTTAGGTCATTTTACATGAAAGATGATTGGTACCTCCTACTTTTTCTTGTTGTAATATGGTTGCTCATATTCCTAACTTTATTAGGTGGTGTACGAGTTTTTGGAAGGGTATGTTATTATGTTCTTTTCTTTTTGTCATTTTTAATTAGCTCTTTAACTAGTTCTTCATTTTAGATTATGTGCTTTACAACATCGGTAATCTATATTTCAATTTTCGGGTTTTTAATAAGGATTCTATTATTCGATGGAGCTGAAGTTGGCCTAAAAACTTTCTTAAGAGCCGAATGGTCAAAAATTGGCACTGTATCGGCTTGGTTTGATGCAGCTCAACAAGCTATTTTTACTTTGGGACCTTGTATGGGAAGTATGGTTACACTGTCCAGTCATAATAGATTTACTGATAATTCATATAGAGTTATCGGTATGATGACAATATGCATTGTTCTAACATCTTTTTTTACCGGAGTTATTACATTTGGTTTATCGGGTTATTTGGCACATATGAGAGAGTCGCCCATTGCATTAATCTTATCTGAATCAGACTCCTCTTTCGTAAGAATACCCGAAGCATTGTATGGTATTTCTTCATCGAAATTTTGGCTAATATTTTTCTACGTTAATGTATTTTTTAATTTTTTCAATGGAACTTCGGTTCTTGTCCACACTGTATATACTTCGATTGCTGATGAATTGAGTTTTATACAGCGTCGACTGAGAATCGCAATTCTAGCAACAATCTGCTTTACAGCAGCCTCTCTGGGCTGTATCACAATAACAAGACAAGGCAGCTTTATGACAGCAATTATGGAGAATTATATAAATGGAACGTCTATTGCTCTACTCGGTTTCTTGGAAGTTGCTTCAATCTCTTTCTTCTATGGAGTGAATAAATTAAAATCAAACGTTACTATAATGATGGGATACAAACCTGGAAATTGGTGGCGAACCTTTTGGCAAATAATAGCTCCATTTAGTTTTATTGTAGCTATTTCTCTTATTCAAATATCCATTCTTAATTATAATTATTTAATCTATTACCAGTTTATTTTCATCTATTCATCAGTTGACCCTTTCTACGAGGGTAGAAAGTTCTATTATAACCTACCAAGCAGCGGTAAAATTTTATTGGTCTGCCTCCATATTCTGACTCTTCTTCCATTGATTTTTTATATGATTTATTGTCTTGTAAGAAAAACACGAGGAACTTTTCGAGAAGTGAATAGCACATTACCCCTTTTTTTTACTTTTAGTTTGTCGTTTTTTTTCATGCTTTTTACCGCAGAGATTGAAGATTGCATTAAAACCGACAAAGAATTGGATTCCAGTATGGGATATCAGCGAATTACTGGTTGGCCCAATGCCAGACTATATTAAATCCGAACAGGAAGAATTGAAATTTAAGTTGATTTTACCAAGAAGAAAAAGTTCTTTATTATCGAATTCTTCCGAGGTTTGCATCTTTTTTTTTATTCTCTAATTAATCTAAACTTCTTCTGTTTTCAATTTTTCTAATCTGTAGAGTGTTTCTTCGGTTACTAGCGGTTTGCCTCCTATGAGAGATGACGGTCAATGTGGAGAAGATATTGACACATGGTCTGTCGATTGGGAGGATGATGAGAACAAGCGTAGGGGTAATTGGGGTGGTAGGTGGGAATTTTTCCTATCGGGAATAGGTTATTGTGTGGGTATTGGTAATGTCTGGAGGTTTCCCTATCTTGTCTATAAAAATGGAGGCGGTATAGTTGATTTAAGCTTAGGTTCTTTTCCAAATCAAAAAGATCTCTTATGTTTTTTGCAGGAGCTTTCCTACTAACTTACGTCTTAATTCTAATATTTTGCGGTCTACCCATTTTCTATATGGAATTGATTCTTGGTCAATTCTCTAGTCTTGGTCCATTGACAGTATGGAGATTTTGCCCACTTTTTAAGGGGACTGGGTACGCAACCATAATCACTTTAACCCTAGTCTGCATCTACTATAACGTTATTAACGCTTGGTCTATCTTTTACCTCTTCGCTTCATTTACAAGAGGAGAATTACCTTGGCGTTCTTGCAAAAATTCCTTTAATTCATTAAGTAAGTGTATGCTAGGAAGAGAACAATAGAAGAAAAGATAATCTGTAAAATTGTGGAATTTTTTCCAGATTGTGTCGAAAGTTTATTAACTAGGAAAGTTTGTAATCAAACGTTTAATGATACATCTTATCCAATTGATTGTTTTCCTTATCAAAATACGACCAATTCATCTATTAAATTCTCTACTGCGGCTGAAGAATACTTCTTGTAAGATTTAACTTGCTTCTAATGCTTAATCAATAATTGTAATTATACTTTGATATAACACAGCCGATACGTGCTAAATAAATCTGATGGGATAGAAGATGTGGGTAGTATTGAATGGAGATTGGCATTGTGCTTGGGATTTTGCTGGTTTTTAGTTGCTTTAATACTATTAAAAGGTGTAAAAAGCGCTGGAAAAGTTGTCTACGTGACGGTTATTTTTCCACTCGTTATTTTAATTATCATTTGTATAAGATTTACAACACTTGGATCCGATGCCTACCTGAAAGGTTTAAGATATTACATTACTCCTAAATGGGAACGCCTTTCAGATGCACAAGTTTGGAGTGACGCCGCAGCACAGCTGTTCCTTTCTTTAGGTTTATGTATCGGGGGCGTTATGTCAATGGCAAGTTACAATCGCTTTCATTACGATTGCTTAAAAGACGCCTATCTTATCTGCTTACTTGATCTAATAACTAGTCTTTTCTCTGGATTTGTTATGTTTTCAATTTTGGGTATTATGGCGGAGAAATTGTCTTTGCCAATCAGCGAAATTATCACCTCGAAATTCTCTTTAATTTTTATTGTTTGTCCAGAGGCATTGTCTGATCTTCCGTCGTCAAATGCCTGGTCCGCTTTATTCTATTTCATGTTAATTTGTTTAGCTGTTGACTCTCAATTTCTTATGGTTCATTCCCTTGCAACTGCTGTTGTAGATGAATTCGAAAATCTGTTAAGAAAGAGACAAGTATACGTTGTAATGAGCATTTGTTTTATTTTATATCTGTTAGGCCTACCATTCTGTACTCGAAGCGGTTTCTACATGGTATATTTACTGGATTCATATGTTGTTAGTTGGTCTGTTGTATTAATTGGAGTCATTACCTGTATTGCTGTAAGTTGGATCTACAAAATGAAACTTTGGTCCTCTAATATTAGAGTAATGCTTGGTTCTGAGCCATCATTCTTTTGGAAAATTCAATGGTGGTTTACAGCACCAATTATACTAACTGTAAGTTGAAAGCCAGATTAAATTGGTTTATTTTTTATGCATACGTTTTCCTTTGATTTAGACTATTATGATCTTTGCGTGGGTTAAATACGAAGAGCCAACGGTTAATGCTTACTCATATCCACGTTGGGCAATAGGTATATCACTTTTACTGGGCTTACAACCGATGGCAGTTACAGTTGTAGGATTCTTTGTCCAAATATTAGGACGGTCAGAAGGATTTAAAGAGGTGAATAAAGTCGTTGAATTGTTAAATACCCAGAAATTTCTACTTTTTCCATAAATAATACATTAGGGTATTAGAGGAGCTCTAAAACCTAGTTCGAATTGGGGACCAGCACTTGCCAAATTTCGTCAAGTATGCGTTCTACCATCAACGAACTCCACTATCGACTCATTAGATAGGACAGCTATGTGGGTCAAAGGTAATTGATTTACAATAAATAAACGAAAAAAATTGCGTGGGGTGTCGTCTATTTTTACTGTTTTTACAAGCCTATTTAGAAGTTTTAATCGCTTTTATAAATTTTTTATTACTCCTATTAAAGTAAGCTTTTCCCCAGGAATTTCTTCAGTTTTCGTTTCTGAACCCTTAAGCAACAAAGTACCTGATAAATCATTACATTTAAATGACTCGAAGCAAAAAGGACCACTCTACGATCATTTGGGAAATCCGCTGGCCAGATCGAAAAATAACTCATCGGCAAGCCTTTTACCCAGAGTTGTCAGCTTTAAAATAAATAAGCAGAGATTGTTACCTGGGAAGACATCTCCTAGTATAAGCACGGCTTCGGATGATGGATTTACAAGAGTTGTCTTTGACTTGGACTCTCCAATTGTCACTCCAAGAAGAGTGAATTCTCTAAGTAATTATCTAGTTTTCAATAATTCATAATGTATTATCTAGATTCTTAATAAATAAAAATATAAATAGGAGAAAGATCGGTGAGAAAGGAAAGGAAAAGACGCCGAAGCAGAATGAGAATTATTGAAGAGAACGTTAAATTTGCAAGAGATAAAGCGACACAAACTGAAAACGGGGCGGAAACTTCTTCAATATCTAGTCGGCAAAGTCCAGAGGGTAGTGATACACCAACACATCCACTTAACAATTATAGGGTTTTGGAACCTCGAATAAGAATAATAGAGAATGGAGGATTCGATAATAAAGCCTTTCAGAAAGACGAGACACCTGTAGAAACCAAACTTTGACTACAATACTGCCTATATATACAGTATATATATAGCTTCTATATAAACACATCGATAATGTAAAAATATACATATATATATATATATATATATATATATATATATATATAAATTTATATATATATATATATGAAGACGCATTTTTTTTTAAAAAAAAAGTCCTATAAAAAAATGTAATTACATTTTTCTGATTTAGCGTAAAGGTATCTTTGCTAAATTTACCTTTTTAGCTTGTATTCATCTGTTTAGAGGTCAAATAATGAATACATGAAAGCATAAACATATATTTGCATATACCTTGCAATTGCATTTGAACCTGTTACTCTCTATCCCTTTCTCTCTTTATCTATGTTTACCATATTTTGAACACCTTTAGTATGTTATAAATACGTATATGTTTATTTATTATATATAAAATCATATATATAAAGTATATATATAAAGTATATATATATATATATATATAAACAAAAGGTTATACAAAATGTGCACCACAACGAACATAATGCTGATTTTATTTGATAGAATAAAAAGATGAGAACAACAATAATAATTTTATGTTTTTTTATATTTTCGGAGAAAGTTTTCCATTGTCTTTATCATCGTTTTCTTTGGAAAAAAATTTTCTTTTGTTTCTTTTTTTTTTTAAAAAAAAAATTAAAAAGAATTTTATTTAAATCTTAGCACATAATTTTTAAACGGCGGGTGTTATAGTTACAGTTCTGTTTCCATTTTGTTTATGATCGTGATTTCTCACTGCTCCGTGTCGATTAATCTGAACTTTGCGTTTTCTAGATCCATATTTATACCAGTATATCACTGCCAGTATAACGACAATTACAGCAAGAACGGGTACTATAACGCCAATAACTATACCGGCTATGTTTCTTCCAGATTCTTCGCCGCTCCCTGAGCCTACGACGAAAGGAGAGCGAGTGATATTCGAAGTTACTATGTCCGTGTCAGCTGTAGTTGTCATGACCGTTGGACAAGCCTCCGATTTTAAACTTGAATTTTTGAAAGCGTTACCCGCGTCGTTCTTGGCTATGCACCGGAATAGCAGCAATGTACTGCAACCAGTTTTTACCACACCCTTGTAGTTTGCACTCCCTTTAAACAAGACTGTTATGTTCGCTAGAGGGCTTATTTGTACCGAGATATCTGGGAGAGGATCTCCGAAGCCCGTACAAAAGAATTCAATGCCATTTAGTATTTGTTCTATAGTAAAAATTTCAATTTTAGGCACAATGCATTTCAATTCGTGACGCCTTGACAATAATTCGAAATTTGACGGAGTAGAACAAACGCCAATTTTAAATCTCCTCCTCTGTCTTAAATCAATAGATAAAAGATAATCTTTTAACCATTGAAGTTGGCAATTACAATGCAGTTTATTATTAGTTATATCCAATTCTCCTTTGTATAACTTTAAATAATGTTGATAAGTAATTGGGACAGATCTTATAAAATTGTTCCTTAATAACAAACGTCTTAATAATCTATTGACGTCGAATAATGCAAAATCGAAAAATTCAATCTGATTGTTTGATAGTTCGATTATTGTTAGATTCTTGTTGTGTTTGAATGTTGTCGACTGAATACCAGTAATGGCGTTATATTGTAGGTCAATAGCACCTAAATTACGACCAAATTTAAAATCGTTATCTCTTATCTCTCTAATGGAATTTTTCTGTAGACCAATAAATTGAAGAGATTCTGACTGATATCTATTAGAAATTTCTGTAAGACCAATATTATTGAGGAGTAAGTCCTTAATTCCAGTAACTCGATAGAGAACATTCCAAGCTCTATCTGATATCTCATTATCACTTAAATCCATTCTCCCCTCAGACATCTCTAATCCATATAGAAATTCAATGTCCTTGAAATGGTTACCTTTTAAGGAGAGCTCTGAGAGAGATGTTCCAGTAAAAAAGCCCAAGGGCATATTTAAGGGTTTCGTATTGTAATTAATGTGCACAACTTTTAACGAAGCCTTTAAATTATCAATAAGCTTTCGTTGTAAACGTTCGATAGATAATTGGTTGGCATATAAAGACGTCAAATTTCCATCAAAAGCCAATGGATTTAAATCTTTTAATAAATTCCGTGATATAGAAAATAAATTCAAATCCAAACCTTTTAATAAATAATTAGGCAAGCTGGAAATCTTGTTATCAGCCAAGTACAACTTTTTCAAATTATATAGACCGTGAAAAGAGGTTGAGCTTAATTTTTCTATTTTACAATTGCTTAGGTCCAGCTGTTTTATTGAATTATAGGTAGAAAATTGATTGTTACCAATCTCCTTAATTTGGTTTCCATTCAGTAGTAAAGTCCTAATACCGTCCGGTATATTTAAAGGTACAGTAGTTAAATTCCTATAGGAACAATCAACAACAAATCCACTGCAATTGCATAATATAGGACAGCACGTTGCAAAACCCATCAACTCTACAAAGAGTAGCACGTCGATAATAGCCAGGAGATGGAAGTTTAAGAGATCTTTCATTGCATTCTTTCTTCTCCGAGACTTTCCTGTATCGCGTATCGAGTACACACTATTAATGCTACACATATTGATTTCAGCCTATATAACCTATTCTTTCATCCCTATACATTTTTACGAGATGCTAATCACGTTTTAGCATGCCAAACATAAAGAAAATCTCCTATATCATTTTATCGTTCATTATACATAGATATATTTTAAGTTGGAAGTAAAAAAAAATCATTAACCTATAAAAATTAATATTTACTTATCTAAAAAAAAGAAAAAACAAACTTGACAAACTTCTTTATATACAGTAAAAAAAAATTTTTTTAAATGTATTGGAAGAAGAAGAAGAAGAAAAAGAAGAAGGAGAGTAGGTGTAATAAAAAAGTATAAATAAACAATTCTACTTTTTGAATGAATTGTTCAAAAACAACGGATAGTACTATATATTAATATTTTAAGAATAGTACGTAGAGAGGTATACATGTATATAACTGTTCTTATATATATAAATCATTGTATAAATATAAGCAACTTTGCAGCTATTGATTGATATTTAAAAAACAAATCACAGTTATAACAAAAAGTGTTAAAAATTGAGAGAAAATTTCTTTATATATGCACCTTAGAGATCTTTAATAAATCCTATATATATTAAGAATCTATGTATAAACATGTATCATACTACACCTGAAAAATCACGCTCTGTAGCATCTCCCAGGAATGTAGCGTTTTCTGCTACGTCACATCGATGACTAATAACCAGGTAAGTCCGTGCACAGTAGGAGAAAACAGTTATGCATACATGGGGCTTGATTATAGTCTTGTCTATGCGGCAGAGAGAAATAGAATTGCTGACTCTTTAATATATTAAATTCTTAATAAAACTCTATTTATATATATTTATTACGTAAAATGCACCAAATGTGGTTATACGCTTAAATTAAGTATAAATAGTTCACATCTGTTTTCTTTTTTTTAATACTTTATACCTTCATCTTACTCTTTTCCCCTATATAGTTTTTTTTATAATATTTGCAGTTTTTTTTTCTACACAACTATATACAACGGTCTTCTTTGTTTTCCTCTCCCCTCTTCCATCATTATTCATGTATCTTTTGTTTATATAATGCAACTTTCAAAAATTGTATTTATTTACCGTATAATAATGAAATATAAGAATAAAAAATATAAAAAAAAAACAAAGTAATTCTAAAAGATTATACTTTCTTTATTCCATCTGAAGCTTTCGAAATTTTTTAGCAATTTTCCAATTTCTAATAGCAAACGCTGCTAGTATAATAATAAAAAGGCAGATAAGCGAGAGTCCTACAGCTAAGTAGATTGTTGAATAGTCTGTTGAATCTCCAGTAGAGTTAAGAGATTGTTTTTGAGGTGATGTAGTCTTTATTGATGTTTGTGTAGTTCGAGTCTGAGGGTCTTCGGTACTCTTGGATCGAATATTAATGATCTTAGTTTTACTAATGATTCCCGTACCGTTGGTAGGATTGGAAATGTCGCATCTTATAATTAGTCTTATTGTATTTTCGGTGTATTCGTAAGAGACGAGCGCAGCTCCTCTACTCTCCGAAGAAGTCTTTCTTGTTCCAGAATAGCCTTCATCTTCTATACTGATTCGCGCACTATTTGAACAAATATCCCCATTTCCACAGGAGACATCTACTCTCTCATCGTCCATAGTATAATTGAAGGAAATAATATCTCTAGGTGAACAGTTAAACCCTTCTCTAGGCATTTCATTCAATAACCTTACTTGATCAATCTGAATAAGACAATACGGTGCGCTTATATTCTCATTACCGTATGACCACTCATAAAACCAAGCAACGTTGCAATCGCAGGTAAAAATATTTTCATTCAAATCAAAATATTTCATTGCAGGCCATATTTCTCCTATAGGTTGATTTGGCTTTGGTATAGTTTTTAACAAGTTTGAATTAAGGAATAAACTTCTCAGCCTACTTCCAAAACCAGTAATGATATTTGCATCAAAAACAGAGATCTTATTAGAACTGAGTATAAGTACTTCCAGATTGGGAAATTTTTTTGAAATATTCAATTGATTTAGATGGGTAATTGAATTTTCTTTTAAATTCAAGTGAAGAATTTTAGGCATACTGGGCAATTGATCAATACTTATTAATTTTGAATTGGTAATATTACAATATCGTAAAAAAGTCCAATCCATTTGTGGATGTAGTGGTAAACTTTCAAAATGATTATGATTTATTATAACATCAGTTGTTCTCACTCCATCTAGGAATTTTAGTTGAGATATTTCAGTATTAGACATATCTAATCTTTCCATTGCTTGTAATGTTGAAAAATCTAAACTATGCTGTAATTTTGCCATAGGTATTGAATTAATGGCTAGATGACTGACATTCAAATGCATAACTACTTCTGACGGATCCCAATCAGATAATTTTCTGTTGTTACTGAGGAATAAATTCCTCATTGTTGAATTGGAAAATACACTATGATGAAGAGATTTCAACTGTAATGAACGAAGGTCAACGGTTATTAAGTGGAGACCTCTTACAAAATTTCTAGGCAGTTCTTGAATACCATTTGTAGACATTGAAATGTACTGTAGTTCGCGATTGTTTAAGAATATACCTTCCGGAATTGATTGAAGTTCATCGTTGTTCCAAATACTAATAGATTTTAGATTTCTCATCTTTGAAAAAGTATTTTTATGTAATGTTTTTAAATTACAATTCGAAAGTAGAATTTCCTCAAAATTATCATATCCTTGAAATGATGAAGAGTCTAATACTTCCAAATTACCTTTATTAATAAACAACTTTGTAAATTGTGAATTAGCTGATAGTTTTGGTATTTCCATAATATTTTCATCGCTAGCTGGACAAGTAATACTTTGATCTCGACAATTACAGATTGTTGGACAATCTTCGTTTAGCGATGCTAGGGCTGGCGTATCGTCATCTGAAGGATTGCCAATATAGAAGGATATTTGATTAGAATTATCAGTTCTAATTGAGAATTGCTCATCGACTATTGTAAATTCTTGACTTTTGTTTTTGGAAGTAAATAGTTGTAAAGTTAATTTTTCGTTTAAATTACTTTTACACGTTAAAGAAACTTTGGAATTTCCCTTTTCAATAATTGTTACTTTTATTTTTGTTAGACTTTCTTCGATAGATGGCGCTTTAGTGCTTGTTGAAACGGCATTGGTAAGTGTAGTAGAGATGGGGGAGGCGCTAGTGGTTGACTCAGTGGATTTTTTTGGTTCTTGAGACGACTCATTGTCACCCCTTGACGAAGAAGGCATTTGTGTAGTTGTCCATTGTAAACTGGATTTTTTCGTTTTACTTGACTCACTTGTTACTTTAGTCGATCTTTCCTCTGTTACTTTCATTGTTCCTGCTGTGGTTGTGGCTTTTGTTGTTGTTGTTGTTGACAATGACGGTGACGTTGTTCTTGGTTCGGTATGATGTTCTGAAAGAGTAGAACTACCCTTTGATGATCTCCTAGTAGTTTTTGATTCTTGAGACGACTTATTGTCACCTCTTGACGAAGAAGGCATTTGTGTAGTTGTCCATTGTAAACTGGATTTTTTCGTTTTACTTGAATCACTTGTTACTTTTGTCGATCTGTCCTCTGTTACTTTCATTGTTGCTGCTGTAGTTGTGGCTTTTGTTGTTGCTGTTGTTGTTGCTGCTGTTGTTGTTTTTGACAATGACGGTGACGTTGTTCTTGGTTCGGTATGATGTTCTGAAAGAGTAGAACTACCCTTTGATGATCTCCTAGTAGTTTCAACGTTAACTGTAGTCTTAAAATTATCCATTGTTGAACTACTTTCAGGGAGAGGGGTAGTGGACGGTGATGGGGTTAGGGTGGTTTTACTAAATGATTTAGTATTCACAACAGTTTTAGAGGTAGATGGAGTCGTCTCAAACTCTTTTGTTGGATTTGAGGAAGCTTTTAGAGTGGTTGGCTTGGTAGTACTTGATTTTCTGGTCATAGTTGTAGGAGTTGGCTGAGATCTTGTGATACCGAGTAGAGAAGTTAAGGTAATTACAGCATCTACTGTATCCTTTTCGTTCCGAGCAACACAATAAGCGATCAAGTCTGAATGGACGCTGTTATCCCTTGTGTAAACGACTGATAATCTATTTCGCTTAAATTTCGGATCAGGATTCCGAACAGTAATTTTCTCCGTTTTTATAAGACCGTCTTCGCGGAAATGAATCTGAAGCATCGGTAAAGGATCGCCAGTTGCTTCACAAGTTAGTCTAACTGAAGTTTTCCCTATCAAAAACTTTGAGAAAGTCACAATTTGAGCCGCTACGCAAGAGAAATTTGATTCCTTCATATTAATAAAATGACTAAACTGTGGCGTTTGACATTTAGTAGAAAAGAAAGAATAACTTCTTTGAGATTTTAGATAGTCATAAAGCCACCTTAGTTGGCAATTACAATGGAATTTATTTCCGTTAAATTTCAATTGTAGTCCGTCCTGTAGCATGTCTGTCAATTTCTTTGAAAAGCCATGTTGTTCATTATATATTGTACGAAGTTTGCAGTAGTTAAAGTTAGCCGTTTTTAAATATGCTACATCTCTTGGGTGTAGTTCCGTAAAAAGATTATTAGAAAAATCAACCTTTGTCATTAAAGGGAATAAACCAACTAAACCCTGACTTGGAATGGATTCTATTTTATTATAGGCAGCAGAGAGGGTTTTAATACGTGGGAAAGCTAGGGATAACAGATGTAGATCTTTCAAGCCAGTAGTTTCACAACTGAGGCTGTCTATACTAAAATTTGATGATTTTGTACTACTCCAATCAATCTGATTATTGCTTATATCTAGGTGTTTTGTGGTCAAGCCATTAAGTTTACTTAAATCCTTAAGGCCTGCGTTTCTCAATATTAGCTTATCCAAGCGTAAATTTTTGAAGGATAATCTGTTTTCCGGGTGAACGACGGGAACATTCGTAAAAGATACAACTTTAATCGAATTTCTCATCCACTGAAAAAACTCTCCGTTTGTCATTATCAGCTTGCTTGAGTTGATTACAATCAATTCCTCAATCATTGCGTCAATAAATATGTCTCGTCTAATTTCTGTTAAACGATTAAAACCTATTTTCACCAACTTCATTGAATTTCCCCCAAGAAAACCATAATCAATAGTATGAAGAGAATTTCTCAGAAGAATCAAGGAACGAAGAGAATCTATTCTTCTAAACACATTTGCTCTAAGACGTTTGAATTTATTACCAATTAGCGAGACTGATTTGATGGCTTTAGCCTCCCGGAAAGCTCTTTCTTCGATATCATACAACACCGAATAGGAAATAGTAACAGTCTCCAAGAAATGATTATTCTTAAAGGCGTCATCCGGCAGCTTTTCAACCTTTGAATCAGTTAGAGAGAAAGACGTCGTATTAAGAGGAAGTGAAGGGAAATCGCCTTCATAATCATAGCAGTCGACGTTTAATTTCCATCCTTCATATGTACAATCGCACCGTTGAGATTCTTCACAGATATTTTGGCGAGATAGATGGAAAATGACGATAAATAATAGAGTCTTTAACAAAATACACTTCATCTTCATACGTCAACTATCAGCTACTGTTAGGCAATTTTAACGTAATATATTTATGACTGAATCAGGTCGTGATATTCGTGACGTACCATTATTCATGGCCTAGCATTTCTGGCGGGCGTATAACAAAAAATATTCGTGGCAAGAAAAAATTCACATTCTTTAAGAAAAATATTGAATATAAAGCAATCCAGATGGCGCTGGCTGAATGTGGTTGTCGCTAAATTTATCCTATATTAGTTTACTAACACTACCGAAACAATAGATAAATCATTTTTTTTCTTTAATGTATGTCATCAAAGATATCCTGCTACCGTTTATAATTTGATAAATATTTAAAATTGACTACTTCGGACATTTAACCAGGCCTATTAGCATCGAAGAAGCAAACGAGGATAGGATGTCTACTTCCGTCAGCCAACAGGCACGTTCTGACCACTTTGAGTAGATCAAAGTATGTAATAAAGAATTCGAAAGGGAAAGATAAAATTTTTTTAGGAAGAGATAGCTATCAATAATGAAATATATAACGACAATAAAAGAGAATCATAGGCGCATATGTAGGAAACATTAGCTAATGATGAGGAAGAGAATTTTGTGAATTAAAATATAAAAAAAGAATATAAAGGATAGAGGAAGATATATATATATATATATATATATATATATATATATATATATAGGACAAACAATGCATATATGTATTTATATTAGTATATACAATAAAATCTATGGCATATGGATATATATGTGAAGTAAATGCGGCGATGAAAGAAAGGGGGAGCAGCATTCGCAAAAGTTGAGAATAAAAGGCACAGCGAATATTTTAGCCGACGTTTTTTTCCGGCGACCAGAAATCGTAAGCGTCCAATCAATGTTGAGAGAAATAAGCATGTATAGGCCATTGCTGATCGAGGATTTATGCATTCGCTCTTCGGCTGTCGACCGGTGAAAAATATTACATGGCGTGGGTGTGTTATATATTTATTGTTTTCTATTTAGTTACAGGTAAGCACGAATCTATTCTTCTATTCAATCTATTTTTCACTTTTTTTGTTAATAAACTTCTTTTGTAAATTGTATATTTAGTAATATTTTTCCCCTATTTTCTATAGAATTGCTATTAAAAAAATATTTTACTCCCACAAATATTTATCCCCTATTCAGATATTTTTTGTTTATCTAATTATATATATACAGTATATCTAGATATAAAATATATATATATTAATATATACAAATATTAATTTGATTCATATTAACTATATGTTGTTACATTTAACAAAATTATTACCAATTAATTAGCTCAATCGGAAATGACCGATGAGGAAATTCTACTGAAGGAACTCTTTGACCATTATAATCCTACTGCAAGACCTGTTCTAGATTCAGTTGATAGCGTACAAGTTTCTATTCAATTTTCATTGATGCACATCAAAGATTTGGTAAGTCATATGTATTCACAGATATATATAGATATATGTTGATGATTTAGGAAGAATATATCTAAATAAAAATATATAAAAAAACAGAGCGAGCGAGGGTGAGGGGAGGGAGGGAGAGAGAGAGAGAGAGAGAGAGAGGTAAAAGTAATAGTGACGAAATTAATCATGGTAGGCCTAATTTACGAGGTATCTGTGTCTCTTAAAGTCGGGGTTGTTAATTAGTGGGCTGTTTACCATTAAATAGAGATAATTCCCAAAGAAAAACATAAATATACAGTATTAATAACTCAAAGAATTATGATTATTATATATACAGTATATATAAAATTTACATATATGTATGCTATTATACTGTACTATCATTAACTTTACAATTAAGGAATTCTATAGAGGTACAGTTTAATAAAACCGCATCAAACTAAGCTAATTAAATTATTAATACATTCTATATTCTCTCTCTCTCTCTCTCTCTCTCTATATATATATATATATATATATATATATGCAATCTGTTGTATATACTTTATATATATATATGATTAATCAAGGTATTCATTCAGACCGATTTTCTTATTGTTAGATGGGATTAGTGAAATTAATACAAAAAAAATAAAAATCGATTATTACGCTATATATTCATTGGATTTTTATTTGGCTGTTTATTTTCACATTACGATAGTTTTTTCTCTTTTTTTTTTTGAAAAAAAAATGAAAGAGAAAAAAAAATCACTTAAGTCATTCTATTTAGTCTATGTAGAACAAATCTATTTTTTCTTAATTTATACCCTATTGAAAACAGGACGTTCGTAGTCAGGTCTTAACCACCACCGGTCTACTTATCTTGGTAAGTCATTGAATGGATAATATATATATACTGTATATATATATATACATATATACAGTTTATATTTTTAAATATTCTCACATATTAGTATATAGATAATATATTAATAATGATATATAATACCACTAGTCCTTGTTGTTTAACAAAAAATCTTGACTAATAATAATATAATAGGTCATTATCATAAATTAATGTATTTATTTAAATATACTAATTGTATCGAAAATCTTATAATTCTCGTCGAATTAGTAAATACATTTTGAAATGTCGATCTTATTAAGAGAAAATTGGCCAATTTCTTTTTTTATCTTGTTCTCCATTTTGTCTCTTTATCTCCTTCCCCCGTCCCCACCCCCTCCTCCCCAATTTTTTATATTCCCTTCTGAAGAGTTTACTTATCTTCTGTTTTGTGTTTTTTACTTTAAATCTCCTACGTTGTACTAACAAGTTGGACATTCATTGAAAATTAATTAAAATCATGAATACTTATCAAGCTACTATTAGAAATAATTTGATGCTGAATGTGTTTTAGGACCCTTATATAAATGGTTCAAAGTATTATCACTAGTTAAAATCGGCCTAAACTTTTTCTTCGAGTCACGCTATTTCTTAATCAATTCTCCAGCTAACATACAATACCGATTAAGATAGGATGAATTGCTTTGGAAATAATCCTTATGAAGTAAGAAATGATAAAAAAGAGAGGCGGTTTTCCACAAAACTTCTTACTCAATAGTTGACCCTTTTTGTTTAAGCATATTAAGAGTTTACTGTTACATATTTTTTATCTCTCAATTGAATAGCTTAAATTCCTTATTTTTTCTCCTTTGAAGGCGTAGGAAACGTAACAAGTTAGTCTTATACATCGACTATTTATATAATAGTATTCTTTTACTAAAATCTTCACTTTTCAAAGTTCTAATACCTCATAGTTATTGTGTAGGGAAAGTTTAATATCTGCTTAATACACACGAGTGTAGCCACATATAATCTCTTATCAAAATAGAGAGAAGGAGAGTAAGATAGAGAGAGAGAGAGAGAGAGAGAGAGAGAGAGAGAGAGAGAGAGAGAGAGAGAGAGAGAGAGAGAGAGAGGGTGAGTGAGTGAGTGACACGCAGACAAAGACAGAGAATGATAGAGATTGACAAAGAGGTAAAAAAGATAAAATAATAATCGATAATCTGAAAAACAGTATAAATCAATCATATGTGCAGAAAGGTGTACTTACTCCTGCTTTATTTGCTTTAATGAATAGGAAAAGCGAGCGGGAATGAAACAGTAAATGTTCTACTACAGTAATAGAATGATAATGTCGATAGGTTTTTTATGTGATTAAAATAGTATTGTGAATGATTAGGTGTGTACTAGGTGAGACCCTATTATGCGTTGCACGACTAGTTATCAAACATGTTTTTAAACCAACTTTGCACGTAATTTATCTCAATTATTAGCTATTTGTTAAGTTACATACCCTATCCTGTTTGTCTTTCACTTTACACCACGCCCCTTCCGTTCTCCTCTCCTCCCTCCCAGAGAAAATTGGAGGGGTCGAAAGACTGACAAACGAGTTTCGGTATTCGATGCCCCAGGGCGTTACTTTAGACGGCAACGTACATACGTAGGACACGGTAGCTCGAGAATGATTGATAGCAGCAAGACTTACGATGAATAATTAAGAAAAAGAAATTCGAACGTTTTTCTCATTCGTGCAGGAACTATGGAGAAAACTCTCCGGGGTGTAATACTATATCTGCTCGAAAGAGATAACATTAATGTTTTCTATTAAAAAATTCAATTTTAGAATATAAACAAAAACCTTTTTTAATAGGAAAAAAGTATACGAGAGTAGAGTAGAGTAGAGATAGATAGAGAGAGAGAAAGAGAGAGAGTGAGTGAAGAAGGGGGAGGGGCAGGAGAAGGAGATAGAGACAGTAAAAAAGGAAATGATGAACGAATGTATGCCGTACGAAAACCGTACAACAAATCGATTAAGTCATCTCTAATGCATAAATCACAACTTTTCGTAGCATTGGAGAGACGAACGACTGCAATGGAATCCTATGGAGCACAAGAACTTAACCGAACTGATAGTAGAAGCGAAATTACTATGGAGACCGGAGTTCGCCGTTATTAACGGGTTACGCATATCCATAATTTTTCCTTAATCCGCCAATAATTGAAAATGAACGTCGTTTTCACCCCTTCCCCTACTTTACAAACTTACAGGGCGGAAAAGATTTATGAGAACTACAACCAATTCCGTGCCATAATTGAATATAATGGAGACATCCGATGGGAACCTGGGGGAGTCTTTCAGACAATGTGTCCAATTGATATTACATTTTATCCTTTCGATGAACAAGTGTGCTATATGGTTTTTGGCGCATGGTCGTATCATACTTCAAAAATGAATCTCACTTCTGGTACAAATATCATCAATCTGGATTCATATAAAGGAAATGGAGAATGGCAAATATTAAAGTAAAAATCTATTTTTCCCTTTTTCTATCTTCTTTTTCTTAGGAAACTATAAAAAAAAGGATTTTGCACAAAGTTCCTTTGAGAACATTGAATTATTGATGATTCATATTTTTTTTTCAAAAAATCTAAGAAATTTATTATAACCTTGTAGCACGTCAGCAAAACGTCAAGAATTTAATTACGAATGCTGTCCGGAAGAGCGCTTTTCCAACGTTGCCTTCAAAGTTCACCTTCGCCGACGGCACATCTTTTACATAATGAATATCATCCTACCTTCAATTCTTACAAGCGTGCTACTATTATCCATATTCTTTTGTACTCCTGGTAAGACATAAATAATTTAGCATCACAAAACCAATCTAAATGAGAATCTAAATGTTTTTGGATATCTTTAGGACAAAAAGTGCAGATTGGGGTTGTCGTTTTACTATCTTTTCGAATATTTCTATTGAACGTGGCGGGAAATATACCAAAGACCTCGGATCATATTCCACTTTTAGGTAGATGGGCAAATAAAGCTCTAACGAATAAAAATATTCATTTCCGCTTTAGGCATATATTTGACTTGCACGATGGCTATAACGACGTTATCTATGGTTCTCACCGTACTAGTTCTTAATCTTCATTTTATTACGGATAGACCAGTTCCTGATTGGGTAAAAAAATTTCCCTTATTACCTTATGTATTAGTGATTTAAATTCGACTAGAATATTAATTAAGTAATTATATAAAGTGGATAGAATTTGCATAATGAAAATTTACACATTTCTCTCATGTCCAGGTTACAACAGTGGTCATTCGTTACATAGGTCGAATATTTGGTCCTTGCGAGAAAGATCCAGAGAAGAAGGCCAAAGTTAGAAATCGACGTCATACAAGAAATTTAATACCATTTAGGAAAGCCAATATCCGGCTGACTTCAACAGGATCGGGTTAATAACGATTGTTTGTATTCATTGATTCAAAGGCTTATTTGTCTTCGCTTTGTTTAGATTGCGACGAGGCTACAGTCATAGAATTGCAACAACTGGATGGTAACGTCTCCGAAACTCAGAATTCACCAATTAGGACAAATCAGATTAATTATCAAAACCAATGTAGTAGTTGTAGTAGCTACCAAAAATCGGACGAGGAAGAGAAAAAGAAAGAAGCAGAACGGAATGCTAAAGATTGGAAAAATGTTGCCGAAACTATGGACAGACTGTTCTTTTGGTTGTTCCTCTGTGCAATTTTTATATCAACGTTGGTTCTCTTTCATCCGTTGACTGATAAATATATACGTCAGACTACAATATCGCAAAATTACTAATCAACTTGAAGAAAAAAAAGAAGCAATTTGTATATACAGTAAGAAAATATTAATGAATATGTACATTTTTATTTAAATCTTGTTACATTTTCCAGTGAACTTTACAGTTCTCATTGCGGTATTTCTTTTTTTCTAAGTAAAACGATATGTGCTTTTCTATAAAAAAAATAATATATCTGACGTAAGTGACATGGGGAAAGACACAAACATTCACAGAGCTATCCACCGTGAAGAGAAAAGTAGGAATAAAAGCGTCAAGGAAAAAAAATTCATCAAATCTCTGTCTCTGCCACCATTTGTGAGTCAATTGACAGAATATCAGAGTCTAATTGATGATTGTAACTAGTATCTACTAAAGACACGTCCTCTTGCTTTTTAAAACATTGACTTGAGATGAAGAATTTTCCTGTTTTTCTCTTTAATTTTTGTTGATGCTTATTCTAAGGGAAAGCGAATAATGACGCTCAAATAATAACACAGCTACTAACAGCAAATATATTGCTCGTTGGTATTCCACTCTCATGTAGACTAGAATCCTTTGATTTCATTGTTTCGCCGATGTTTAATACACCTAAAGTGTTTTTGGCGTTGCTTTGCCAACTCAACAGTTTTTCATGCTGCATTTTGTAATTTTAAGTATGTTCTGAGAATTGTTATTAGTGTAGACCTCCGTTGATGAAAATTGATTGCTATTGGAGCACTTTATTGAAACCCATTATTTTAACAGAATTTACTATCGTAGAACATGTCATGGATTCTAGGCATCCTCCCTCTGACTGAAAGGTTGCTAAAGAGAACTATTATATTTCGCAAGCTTTTCCTCTCTATCCCTTAAAATCAATAGCTAAATTACCCAGTTTTACATAGCAATTTCAACAAAATCTATGAAAAATTTTTCAATTATCCTCAAGTTATAACGTAAAAAAAAATGTCATTTTAACGATGTCCAATTGTTAAATCCAATAATTACTGAACTGTCACCGTTAATTGAAACTAACAATTCTCCAAACGCCAAAGTCTGGTAATCCGCTATGATTTTAAATTGATTAGATATAGAATATAATTCAATTATATTTAGAGAATTAGATAAACTGTAAGCAAGAAAATTCCATAGATTTCCTATACAGTCAGTATATTTCATATATTTCAGTCTATTAAATAAATTTTGTCGATAGCTTATGGAGTCCCAATAACCAACCAATAATCTATTCAATTCTAAATATTCTAAGCAATCGGCAGACCTGGAATCGTTGATTACTTTGAATGCCTAATCTATAGGTGATAAAAGGAATCATCGACTATTATTCTTTTTACACAGCAATTAACGAAAGACGTTTGTCTAAAGTGAATTGATTGCAAACGTGCAGATATTGAATAAATGAGTTAGAGGCAGCCGCAAAGTAAGACAGAAGAATTTAGGTAAAGGCCATTAGCAATTCTCGAAACACTGCTCTGTATAAGTTTATCTTTGATGTAAGTACCCTAAACAATGATTTAGTGAATTCAAGGTTTTGAATCCATAGCTTTCAAATACTGAAAAGCTATGAATTGAAAGTACTGTCCAGTTTTCATGTTTATGAATGCTTTCAATGATGCTTGGTAATAATCTATAAGAGTGCAACTTTGCCACGGCTCAAACCAGTTAGAGTCAAAAAACTTGAACGAAAAGTTTACTCCTCCAAACAGTAACATGCTGATCAATAGAAAAGATCGAAATCCATTAAAATCTGCTAAGTAGAAAAACTATCCAATATGATTTTATATTCTCAATCTCGATCATATCAATAAAAGTTGTTCGGTCAGCCCAAATTCATTTATCCGTCCAATAATTCAATTTCAAACGAATGTTCAATGATAAACAATCCGGTTCCAAAGAGTTGATTTATCGATAGGTAACATTTATCATATAAACCATAGCAGTTCTTACAGGAAATATATCTTATTACTACTAATAAAAGAATTGTTTAACTATTATGAAAAAACATTCTGTTTCTTTGTTTTAGACATTTAAAAAGTATTAAAAAAAAAAGTAACGAAAAGTATGAACTACAAAATTTAAAAAAATGAAAAAGAAAAAGGAGTATTTCAAAAAAAAAAGGAAAAAAAACTCACTACAAATGTTATTTTGTGTAGGACTATTCATCTTCCAAATGACATTTCCTAAAAATATTATTAACATTGAAGCAATTCGACTTTGACTTACAGTCCCACATACTTAAAAGAAGACTATCAACAGTCACTTCACCTTTCTTATTCACGAAGACAATTCCGCAGCAAGTTTTTTGAGGTTGAGATATAGTCAGATCAATATATGAGCTTGTATAATATACTCTTGTTTCGTAACTATCTTCTTCAGCTTCTGATTCTGATACTATAAATAATTGTATTGTTAAACAGAAGTTTAAATAATTAATTGTTCAAAAAGTTCTTACATTCAAATTCTTGTAGATCTAATAGAGCTCCAAACGCTTTTTTCTTTGGTTTAGACTTTTTCCGTCTTCCTTTGCTATTTGATGGGAAATCAGGCCTTTTTTTACCTTTAGACAATCGATGATTTTCATCAGGTGGTGGCAATCTCCTTCGTCTACCCCTAGGCGCCGCTTTACTACCAACGTATCTTTCGTAAGTTTTTACACCTCCACTTTTTAAATGCCTTTTACATAATAAAACACATGCGTTGCACATTTGACCAGTTCGTTCCTCGGTAGGTATGAGATTGAAACACTGTTTAAAGTGTTCTTCGTAGGGTTTGCTTGCTGTAAATCTTGAAGAGGATGTTTTCGTCTCACAAATACAGCATCCGTTAGGATTTCGAAACATTTTAGGCCTATGGCAAAACATCTTGGTAGAGATTCTGCTGTTACAAACCTCTTGCCCGTATCGTCACAAATAATACTCTGAAAAAAAAACAAAAAGATTAAGTCATTTCCTACAACATATTTTAATTATGAGAAATTTAGTAATACAGAGTAAATTCAATTTGGATGGCCGTCAACGAAGAGCCTATACTAAACCTAAGCAAAGTGAAAGTGGTACAAATGACCCAGTCGTTTTCATATTAATTCACCAAATTTCAAGTTTTTTTCTGTTCTATATCACTCTTCTCAAATACAAAAGTGTTTTTTTTCATATTTGAAATATAAACTTTAAGGTATACTTTAAATATCAAAGCGAATAACAAAGAAAGAAAAGTAAGGGCGAAATTAGGTGAGTAGGTATTGTTAACAAAATAACAAAATACCTAACGACAGCCTCTTGCAATAATTACCCTTAAAATGTTATATAACCATGATATATTTATATGGTATAGCTAATACAAAATTATAAAACATAACAAAAAAGGAAACTTACAAACATACGAGTAATTACTTGTTTTCCCGGGCTGATTCTTTTAACGGCCGAAAATGATTCAAACAGTGTATAGCCTTCTAAATCACATAGTCCATGGGATGGCGGCTGTTTGGTCTAATCAAGCAATCGCTAAAGATATATCAACAACTCATGATGTGGAAGCTGAAAAATTACTTGTTCAATTAGATAAAGGTCTTATTTAAATTATAGATATCCAATTTTTTTTATTTATTCCATGAATTTTTATGATAATCTAAAATATACTGAGCGATATTCAACCCTTTTAGGCCTTCGTTCATCAAACAGAGGCGAACAATGTGAGGCAATATTGAAATGTTCGGATTTATTTAACAAGCATCCTTTCCCTGTTATAATTAATTCTGCCTTTATTAAACTAGCTGATTTATTTTTGGATAGGTTAGCTTTTCTCTTATATAATGTGAACCTTGAATAATTTATGGAATATCTGCTTTTTAGCTCAAATTTAGTTCGATTAAGAATTGTAAGTTTAGCGGAACAAAATGAAAAGCACGTTGAAAAACTTATAAGCATCGAGGAAATAACAAGGAAAATATATTCCGTAATGCATAGCAACGACGCTGTAGCTAGAGCAATTACACTACGGTACGTAATTTTCCGTTAGACGTTGAAGCCTTATTAAATAAAAGATAATGACGACAATTTACAACAGGTTAATGGCAGCTATGGCAATAATTTTAAATGATGAAAAAAATGTACAACATAGTATAGTTAACAGCTTAGATTCAAACGATCATGCTGAACAACAAGCAGCCATTCATGCTGCTAAAAAGTTTACAAATTGGAATAGGTTAATAAACAAATTATTCAACATTCTCAATTATTTATTATTTGAAATAATTTGATTATTTTTTATTTCACCTAAAGGTTATTTTCGATTAACTTAGTCCCAAAATTAGAACATATGATAGAAGATAATTCAACATCTCCCTCTTTTAAATTACAATTGATTTCTATATTTCAATATACTTATCATGATACAAAAACTGTGTATAGAGTAAGTTAATTAAAAATATACTTAATCCGTTTAATGTTTATCATATGCAATAGGTTAGAAAATTTTGTATAAAGCTTCTTAATACTTTTACATCAGAGGAGTTTGTTTCTGAAATTCTTCATACGCTTACGCTGTTATCTGCAAACTTTCGGTTCGACGCTCCCGATCAAGTAAGCCTTCTTTGACAATGTGGAATTATTATACAATATTTCTGTTATTTATAAAAACAGGTTGAATTATTATTATGTTATATTTTGAAAGAAATAGATAGACCTAAAATTGGCATTTTATGCATGGAGGACATGTCTTATCTTGTTGAGCACGTTCCGCAAATGTGGAAACCATGTCATATTGAAGTATTTATACATTAATTAACACAGCTACAAGCATTTTAAATGTTTAATTTAAATAAAGGCTCTATTTTCTTTGGCCACTGGAAAACGCAAACTTGCACAAGATTCGAACGATAGAAAAGATGTGTCAGGCCTAGCAGAGGTCACTGATTCTTCAGCAACCCTTAATTCCATGGAAGTTGACGAAAAAGAAGAAGATTTAGAAGATGGTGAACTTGAATCTGATGAAGAGGAGAGCTCTCAGCCACATCAAGATTTAGATACAAAAGAAACTATAGTTTTGGTTAAAGAGGAAGAAAAATTGAAAAAGTTCTCCATCAATGACATAATGCAATTATTTGATGCTGATATGTCTCAAGATGACTTTATTAATAGGATGAAGGAGAGAAAGAAACATGGAGAAATAATTATAACTAATGATATAACTAAAATGATAATGTGGATACTCTACTCATTGTCTTCATCGGTTGCTGTGCACTTCTTTAATTTTTCAACTGGTAATTTTATTAACATAAATTATTTAGGAATAATTTTACCATGCTGTGCAAATTTAGATGCTCTACTAAACATCTGCGAAGAATTTACCACTAATCCAGATCTTGAATTAGCCGCTCTAGCAACAAGAGTTCTCTCAAACGTCTCCATTCACAATGTTAAACGTTAGTTTTATTAAAAACGATATCAGGTGTAACTTTTACAATAACACTTTTTCGTCTAATGTAAAATTGTAGATGGACATGTCGATAAGGCCTTGAATTTTTCCAAGGATTCTCTATTAACTATATTTCGTGCGTCACTTCTCGATAAAAACATTGAAGCTGTGAAGGTATTTTGTAAACATTTTGATGTTTGCGAACAATTTACATTTAACCTTTAACTCTTCAGATTTGTACAAGGTGTTTGATATTTTTATGCTATAGCGCGAGGCAGTTTTTGAGTGAGTTAATTGGATGTATGATGGAATTTGTTGAAGTTGCTCCTGGTAATATTATTTTTACAATTGATAACCTTTCATTAAGTTACTTCTATTTTAACCTCAGAAAATGTTGCTCATCTATTAATTAGTGTTGCTGTCGCTGCTGGTTGTAATCACAGAGCTATCGCATCACTACACCAGGAAAATGCTATTAATAAACTGAAGGAAATATGTCAAAATAACAAATATGACGAACGATTATTAGTAAGTTGAATCAAACTGACAAATGCTTGTGGTTTCTTTACTTAATTTTATATTTTTTATTATTATTTTATATTCCAATTACAGTTAGCTCAAACTACTTTGGTTCTACTATGCTGTGACACGGAAGATATTAAAGAATTTAAACCTTATCTAGATGGTGATGTTCTTCCGAAAATGAAGGCAAAAAGTCATCATCAATTAGCTATGCAATGTATTAGATTTGGGCATTTTGAGTTGGGGATAGACTTGTTGGAAAACGTTAAGGCCAAGGTTAATTTACTTTTTTTCTTTGAAATTAGTTTGTTTAATTTTTTTTAAACCTTAAATTAATATATAATAGGCGTCTACTGAGAATATCCATCTATTTCTATCGGCTTTAGTAGATGTATGCAAAGCTGAGGCTGGTCTTGAGAAAGAAGAATTGAATAGTGAAGAAATATCTGATAAATTAAACAATGCACAGAAATATTATCAAAAAGCACTTGCAGAATTACAAGTAATGTTTTATTCATAAATACTTTTTATTGACCTATTTAACAAATATATTCTTTTTAATTTTTTTTTTATTAAATTCAGGCGTCATCTTGTTTAAGAGAACTTCGAAAATTTCAATGCAAATATATTGAAATGCGTTGTAAATTTTTCTATTCCTTACAAAGATTGTTAACCGTTTGCTGCAGTTTTCAAACGTATCCACCAACTGCAGTGTCAGCTGGTAGAGCCCAATCTCTCGGTCACGAATTCTACAAGTGTGAGCATATTTTAGATCAAGTAAGTTGAATAATTATTGGATTTTTTTTTTATTTTAACGAAATATTTATTTAGTTTGATAGTATTATGGAGAATTTTCAAGAGATAGAAGAATCCTACAATGGCTTGAGAAGTCTTAGTTTTAATGCTGATTCAATTACCTTGGAGAAGATAGATTTGTAAGCTTGCTTCTTTTCTTTACGTTTAAAGACTTATCAACTCCTAATTTACCAATACAAATACAGATTACAGAAATGCTGTTCTATTATCAAGCTCATTTTATCATTGTTCTCAAGGAGGTGTAGAGGGTAAGATTTTCAAATTTTATCTAAAATTTCAGTGTTGTTTTTTTTCTTTTTACATATATAATCTCATTTTAGGGAAGATGTCGGAGCTGCCTCGGTGCTTGGTTACGTAAAAAAGACGGATGACGCAACTGTATTAGTTCAACATGCCGAAAATGAAAATTTACAAATAGTTTGCACGGATGTTTGTCAAGCACTAGGAAATATTGTTTTTCCAGAACCATTAAAAGCCCTTACAGCTGAGGTTAGTTTAAAAAAAATACAAATAAAATAATCGAAATTCTATGTGATATACAGCAAATGGAATTTTTAAGTAGTGTTATTCTTTCAATGACTTGTATACAATTACCGCTTCCCAAGCTGTTTTTTCAATCAACTCAATTAACTACAATTAAGGTAGGATAAAATTCTTATGGGAATTTCGTGAAACACATAAAAATATTTGATTGTTACCTATCCCAGCTGAATATCAGCCCCCATAAATCTTCAGGTGAATACGTATCATTAAAAATTGAAAATCGCCTCACTCTAAAGGTAAAAAGCACTTGAAAAATTTCTAGTTTATTTAACTGTTTGTTTATTAATCTTAATTGGAAAGTTATTAAAAAATAACAAGACAAAAAAACTACTTTATCATCATTATAGATTGAAGGTGTTATCGAACATTGCGGCCGAAAGGACTATTATAGGTCAGTTGAACGGGTTCAGATATCGGTCCATTCGAGTCAAGAAAGTAAATCAACGATAGTAAGAGACCTTGAGAAGGTAAATTGATAATAAAGAAAATATTTTATTTACTATTTAATTAGTATGAATATGATATTCTTTGAGTAAAATATTCAAAATCATTAAAATGCATATACTTTTATTATAACTAGGAGGTTAAAAGTGTTCCAAATGAGTTGAGTAAAATGGTTGTTCCTCACAATGATTATTTTGCCGCGGAATTCATTTTGGCTTTTCCAAGCGCTGGTATGCATCTGGTTCGTATTGACACTGCAGTTCAAGATGAAAAGGGCATTTTGTGGAACACTGGACCGAGTGCTACCTTGAACGTTAGATCTTACGATGAAAAAGCAATGCTTCAGCAACATCATAAAGATATTGTTCAAAAATATAATATTTCTAGACCGTAAAATATAATAAATATTCCTTTTATTAGTAATGTCTTTTACGTATTTTCGTTCATCCTTCATTTATCTAACTCTAACTGGAGTTCGCTTGAGCTTTCTATCCCTTAATCCAAGCCAATCTTGTAAATCCCTCCTTTTACAGCCATTACCCATTCGTATTCCTCCACTTATTCCATACGGGCAAACACTTTTAACTTGTTCAAGAGATTCGTCGCTTTTATTTTTCCATTCATCCTTGATTGAATGGCCAAGAGAGCATAAATTATGTGGAAGAGAATTAGATTGCTGTAATTTAGGTATTTCTATTTCAAGTGAAGATCTTCTATGCGCAATTAATAAATCAGCAGAACTGTCTACAGGAGACTTTGATGTTTGTAGAGGTAGCTTTCTCTTTTGAAGATTAATATCGGTATTTTTAGCATTTAAAATAATTCTCCTTTCAATGTCCAAATATTTTAATCTTCTATTTAAATCATTCTAATTATGTATATTTGAAAATAATTAGTCTAATTAAATTGATGTATATATAAATATATAATAAGAGATAATATAACAAACCTGTATTGTATTATTTGTTCTATGAGCTTGTCTTTCCTTAGGTGTCATCTTTTCGCCAATATTTCCAATTTTAGTCTGATTCGAAGCCATATTGACAAGTGAAAGTTGCCAAAAATATCTCTTTTCTTTATCAGAATATGTTGTAAAGCTACTGATATTCGATAAAAAGAGATAAGCGCCTCAGTAGTCTAAGATGGTAATGCGAGAGATACTATCTTCGAACAACGTTGTATAAGTAAGGACTGGGTCATGAATCGATGCCATTCGCTTAAACGTATTGCAATAGTTTTCGATGCAGACTAATGAAGGCTGAAAAGAGATAGAGATAGAGAGAGAGACAGAGAGAAAGTATTTCTAAAAGAAAAGCAAAGCGAGAGAGGAAAAGTTAGCTTCCTTTTTGTATTATTTCCTTTCGAATATAATCTGGTATTAGTCTTGAATAATTCATGCAATCATTTGAAAGCCTATTGTGACCTAGGCTTCGATAAATTACTTTTTTTATATTTCAGGCGTTTGATGCTCGGAGATATGGAGTATAAGAGATAATCGGACGCCTACTCAACATATAAATTAAATTTTTTTATGCGGTTGTTTCTTCAAGCTAACTTATAACTTTGAAACATTATGTAATGTTTGTTGAGTACTTTGAAACATGCTCTAATAACCTGGTCCTATCTAAAAATATATTAAGGAGCGTGTAATTTTAGATTTAATCAGATAAATCTTCTAATTTTATATTATTACTATATTAGCTTGCAAAATATAGAAATCTCAATTGACTAGGCCGACGTAAACGTATACCTGTAGGCTAAGATTGATTCGGAAGTCTGTATATAAATGTTTCAGATAAAATGATGAAATTCTACAATGTTTTTAAACCAATTCTTAACCATATGTCAATTCGCACAACGTGTAATAAGGATAAGAATATCTCTCGTTCTTTTTACAAAAATTCTATCTCCTCCTTTTATTGTACAATCAGTCAGAATGAAGATAGTATTTAGTTTATTCCTTTTATTGAGCGTCTCTTTAGCGACTGAAGTTTACCGTCCCGTTCGAAAAGAATCACAGAGGAATGTCTTAAATATAGAAATAAAAAAATTGCATGAAAATGTCAGGATGGCCGAAAAGAGAATAGAGAACTTAAAGAGTTCTATTAAAGATCCAAAAGCTTGCCCTATAAAGTATGAGGAAAAGAGTATGGAGCTTGATATGTGCGCTTCGTCGCTTAGCGATTGTATTAATATGAAGCAGGATCAAAAAATGATTAGGTTAATCTTCAACCAATAAATATATACAGCTTTTAATATAGAATTCATGATAAATTCTTGTAAATAGATATTTTACTGAAAAGAAACAAAATACAACTAGAGAGGAACTTAATAAAGCTTTGGAAAAAATCGAATCATTAGAATCCGCATTAAAAATGGAAAAGAAAGACCTAGACATATTTTGCTCTGAAGAAAAAGAAATGCTTAAACAATTGAAAGAAGAGCTTAAAGCTGCTTCTAAAAAAGTTGAAAAGAAAGATGTCAAAAGGTAACGATAAGATTTTATCATTTGCGATGAAATCTGTAAAAAATTTTCTCTAATATTTTCTTCTTTAGAACTGATTGTCAACATGAATTGGAGCAACATAAAATGATGGTCAACGGAATGAAACAATTAGTTGATTTTCAATTACCAGAAACAGAAAAAGAAAGAAATAAATTGAAAGAAGAATTAGGTAGCATATTGATAAATAAGCCGTATTGTAGCTAATATTTATTTATATTTTCTTTGTTCAGAGGAGTTAAGAAAGGAGTGCTCCGCTAAACCATCAAAGCCATCAAAAGGATGTTTAGAAGAGAAAGAAATGATTAAACAACTAAGACAAGAATTAAATTCTAAAGATGATAGTGGAAGCTCTGATGATTTGGAGTTTGTAGATAGATATATATAGATAGATAGATAAATACAGTATGTATATGTATATTAAATACTATCAATTGTGTTATTATAACAGAATGTGTCGTGGAGAATTGGAACAGGTGAAAATGATGAACTCTGGAATGGATCAACTTATTAAGTATCAACTTCCTGAAACTGAGAAGGAAAGAGATCAATTAAAACAAGAAATAGGTAAGGGAAAGTTAAGAATTATGCATAATATCTTCAATGTTGGAAAGGAATTGTACTTTCTTCTTAAAAAAAACAGAAAAAATGATTGAAGAGGAAAAGAATCGTAGTAAAACTTGGCTCTTCTTCGTTTTTACAACTATGATCTTGACTACTTATAACGTATACCAATGGATAGCATCCGTTGTAGAAAAGAATCAAAAGACTAGTCCAAGATCTATGGCTGGTAAAAAGAAGCAATAATTAATGATTTTTCATTGTTTCTGATTAGTAGAACGTAATAAAATTGTATTTAAATAAAAAACAAAAAACAAATATTTCTAGTGTCATTTGAAATACTTTTTAGTTTTAGCCTTCTAAACAGTTACTTTTTTGGCCAAATTCTAATTACAACCCCCTGCGAAGGGGACATTTTTATCTTATCTAATCGACTAATTGTACTGCCAGGTATCTCTTTTGGATGAGTAGAGAAGAGAACGAAACCATCATCGGGAACAAAATGACCAGGTGGTGGAAAATTTCCGGAATATTTTGTAAAGTCAACCGTTTCAGCTTTCGTACCAAAATTAAATGCTACGATATATGCTGGTGAACCATTAAACCATCGGATATAAGATAAAATATTGTCTGTAATAATGGCCCAATCGAAATTTCCCATTTGGAAGGATTTTTCCTGCCTTAACCATGATAATCTCCTATATAATCTCAAGGTGTTATCATCATGATCGCTATTTTTTTGATTCTGTTCGTACAGTGATTTTTTAAAAACATTGTTATAAGAGACAATTGTTCATTATACCTCAACGTTAAGTGTTTTATAATTACTATGAACCGGAAGCCAAGGCTTTTTGGCCATTGTAAAGCCTGCATTTCGAGAATCAGACCATTGCATAGGTGTTCTACTAGGATCTCTAGAGAATTCTTCATATCTTTTGGGTCCGAAATTAACTCCATAAGGATCTACTGTATCTTCAAATGAAATTTTGGGACCAACCATACCAATTTCTTCTCCGTAGTAAGTAAACGGAGTACCTGGTAAAGTTAAAAGTAACATGTTGAATGCGCCTATAAAGTCTTCGCCCATTCTATTTCCAAGTCTCATTCTATCGTGATTTCCTAACTGTATAATAAATTTCATAATGATTAGCGCTCTGCTTGTCATTTATAATTTTCCAAATACATACCACCCAATTGGGCCACCGTCCCTTGGGTAGTTCCTGCAACCAACTATTAATCAAAACTCTAATGCATTTAACGCCGCAAGTCTTATTCATCTGTAGTAAATTAAAATTGAAAGGGAAATCGGTTTCTCCTTCGTAATACATCGATGGATTTGAGAAAGATTCCGTAACCATAAATCTGTTTTAACAATATAATACACAAGGTGGCGCTCAGTGATAATAAAAAAAATAATTACATATATTTGTTAGATTTTCTTTCATATTCTGTGAAATATTTTCTCCATGATCTAATAACTTCAATTGTTTCGGGTTGATCCATTGTGTAGACATGATTATAATGCTCAGCCTGATCGGGTGTTGTATTGGGTAGACCACTTAGAGGTTCATTTTTAAAAGCTTTATCTTCAAATAAATGACTAATGGCATCTATTCTAAAACCATCAACTCCTTTTCCTAACCAAAACTTTAAAATATCCTACAGAAATATACGCAATTGATAACAAGTAAATAAATATATATTATTAACAATCAACCGACTATCATTTCCTTCTGAACTTCCGGATTCCTAAAATTTAAATCAGGTTGCTCTTTTGTAAATTGATGAAGGTAAAATGCCTGTCTGCTTTCATCCCAAGTCCACATAGGACCTCCAAATACACTAACCCAGTTGTTTGGAGGAATTCTAGTGCCATTAGCCATTTGCTTTCCCTTCCTCCAGATGTAATAATCTTTATATTTTATATCGCCTTTTCGGCTTAGTTGGAACCATTCGTGCTGATCACTCGAATGATTGGGAACAAAGTCCATTATTATTTTTATTTCTACAATTTTAAAAAAAGGAATAATTATCAATTCGCTTAAGATAAAATAAACTATATAGTGTACCTTTTTTATGGGCCGCTCGAATAAGATTCTCAAAATCATCCATTGAACCAAATATCGGATCAATTGCTTTAAAATCGGATATATCGTATCCAAAATCGACCATAGGTGACTTGTACACGGGACTCAGCCATAAAGCTCCTATTTTCAGCCATTTAAAGTGTTCTAAACGGCTTTCGATTCCTTTTAAATCTCCAATTCCATCACCATCGGAATCTTGGAAAGAACGGGGATATATTTGATAAACGATAGACCTTTTCCACCAAGTTTTGTCAATTCTCTTGCTGCCAAATAAGGTATTAGTCCATTTAGGATCGTAAAAGCAGACGGCTAAAGTTAAAGCAAGAATAAACATAAAAAAAAAGAGAGGTCGATTTTCTCCGTCTATAGGAAGTCTATCGGGATTATCCTTGCCACCACGCGGTTTGTCTTTTTTCTTACCATCCGACATTTCTACCTATATGGATTAAAGTGATCGCCTAATACCTTTTTAAAGACTTAGACGAGTTCTAACTCATGTCAAAGGTGTAGAGTACGATTATTTCTTATCAAACATACTGATAAGATGAAATACAGATTGCACAGAAGGTTCTAGTAGTCTCTTCTGTATTTGTATATTAATTCTGTAACTGAGGAATGACCGATAAAATTGTTATAATTAATGTCCTTTATCTATATTATAATGGAAATTTTCTTACGAATTCGAAAACTAATGAATCAAGGAATAAACCAATATAACCATTATCTATACTTCTTATTTAATAGTCCTACTTTCTCCTTTGTTCAAACCATAAATCTTTTCGCACTCTCTCCTAGCTGCTCTTCCTGTTTACCTTACAGTTCATAGTCTGAAGGAGGGGAGAAAATAGAGATTAGATAAATTATTTACTACTTAAAAAAAAGTAGAACGATAATATTTGTTATATTTCTCCTTCGAAAAGAATAATAAAAGGAATTTATTGACCTATTAGGATCATTAGACATAGATAATAAAAATTGATTTCATACGTATAGAAAGATGTCCGGTAGAACGTTTGAATTAAGTTACTTCTTACAGATTGAATTTGTTTAAACGATTCTAAATGGTATACGGCAATCAATAGCTTTATAAAAGATCTATACATACAAATACTATGTTCTTAACAAAACATCCTATCTCGTTTTTAAGTTCTATAATCGATCTGTGTTAAGCTTTTTTCATGTCTATTTTTACCTTAAATAAAGGTTGAATATTTCTTTTAAGAAAGTGTACACTTTACATTTTTATTATATTCTCTTCTATTAAATAGAACGTTCTATTTTAAGAATTCTCTTCCCAGCTATTTACAAAGAAATTACACTCTATTCAATTCTCAATTATATAACCTATTAAAGGAACTTTATTGGTCTTATATTGAAATTTTATAATCTTATTAAAGGAATCAGGAAAATTACTTTATTTAAGAGATAATCGCTGTTCAATATAACTGAATGGTTGTTATTTTTTTAATTTACAAAAGATGGCGCTCGTCTTTTTAGACTACTCAGTCAATATGTGATCTTTTTGTTAGCTATACCAATCTATTAGCATACACTTTTAACAAGAGCTGGGAGGGGGAAAAGTTGAGAAAGGGTTAGTAATTGTTGACGAAACATGTCTTTCTAAAAAGGCTCTTAGAAAATCTAAGCAAACCATTTAATCTTCTATTGAAATAAAATTTCTTCAAGATGGCGCCACCTGAGAAATTTGATACCCTAAATTTACATAGGCCAAAAAAATTAGCTACCCTCATTGTGTTTATTTCAATAAGAATATTTGTATTAGATATTTATGATAATTAATCACTGACATCAAGTGACAAAAGTATCTTATTGACCCCTTTCTTAGCCTTTATAAAGACAGACAGCTTAATGAATAGTTTCAACTTGAGCAAAATGTGATATGACCAGTTTTTAAAAATATGATCTAGGCTTATAAAATTGAAAATCGTCTTTTAAAAGATATTAGAAACAGCTTGCTTTTGATGTAAAACTTATAATTGAGTAGTAAAACTTTTTAGTACCGTTACCCTTTACTCTTTCTTTATTGATAAAGATCTAGGTGAACTGAAAATAAGATCACAAAAACAAACAAATTACAAAACAGAAAATCTTCGTTGGTCCAACAAATGCCACTTAGTAACTCCTGTATCCCGTAGAATAGGACTGAACTCAGCCCTAGGTACATCTACTAGGCCTAAGCCATCCTCCCCTTCGAGACCTTCTAAGGCTTCTTCAATCAAGTATTCATTCTCCTCGTACGATTGCTATTCGATATTTTTTTAAGAATAGAAAAAGAAAAAAAAAACCATAAGCAATGAAGCAAAAGAATAAAGTGTATGATAAAAAAAAAGTAAGTGAAATACTCTTAATAAGAAGGGACTGTAGGAGGGCTCGTACCTGTAAGCGTATTGATAAAATTTCTTTACGTAACCTCATGAGTTGGCTGGAGAGCATCTGGTCATGAAGTTTCATTTCTCTCTAAGCAGCAAAAAAAAATGGGAGAGGATAAAAAAAAAAAGAGAAAGAAAGATTGAGAAGAGAAAAAAAGGAATGGTATTAAAACATATCAGCGTTCGTGTCATATCTCAGCGTGACTACATGCTTTATGCCTGGTATTATTTACAGACTATTGAAAATGAACGAGGTATTCAATCCCCTTTGATAGGGGTCACTACCGCTTTAAAAACGTACCAGCTCCTTCCTTAGCCAAGCTAAATCTCTATTAATCTTTTCCCTCCTTTCTTCATTCCATTCTTCTACATCGGTCAAAGAGCCAACACTTTTGTTTAGAGCGTCCAAGTAGCGTTCTTGCCAAAGACCAAAACTTCCCCGACGCGTTGCCAATTGAAGTTTATTGGCTAATTGCTTTAATTTGGCCAATTCATCTTGATCTTTTAGTGAAGACCTCCGTCTTAAAAGTCTTTTCTGAGCAGTTCTAAGCAATAAATTTGGTGATGAGGAAGAGTCGGTTTCTGTCTCGTTCGATTTGCATTCATTCGCTAATTCAGGAATACTTTCTAAAGTTGATGCACCCCTATCACAAACAGCTAAATGTTGAGGTATATGTTCCAAAGCTCCGTGCCACCATTTCTTTTTCAAGCTATGCAGTGAGGTAGACAGTAGTGGAGGACTAGAACCAGTATTAGGTTCCTGTGGCATTATAAAACTAACGTCTCTAGTAGGAATTAATTCTTCAGTGACTATAAATTCAGTTTTCTTCATTTCTGTTTACTTTATGCTCCTTTACCCTTAAAGTTTCAATAATACTATTAAATATCTTGTAGAAAGAAGTCCTTCTCGGTTCATATTCCTAAAAAGTATCGATCTCAAAAGCGAATTTCCAGCATGATTTAAACTTTATATGTATAGATTTATATATATAAATATATATATATATATATATATATATATATATAAATATTTTTTTTTATTATCTGTAAATGTTACGTTAGCTAAACGATAAATGGCAGGCGCGATTCAAACGACTTGAACGCCGAATACTTTCCAGTTTTTTCAAGAGCAATCAAGCGTAGGTTGATATTATAAATCGCGCTTGACATTTGTATTCTGCCTTTTGTGTACAGTTCCACCACCAAATATATGAATTATATATTCGTAATAAATATGAATACAATTAGTTAATTATACGTGTTTTCTCGTAAAAAAACAGCCTAATTTCTTAAATATTTATTTTTGTCTTTTATCTCTTTAAACGGTGACAATTCTTGTTATATAAAAAATATTTTTAAAAGAAAACATAAAGAGAATATTTGTAAACACAACGGTAAAAGGGTAATCAATTAAGAATCCAATCAAGAGAGCAGGGGTTGAATTGTAGTCCTACAGCGCCGTTTAGCCAACAACCTTCTTTTAAGGTGTAGTAATCGTTTAATTAACATCGTGCCGACTACCGACTAAGTTAGATTAAATACGCCTTGTTTCTATACTGCAAATATTATCGTTACCGGTTCATTAATTCTCTGTCAACCGACTGAACTACTCATACCATCTAAAAAACATTCCTTTTCTCTCAATTCGTTTTCAATTGTTTTCGATGGTCCTGTGCTTTTTTGCATTTATATTTGTTTTCTAATACCGGAAGTAATTCTCATTTTTGATACTCAATAACGATGAATGGATCTGTAAGCGGGCCAGGAATTATACAAGCCGTTAAACAATGTCGTTATCGTCAATTGAAATTATTGTTGGATTTTGGTCAAAAACTTGAGAATAAGACAGATTCATCGCTGATTGCCGCTCTTCATATAGACGATAATCGTAAAAGAGCGAAAATGTTCTCATTTCTACTGAGAAGAGGGGCTGATTGTTGTTTTATTGATAATAGAACTGGGAGGAGCGTTCTAATTTGGACGTCTTTTCTTAAAAAGACACAACAATTAAAGCAATTAGTCGAAAGAGCTGAACCAGACTTAAATTTTTTACTGAAAGATAAAAATGGTAAGACGGCATTACATTACGCCGCTATTCGTGACAATCCGGAAGCCTGTTCGATCTTATGTGAATCGATGACATCGTTCGGATTATCGTTGGATACCGCTGATAGTGACGGAGTTTCTCCTTATTTACATGCAAAAAGACTCAAATTAAATGGTGTTATGAACGTTCTTGAGCGATTCGGTGCTTGCCCAACTCAATTTGACGTTCAGAAAATGTTCTCATCAGAGCGTCTTCCCGAAATTAGAACCACTTCGAATACTTCAAACGGTTGCAGAAATGATAGTTTATTAAGAATGTTAGGAAAATTATCGGAGCAGAAGACAACTTCTTATCGGGCGGCAGCGCGTCTCGCCGAAGAAGAAGACGAAGAGAGTGAAAGTGACGTTTCGAAGAAAGTAACATCGAAATCGGCATTTATGCTTGTATTTTCAATGGCAAAAATGAAAGGAAAGATGAATAAAGCAAGACAAAAGTCAAAGGCCAGGAAGAGGACCGATAGAATGCCATCACCATTAGAAGATTCTTCTAGAAATCAATAAATCTTTCTACTGTCTAAAACACAAAAAAGTTGCCGTTCGAATAAACTTCGATAATTAGTCAGCAATGTAAATAATAGACAATTTCTAGCAATCGATAGGATATTAAAAGTATACTATACTATTCTATATATTTTGTTCACTTTTCACCTCACTGTTTTGTTTTACTCTCGCCTAACAACATTCAGCAGTTTTACCTACAGCATAGTAAGTTGGCTTATATCGCGATAATCTTATCATACATAGTATTGGTACAACAATCCAAATGCAATTGACACCAAAGACAACGCCGATTAAAAGGCCTGTAGATGTTTCATTCGTATATTTCCTTGCGTCTGGCACTATTTTAGGTATATATTGTAGAACGTAGATTAAAGTCTTCCATAATGTCATTGTACAAACGGCGAACGTTAAAAGAATTGCGTGTTGACTTTTACAAAAGTTCTGTATATAGAAAAAAAGAAGAGATTTAAATACAGAATCAATACAAATACATATACATGTATAAACAAACGTATGATATTAATTACGTAATAAGTTACCCGCCAATCCTCTTTTTCGGTAGTGGGATTGAACGTATTTGTTTATAATAGTGATTTTTCCCTATTCTATCAAATAATATATAATTGTTAAATTTACCAATGAAATAATAATCCAGGTCAACACAAATTCAATAACATTGCAACATTTTTCAGCCACTATAAAATTATCCTTCTCGTCTAAGGGTCTCTCGTCAATTTTAGTATATTTGTGATCTATTAGAGAAGAACTTGAAGGTATAATAGAATAATAAAGGTATTTTGAACGAAATACTCACAAGGTATGAAGACAGTGGCCAATTTACCTTCAGGAAAACTCTCTGGCCGTAGAAAGACGAAAAAAGAGTCATAAAGGCTAACAAATGATGAAAATATTAGCCAGTATTTTATCCAAATTGGTAATAATCCACCACACCAAATATTTCTACAATTGCTTTTGCATGACATAATTTTGAACAATCCACACAGCACATGTACTGTCTAGATAGTTGTTGAATTATCGTAAAACGATCAGTTAAATTACGTCACTTCCGTTTAAAATTTGGAACGCGCCAACTTAAAATGATTAACAGTTTAGTATTGAGACATATTTTTTTTATATATCCTAGGCAATACTAATTTTTCATTCGCTAATGTTTAGAAAAGCTGTTTGCTGTAGAACACTATATATTGTTTATATTAAAGCCGAGTGTACTGATTGGGTAATTTTATCTCACAGTTTTCTTCTCTTTCAATCTGTAAAAAGTATTTTAATATCGAACAGTGAAAATGGAAGGGAGAATTGGTAGTTAACCCTAAAGAATTATTGAAATGTATAATATTTATTATATATAGAAGTATATTAGGAATATTATAAGGAACCAGTCGCTCAAGACTTTTATTTACACTTAGGCAAAGTTGTGTATATTTATATATATATTTATAATTATGTAAGATAAGAAAACAATTGTTTCTTTGTTCTAGGATATAGAATGAATAAAGAATAATATACAAAGAGAAAAGAGAGACTACCTATATTCAGTTTCGTTGAAGATTTTTCTCTATTCTCTCCCCTTAACACCGATTCTTCTGGTGAAAAGTAATATATATATATATAAAGGAAAACTGCAATATCAGTTGAACACCTTTATGAAATAAAATCTCCTCTTATGTTAAAATTAAAACTTGTTACAAGTTAAAGACATTTTAATTTCCTGCTTCCCTTATTGGTATATAATACTTACGATTTCCTCGCTTTTAATGTTCAACCGATGAATAAAAACTATAAAAAGAATAAATAAAATTTTATATTATACCTATAAATTCTTAAATAAACATATTTTAAAAAGAACAATCGAATGATTTACGGCATTTTCTATTTTATAATCAGCTATCAAGTAAGCTAAAACAAACAAGACAAGATAGAGATGCAGAAAATAGGAAAAAATTCTATTGGTAACAAATGTATAATATCTTTTTTCTTCTTTTTACATTTGTTCATTAAAATAACCTCGGTAGGATTTAAATATCATAGTCTTTATCATTGTATTACCCAAAAACTCCTTAGAGTTTAGAGTTAATAGTCTAAGTCCACTAGTAATCGAGAACGATGGGCGTTAAGGGACTTTCTTTCAGTTTCGAATCTTTAAATAGATTCCATTATTCAAAGAAAAAGCTAAAAATCTTTTTTTTTTCAGACACTTAGTCTCTAACACGAATTACCATTAATTACCATTGTAAAATTTAAGAACTTAACAATCGATTCGAGTAACCTTTTGTTCGAAAGGATTTAATATAATTTATACTAACTTTAACTAAGATAAATGATCATTCTATCATGTAATATTTCAAATGGATTGTTTAATTTAGTCTTACGATTCTTTAATATAGATTCAGGTTTCTTCAATACATTAGTTAATGGAAAAGAATTAAGACAATGCATAATTAAAACTATAGAATAATCATTTATTAAATTAAGTCTATTACTGATTCAGCTAGAAATAAAGAAACAGCTGTTAATGATATAATGCCTTTATTCTCTTCTTAACCTAACTAGTTTCAACTTGTATTAATCTTTAAAGTTGACTTTTTTCGTTCTTTTCTCCTTTCAAACTTTTATAGCTGGCTTTTTCGATTGATTTTATTTTTAGCCAAATTCTACTTAAGTATCGTTTAATAAACAAAAAGAGCTAAGTTCTATACTAATCCTATTGATTTTTACATATGATAAGTAATAATAAGTAATTAATTATTATATATATTATTAACTTTTCTTTTGTAGTATACAGTCAATGAAGAGATAAAGGAAACTAGATTTTAAAAAATTGCTTTGGTTAGTTATTTCTTTACGTTATTCAACATTTTTCATCATAAAATTAATTTCATCAGTTGAACATGAAATTAATTAATACAATTTCGCAATCAATAACAATTAATTCTCTTTTTGTCAGTTTTTATAAACTTAGGATTTATCAATATATCAGCTTCTTTAATTATTCATTTCATTCACTTTTTGAAGTTTAATAACATAAATAAACCTTTTGATAAATAATTGAATCGTTAAAATTGTAACTATTTCGAATCTTTATAATACAATCGAATTAGATACAATACAAAAAGCAAGGATATTTCTTCATAAAAGAACAGTTTACTTTCGAATTATTGCAGACAGTTACTTCCTATTAATAGATTCGCACTTAAGTATTCTCTTTATAGAAAAATACAAAAAAAGTAATAAAGAACATATAAAGAAAAGCGAACATTCCCTCTATTATGAATAAAATTATAAAATTATGTTATAATTCTAAAAAAGATTGCAATGGTTAGTTAAGTAATAATTTAAAAATTGTTTAGCATAGTTTTTGTTTTTTCTCAGTAAACAGAAAGAACTTTTGAAGAGTTCGTAACAGTAAAATGAGTTTACTATGTAACCACTTTCAGATTGGTATTAAAGCCAAAAATATATATATATATATATATGATATTTTTGAGTAATGACTGTCCTGATAGTGTCTTATTCATCTACAGTTTAGAAGCATTTATAGTTTCTATATGTCATATAGTATTATTAATTAATCTTCAGGCAGCTATAATAATGATCTAGTGGTTGTTTTTAATTAGCTTGAAATATATATATATATATATCTGTATAGATGTCTCATCTATTATTCTTCATAGCTATAATAAGTAACACTTGTTTTACTTTCTTATCCTTCAAAATAATTTATTATAAATATCCTTTTGGCCATCTGCCAATAAAAGTAGGAATTTGTCATTTTTCATTATTAGTATATATCCTTTTCAACTAGCAATTAAAAGCATGTTTAATAACCTTTATACACAAATACAGTGGCATTATTATAGCGATTTTCTTGTGTAATTATATGAGATTGGATGAAATAATACAATTATTAAGTTACTCATGTACAAACTCATTCTAAAACCCGACTAATTCCTCTATTAAAGTAAACAATATAAGTTTCCAGGAATAAGAAGAGAAGTTAAGATACTAATGCCTTATATATGAATATTACATTTCTTGAAACATATTCAATTTTTGAGGATGAACCAAATTGTTTAGTTCTTATTACTAATTTAATCTGTCTATATAGTTTATCTAATAGTATTCTTTATGTTTTTTTACTAGTGGACAATTAATTTTTAAGAGATTATCATAATTGTCTAACACTATTTTAGAGTAATACTATTTAATAGACAAAAAGAGCTTCATAAAACTTTCAACCTTCTGTCTTTCTCTTTTTTGTCTATGCTAAGACTTACAATAAAAAGAATCTATAATCTCTAATAATAAGAATAATTAATATAATAATATTGTATAACTTTCGCTTAAGAAAAAGACAAGTTTACATTATTATCGACCATTATCTTAATCTGTAATATCACAATATATTTCTAACAATTTGTCAATAAAGTCTTCTGAATACAACTTAAAAAGTATATAAAAAAGTTTCTACAATTTCTATGAATGGATCAAGTGTTAGTTAATTAGAATTTTAGTACTGTAGTAGGCAACTAGCGTTAATCTTAATTTTCTTTTTACAGTGGTTTATTTAATTATATAAGAAATATTCAGATATGCAGAGTTATTTTTTTATTGATCACATGCTATTCGTCGATTTGAAATTAGAGAAAAGAGTAATACGTAAATAGATGTTAACTATACTTTTAAAGATTTCAATGCGAGAATTCTATTTTGGGAAAGGAATACTTCCGGTAAATGAAAAAAAAATAAAAAGCTTTTTCTATTTTAAGGAATAGATCTTAATTTCTTTTTTTACTAGCTCTTCCTTCTATTTGCATATTTTACCCTTAATATAAACTTTTGATTCTCATAAAAAAAGAAAAAGATCTCTATCTCGCTTTTTTATTACTCAACTTTTATTGGGGACAAACATGTTCAAAAACTAGGCTAGAAATAATAACCTTTGATTCAATTGTATTGAAAAAAATGACAAGTATTTAACATTTTAGTCATTTTTATCTCAAAAGTCATCTTACAACGTAGTTAATGCAAATATTTTCACTGATTGTAGTGCCCTCTGTTGAAGAGATTACGTATTATTATTTGACGCCATTGTTATTTTATTCATCAATAAAAAAAAAACTATTCTTTTAGTTGGATTACAGTATACTAATAATGGCAAAAGAGATAAATTATGAAGAAAAAAAAATTATTCGCCCAATGTGGGGCTCGAACCCACGACCCTGAGATTAAGAGTCTCATGCTCTACCGACTGAGCTAACCGGGCAGACAACACAGGTTCAAAAATAACCATAATTCACTAATTGTTAACATGATTTTTATTAGCTAACTTTAGAATTGCGCAATTAAGTGAAAATTTTACCTTCTAAATCAAAAAGTCACTTTGTTTAGGGATAAAACTGAAGAAAATTATAGGAATAGAGTTTAATTACAACATGGAAACACTTTGAAAATAATTTTCTTGGTATACTTTCGATATGACGAATTAAAGACATAAAAAGTAATTGGATTCCAAATTGAATTGAAAAAGATAATCAGGTAGATAACTATTGACTCTGTATGTAAGATTTTCAATAAGAAAATGATAGTTGGAGTAAAAGTTATTGCGGATAGTAAGGATGTTACCAACATACTCTTAATTATCTTAGCATTTCGGCTAGAAATTGCCCGATTTGCCAGTATTTTCTTAATATCATTTCCATGTTTGATAGAATTACTGCCATCTGTTGATGTAGTAGAACTCGGTTCGACCTTAACAATATTTTTTCGGCTTCTAACTAATTTATAACCGATAAGACTGTAAAGTATTATTTGAAAGGATAAACTTAGAGCAAAAACAATTGACATGGCCAAAACAGCGAAACAGTGATTTATGCACGGTTTCCTATATTGGTAACCAGTCACAGATGACAGAATTAATAGAATCAATAAAAGTAATATTGTTGAAATTTTGAAAATCAAATTATCCTTTTTTAAAGGAAAGTATACATTTATGAATCTATCAAAAGCAATTACACCCAAAAGTGCTGCTATCATCATAATACAGAATAACGTTGTACAACTGAAGAATATCATCGAATTATTAAATTGAAACCATATTATCTTCTTTTCAATAACATTGAATAGAAGTTCAAGCGAAGATAATCTTATTATTGGTATAAATGCTACCACAAAAAAGCACATGAAAATGCTCAAAGATGAATAAATTACCATTAACATCAATGATAAATTGAAATATTTCCGATTGGATAAATGAAAAGCCAAAGTAAAAGAATTTCCAAGTCCTCCAAATACTAAAATGAATGGAATTAAGATATAAGTACTCCATTCTTCAGCAGTATTAAACAATTCTAAAATAGTTGTTTGAACTGTGATAATTGGTTGAAAGTTTAGGAGAGAGGGATTTGAGAAATTCATATTATCTATATCTTATCTTTCCAACACTCTTTGATAAAGTCTAATAAAAGTTTCAGTGTATTTTATAGTAGTATGCAAATTTTAAAAATCTATATTCATAAATTGCAACCGCCTATACCTATGCCTTGAGATATTGACAATTTAGAATGTGATAATGGATTACGTTTTCCCCCACTTCTTTTACTAAAAAAAAACACGAGTGACAAATAAAAACAAAATAGTTTTTCAGTTAAAGAAGCTGATGGAGATTAGATACCCAATCAATAAGGTCTATTCTAGAAGTGTTATAGAGTAAACAACTTTCCTTCCCAGTTTCAGACCAGATAAACTAAGGCTTATTGAATTATTTTGATACAAAGGTGAGACAAAGATCAATATAAAGTGCCAGACTTAAATTATTAAGTAGAGGAAATTCAATACATAGTCCTTAATTGAAAAATCACGTCATTTCGCACACGCCGTCCGCCATTTTGATCGGATGATCCAACAAGGTTGGTCGATCCTGACCGACCTTGTCCCCTTCTTTAAAAATAAGATCATCATTATAATTTTCCCCAAGAGATCAGGTGATAACAGCTGAAAGTTTTTATTTCGTGTTGTAATCATAAAATAATTTAAGCATCATTAGTGAGACAAATATTGTTTCAGATTAAAGTTAGAATATGGACATCTTCGCGAACATGTTAAGATGACAGATTCAGAGGTAGCCAGTACAAAACTAGTCTTCGATTCTTGTAGGAACTACTGGTAGACCTAGTGGATTATCAGCTACATCTTTCACCGCACTTCCATGATTACCAAAGTTTGTATCATTGATAAAATATCCATTATTCGCCATTTCTCTCATCTCCGATTCGTCAATTTCCTTTGCCTCAAGTTGTTCATCTTGCGAAGAAATTGGTACTCCTTCTAAACCTACCTATTCAAACAGCGAAAGGGAATGAAAACCTTAATTAACTGTTACATTCTACTACATGAAATAATATTTCTAACCATTCTTTCACTCATTACTATACAAATTAAGAAGAAAATGTACTTTTTCATCATTTTGCCTTCACTTAATGATTGCGTTTCTTTGAAGTATATACCATTTTTATACAGGTGGGTTACTATTTATATTCTTTATAAATTTTCAACCTGTTGCAGTTGTTGCAGTCTAAAAGAAAATAAATCTATTATCGCAATTTATAAATAAAGTACTGAATTTCGACGTATCACGCAACTTTACATAAGTTCTTTTTTTTTGTTCTTCCATTCATTTCAAATGGCAAATATGCAAAAATGAATTAATCCTATCTTAGTGCAATTAATTGCTTATGCTAATCTCTCATAATTTAACAATATACGTGCTCAAATGCTTTTAGTGAGCATCGATGCGGATGTAATAGTACATTAGAGTATATTAACTTTTTCTTGCAGCCATTTTGTCAATTAATAAATAATAATAAATTATTTTTCTCACATTCCTTACTTTGTCATTTGATGATAAGTTAAACAGATTCATTCCTATAGGAAAAGATGGTTGTCAATATGACTTTAAACTAATAAAAGAATTCACTACCTAACTCTTCAGCTCATCTTTTTAATTGTTTATATGGAAATTTTTTAAATGGACTATTCAAAGACAACAAGTAACTTTTAATGTCGAATAATACAACAAATTCTTATTGTACATTTAGCTTTCAACAAATTCCTGCATTTTTGTTTTTATTATTTGGATCTGTTGCAAATTTTGTATTACTTTTATTACTAAATTCAATTTCAAAGCATTCTAAAGTACCCATTATTTTTAAAATTGTATCATTTAACGATATGTTTAATTGTCTTGTAGTTAGTATGTCAATTTTTGGAAATACGCTCGTTTGTAGTCGGATAAATGATACTAAAATGTGTTCAATTAGCGGTGCGCTAACTTTAATTTTTATACTTACTTCTGAACAATTAATATTCATTATGACTACTGAGAGATTGTTTATGGTAGTCTTTCCTTTGTTTTATATGAGATTATGCAAGGGACGAGATACTTTTATTATTGTTTGTTCATTTGTATGTTTCCTTCATGGTTTACTCGTTTCACTTATTCCAATAATACTTCATATTGACAGCTATAAATATCAACACTTTCTTGGAATCTGTGTGCTTTATATTACCAATTCAAAAATAGATCCAAAACATAATTTTATCCTTGTCTACTTTTGTCTATTGATTAATTCAACATCTCTAACAGGACTTTTTAGTTATTGTATTATTTGTTATAAACAACGAAATAATAAGATTTCATCTTATCCAACTACCTCGAACAATCAACGAAAAGAAAAAGTTAATCAGTTACAAGCATTAACAATAGCTTTAGGAGTTTCTAATGCTATATTACCATTACCTTTAACGGTTAGTTTAACAATAATCTGTTAATAGTCTAACTGTATTCGCTTTTATTATTACAGATTAAGATTTTTACCGATATAGGTAGTGGGCAGGAAAATGATAATTCATTGGCAACAAAGTTATCAATTATTACCATGACTGTAAAACCTTTGTTGAATCCAATTATATATTTGGCTTTTAACAGTACCTATCGTCAGTATATTATACAAAAGCTCCTTTGTAAGAAGACATAAGAAAACGATATTACGAAAATTTGTTCAATACAAAGCTATTATAATATCTACGTCCCGCAATTATGCAAAATGTTAACTGCAAAGCGTATCAATAACGAATTAATAGTATTTATTCGTGGGAAAATAGCTGGTAATATTTACACTTCTTTTGACGACAGTTTTTATAAACATTCATAGAATAAATCATTCCAATATTTTCTTAGTTTTTCAATATTTATTAATGAAAAGTCGAAGATAATAGCCTAAATTTCAAATATTGGCCATGGAGTTATGGTAATATTTTCCGACTGTTGGAAAATTATTGTACAATTTCATTTCCTTTCTGAGTAACCAAAAGAGCTCTATAAAAGTATTAAGGATACTTATATTCTTAAATATTTATAGACATTTTCCTGGAAAAAATATACTTTCAATATATTAGAGATCTAATATATTTCCTTAAAGATAACCTAAATCTCCTTCGGGGATGAAAGAGTTCAGACTCTGATGAATACTGTCCAGAGAGAATATAATCTCTTAGCGAAACAATTTGTATCTTAAGCTTCAGAATTGAGACGTAAATTTTGCCAATTAAGCAACTTAATTTGGTTGATTTAAAACTATTATGCACAAGTAATTTATTAATAAAATTAAATGTTACTATAAATCTTAAGATAGATATTTAATCGCCATTGGATTCAAAAGGCAGACAGTAACCCTACTTATTGGAACGGTTATTTCTTCCATTCATTATTAATTTATACAATGATACATTAAAACCGAAAGTTATATGGTTGTAATGTATATATACAATATATTTCTTTTTAGTGACTACTCTTAGGTGTATAATTATATAAATATAACTAAAAGGAGTGATAAATGTTTAAAACGAATAATACATATTTGGAATAAACAGTAGACACAATAAAGTGATATAAAAATGAGAAAACTTTTTCATTGATTTTTTCTAAAGTGGGTAACTAACTTGCAAACCTTATTCAGATAGTGTTTCTGCATAAACAAAGAAATTTTCATTCTCAATTAATGTCTCATAATTAAAAAAGCTACCTTTATTTCTCATTATTTGTAGATAGAATCTAATGTAACTCTTACTACATTCTAAAATTTGATGGAAATGTTATAACCGTTATAGAGTTAGAAAACAAAAACTATATATCACTTGTATAATCAATTGATAGGCTATTAGTACCGGAAGTAATAATGAAAATCAATCGAAAGATTCTTTATCTTATTTTAGCTTTGAGATACAAGGAAATGAACATTTTCAGTTACGTTTTAAATAGTATTGTTTACTTATTTCAATATTTTGTATGCTTTTTTGCTGAAACGATTATAAAAGTCTAATCTGTTATTTTTTTGTTTTCTCTCTCTCTCTATCTATTTGCTTATCCATCAGGCTCCTATTATTTAATACCTGAAGACGATGTAATCATGATAATAATCTAAATGATGTCCCTGACATAAAATTGTTTGACTTTTTTTTTGATCAGTTAGTATGGAAAATGGAGTAACAGTTGTTCTAATAGCCAAATTTTATTAAGTCGATAGGAGATCTATATCAGTTATAACTATTTTTCAGTATATAGCAGGGATATTAGTTCTCCTGAGAGTAGATTTCCCTGATCTACTATACGGAAATTGCAAGGATATATCTTACTTGAAAAACATGATAAAAGAAAATCAGAACATTTAGCATTTTTTACCAATTATTGGCATAACATTACTATATTCCAGCGTCCCATCATCATTAGTGTTATTGAAATATTCATTGAACGGATGTGGTCAATGTCTCTTGTTTTGCATGGAAACCATATTTTTAGCAAATACATTATTTATGACCAGCCTGCTGTATTGACGTATAACCTCAATGTTTGAAATCTTAGCGTCAATGCTGTCATCTTGACAGAAGGAGCCTGGAAAATAGCAGATATAATAGTACAAATCATCTCACAATTATTCCATGAAACTTATTTATTTACAAAAGGATAATCCAGAGGAAAGTTCAAGTCAACTTTTGAAATAAATCACCTGTATTATAGTGTACAGGAAATTTAAACAGATTAAAAGTTACATAGAAGAAGTTATGAAATAATTAAATGATTTCAATAAAAATTGTCAGTTGCTAAATGTCAATTTTTCTCCATTTCACTAATTATCACTTTCACTAAAACAATCCAAATCTATTTCCAATTCTAGGTTCGATTTTGATGACGATTTTCCTTTCCCCACTTTTAAAATATTTGAAGATTCGGAATTGGGGTTGTTCTCTTGATCAATACCAATAATATGAAGGATTTCCCGTATAGTCCTTACACGTTGATGTCCATCTGAAGAGTTTGGTTGATAGATTTTAATACTTTCTGTTAATTTTTCACTTTTTTGGGTTTCATTAGACAATTTTATTTTTTTGAATGGTTGTGAGAAATTTGTTCTAGGTTCGATCTTCGTGGGATGATCGTTGTGAGCATTATTTACAGCCTTTCGTTCTTCATTAAAAGAATCATTTTTATCAAGAGTGTCTTGAATTTGAATCAAAAGCTGATCGCTTTCAATTTCTGCGCCAGAATAAATCTAAAGAAGATATAAAGGCTATAAGAAGCAAAATATATAAATCTAATAAACTTACTTTATCAAATCGATAATGAAATGAGTCGATTAAATCCCGAGATTCACTCAATATGGCAACCTACAATTATAAATAAGACTATAACTTAAAAGTTATAAATATTTAACTTTAAACCTTAGTGCTATTTATTGTTGTCTTTAAAAATCCATCTTTCCAAGTTTTCGATTTTTTAAGCTTTTGGTGTGTATATAAAATCTAAAACAGTATAAGTCAAATGACTATTGTTATTTTAAATAGTGAGCTCACAGTAAATTCTTGACATCTTTGATTAAAATTATCTTTTCCATTCATTATGAAAACATACTAGAATCGCAGATTAAGAACAGTAGGATTAGCTTAACGGGAAAAAGTTCCAAAGTGGGCGCGTAGCAGCCGAATTTTTTGTTAAAATAACAGGTCCGCATCTGGAGCGTAAGTTTATATTAGAAAAATTTGAATAAAAACCGCAACTTAAATATATAATATATTATATTTTACACTTTTTAAATTATGTAATGTAGTATACTTGTATATAAGTTTTCAATTGCAATCGTTACATTATTCATAATTTAAAATCGTTAAACAAGCCGTTAGTCTTAGAAAGAAGATGCTAAAAAATGTTTTAATCTGTATTTTAGAAAATTATGGTTACACAATTTTTCTTATCTTAAATCATTGATATCAAACAAGAGGGAATCTAATTAAACAGTTGCAGTTGCGAAGAGTCTATTCTATGGAACAGAAATTTTATTGCTAGCTGACTACTTTTCATTAAAACTAATAACTTTGAAATGGTCACAGATACTGAGAGCAACTAGTTGTCTAACGAATCTTTGTGAGCTATCAAATGGCTATGTCTCATATTTCATTGATATCTATCCTTGATTAAATATGTAGAATACCCTAGAGAACGATAATAATGAAAAAAAGCTTTTCAAGCCAGACTTTGATATTCAGGGCCAAAATTTATCATTTAGTCATTAGTTAAGCATTGTCTCTTTGAATGCTTTTCTGGTTGGAATGGAATTTGGATGGATTTTTTCATTTCCTCCTTTCCGTTAGGAATAATAATTGTTCTTTAACAATCTGTCATTAATGATCAGAGACTTTTGAAAATGTCGTTGATGAAAGAAACAACTTGTTATTTGTAGCTAAATAGAAATTTAAAAATATTGCGCCAAACAGATGAACATTTCTTTTTATTAATTATAGGCGCGCACCTAAAAGCGTTTAGATGATTTTTGTCTACTTATGTTAAGTATGTTAATCATCTAAACCTTAGATATATTTTAGATAAATATGTACATTATCAAATACTATAATCGTTATTTTAGAAATAAATTGACCATTTTATAGAAAAGAATATATGCTATTATAAAAAATAAATTATTTGAAGGACACCTGCAAAGCTATTTTTTAAGCTCTCGTAATTTATAAAATGTTTGAAGTGAGTTGTTTTTCAGTTTACCACCTTGTTAGTTAAAGAGTGCAGAGAACAACTAGGAAAAAACATGTGATCAGTATTGCTGATATTGCTACGCCCTCTAGACCTTAGGGCTAGTCCGCACTCAAAATAGAGCAAAACAAAAAAATCATTACATACATTAAGGATTTTCAAAATCTAAAAAATTATCGTAACAAAAGGAAATACAATAAAAATGAAAAATTCCCAATTTCTGTAATAGCTACGAAACAGTGAACTTCCGCTTCCAACATGGCAATGTATCTTCACCGACAAATACTACTTTTTGGACTTTTGAGCTCTGTGTTTGCATTTCCAGAACAGGGAATATTTGAGTTTAATCTTACAAAAGTAAGTTATATTAAAAATTATGAATGAACATTTTTCACATCTCAAATTATTAATTTTAAACGTAGAGCAAATCCAGTTATATAGTTGCGAAGAGTCTCTTCAATGGAACAGAAATCTCATTACGAGGTAAATTTTATCTATGATTTAGAATCATGTATACATTTCAAAATATCAAATAGTTCTACTTGACTGCCCTTCGTCACAATCTACACCCTTAAAATTGTCATGGATGTTGAGAGAAACGAATTGCCTGGGAGATCTTTTTGCTTTAGCTAATGACCACGTATGATGTTTCATGATTGTTTATTCTGAATATAATTTATAGCTCTTACAACAGGATGACAATACTGGAGCTATACTTTTCAAGCCAGATTTGGATATTCAAGGCTTAAACTTGTATCGTTTAGTTTATTATAAAAGTAGCACTGATGAAATATCTTGCGAATCAACGAACAATCTGCAAGTAGGTTTTTTCTTTTCAACATCACTTCAGTAAATTTTAATATACGTGTTGCTAGGATTTGTCTGGCACCCCTCCAGAAGTTGCAACTTTACAAGCACAAACAAGCACCGGTCTTGTCACCCCCACTCCTTTAGCTACTAAAGCTACTAAAGCTACAGTTAAAGCTACTGATGATAAAGGTAAAGCTACTGATAATCACAGGAAAAGAAGAGAAGCGAAAACAGCAGCTCCGGAGCCTACTCCTACTACAAGCTCAGATAGAATATATAAAGCTTGGAAGGACGGAATTTACATATTTATAGTTAGAGTGGAATCCTTAGATGATTCAATAACAGCGAATGTCGTCCTTTCAATGAAAGGAAAACATGGATATCTGTCAGCAATTGATTGGCCATTTTTACCATTTTATGGTGTCATGTGTGCTCTATACGTCATTTACGCTTTAGCCTGGCTCATAATGTCTGCTATGAATTGGAGAGATCTTCTTCGTATTCAATTCTGGATCAGTGCTGTAATTTTACTTGGATTAGTGGAAAAGGCAGTCTATATTGAAGATTATCGCTCGATTAGCCATACTGGAAAAAGTTTAAAAGGAGCTATGTATTTTGCTTTATTTTTGACAAGTTTGAAACGAACGCTTGCGAGGATACTGATTGTTATTGCATGTCTTGGATATGGAATCGTGAAACCTCGTTTAGGGAATCAATTACAACGAGTTTTAGCATTAGCGTTCTTGTTCTTTTGTTTTTCATATGCTGATGAAGTTCAAAAAGTCAGAAATCATAGAGGTTATAACAAGGGAAAAGGAGACTTTTTCACAGCAATTCCTTTAGCTGTAATTGATGCCTTGTTCTGTTGGTGGATCTTCACTAGTTTGTTTTCAACTATGAAAACTTTGAGAATTCGCAGAAATGTTGTTAAGTTATCGCTATATAACCATTTTACTAATACTCTAGTATTAGCAGTGTTAATTTCAATTGGTTATATGATTTGGTCATTAGTTGAACATCGTTTCTCCAAATGTCTTCCTGGTTGGAAAGGAATTTGGATAGACGAAGCCTTCTGGCATTTCAGCTTTTCCTTTGTATTGGGAATTATAATTGTTCTTTGGCGACCAACCATCAATAGCCAGAGATTCGCCTCCACTCCGTTACTTGATGATGTCGATGATGAAGAGAATGAAACAAATTTGAATGAATCATTCGGTGCAAAAAAGAGAACCACGATTACCTCCAACGGCCCTCCCACCAATAAGGAGACAAAGAATAAAAAAGCAGTAAGTGACATTTTACATTGCACAAAATTCCTGTACATTAAATTTTTAATCTTTATTAAAGGAGGAAGACTTAAAATGGATCGATGAGAACATTCCAACAACAGTAGTGGAGTCGTAAGTAGCGAATATGAAAGGGTTTTCGGTTTTTTGAAAAATAATTAAACTTTTTTATAGATCATTGCCCAATTTGATAAATGATTCGGATGAAGAAATATTGAACACTAAATTTGAAATATCAAAAATGGACTAAATGTTTGGTATTTTTAACATTTTAACAGAATATTATGATGCATAAAATTATTAGGAGAATAAGACTGCTTATCAAATTTTTGACAGTATATCTTTCTTGTTTTCTTTGGATGGTGGTTGATTGGTGTGTTGCTTTTTTTTGTATGTCATTCTATGTTAATTGTGGGTATGTTTTTATAAAAATTTCAACATCATAATTAACAAATTTCATTTGATCATTTGAAAATAGTACCAAACATGTGGACAGTTATATATCTAATCACATTTCATTATGTATTATAAATATACTTTATTGAATACTTTTGAATTTACCAGAATATTTTTCTTCATATTATTTTTCTTATATTGTAAAAATGCTATTATTTTTTTGTTGGAAATTTAATTCAAATTATGCATTTTCTTTTCTGAATTGAACAGTTTAAACCAGCAGAATTCTATAATTTTTCTTGAAGATAATGTGAAAAAAAAGCTATGAAAAAAAAGAATGTGGAAACTATGTCAAAAGTCGGAAAAAACGCTTTGTATATTTTCGTTTTTACAACAAATTCCTTTTAACCAAAGATATTTGATTGATTATATTTTTTAATTTTCTCACAAAAAAAGGCAGCAGATAATTGTTGTTTTTACACGATTTTTCATTATTTACCCAAAAGGAGTTGCATTTTTAAAATACATTAAACAAAGTGAAAAGGAGAAGCAGCAACAGCTTTTATTATCTAAATTCTAAATATACACTATTATATATTAATATATATTAAAAATGGAACAAACAAATAACAGTATTTTTCATAGACAAACAATTTCTATCTTTATTATACTTGTTAAACGTTCGCCGTCTCAGTGATCTGTCATTGTTGGCATTTGTCGGCGTTTCGTTTGATCTTTTTTCCTGCTTCTGGCGTTTGGTCTTATTGAAATTTTCATTAAATGTCGATTTATATCGAACAAATGACATATTATTTAAACTACTTGTAGACTTTTGGTCGCCTTCGGATTGATCTCTAAATATTCGACTACATTATCGATTCTGTTTTATCAAGGGCCATGTTAGCATCCTCTAAATGGTCAGTTGACCATGAAGAAACAACAGTAGTTTGAGACTGGCTATTCGGGCTTATCTTTTCGGCTTTCATACTATAGCTATCGTTATTCGTATCGCTATCATTCATTTCCGAGACTGAGTCGGTGGTTCGTTTCAAAAGTGAGTGTCTAGTATGAGCTCTGACTTTTCCTTTCACACCTAAAAAAGTCTGTTTTGCGATGGGGGATGGTTGCTCAGGAGGATCGGATAATAAAGACAAAGTAGATGTATTTAATGGTCTGGATGAGTTAGTACCCGTCCAGTCCTCTTCTGCAATGCGCTCTAAGGTCCCCCGCCTCTTGAGGATAAAGGTATCTTTCTTTTTCTCTTTATCTGTCACTTTCTTAGTGCCATTATCAGTCTTTGATTTAAGATCGTTTAGAGCTTGTGTAAGTCTTTTAATAAAGTCTGAATCTTTACCAGTTGTTAACAAATCTGACTTTATTTTATCTGTAAATATCCTAGGATTGTTCGAATTATTTTGTCGCCTCTTGTTATCATTGTCAGAGGGATCTATGCGGATATGCGTTGTTTGTTTATCAATGTTTTCCTTCTCCTTTATACTGTCCTGGGGTTCAATTAACATATCGCCTCCAATTTGCAGATTATACACTCCAACTTTACGCCTCTTTCCTTTTATAATACTAATAACATCACCAGATAAAGCATTTATACACTTCCCTTTCCCTTCTTTTTCATCGTCTTTATTAGAGGGAATAGCCAAAGATTTCTCCGAACTGACAACATCGCTCAGTTTATTCCGTAATAAATTGTCTCTTAGCGAGGATGGGGGCATCGAACTGATATTGATAAACGGCAAAAAGAAACAGTATATAAATATCCAAGCGACAATAATCGTAATTAATGCTATTTGAAATAAACTATAGATGTATTGAGTAGAATCGGTTAGGGAGAAGAACAGGGTAATCAACGACATAGTACCAATCATGGTGACCGATGGATTAGTGACACTTTTGTAGGCCGATAAAACCCTTGTCACTCTCTGCTCTCCTTTAAATTGCACGACAACAGTTAAAGTTAAAAGATGCAAAATACAAACAATTGTTATCATATAGGGCATGGCCATTACATGTAAAACCGTTATTAAATTATTCATTAATAGCATTAAGCCTATACTGGAAAAACTAGCTAATAATATACTAATAACCATGATTAAACCCGTACGCAAATCAATCTTAAGGAAGAACGAAGCCGTAGTACCACTAAATAATTGTAAGAGAGCAGAGGCAAGAGGTTGCCAAGACAACGATCGTCTAACCCCGAAGCCAAAATCCGGAAAGTGTACAGTTGTTGGATAATTGCTAGGCATAGCCAATCGTAAAATATTCCACTCATAAATCATATTCTGCCTTAAGCACTCCTCTTCAACGAAACTAGATTGAATAAGATAGTCAAGTTGCAAATTTAATACATAAAAGTTCCTTCCTCTCTCAGTATTATCCGTAAGTAAATGATCCATAAATAGATATTTATGAGGATACCTTTTAATTACTGCTAAGGAGAGATTTCCGATCATTTCCCTTGTCTGACAATATTTATTACTATTGTTACATTGTTGCTTAATGTCCGTATATAGTTCTTTCATGAAGCATCTGCGAACCTTCCAGACGGTTGTTGTATAATTGTTCATTTTTAAAGCGTTACACGAATTTGAAGCCCACTCTATGAAATCCCATGAGATAGAGTCATCACTACCTAAATCAACTACAATCGTCATATTTAAATAAGATCCAATAGAATCAAATTCTCCAGAAATTCGTTTATAATTCATTAAAGGATGGTCTAGGTTTAGGACTTGAGGACGAAGGATTTCTGGTGTCCTATATACAGAATACATTACATACTGTAATGAGATTGTTCCGCAAAGAAGACAAACGTAAATGACCGGCAAAATAGAAAATGCGGAGAAATTTATGGTTTTCTCTAATGGCTTAACAGTTTGTCGGTCGTTACCCTTATCTGTCGATTCTTTCATTATTAAATCTTGACTGTTAACCGTTGAACAATTGATCAATGTCCTAGATTGTTTACCGACTTTAAAAGATAAAAGCAAGGGCAGTATGTAAATTCCGAATAAAACGTATAGGATTAGCATCGTGTAGGAACAAATGACTAAATTAATAGAAGCGTTCGTGCCTTCCATTAGCTGAAAGGCTAATGAAACAAAATTAATGCTAACTGGAAGGATTGCTTTCCTTATTACTCCTGTTCTATTTTCTTCCTTACCAAAACAACCTATCCATATCATGAGAATAATAAAAGGCATGCCTGCCAGGAAAGATAGAATGTGAACTTCATAAAAACTTACTACAAGGAGGGAGACAGTCATAGAAAATATATAATACTGTAAGATGACTATTGCCCAAAATAGTGACGTCAATAGAGCGTCGAGGGATACGAAAATGAGTAAGGCAAAAATTGCAAACTTTTTACTCTTTATTATCTCTTTCATTTCAATCTCGTTTAGGAGTGAATCATTCGAACTTATTCCCATCAATTTTGTTTTCTTTAACGCTATATCGTCAAATAATCGAATAGAAAATTTATTGAAATTGTTGCTATCGTTAAAACGAAAGCCCATATATAAAGTTCCACTGGACATTAGAGGCTCTTGACGAGGAAGTAAGCTTAAAAGTGAAACGATTAGCCAACCATAACGTCTGCACGTCAAAGGGATTGAGCAGTTCATTCGATAATCGTCTAAGCAATATATATAAAGCCTTTCATATTGCTTATAAGATCTCCAACAGGTTTCGATTAGATGCCTGACGGTTGATAATAATCCAGTGTTTAAATCCCGACAAGTTTTGTTATAATATTCCGATAGAAGGGAAGCCATATTGAAATCTCTTGGGCAATCTGGTCCAGTTTTACAGCTTTTTAGAACGAATAATTCCTCTTCGATCAGGCATAAACTATGTATGTAATTGATCTGCCAAACAGACTTTGAGAATGTTATTAAAATGTTCGAATTTATCTTTGGCTCGTAGCTCGCATAAGGTAATTTCAAGAGACAATCATCATCTATCTCCCTACCACTTTTACTACCGCCATTGCTACTCCCTTTTAATCCTAATATGTTTTTTAAATAGAAGGATCTTGTCCTATTCTCTCTACCAAAGTTCCCAAATAACCTTATCGAACGTCTATAATCGCAAGATTCAGCAGAGTAATTCTGATAGATAGTACTGTTGAACATTGAAAAAAAAGTATGTCTAACATTCTCGTCACTTGTGATGTAATTAACTATTCTAGGAGAGATCTTATCATTATTCCATATAGATACAACCTATGAATAAACATGGTACTTCATGTATATACAGTATATTTATATAAAATAATTGACATACTTTAAATACAAATTCAACTTTTAATAAATAATATATTAAAACTGTTACAGTTAAACAAAAACTAGAATTAAGACAAACAATCCATAAACACTTCATTTGCATTTTAATTTCATTTATTTCGTAATCATTTATCATTTAAAAAATTACATTTCCTCTCATTTTTTTTTATATACTATTTATAGAATATAGAATATGTTGTTAATTCCGAAACATAACAATAGGCCTGAGGAAATAATAGGCAAGAAAATATAATTAAATTGTTATAAAACGTCTCTTCTCGCACGCGGATTAGCATTTATGTTATATAGATTATATATACTCTATATATATATATATAAAGGTGAATACACTGTTTATTAGAGATATATATGTAATTTATTTATTTTCATTAATACCACCTAACTCGGAAAGAAATTCTCTGTTTCTCTTTAACAATTGAACTTACGAAAACATGATGTATCAACTATATATATATATATATATTTGGAGAGTCTTTTATACACAACTATATAAATATGAGCATTTGTAGACGATAAAACTATTGCAGAAAATATATTAAATCATTGCGTTTTTTTCTGTTCTAGAAGGATATTAATCCTTATCTTCAAAATTCAAACATTTATATATATATATATATATATATATATAATTATTTATGCACAAATATACATAAAAATACAATATAACAGCATTCTTTATAATAATCATCATCATATTATCAATCTCAATCAATAAATTAAAGATTTAATTCTATTTTCTACATATTAAAAAAATTTTTAAAAGTAAAAACAATGGCCGATTCTTTTTCGTATGTTTATTTGTCTTCCATCCATCCATCCATCTATCCATCTATCCATCCATCTATCCATTCATTCATCCATCCATCCATCATCTATTGATACTGAAAATTGGCAAGTAAACTTGATATTTGTTTTGATTGTTTTTAAATATTTTTTTTTAAAAATCTTCCATTGTTTCTTTCCGACTGTTTCCATCAACATCTTTTTTTTAATGTACAGTATATATATATATATATATCAATATAATAATATTAATAATAATAATAATATGGTTTTGTAGAGATGTATAATGTCTATATAATTTAGGTTTCAGATTTGGATTTAGACTTTCCAATTTTACCAAGGACGGTTTGAACTCCTTGTTTAATACTAGCTCCAAATCCCTAAAAGAAAAGAAAAAGGAAAAAAGAAACTTTATTAACGTAAAAAGGAATAAGGATAAAGAATAAATAAACAAGAAGAAAAAATAGATCGATTTATAAGAAAGAAAAAAAAGGGGCTTGGTTATTTATATATTATTATTATTATGTTTATAAATATAATAGCTGTTAGTGTTATTACAGTTATAATAGCTTTCCTCGTATTTAAAATAGTGTAATAGTACTGTTGGTAAGGGAAAAAAAACAATTCTCCACCTTTATACAGTATCTACGAAGGAGTAGAAGAAAAAAGAATTAAAAATAATGAAAACATATTCTATGGGAAAAAATTGTTATAAGAATTAATGTAAATAAAGGAGAATGTAGGGGAGGGAAGGGGAGAAAAAATAAAGAGAAATAATAACAATAACAACAATTAAAGAAAGAAAGAAGATTAAGAATAAATATTATTACTAAGAATAAAAATAATGTACTCACAACATTAAAATTCAAGGTGCAAACTTGGCATGCAAATAAGAACAACACTTAAAACAAGTGACTAGAATGAAAACCATTTTGACTTGATTGAATCGAAGGTCGAACTAACTCCTATCTTTATATTGTTGGCCTTTTCCAGAATTCCATTGACATTCGTACCTAGTTTATTCGCTAAGACGTTTAGTGGTTGTTGAGCGTCTAATTCTCTTCTCTCCTTCTCTTTCTGCAGCTGTTTAATTAGGGTATGGGAAAAGGGTGGAAAAAGAAGTAAGGGAAAAGGTTTTTTTTCTTTTTTTTTTCACTATGGATGAGGACGACTAGAGGAGACGTAATACCGTCTATACTTATAAATAGTATATACAGTATATATAGGGACTTTTTTAGTATTGAGTTATTGCAAAAAAAAAAAGAAAAAATCCCGCGTAAATCATGCAAACAACAGTTAAAAACAATAAAAATAAACCAATAATGCTAACGTGCAATAATAGTGTTTAATTGGGTTTCTTTTCTTTTCTTTTAACCCTTAAAACTTGATAATAAGTCTATATAAGCGTAAAAATCTCCCATAGGCCTGAAGAATGGGCAATTTTTTTTTTTTTGAAGACTTTGGCTAGTTAATGGAAAATCCTATGTGATCCTTGCTCTCCCACCACCAAATTAGGAGGAGGAGAGAAAGGAATGAAAGATCTAATTAAAGGATAATACTTACTCTAGAAGCTTGAGCGGCTTTAGCCCTTCCGTCCGGTGTATGTGGGTGGGCGTCTAAGCATTTTTGAAATCGTAACTGGAGAGTGGTGAATCCGAAAAGTAAAGAAACAGGTTAGAATTATACAATCAATATAATGTCTATACGCACTTTACAAGCCGCCTCGATAGTTTTACAAAGGGGACCAGCAGTCGGTTCACAGTGGAAAATATAGGCTATAAATGAATCTTGAACGGTATGCATTATGAAAGCTAACACTCTAAAAAGAAAGAAAAGAAATAGATCAAAAAAAGAATTACGGCTACTTCACCTTTTTAAAAAGACAAGATTATGTTTAAAAGAGAATAGGAAGACTTACTGAATGTTCTTTTTTGATATGCCCATAAAGGACAAGAAACGAACTCGACATTCGGCTAATACGTGATCGTTATTCTGCGAATTTATAAAAATATTTCATAATAAATTTTGCGATGCTTTTAGGCCTAGACAAATGAAATGAAACTTACTGCGCTGTCCGCTATGGTGATTGTTGACGGTGCTATAGATACCGCAACTAATAGCCAATTTTCTCGAGGTACTGTTGTTAACAGTTTATCCATTGCTTGGTTAAGTACATCGATGCCTGTTGGTCTTGCCACTTGGCAATTACCCAAATAGTGGCACTTAACCATCTTTCTAGGCTCCTCCATTGGAGTTGGAAATCTTGTAGCTCTGTAGACGGCATCAAAATTGGCTGATTCATGACATCCGGTTGCACCTTCTCTATCGGCCAGATTCGGCAAATTATTCGGCCTTCTGGCCGAACCTGCACCGCAAGGTTGCTGAGCAAATTTTCGTTTTTGCATAATCTTTCGGCAAACGTCTCGTAAAGTATGGGCGATTTGTTTGGCAGGCGTATCGCATCTAAAAACGTGGCACATGTGCCTTTTGCTGGACGTATCGCGAGCTACATAAGCAAAGTCTCTGTTTAAAGGAAAAGAAAGGAGAATATATATTTATATAAAACACAAATAAATAAATCATAAATATATTAAATAGCTTAACAAAACAAAAAGAAAAAAGCATTACAGCTACTATTCCATTAATAAGGTTAAAATTTTATTAAAGAGGGTTTAGAGTCTATTTTTCTACGGGATTAGGAGGATAATTTCAGGGGTAAAGAGAAAGAGGAAGAGAGAGGTTGATAACAAGTACACCAAGACAAAATTAATTACAAAATTTATATAGACATTATTATATGTTTTGTGTGTTTTTTTAAAAAAAAAAAATTTGCTAAAGAGAAACAAGAATCATAAAACAAAATCAAATAAAAGGAAGGGAACTAGAAACAAAAAAAAATTATCTATGGTCTTATCATTTACTAAAATCAACTATTAATTATTTTTAATACCTCTCCCTAGTTTATGTTAGAGTTGATAAGAGTAGGATGAGGAATAAAAAAGAAATAAAATGGTAGAAAAAGGAAAGAATAAGAAATAAGTAAAAAGAAAAAAAAAGGAATGAAAATAGTAATAGATAGATAGATATATAGATACATAGATAAATGGATAGATAGAAAGAGACAGAAAGAGAAGGAGAAAAAGAGAAAAAAGAGATAATTTAGAAAAGAAACGAGAGTCATTCTCTCTTTTCATATTAGCATAGTATATTTTATGCAAGTCCCTCCCAAAATTACTCACCTTCCATTATCTCGTCCAACTCCCCAAACTCTTATCGAATGTATAGGTTGAACGTTGACGATAGTGGTATCTTGAGGATCAATTAACTTTAGGCATTCCATATCGATATCCATATATAAGTCTTTTCCCTTTTATTTATAGATGAAGAGAAAGCACAAATCAAACAGATCACTCATTAGTCATCAACAAATAATACTTAAAAAGTATGAAAATCATACAACAGTTAAATATAATGTATACTGTATATATATAGAGATAGATAGATAGATATATGAAAAAACTCTCAGCCCTTTTTCCATATTAATATATATATATATAATAAAATTAAAATGTAATGAGTTAGGGTAGAGATAAATAAAGATTTGCGCAGGCCCGCTATTTATACAAGTTTATCATGAAGTATATACATATTACGGTCTGTTAGCTGTCATTGACAATTTCACGCTGCTAAATAGGATTAGTCGGTTTCTGCTTCATAAAAACGTCACGTTTTACAGGGCAAATATCAAGTATTCTCTAAAGTCGCTGTTCATTTCCCAATATACATTCTTTACAAGCAAAATGAATAGGTTCCAATGGAGGAGAATAAGGAGGCGGAGCTGATGGCTCTAATCTTTCTATCTCTTCTGTTGTTTGAACGCATTTATCAGCTCTTTTATTCTCGCGACGTTTTTTAATTGTATTTATCCTCTCAAAACAATAAACGAATATCATTTTAAAAATCCTTTTCGTATAGCATACTATCCAAATTATTAAGAAAACAACACCGAATATAATAAGGCTTAACCAAAACGTGCCGTTCATTCTCGTCAGCACATTTAAACTGTTCAACAATTGCCCGGCTTAACAGGGCCGGAGCCATTGAAAGCGAAAACTATTCAGTGCTAAGTCAACATACTTTATCGTTAAAAAACACTTTAGGAGAAAAGGAGAAAGAAAAACTTAAACTTACGTCTCCCCAACGTCCGACAACGTCGTTTATATCATTCCTGCCCAACGACAAGTCGACAATACATTTATTCACCGCTTTACTACTCCTTTCCGGAGTCAAGTCTTCGTCTTGCATTCTAACCCATCCTAAAGACCGTACAGCATAACGAACGGGTTTTTCAGTTTCATTCGATTCAGATAATTGGCATCTTCGTGTTTCATTACTGTTAGAATAATAAATTAACTATATATTCTTCTGCTAATAGAATTATTAAAATTAATAGGATGGGAAATAGAAATAAAAGAGATAGATAGATGGATAGATTTAGATAAATAACGGCATAGATAAATAAAGAAAGAAAGAGAAACAAGCGGAAGAGATCGAGACAAAGAACCCAGAGATAGACACGAAGAAAAATTTAGGAAAACACAAAAATCTGTCGTAAAATAGAGAATTTAAGTGGATCAAGTTTAAAAATAGGCGATGATCATAAAGAGGTTCGATATAAGAAAAGAATAAGAAAATTGTTCGCTCCGGTCACGCAATTCTAAATTTGTATTCTGTATTCTCTTTACCGACCTAGTTTCCTTAGTTGTGGAACACTGCTTGGCCAGAGCTTGATCTAATTGTTCGACTGAGACGCAAACCTCTTCTTCGGACGGTTTATCTCTTTGTATTTTACCACTTTTTACGTGCCAGTAATAAGGTCCATTTTCGTCTGTGAAACAGAATTAAGCAACTCAATTAAGGTTAAAGAACTTTGTAGATGGCGCTTATTTGAATTCAATTCGAACATTTACCCTCATGCTTCTCCCAACCGTCTGGAAGTCGCTTAGAATCAGCTTGAATCCCACTATCATTTGAGTCGGGCGAATTAACGATTGAATCGTATCTATTAAGGAATATATTAATAAATTTAAGGTAATATAAAGGTAAAAGGATTGATAATGGATGTAGAGGAAGAGAAATAGAATGCAACAAGAAAGAATACAATTAAAGAAGTTTTTACTAACGTATTCCGTCCGGTATTGTCATTACTAATGGGATCCTTCGAGAAGGCGATGGAGGAATAATAGCCGCTAAAACCTCGATTACCCTGCTCATCCTCATCATCAATAGAATGTTGTACTCGCACTAGGCGCTGTTCTCCGGTTGTCGGAGATGTGAATGTACTATCATCACTTTCTGGCGATTTCATGCCAATTGTATGAACATCCGGTAGGTTACTATTCAAGGCGTCAGCGTGCAGGGTATAGTTTGGATTCGAGAAGCTCGTCATCGATTCGTTGTCTGTAATTAGAAAGCACGTCATATACCTTGCGTGATGTACAATTAAGGCCTATTGATAATAAAAAATGGTGAGAACTCTTTGCTCTTGCAAGCAAAAAAAAAACGTACGTTAGCGAAAATGAGATACAGCAAAAAAAACGCCCATTCTGCTAAAATCCCTGAGATTTCTTTTTTTTAAGCTTCCAACCTTTACTATAAAGGGAAATGGGGAAAACGAAAAAAAAATAGCGCGAACGCCAATCTGCCTGTATGATGATTCAACGACACCCAAGTGACATTGGGCAATATGGAGAGTTCTCGCCCTAGCGAAAAACCTTTTAAACGCCTTAAATCCTACGTATTCCAGTCACGTGAACGCTTCTCAATTACGACGCTAGCCCGTCGCAAATTCGAATACTGATCCGTTTCAATTAGCTTTGTCCCTCCGATTCCGGTGGTCGAGTCTTTCAAATTCCCGCGTCCAGGCCATAATTCAATCAACGCCCTTTTTTTGTACGAAAAGAAAAAATCGACGATCGATACGACATTCCTCCCTTCTACGTTCCCTCATTCCGTTCGTTCCCCGGTTACCCATCAACCATCATCTGGAATCTTACGTCACAATCTTCCCGGAATGAAAAAGCCCGGTGGATAATTGATGAACCGTACACGCCCTGGGATGCGCTGCCTGACCCGATAAACTCCGCAATCTGACGTGTTCTTAGTTCATTCAAAAGAAAAAGGAATAGACAAGGCCAGGAAATTTGAAAAATGGGGAAAAAAAGATAATTGGTAATTTTTTTCCCCTTTATCTTCCATTTAGTTTAATTCTCTTAACGCTATTAATCTTAAAATTTACTACTTTTAAATTTTTAATTAATCAGTTATCTTCATTAAATAAATTACAATTGAAAAGATGAATATATTGACAATTTAAAAATATTTGAAAATAAATGGAAATGCTTTTTACTATTTTTTGCCTCAGTTCATTGTCGATCAAAATCATTAAATGTAGTGCGTTTAAAAACGAAACTGACACAAGTTTGCAAAGTACCTGCAAAGGAAACACATGGGGAAAATACTGTAATAAGACTTGCGGGCAATGCAAGTACGCGAGACAATGTAAAAGGCGCGATGGTACGTGCGTATACGGATGCGAAGGTCACTTTATAGAACCGATATGCGTTAGCGAGTTTCACTCGACAAAATCTACAGTTAAAGAAGAAGTAAACAATAATTCGTCAATTTCCTATTTATTTTATAGTTTTGTGGGTGTAGCCGTACTGGGAGCATTGGTGTCCTTGTACATGTTATATAATAGAAACAGAACAGACGGCGCCGCTAACTGGATCCGAAGAGGTACAGAATTATCATTAGATGCTTACAAAAGAGCGTCGATGCGTCGATCTTTAAACAAGAAAGCCTTAGACGTAACTCAAACAAAATTTACGACGCAAGAGAAGCCATTCTCATCTAAAGTGGACTCAATGTTCAAAACCCGCAGACCGCTATCTGTTAGTAGCGTCTAAGCCCTTGACAAACAAATTGTTATTGTCAAATAAATAAATGTATTTGTCTTCAAAAATTATGGCTTCTGAGAAAGATAAGAAAAGTTAACGCATTACTATCGAACGAAGCAAAAAAAAAGCGTCTAGAAAATATAAAGGATTCGCCGAAGTGGAAGAGACGCTTCTGCTTGTTCTAACCAAAAGTCAAAATGATTAACCGGGTCGATAATTTTAATCTTCTTACAAAGCGAACTCACTAATGACAAACGTGGGAGATAAGAGGAGAAGAGAAATTCAATAATAAACCCCCGAGAAATTAACCGTTAAATCGTAATTAATTAACTTACTACTATGCAACATTTCATCGTCGGCGGCAAAAACGTCAAACGCTTCAGCCGCCATAATGTCGTCAAAGTAAACCGGATTATGTTCCAAAATCCAGGTTTTTTCCCACCTCTGAAGTCTTCTGTAAAGCGCACCGCCGTTATTCCAAAATCGGTTAAGATTAAAAAATCGTCTTCGTTTAGAATGAGGTAAACTATTCCTCATGCGATTCTCAACATTTTCGCTAAGTTTGATAGGTGAATTTACTATCTTCTTCCCAAGAAGAGCTCTACCATATTCCTCAATTGAAATTGCAGTACGTTTACCCAATGGCGTAACGTTTAAATTATTATTTTCTCGATCAGTCAATAACCTCTTCGTTTTATTGTAGCTAAATCTCTCCTGATCAAAAATGTTCAATAAGTTACCGTTTTCTTCCAATATGAGAGCCATAGCGCTTTATTGTTTTTGAACCAACTGGAATAAGACGTTTTAAGAGAATGGAAGGGTAGTCGAGTATATAATTGCAGTTGGGCGATTATTTGAGCGCATTACCTAGTTCAAACACTCACCTTCCGTACGACAAACAGTTGCAAAACGATTAATTATTCATTTTAAACGCCGCGTGCAGACGCCTTTTCCTAGAAGGCATTGGCGGAAAAGGAATTGCGTGACTATTTTAAAATGAAATAAATGTGTTGACCTGGGTTAAATCAACTTGAAAATGTACAGCAATAAACCATCCAGAGATATTTATTAATACAGTAAATTCTATTTACGTTTCTCTTTATTGTTTATTTATTTATTTATTTTATTTTTTCCCATTTTCTATACCTATTATTCAGTTGAAAATATCCTCTTTATATCGACGTGAAGCATTTAGGAATCAACCGAATTCTATCAACAGCTAATTGGATTTAGTGGGAGAAAACTGACAAGTCTACTTTTGCCGCAAAATCATTAATAATCATTCACTTCATCAATTACAACAAAAACAACTAAAAGAGTTATAACTTTAAAAAAATAGTCAACATAGAAAATCTAAAAAAGAAAACCAATAAAAATTGAATAACTGTACTCAAGAGTAGAGAAATTTTTATTATGAAAACGCCCAACTGCAAAAACAATGTACGAGAAGAAGAAAGGTAACAAAAATTCGATATGACTGTACTTTCTCAACAATTAACATACCTTTTTCATATTAATTTTATTTTCCTTATAAAAATATTCGTATAAAAAATGTACAACTTGTTTTAGGATGCGTTTAGAAGACGAGTGGCAAACCAACAACTTTTACCGGTCTACGGATCACTGCAAATACGCCCTCTATGGCAAGTCTTTGTAGATGCTTGTAAACCCGATTTTTTTGTATTATGCAATACATCGTTCTCGACGTTAAACTAGAAAATAGACTGGAAAACGGACAACTGGAACTTATCATAGATTCGAGGCACAAACTTATTGGAACGGCGCTTTAGTTGATTTAAACAAATGATATTTGCTTGTCACGAAAAAAAATAACTTGATGCCGTCTATTGTATAATTTACGATATTCGATGACGTCAAGGCGAAAGGCTTTGTATTCATATTCGAATGAAAAGTGGCAGTTGGTTTGATAAGACGAGCTTTGAGAGCAAGCAAAGAAGCACTAGTAGACGGATATGGGGAGAAAAGTGGGGCGGGGAAGAACCGTAGGAAAGACTGTAAATGAAAACGTGATTAGAGGCGTCATGAAGCCTTTGGACTTTGGTTCAATCAATTCATTCAACTTGTCCGAAACGTCGTCCATCATTCTATCAACCTATGCTTCCCAATTAACAAACACAGCCGATTTATCACAATTACAAGTGAGAGAATCATCGTTTTTATTAAAAGCCGAGTACAGGCAATATTGCAGAGTGCGGGTCGAAAGATCGTACAGCAAAAGAAATTGGCACTATATTCGCTCGGGGAGAACCGTGAGATGAATAGATTTAGTTTGATTTCTGCGTGTAAGATTTCTGCGTCAAATTTCGCTTTAACATTCATACCAAGGGCACATCATGGGAATAGAATTTCATTATTTTCCCTCAAACCGACCGTTTTCAAAGAAGCCTAAGCGTTTAGCGGAATGTCGGAGGGGCGTTTGAAGCGTCACAATTCGATTATGGGGCAGAACGCCGCTGCCGACGCAAAGGATTTCTTCATCGCGATAAATCACCTGTCAAACAACATTGCTAACTCTCTAGTCAGCCCCCAATAGATCAGCCCTTATCTTGCTTATCGTAGACGTCATCTACCTATTACTACTTTATGATCGATCCTTCTCCCGTGATTCGAATATGGCGAGACTATTATAAATATTCCATTATTCCGCCCCACTGCTAAAAGTTCGAATTCTACAAGCAGAATTATTAGTATCGACGTCACTGTCAAAAGCATTACGTTTTCGAGCATAAGCGACGAATATAATCATATCCCAAGCGTTAGAATATCATTACGCGCAATTCTTCCCATAAATATTCCATTTTTTATGTATACATCTTAATACACATATATATTAATAACAAGTTTAAATACATAACATTTTCTTAGAACCAACTTGGGGGATTTAGATTTTTTTAAAATGCCATCTATCGGCTACGGTCAAATCAAGTAAGTGGTTAAAAAAAGACAGTAAAAAAAATCGATGAGGAGCGTCTAATGAGATTTTCAGACGTCTTGACTCATTGGCAATGAATCATTAATTTTATAAAGAAGAAAAAAATATACACCAACCTAACTGCATCCTATATTCTCTTGGTGAGAGAAGCTTTGCTTCTTCCGATGTAGGTGATTGAACTGACATAATTTTTCTATTCTTTGCCTCTTGCGTTGTTAAATAGTCCTAGTTCATTTCGTTACTGTTGGCAAAAGAAATATTAGTATAATCAACGATATACATAGAGGAGAGAATAAGCATAGAGGCTTTGCAAAGTAATACTGTTATAAATAGAGGTTATTGTGAATCGTTAAATTATTCACGATTGCTCACGTAATCTATCAAAACTGGTCCTCCTTAGTCGCAGAACTTTAATATTTAACGAAAGCTATAATAAAACATAAAGAGACAATAAAGAGAAAGAGACAGATGCTAGAAACGTTAGAATAATTTCGGATTAAGTCTAAACAATTCCAATATTTTTTTTAGTCAATATTCTGTAGCTTAAAGGAGAAACTGACGTTATGACTTTTTTCGGTGCGCTAGTTTCTGTCTTTCATCATAAAAGTGACGAGCTAATTTTAGCCTCCTTTCTAAAGTTGTAATAAAATCCTTGTTTTCAAACAAACCGTAAAATTAGATGATAACTAGACGTCTTTTAGGTCAAACTGTCTGGTCGTTTACTACTGACCATCAAAGTCTGTGTCAATTACATTAACAGAATGTTGTGAATGCATTAAACAAATACCGCTCTTTCAATAAAAGAGCTCTGAAAAGGTATTGTCTAGATCGTTATTATAGTTCACGCTAAACAATCAAAATGTCGTAATTTCTTCCTGCTTGTGGCCAAACAGCTGCTATTATATAATTCTTTGACATTGTCGTCTTGTTTTACGAGAGATGGTACTTTCCATACGAGATATGAGTTTATACAAATTAAACAGACTTTAAAGATAGACAAGCATCAATTGATAGACCAATCGTAAGCTGTTACCGGAGTGAGTAACTAGAAAAACAAAATTTATAAATAATACAAACTTCAGAAAATCTGTTTCAAGCCAATATTCTTTATTTTTTCTTGGAGGATCACTGTGCAAGTGACCGGAAACAGTACCCGACTAGCTGAATAACCCTCGGAGCATTTAATTTTCTAATCACTCATTGATAGTCCAATTGGTCAATAAAATTATCGGAAATATTTTAACGATTGTAAATCGATTAATCTTAAATGATAAAAAATTGTTAACTGATAAAAAATTTTCAAGTATATTTTATCTTTTGAAAACAGGTTACCTGACTAGTAACCACATCAAACACCGCAGCCTCGTTTCCATTAATCAGGATTTCTCAATTTTATTTAAATATTTTCTAATTTATCATTAAAGTAAGATAGCTCTTATGATATTTTGTGATTTCCATTATTTTAATTTAGTATATACAGGTGGAATTGGTTGCAATTTTTTTGCTTTGTTGCCCGATTCCATTATTTTAGTCTGCTTGTTCATCTCGCGCCATTTTTCTAGGTTGATATTTTTTTTCTTTAGATGCCTAGACCAAAGCGAGCAACTGCTGGTGTTTCGAAACGCCATCCGGACGAAGAGACATTAGACGGATCAGAATATTCAATGTACGTAAAGTACTTTTGCGTTATTTGTCATATGCTAAAATTCATGCCGGTCTAATATAGAGTGGATGAAGAATCCGAAGATGAATATGACGCCCGACCGACAAAAAGACCAAAGACACAATCAACTATTAAAAAGCCTCGGAAAACGCCTCAGCAAACTGTCAGTCATACACCGAGAGGACGAAAGCCTCAAATGTCACAGCCCATTACTCCGCAACAGCCGATCAGTGAACTTTTCGAACTAGTTAAGGATGGAAGAGCTGCCATTAATAATATTGTGGACGAGTGGATGGCAACCTATGAAGAAGATTCAGACGAAGGCCTGGTTCAAATAATTCAATTTTTCGTTTCTTGTGCTGGATGCAGTGGACGAATTACAAAATATAGCTTACAGAATCTCACTCATCAAGATATAATTAGGCAGATGACCGAGGAATTTGACGAAGATTCAAGTGCCTATCCTTTGATTCAGCCTGGTCCTACTTGGAAACGCTTCAAAACGCATTTATGCGATTTCGTTCAGTCTCTTGTCAAACAGAGTCAACATACTATTCTATATGATCAAAAGTTGATGGATAATGTTATTTCTATGTTAACCGGTTTAACTGATTCCCAAGTACGAGCTTTTAGACATACAAGCACTCTGATTGCTATGAAGTTTATGACGGCTCTTGTTGATGTCGCATTAGCGTTAAGCGTTAGCGCCGATCATACACAACGTCAATACGATGCGGAGAAAAACAAAAATGAGTCGAGACAAAGTAAAGAACGTTTAGATATGCTGTTAGATAAAAAAAGAGAAATAAGCGACAATCAGGAAATAATTCATAGTATGTTAAACTACATCTTCAAAGGAGTTTTCGTTCATAGATACAGAGACAGCCAACCCGATATCAGAAGTATATGCTTGACCGAAATAGGAGTATGGATGAGAAAGCATCCAAATATGTTCTTAGACGACTCGTATTTGAAATACGTTGGCTGGTCCCTATACGACAAAGTTGGATCGGTTCGTTTATGCTGCATTAAGGCTCTTCAATCGATTTACGAAGATGTCGATTCAGCCATAAAATTGGAATTATTCACGAATAGATTTAAAGACCGTCTTGTCGAAATGACTTTAGATAAAGAATACGAAGTATCTGTAGCCGCTGTTCAATTGGTTACTAGTATTGCTAGAAATCTTCCTCCTAATGAAGAATCTGGCGAACATGTCCTCAGTGATAAGGATTGTGAAAACGTCTATGAGTTGGTTTATTCGGCTCACAGAGGTCATGCAGCAGCAGCTGGAGCATTTCTCAATTTACGTCTACTTCGAGGGGAACAAGAGGCAGATTATGAACAGTTGGTATCCGGCTCTGGCAAGACAAGGAGTAAAAATACTCCTATGATGAGAGATTTAGTTCAATTCTTTCTCGAAAGCGAGCTACATGAACATGCAACATATTTAGTTGACAGTTTATACGATTGTTGTACCATGCTTCGTGATTATGCTTGTATGACAGATTTACTATTAGAAGAATCTGGTCCAAACGAAGAGCCCCTGGACGATCGACAAGAAAACGCTTTAGTTGAGATTATGACGTGCGCTATGCATCAAGCAACTACCGGTGAATATCCTGTGGGCAGAGGCGGTCCAGCACCCAGGAAATTGTCTATGAAAGAAGCGAAACAAGTTGCAGAAGAAAAAGCTCGAGTTACTGAACACTTTATAACGGCGTTGCCGCTTTTACTGGCCAAATATTCAAATGATGCTGACAAGTTACAAAATTTGTTAATGTTTGTTTGGCATTTCGAATTTGACATGTACACTTCCGGACGACATGAACAAGAGTTAGACGATCTTCTTTCACAGCTTGCGAATATTGTTCAAATGCATACGGACGACGAAGTTCTGCAGAGAGCATCTAAAGTTTTATCGTTTTTAGTTGATGATGACTACGCAATTGCAAGGAGATGTCAAGTTGCATTATCAACGTTAGTGGACGCCTTAGTCGATAATTTTGCTAGAAGTTATAGCAACTACTTTGATTCTCAAAGAGAGACCTCGAGAAGAAGACGACAAGTGGATGAAGACAGTTCCTTGGCGTACAATTTGGCGGCTTCGATGAAAAGATTGCACGCCTTGTGGCGGTACCATGACCTAAACAGTTGGCCTTTATGGCAATCTAATATTGATATTGTTAAAGTAGCCCTTAGGCCAGGTTCTTCTCAGGTACCAGATGAAATTGTAGTAAGATCTCTCTATTCCTCTCATTTGGCTCTTGTACACCATCTTGTCAAGTGGGAACACTCGTCTGTACAGAATGCCGAATGCGTTGAGTCAATTAAAATGGCTAGGGATAAACAGGAAACTTTCTTGGGATATGCCACTATGTTACTCGACCACATGCAAGAGAGAGTTCAGGAAGACGCCTTCCTAATATTAGCCGACTCTCTGATGTATTACAGTAGTGTATTAAAGAACAAAGCGGCCTTGGCACCATTATTCTATGAAGCCGATAGGGAATTAATTGATAAAATGATACAATTTCTACAAACTAGGGTTTTCATTTTAGACGAGGAGGCTGTTCAAGACGACGAAGCAGAAAATCTAAAGATAGAGGAATTGCATAAAAGACGTAAATTCTTGTCTTGCTTTTGCAAATTGATCGTTTATAATTGCATTCCTGTCAAGGACGGAGCCATAGTATTTCAAAATTACATTAAATTCTACAATGACTATGGTGATATAATTAAGGCAACGCTAGCCAAAGCTAGGGAAATAAATAAGGTTCTTACAGCTAGAACCCTTGCCATTTCACTAAGTAACCTTTTCAAAGAATTACAAAGTGAACAAGGGTCGAATAGTGTCAAAAAGACATCGGATGGCTTCCAAGCTATAAAAGAATTGGCTAGGAGATTTGCCTTATCATTCGGACTGGATAATATAAAAAATCGCTTTGCTGTCAGCGCTTTACATCAGGAAGGAATTAATTTTGCCCTCAATGTTCCACCAGGTCACCCTCCTGGTTCTGTTCCTCCTAATTTAGCTTTCTTGGAAACGTTAACCGATTTCTCTGGTAAATTAGTTAAACAGGATAAACGTGCCGTTGTCGATTATCTGGATAGACAGGTTGATGCTGTTGGAGGTGCTCAAAAAAGAACGGAGAGCTGGTCACCAGTTTTAACTTACAGAAATTCATTAGTTCAGGGAGAACATGATCTCCTAATGCAGAGGCCACAAACTCATGGTATATTTTAATATTTAATTCCATCAGCAATTTAGTGTCTTTTATTTATAATATTCTCTATTTCAGCTCATTCTGCAATGAGAGGAAGGCAAGTGCTTTAACTTTGATTTGGGCTTTTGAGCTTTGATAATCCAACAGTTTTTTCAACACTGGAACAATTCTTTTTTTCAACTGTGTTCTTTTTTACCGTTTGTTTGTTTTTATTAACAAAATAGCTTTTGTTAACTCTTTGAGTTGTTTGTTTTTTTTTTTTTGGCTTCTTTTATTATATTTTGTACTCATGTAAATGAATTGTATCGATTGTACAGGACGAATAGTCGTAAGAAGGATAAAAGAGTAGATAATGAAGAACAAGTTAGAAAGTCTAAACGACGACGATTATTTTAAAATTTAATATTTTTAGCTATTGTAAATACAGTAACGTGTATTATTATTATTAATATTATTATTATTATACTCCCTCCCTTTCATATAAATAAAATATTTACTATTCAACAGTAAAGTTTTTTGAATTGTATTCAAAAGTAGTTTAGATGGCGTTCTAGTCGCAACCTTCAACCTCTCAGCAGACTATAACAGTTCTGTTTAACTGGGTCGAACGTTTTTCTCAAAGTTTTCAGACAAGATGATGGATATTCTGTGGTCAACATTTCTTAATGGTACTAATGCAGCAATACCGTTTTATCTTGCATTGGGAATGATTTTTCTAGCACCAATAGTATATCTTCGTCTCGTATATGTTCAAAATGCACCTTACGGAAGATACGATGTTCCTTCAACATTTAAAATCAATGTTAAACTAGCTTGGTTTGTTCAAGAATTGCCAGCATTCCTTATACCCGTTTTGCTGTACATGTTTACAAATTCACCAAAAGCTGATCAACCTATAAATCTTATTTTGTTAGGAATGTTTATGTTGCATTACGCTCAGAGGTATTAATCACTGTTAATAACGGTTTACTAAATAGTACAGCAGTATACCTTCGTAGTTTATTAAAACATATTTTTGTATATGCTTTATAGGACTTTTGTTTACCCTTTCTTAATTCGGGGAGGAAAACCAAGTGCTGCCTACGTTGTCGTTGCAGCCTTTGCATTTTGTGTTATTAATGGATATATGCAAGGCTTTTACCTATTAAAAGTTGGTAATTATCCTTCTGATTGGTTAAATAGTCCTAAATTTATGCTGGGGTCAACGCTATTCCTTTTTGGATTCGTTATGAATCTACACTCTGATCATATTCTGAGAAATCTACGTAAACCGGGAGAAACGGGCTATAAAATTCCACAAGGTTGACCAATTAAACTGTTTACTATGACAAACGATATATTAAAGTTCACTTTTCCTATAGGTGGACTTTTTGAATATTTTACGTGTGGAAACCTTTGGTCAGAGTTTGTATGTATCTCTTATGTGCAAATTGATTTCAGATGTACGATAAAGTTTCATATCTTTAAAACTGATACAGATTGAATGGGTAGGCTTTGCTCTTGCCACATCATCACCTACTGGTCTCGCTTTTGCCGCGTTTACGTTTGCTAATCTCATTCCAAGATCGATTGCTCACCGTAAATGGTATATCGAAAGATTTAAGGGAAAATACCCAAAAGATAGATTCATTCTGATTCCAAATGTTTGGTAGAAACGAAGAAGTGATAGATGAATTCTTTACTGTGATGCTTTTCTTGAATGATTGCTCATTTGTTTGAAGTTAAAGCAAATAAAACTCAAATTGTAGTTTTTTGAAAAAAAAATACGTCATTACTGTTGCTATGGTAAACATTAGCCGCGTAGTTACTAGGATAGTGTCGATACAAATTAATATCGGTCAAAAAAAAATATAGGAGATATTTTTTTCTGTGTATGGTTTATTGGACTTTTAATGGAATAAATTTAAAATTATAATGACAAAATAAACCGTTTAAAGGTACGTAGAAAACGTTACTAGCAGTTGACACAATTACGAGACGGAGTTCCGTACCCGACCAAACGCTCATTGGTGATTGGCCAGTTCAATATTACTAGTGGCATCTACGATTTTCGCCACTGTACAAATTTTTAGTTAGCAATTTCAGCAATAATAGTCGTCAAACCACGTTTTTTATTGTTTAAAAATTAATGGTTTGAAAAATCAGGCGACGTTTAAGCAAAGGAAGCATTTATCCGATTTTAACTGTGGTATGTACTCATAAATTGCATTACTTTGTCACTTTTCTAGTGGCGCCAACTTTATATCGCCTTGCAGGAAAATGTACCGTGTCGACGAAAATCACGGCCAAGAGGTAGTAAAGATGGAAGAAGAGGACTCTGCAAAGCCCCCAGCTTCTAAACGAGCAGCTCTTTCTACCCTCACCAACGTACAACCTCGTGTTCAGCCGTTTAGAGCCGCGAAGGTGCTTACTTTCACTTGCATGAGTTTTTGCATGTGCATTTTTATACTTATTTTTTCGTGCCCAGGCCAACCAAATCAAGGTTGTGACAGACAAGGGTGGTTTAAAAATTAAGAATAACGACGAAAATGCCCAACCCGGGAGAAAAGAATTTCGAAATCCGCCGTTCGCCATTTTCCGCGAAAATCAAGAAATTAGAGAGACAAAACAACTTAAACGTTCAGCATTTGGAACCATACCAACGGACATCAACAAATGCAAACCATCCCCAATAAAGCATGACTTGAAATTACTGAATCCGATTGTTTCAGCTCTTCCTCCTGCTCTGGACAGTTAGTTTTCCTTCTTATTTATAATATTTAGGGCATTTAAATCGTCTTTTGACGCTAACAGTTTTTAAGTATTTGAATTTTGTAGAGGTCCAAGCTGTAAGAATCGCAGCTTTAAAAAGCATGACATTAGATAAACACTAATTAGGTAGAACATGTATATAAACATTAGGTGATGGTGTAGGTCAAATTGATCTAAAAAAATCTGATTTGGATACTCCATATGTAGGGTGTTGGTGTATTTTAGTGTATTTTATTACCCTGATCACTTTCATTTCTAATGGGATAAATGTTACTTTCTCTTGGTTCAGGCTCGGGTCACTCTGCTATGCTTGTTGATGATTCATCTCCTTTCGCTCCACCATCCGAATTGAGAAGAAATTCTTTTTCAGCTAACAAACTAATCAGTGATCCCACGGAACTTCGTGAAATCTCTTTCAGGTGTGAAGACTATGCCACAGACATTCTACGTAATTTAAAGCAATCAGAATTATCACATTCTCCTAGACCCGATTACTTAACTAAACAACCAGACATAACAAATAACATGAGGTAATACAGTCGTAAGATTATCTGAAAGACCCTACTAGATAATATTTTCCATCGACAGATTGATTTTAGTCGATTGGCTTGTTGAAGTTGCCGAAGAGTACAAAATGAAGCGCGAAACTTTGTGTTTGGCTGTTAACTATGTGGACAGGTTCCTCTCCGTTATGTCAGTTTTCCGCTCAAAATTGCAATTGGTTGGCGCTGCCGCTATGTTTATAGCGTCAAAGTATGAAGAAATCTACCCCCCAGACGTGAACGAATTTGTCTATATTACGGATGATACCTACACGAAAAATCAGGTATAGGAAAATAGTGTTGAAACAGCCTTAAACAGAGATTAGGGTCATTGAAACGTTGTATGAAACAGGTGTTAAAAATGGAGCAGTTGATTCTCAAGACGCTTATGTTTGAATTGGTTTCACCTACGAGTAATTTGTTTGCCGAAATATTTTGTTGCCGACTTCGAATTAAACACAGAGCTCATTCGTTAGTCATGGTAGGTGATAACTAATTTAGTAATTAATATGCAACGAAAATGAATATTAATAAATGCTTTCTTCAGTATTTTGTTGAAATGGCTGAGTTGGATGCCGAATCGTTTCTTCAATATAAAATGAGTCATATAGCTGCCTCAAGTGTGTTTTTATCAGGAATTATCTTGGATCAATTGGAGTCCATGAACGATTTTGAGCACGTGACAGGATATACTCGCGCGGAATTGAGGCAATGCATGGGCGATTTATACAAAGCTATGTGTATAAATGGGCATTTGGTTCAGAAAGCGGTCTTCGACAAGTACAAAAGCGAAAAGTATTGTTTTCTTATCAAATATCTAAGCAAATGTACATATATAATTGTTTTATCACCCTTTTTTTAGATTCCACGCGATAGCGAAAATCACTCCACCGCCGAGTTTATTTGGTCTAGAGAGGGAGAAAATACTAGGAGAATTAAAAAAATAACTTGTTTTATGGATATGTTTTAGTAAGAATGAGACTGTTAATGTTGAACTATACGACAGCTCTACGGATTTTTCCGTCAAAAGCAGACACTTGTTTTTAGCATCCAAATTTATAGCTAAGTTATTCTGAAGGTTTTAAGGTTCTTTTAGATAGGATTTTTTGTTTTACAAGCTAAGTTATTGGCTTCTATGTTCTAATTAATCAACATTTGAGTGTATGAAGATCGATCGATGGAACTTATGTATATAAGCGTCAAATTTTTTTCTCTTGAAAACATATAATGTCAATTTATGCATCATAATTTTTTTTAAATTTATAGATCAAATACTCAAAATCACTATCTCCGCGTAAATATAAAAGAAACGTATACTTTGTTGAGAAATAAAACTGTATTGAAGTACAATAATATAGCTTTTGTGTGGGAAATAAATGTTTTGTTTTGCAAAAATTTACTTTCCCTTCCTCTTCCCTTTGCTTTTTTTAGTTTGCGACGTCGCCGAGTCGAGACTTTCACCTTTGGCGGTAGATTGCGTATCCGGTTTCTTCTTAGGCCTATTTTGGTTTCTCTTGCGCTTTGTGTCTGTTTTGGCATCTTGATCTTGTCCTTTAGCGCCATTGTTTTTTGAAGAATTCTACAATAGCAAATTGATTACTATTAAGTTTATTTTGAATAATCTAATAATATTGACATTAACAATTGATTGCTGCTGAAGGTCAGACATTTCTCTTTGAGTTGTTAGAAATTCGTCAATTTCACTACAAATTGTATCCTTAACTTTCTGGGCTTCGTTCGCTTTGGATTCTTTGATACGTAGTAGCCAGGAGTTCTTAACCTGTATTAAGAGTACACGTAATAAGTAATTTGATTAGTCAAGCGGCTTTTAAACTTACAACATTCTCTACCACTTCCTCTTCACTTTCCTCCATTCTATCAGAATCTAATTGCATTGAGCGCGCTTCCTCTTCTATCTCACTCATACTGTGAGTGGGAGATTCCGCCGCCTTGACTGTAACCTTTCGGAAATCGGCAACATATGTTCCATATGGTTTACCTGAAGACCTGTTTGACAAACATGAATTCAATAACGTTTTAAGAATAGCTTATTTAGTTAGGGGAGACCTTGCTTCTTCATCAGCCGAGAGAGCATTCTGAAGGACATCATTAAGCTCAACGATCTTAACTGTGGCTATGTTCGTACACCGTAAAACTTGTTCCTTATTTAGCAACATGTTTCCAGTCATTTGCAAAGTGCATATTTCTCTATGCTTATTCATCCCTATTATCATTTTGCCATCCATAACTTTTTCTTCTCTTGATATCGGATCAGTCAGGCAGTATGTTCTAAAATATAAATAATTAAAAATTTTCTTCTCTAATTGAGTATTAAAGTATATTTTTACCCCTGATGGAAAAAAGCGATTGTAACACATAAGGGTAAGTGATGAATACTTAAGGGAATTGGATCCTTTTCATCTACACTATGCTGTGAAAATTTATAAATGTCAAAAACTTAGACGAAGGTAAAATGTCGAAAAAGAAATGTATTACAATCGTAACTTCTTCTCCTGAGACTGTTATATCAGGCCGCCTAAAATGGGACAAGGCGGCTATTGAGCATAAAGCTGAAGCGTCTATTGTGTTGCCGTCGTAATTGAGGATTTTGATGTCAACTCGAAGTTTCCAGACCTTGATCAAATTAGGACTAAAAGTACCGATGAAAAAGATAACAAAATGAAAATACTTTAGCTCCTGCCATGATGCATAAACTTTCTAAATCTACCGCCCGGCTGTCCCTAAGGCATCTTTCCAATACTCGTGCCATTTCATTTGCTTGTTCTGTTTGCTTTCCTGGTTCGAAGTGAGCCTCGGCCATTGGTGAAAACTCAACATTAATATATAAAAATCCTTCGGTAGGTCTCGTTTGTTTTGGCTGACCAACTTCACAGCTAACTTTCGCCATGACACTAAAAGTTGTGTAATATTTTGTTAAGTCATATAATTAAAAGAAAATGTATGCATTCCTATACAGACATTGTTTCTCCCAATTCCACGGTGCAACATCCCCGGTCTATACCGAATTCAAGCTTTATTCGTCTGTAATCATAACTTTGCCTGCCGTCTAATCTCTATAACGAATTAAAGATCTGTGTGAATTATGGAATAATATTGACTAAGACTGTTTAAATAACCTCTTTATTTTCAATAGCTTTTAAAATGAAATTTCTTTCACAATTTGAAAGTGGAGTTTCTTTCATATTTTCAACTGTGTATGTATTCTGTCTGAATCGGTTAAAATTATAAAACTAACATGCAGAATACTGAGCGATAATTAAGTTTTTAAAATGTAAACGTTTGGAATAAAAAATAAAATTAATATTACCTATTTCAGGGAATAACTTGAAGTTTTAACTTAAATTTCATATTATTTTTATATTAGATATTAGGGACAAAAGTGAATTTGTTTAAAAGTATCTAGGGCTACAATTGCCAGATCTACTAATCTCGTCAAAAATAAGTTTCCTAAAATACACAGGATATGAATAATGCTGAAACTATCTTCACTCCTATAAGAATCATTCAGCAATTGTATTTGCCATATTCCCATAATGTTTAATCCATTTAAAGCTTTTAAGAATTCTAGTTGCGAAAGAGGTTTGTACTACCAACCTAAAATATATATATATATATATATATATATACACATATATATATGCAAGTATATATTTAATATGAATGTTGTCTTTGCATTTTACAGTCGATCACGTATAAATTTTACCAGAGAATAGATTCAATTGAAATGAGTTAGTTAATTGTTACTTTATATGATACATCCGGTGTGATTTTGCTGAACGATTCTAGCTAGCTTTTACATATATAATTTTCTGTAACATATCAAACAATAGATGGCGCAATAGATATCTTCTCATTCATTTTGGGTTGAAAGCAAGCGTCTGCCTGTGTCATAGAAGACTTAATAAAAAGACAAAATCGAGCTGATCAGCTCTTCATTTTACTATAATCAAAAACTTTCATATGCTTCCAAATAACAGCTGTTCTATACCGGCCTATTAACTATCATCGTTTTGGGTAGTCAGTAACATATTGCACAGCATTCAACAACGATGGTTAGCTTAAAAAGGAAGAGTGTTTCAGGTTTGTCAATTTCCTAAACAAAGTTTTTCAATTGCTCTCCTGAAAAATCTATTATATTCCAAATGTTCTTCTTCTTAATGAATCATAATAATAGTTAGATAAATTGGATTGTTTAATAGAATTGTTTCTTCCGGTTGTGTTTGGACATTAGGGGGTTGGGAAATTAATTCATTCTATAGAACCGTGAATTTTTGGTATTTTCTCTCTATTCATCCTATGATGACAGTGGGGAGTGGGTTTTATTGATTTTTTTCCACACTTGTTTTTACCTTATGTGTAGCTTAAGTAGAACAAATTGAAATACACACTGCAAATTAATGCACCATCATTTACTATGGATATTAGAAGCTATTATCCATCAATAATTTCATGTTAAAGAAAGCGACATTGTCAATAATGAATTAAGTTGCATTCACTGACATTTTCGCATTTTGAGAAGGGGCGGAGAGAATTTGACTAAATTTAACTGTTAAAAAAAGCCTTATCATTATTTTTGTTAAGTTCAAGTTTAAAATAAGTAAAACAATAAATAATAATATAAACAGTCTAAAAGAAAGAATAAACGAACTATTTTGTTCTATTCCATTGAGAAACATAACGCAGTGAACGAGATAGAAATCGACTTTTTTCTGTGATGACTCTGTGTATTTACTTGTGATATGACGACACACAGTGAGTGATAACATTATTGAAGACAAATTCCCTGTTTTTTTTTTATCAGTTACTTATTTAAAGAAATGGAGACAGAGTAAATTGCTAAAAGAAAAAACAGAACAAAGTGTCAAGAGTCTAGTTGAGAATATTTATTTAGATAGAATATTCCAGCTTTTTTTTGGCTTTTTTTTTATTAATTTTAATATGCAAAATTGATTGCATAATTGTAAAAGTATTTTGTAATCTATCAGAGTAGGAAGCTAATTAGTTTTATTTTCTTTTCTTTGTTAATTGACCGAAATAGTGTTATATTTTTGGCGCGAGACGAGACGAGTGGCGCCTCGCCATCTCTCTCTCTCTCTCTCTCCAGATTATAAACTCGACTCGCATGGAATGGATAGCGTTGAAAGATTTTGGCCGAGAAAAGAGAGTTTGTCAAGAGTTTGTAGATGATTTTGACGTCTATAACGATGATATAGTCAGTGATTGTTACCATGGTAATAGCTTTATTCGCCTTGGGAGAGTTATTATACTATTTGCCTGGATAGGAATATATAAGTCGGTTTAAAGTTGAATAATAAGAAATATCGTGGTCATATTTTTTATGTTTTATGCTTCAAATGTTTTATTAACTGTTTAGGAAGATACTTCCTTACTGATGCCTCTTGATTCTGATATAATATGCTCCTCTTATAGAAACATTCGTCATAACTGTCAATATACCATTACGTTTGCTTTCCCTTGTTTATTATTTATATAAGTACAGGAAAGTGATACTGTATATATGCACTAACGCCGTTTTCTTTTTTAATAGAATACCATCAAATGACTCCAACAAGCGCCGGTCCAAGCGACGACACGGCATCCGGAGGCAATATAGGAGTTGGAAATTCAGAGCAAGATCACAGAACTATAGGAATTAATGAGGTTGCTGATCACGCTGTCAAATTCCCAGATAATTCCATACGAACATCCAAATATAATTATTTTGATTTTCTTCCCCGATTTCTCTTTGAACAATTTCGAAAATATGCAAATATTTTCTTCTTAATTATTTCTTGCTTCCAACAAATACCAAATGTCTCTCCGACTGGAAAGTTCACAACGGCTGTACCGTTTTTTCTCATCTTATGTGTGTCGGCTTTAAAAGAGATTTTTGAAGATTTTAAACGTCATAGGGCAGATAAAGCAACTAATCAGCAAAAAGTGGAAGTTATGAGAAACGGCGGATGGCAATCTGTGGAATGGCGTCACGTCCAAGTTGGCGAATTTGTTAGAATAGTTAGTGGTTCGTTCTTTCCAGCAGATATTGTGCTTTTATCCTCATCCGAACCGGAAGCTATGTGCTATATAGAGACAGCAAACTTAGATGGAGAGACAAACTTGAAAATACGGCAAGGTTTAAGCCAAACTAAACACTTGTTAGATCATAAAGCCCTAGCAGCTCTTAAGGGTCGTGTAGTTTGTGAAAAGCCCAATAGGCATTTGTACGAATTCAGGGGAAATATTGAATTACGTGCAGGACGTGATACGCAATCCGGAGTATATCCGCTCGGGCCGGAACAGTTACTATTACGAGGAGCCATGCTTAGGAATACCAGATGGATATTCGGTATAGTGGCTTACTCTGGTCGAGATACTAAATTAGTTCTCAACTCTACTAAAGCTCCCTTGAAGATGTCGTCCGTGGAGCGAATGACTAACTATCAAATACTTTACCTATTCGCAGGACTTATGGTTTTATCACTATTATCTGCCATTCTATACGAAGTTTGGAGTAATAAAAATGCGAAATCGCATTGGTACTTAGGATTCTATGGTTAGTTTTTTTTTCTATTCCCCATCAGCAATTGTGTGGTTTAATGATTAACAAGGGAGAAGAGATAAATCTCTTTTTATTTCCTATTATTTACAATAAATTAATTAATTATTTCTAACAGTCAAAAATTCCAAAGGCAAAGGTTTGTTGAGTAAACTAAGCTTCTACGGTCAGGGGCGTCTTAAGATATCAATCTGGACGCAAACCGTTTACTAAATCATTAATTTGCTTTTTCTTAAATTTTTATTATATAAAAATGTAAATAAACTGGCTTAACCTTTTACTACTGCCTGGGGTTGGCTTTTTCGGTGCTTTAATTTACAATTTTATTCATTTAGGTCCTTAATCTGCATCTAAAAATATTAAATAATATTCTATTCTATTTCCATTTTTCTTTACTATTCCTTACAGAGGCAATGCCAAACAACTTTGGATTAAACCTGCTGACATTCATAATTCTCTATAATAATCTTATACCAATTTCATTGCCAGTTACTTTGGAAGTAGTAAAGTTCTTTCAAGCTATTTTTATAAATTGGGACTTAGATATGTATTATGAAGAGAATGACACTCCAGCAAACGCTCGTACTTCAAATTTAAATGAGGAATTAGGAGCTATAAGATATATATTTTCGGATAAAACGGGCACTTTAACAAGAAATGAAATGGAATTTCGAAAGTGTAGCATAGCAGGTGTACAATATGGAAGCAATGATGAAAACATGCAACACTTTGATGATCCTGAGCTTCAAAACGCTCTTGGACGAAATGATAAAAATGTACAAGATTTTCTTCTTTTACTGGCGATTTGTCACACTGCTGTGCCGGAAAAAGAGGAAGATGGAGAGATCGAATATCAAGCCTCTTCACCTGATGAGAAAGCTTTAGTTCTTGCTGCTAAAAAAGAAGGCTACCGGTTCATAACTCGTACACCGGATTATGTCGAAGTTGAGATTGCTGCTAAGGGGGAAATAGTGCGCTATGAAGTTTTGCATGTACTCGAATTCACATCAACGAGAAAACGAATGAGTGTTATCGTCAGAACCCCAGAGGGTAAACTAAAATTGATGGTGAAAGGAGCTGATAACGTTATATTTGATCGCTTGTCGAAAAATTCTCAATATAAGAATGAAACGATTAATCACCTTGAGGACTTTGCTAAAGACGGCTTACGAACTCTAGTTTGTGCCGTAGCAGATATTGAACCCAACTTTTATGAGGAGTGGAAAGAATTACAAATACAAGCTACCCTGGATGTAAATAATAGAGACGATCTTTTAGCTGAAGCTGCTGAGAAGATTGAACGTAATCTTCTCCTATTAGGAGCGACGGCCATCGAAGATAAACTTCAAATAGGGGTTCCTGATGCAATTGCCGATCTATCGAAAGCGGACATTAAGATATGGGTGTTGACAGGCGACAAACAAGAGACTGCCATTAATATAGGTTATTCTTGTAAGCTATTGACTGCAGATATGCCTTTAATCACTATAAACGAAGAAGACTTGGAGGTATGTGCACTCCTTTGAGTACTTAATTGCCCTTACTTATCATTCGTTGCTATATTGTCTAAAAATAGAGTACAAGACGAGAAATCCGCTATTACACAGAGAAGTTTCGAACAGAAAACCGATTAAGTAAAGATAATACTGAAAATAAAGAAGCCCTGATTGTGGACGGCCATGTAAATTAGTTATTTAAATTGACAAAAAAACTCTAGGTTACTGTTGACAATAACCTAATTTAGTTTTGTTGTTTTTTCCTCGACAGACATTGAAATGGGCTCTGGAAGAAGAACTTTGGCAAGAATTCGTAAGTCTAGCCGTGAGTTGTAAAGCCGTTATTTGCTGCAGGTATTATAGAATTTATAATATAAATACAAAAGAATGTGAATATGAAAGAAAAATAATGCGAGAAAGGTAGAGATAAAGCAAGAAAGCTAGACAGAATGAAAGGAAAAGAACGAATGAATGTGCGAACAAGAAAGAAATTAAATTGAGCTTTCTTTTCAGAGTATCACCATTGCAAAAGGCTGATATAGTAAAGTTTGTTAAGAAGTTTGTATCTGGAACCATAACACTAGCAATTGGTGACGGAGCAAACGATGTGGGAATGATTCAAGTTTGTTTAGCAAACTCTAACGTTTTACCGTTTGTAAACGCTTAAAATTAATTATACAGGAAGCCCACGTGGGCGTCGGCATTTCTGGTCACGAAGGACTCCAGGCTGCTCATGCTTCTGATTATGCAATTGGACAATTTAGATTTTTGAATAAGCTAATTTTAGTTCATGGAGCATGGTCTCATCAGCGTTTAACAAAGCTTATCCTCTACTCCTTTTATAAGAATGTTTGCTTATATGTTATTGAATTCTGGTTTGCGGTTGTATCCGGCTTTTCTGGTCAGATTGTGTTCGATAGGTGGACGATAGCCCTTTACAACGTCGTCTTTACGGCCGCTCCCCCTCTAGCCCTCGGACTATTTGATCGGCATTGCACTGCAAAGAGTTTGCTAAATTTTCCACAATTATATAGAACTTCTCAATTGTCCGAAACATTTAATGTCAAAGTTTTTTGGTTTTGGATAATGAATGCAGTTTATCATTCAATTCTATTGTTTTGGATGCCTTTGTGCTTTCTCAGCCATGGTTTGTATAAGATATTTTTTTCTAATAATAGAAAAAATTGACAGCGAGAAAGGATCGATTTTTTTCAATTTCTTTTCTCACCTCTTAAATATAGATATAGCTTTCCGCGATGGAAAAGTTGGTGACTATTTATTTCTTGGCAATATGGTTTACACTGTAAGTAAATAAATAATAAAATATTTGTAACTTAATTAATTCCCTCCTTTCTTCCCTTTCAGTATGTTGTTGTTACTGTTTGTTTAAAGGCTGCCTTGGAACATAGTGCTTGGACAGTTGTAAGTTTCATTTCTTAAATGTTTTCACTCTTTTCATTTTTCCCTCTCTTTATTAAATGTAATAATTCTTTTATTAATACGTTTAATAGTTTAGCCATGTTGCAATATGGGGTTCAATTGTCACTTGGTTTTTAACATTGTTGACTTATTCTCACTTTTGGCCTACTTTGCCTATTGGTGCTGAAATGGTTGGTATGGATATGTAAGTATAGTTAATTTGTTTTTGACAAATTAAAATTAATTAAATCGTAAATATTTAATTGAAAAGAAATTATTAATTGTTTCTTATTTCTTCATCAGCTACGTTTTCGGCTGTTGGATATTCTGGTTTGGTCTTCTACTTATACCAACAGTTTCCTTAACAAGAGACTTAGTATGGAAAGTGTTAGTATTTTAAATAATTCATCGATTAGACAATACATTTAACAATTTCTGCCTATTTTGATAGTATTCGTAGAACATTCTTTAAGACAATCAAAGAAGAAGTTCAAGAGCATGAATTACGGCACGAGGATCCTGCTGGAGTAATCAAAAAAGACGCTAGGAAAAGGTTAGTTATATTAATAACTAAAAATAATGTTTATACATACATATACAGATATCCTTGTATATCTATATGTATATATAAATTATTTATATTCTTTTCTAATCATTACGAAAGAAAAATATTACTTTTAATGCATTTCAAGACACCTAATGCGGTCTATTTTTCACTTTTATCCCTTTTTCCATTATAGTGTCAAACGCTACAGTTACGGGTAACTGTTTCTTTTTTTTCTTTTTGGGCTATTTTATATAGGCTATATGAGTTAAAATTCCTTTTCGCTGTCCTAAAAATTAACCCATTTTTTTTGCCATTTAATTATTAATTTTACGTTCTTTAGATCAATTTATTATCGGAATCGTTGTCTTAAGGTGATCGCTTAAAACACTATAAAAAATTATTAATAAAGATTTATACAAAAAAATATTTATTAAAGGTTTTTTATTTTCTTTCTGTTTTTAAAAATGATTTCTTTTTTTTTCTCCTCTTTGCCTACCTATGGGTTTTTTGGTTGCAAATTTGCGATATAGTAGTTTTATATAATTCTTTTATTTACTTTAAACTGTCTTGCAGGGTTTTTATTATGTAAAATAATTGTGATAATAACGGTTGTTTATGTGCATATAAGATGATTTGAATTATACAGTATATATATTATATGTACTATTTGTATATGCTGTATGTATGTATAAGTCTGTTTAGACAGTATATATATATACGAAATTTAACAAACTAACATAAGAATTTGAATCGCTTTTATAAATATGTTTTGAACTTTTTTAATTTTGAGAAAATGGCTTTTTAACAAAAAATAATATCCTGCTTTTAAAATGAAAAAGACGGTGACAGTTTTTTTAGGCAATAAGCATGTTTGGTGTAGAAAATTAAAAAAATTGGAAAGGAGCTATTTCCCCGTATCACGTGACTAGGGGCTACTTGCACCTGCTTGGGGTAGGGTAAAAAAAAAGAGAAAGCGTGCGAAGATAAAGAGTGCACTACAAAAACTATTGTATGTAAGCAATGTATTAATAGAGCACGTGATACCTTGAAATATCTTGGATTCAAAGGAAAGATGTTTGTATACAGCATACATATAGAGATATATAATTACTGTATACAGACAGCATTAAGATCGTTCCGTAAATATAAACATTGAAAAAGAATCAACCTTTCCTCTCTTTTTTTAAACATAATAGCATTCAAAATGAGAATGTTCTATAGGAATGATCTCAATAGCTAATATATATATATATATATATATAAATGTGAATGTACCACCAAATTGAAACTAACATAAAAATATAATCGCTTTTTCCTTGAATGTCATATAAAATGAGCTTTTAAATTTTAACAGAGCTTCAGAAACAACTCGCTTGATTCATAATGTTTTCTCCCGATCCTCTGGCAATGTTCACCGATCTTCTGATTCGGCCGCTCCTCAGCGTAAGAAATTTGTTTTATTTTATGATTATTCATCATGATCGATAGCTTTATATTGAACGACTTTTTTTTTAATATATATATGCTTTTATTCATTTGCTAGGCTATATATTTTCTTGGATACGTATATATATATAAATATAAATAATCTCTTTCTTTTTCATACAACTTTATTAGATGGATACGCCTTCTCGCAAGAAGAGCACGGCGCTGTAGCACAAGCCGAACTTATACGTAAATATGATACCCTATCCGAAAAGCCTGCCGGTCTCTAAAAATCTTCCTATCTTTATTATATACAGTATATACTATATATAATTATATATATAGTGAAACTGTTTTCTTATATTTTCTTTTTTTTAAAAAATGACCGTTAAAAAGTTTTAAAAAAATACAAAGTTAAGTAACTTGTTTACCGAAAGTAGCCGTTTTATTGAGAATGTTTTTGCCTTAAAATTTTATGCGATGTGATATCCTGCTTATTAATATTTCTAGTCAAATGTGTTTCTATATTTATATATATATATATATGCTTTCTTTTTCACGTATGATCAAAATAACTGATGAAAATAGTTGAATAAACTAAAATTTTGGTTAAATGGAACAATCTTGAATGCTTTTATATATTCTAAAGAATTAAAATCTATCGGAAAACCATCAAAAAATTGACAAACGATAATAAAAAAATTTATTAATGTTTTCGAGACATGATTTATTCTCTTTAACCAGATTTGAAGAGGAGAATAGCAACTTGGCCGAGATAAAAGTAGATAAAGTGCTTGGTTTCATGAGTAACGTAGGAACCAAAGTTTCTGCCAACGATGCAGTGCCAAGTTGGGTTGTACTTTTTGTCGAATTCTTTCTTGATGAAGGCCGCAATATCTTTCTCGATGTTGAATTTTTCAAGGGCTTGAGTAGCGCAGTCAATGGCATCTTGCTGCATATCTTCAGTCATATCGGCATTCTTGATGACGGCTTTACGATCTGCCATTTTCACTGCTAATAGTTTTGAAAGAAAAGTATAAAGATCTCGTTTATCGTACTTTAACAAGCTTTTACTTACATTTTTGTGAGTTTACTTCGAGAATCTGAGAATGACAAGTTGATGTTGTACCGCCAAGCGATGAACAGTGTTTACCGGTGCTCAGTAACAACACACAAATTTACCGGAACAAACTCAGTCAATGATTGGTTTAAAATAAAAGCTAACTCGATCGTTGATTGGTAGATATTCAGTCGTCAAAGTAAAAGGTGATTGGTTATAAATACTTCTTTACTTGATTGGATAGATGCAGCTTCCGGTTTACTAAAGGCGGGATAAAAAATATGGAAAAAATAAATACTACAAAGATGCACCTGGATTTTATTTGCGGAAATTGGCGAACAACTAAAAAGTTTAAAATACCATTTGCTAACTAGCCATAAGATACTCTATTGAGTAAGCTAAATATTCGCTCTATTATACTCACGTATAAGTCCTCGCCGCAAGTCATTTTAGAGCCTTGTAGTATAGTTGCTATTGAAATATGACAATGTATAGCATAATTTAAACGTTTTATAGAACATTCTATTTTAATAATTTGTAATATTAATAGCATCAAAAGAAATTAGAAGATAAAAAACCAACAGATGGCATTATTGACAATTACGTATATTACTAAAAAGTCTTATCACATCTAACCAACTTCCACAACAAAGACAACGTCCGATAAAGACAATTAGATTTAAAGTGCAAGTGGATTGGAAGGAGAAAGCAACGAAAGTATTGAAATTAAAACAAAACATCTCTCTATATATGGGAAATATGAAAAAAGACTTCTATATTGTTTTAAGATTATGAAATAAAAAAAAATGAATTAGATATCAACTGTTACACTTTACAGACAGAAACATTTGTTACCAGAGTTGTGTTTATCATTATAAGAACCCAAATGGTTTAAAAAAATTACACTGTCAGCAACATAAGAGGTTTTAAAATGAAATCAATAAAAGGCATTGTACTTAAACATAGGCTATTCATTTTATAAATAACGTCTTTGAAAAGAATTATAAATTGCAATCAAATAGAAATAGAACTTGAGCATACAAATATTAAAATTGAAGAAGAGGAAAAAACCTGATATAAAATACGACCAATTTTTAGACGTAGAACTGGTTCCCCTCTCTTTTCTTTATTTAACAATATACATATTGTATACATAAGAATTTCATCCTTGACTAACAGCATCTTTTATAATTAATTTTATGCCTCAAAAACAAAAACTGATATCATAATCATTTAAAAGGGAAAAAAAAGCAATTCTCCTATGGGAAATGTTATAAATATTATTTAGTTGCCATAGTAACAAAAAAGATTTTTGTGACTCTTTTATATTCTGTACTGCTAACCCTTTAAATATTATTTCAATATATGAAGATATTACGAAAGTTAAATATCCTCTTCAAGTGTTTTATTCATAAAAAGAGTTCTCATTAATAAAGACGAATATTTGAAGAACACTACAACAATTACAGTAATAGATTAAATATTTCTCTCTCTCTCTTTCTTTCTTGCTATCCTCTTTCTTTCTTTGAAAGTTCAGACAATAGTAATTCAGTTTTATTGTTTGTGTTATTCATTTAATCCACAGAAAAAAAGCGAAGGAACTTTGAAAAATTACGATGCTATTTTTATTACATAGGCCTATAAAATCAATGTCATATCTAAAGTATGAATATATACGTAGTTAATATATACTATATATATGTATATAACAATAAAAGTATTGTTTCAAATCATAACCTTCAAAATATGACCTAAACAAACTTTTTTAGTTAAAAAAGAAAAAACGAACTATTTCTTTCTCACTTTAGCTACTTTTGATAAGAACTCGAAAAAAAGAGAATAAAGAGATGTTTTGTTTTTTTAAAAAAACAAAACTAAACAGAAAAACATCATAAATTTATTTTAGGTCTCCCTTCTCGCTGTTGTTTTTTTTTTAGGTTTATATTGTTTAATTTAATAATGTTAAATATCTATTTTTTACGTTTCTCTTTTATCTATAATTGAATGAAAGATAGTTTAAAAGTATATAAAGTAGCTGTTAAACTATAGTATTTAAATAATCGGTAAATATAAATTTAAAAATAATCTGATGTCATATCTATGATGGATATGAACGTGGTATTCATTTAAGTACTAGTTATCATTATTCGCGATATTTGATAAACGTTGTCTTTATAATGGGATTCCTGGCCGGAAGTCACAAGAAATTACATTGCAGAATCCATAGACAACCAACGAAATGGTTTTTTTACTTCCATTGATCCGTGAACTTTTTCAAAATCCGGTAGTTGACCTTTTACTCTTTCAATCCAGGCGAGAAGACGAGGTCTTCCATCGCCTATTGCAAAACCAGAAGCGACAGCCTGCGCTAACTCACAAATAGCTAGGACATCTGCAATAGTGATTTCATTTGAACATAGAAAGTCTTTATCCTGTATGAATAATCGTATTAAAATTAACATAATGGAACACAGTTAAAAAAGAATTGCTGATTACTTTAAGAAAAGTGACAACTAATTGATGTAATACATGATCCAATCGAGATCTAGCCCTCCTCAACTCTTCTTCATTTACAGGAATATGCATCCTCTTAGGTTGTACAATCCTCAATTTATAGACGCTTGCCGCAGCTACCTTGGTATTCGCGTCGTGCCAAGCTATATATTCGTCGACCTAATTTTTTTAGGACGACAAAAATAAAAACGTCAATTTCTATACGATTACTAATCGGATTGGTAGGCCTACAAGTAGAGTTACCTTGGCTCTAGCAACAATATCCCTTGGGTACCAGTGGTCAGCTAATTCAAATCTTGCGCATAAATATCGTAGTATAGCTGAACTTCCGGTTAAATGAAGACGCTTTTCATGATCAATTATAGCTGGGTAAGGCATTGTGTCAGGTATCTCGGATGAATATTCCCTTTCAACTAAATAGAATAAAACGAATTTATTCACAGATTGTACTCTTTTCGGAAATTTATCGTTGTAATCTTACGTTTTGGCGTTCTTTTTATTTCCAGCATTTGAACTGGAATATTATTGCACTTTAGAAGTAGCAATACAGCTCTGGAAGGTGGAGAATTGACATCACACAAAGCTTCTAAACAAGAAGATTGCATATCTCGTTTTTCCCCCAGAAAAATATCCGTATGTTACGGTCAAATGTTGTAGATTGCAGTCGAATGCTGTAAAGCAATCAATAGTAATGCCAAAATTTGTTCGGTGACGTCGCACTTTGGTAGATGCGTCTTTTCGATTATTTATTCGTCAATATCCGTAGTGCCTGGACGTTTGGAAAATGCTAAAGGAACATCATCTAAAAATAGCTGATAAATTTCGCTTTTATCCATTGAATGCGTATGTCATCAATTACTTAAAATTAATCATTAATCAACGCTTAAATGCACAAAAAAAGAAGAAAAACATAATTAATTTTTTCCTTTTTTTTTAAAAAAAACAAAAATCTCTTTTAAATGAGATTGGCTATTAAAAAGTAAATTTCGTTACTATTTCTATAATTATAATTGTTAGAACCTTTAACTAGATGAGAAGAAAAAGGAGATAATTTTATACAAAGTTCATCAAACCCCTTCCCGCTCTCTCCTTCTTTCCGTTGTTCGCTTCCGCTCCTATATTATATTCTTGTTATGGATATTATAAAAAGGACAAATGCAACGATTTTTTAAACATGTACTGTATTTATTATAATTCTAGGCGTTCTACTTATTAAAATGATATTTTCATCTCTTTAATTATATATATGTGTATATATTTCCAAGAAAATATGGAAATCACTGGACAAACAAATCAAAGAATGCATTTAATTTCTTTTCTCTTCCCCTTCCATATTTCCTGTATATTTAATAACTTCAGGATCATTACAGTTTGTGCACGGAGTTACATACTTTAGGCTTAATAGACATTTTTTTTATCCTCCCTCATACTTTTGAACAAAACGCTTTCAGTACTAAATCATATATTTGCATTCAATTTAGATGATTCGCTGTTGATAAAGAAAAATAAATGATAGGGGACAGTTAATATTTATGTTAATCTGATAATATTTTAATAGAATATTTATATAAACTCGTTAACTCATCTCAATTAATTAAGAAGTTTAAGAGCTATTCCATTTTGATGTTTAATTTTTTCTTTTCTTTGCTATTTGTTACCTTCCTGCTTATTTTTACATCTTCATTTAATGTAGATTATTTCGTAATTTTTTGCATATAGATAGTTATTTTCCAATTCCTTCCCCCCTGACTTCATCTTAAAAATCCCCTCTATCCCCTCTGCTTTTCTCTCTCTCTCTCTGTCCCCTTGTTCGACATTAATAAAGAATTACTTATAAAGCAAAATATTTACCAATTTTGCGGTTAATGATAATGATTTTAAGCAGTTTTTTATCTATATTTACGCATTAAAAAATAAACATTAAAGAAATCTTTGAAGGATGGAACGAAGGTGGACAAAGATTTGACTATACTCCTTTCTTCTCATCTCAAAACTACATTATAAATCTAATATAAATACATCATTGTGTAGGAAAATCTGTTCGTGTTATCGTATTAATTAAGACAAGAGCAAGCGATAAATACTTTTCATAGTGAACTTTTACAAACAAAAAAAGAGTTTATTACATAGAGAAAAGGCAAACGTTTTATAATCTTTAACAGCAATGCCATCTATTACGTAATATACATAACTAAATGCTACTTTCTTATAAGACACAAGAGAGGCCGCATGTAAGTACACTTTTTTGTAAGATTGCCTGTTAACTCTAAACAAACACTAATTTTAAAAAAAGTCTAAGCATTAGAGTAATGATCGGCAGGATCTTCTCCGTATTTCTTTTCTTTCCCTCTCTTCTGGAACTCTTCGAAGCCTTCGTAAGTTTTCTCATCAAATGGTTTTGCATTTTGGACATGGTTGAAAAAGATTTTCGTCATACTCAAAGCCATAGCCTCGTAACATGGATCGCAGTAACAGTGTATCATTGCTGACCAGAATTTGGCTGTTCATAAAAATAACGAAAAAGTTTTATTATCGCTTTCGAAATTATTCAAAAATATTCAAAAACCTACCAGCGCAAGAGAGGTTGACAGCAAATACTCTATAACACGGTGTAACGTGCCAGATGTGACAGAAAGTAAGGCAAGCGAATTGGCAACCCCAACAAAATGCCATGGGAATGGCACATATAAAAGTGAGAATCTATTAATAAATATATCATTTTATATAACGATTTTTCACGAATATTTAATTTACTTTATAGCAAATATTCTTTCCAATAAAGAAACATTTGTTTGAATTCACCCATACGCAATCGGCGCTATGACCTCCATCGGGTTCTCCAATGACCTCTGAAAAGTTTGTCTGAAAGAAATATTAAGATAAAATTATCAAACAAAAAAAAAATAAACGTAGGCGATAGATAAGATAACTACATCTGCGAATAACTTTAAACTCTCAAAATATCAGATCTCTCACTCTTCTTTCTCTCTAACTGAACACTTATTATCTGATTGTTAAATTGATTATAGGCCTTTGGCAAATTCTACAATTTTATGCTAAAAAACAACTATGAAAGTAATTACGATTAAGTAGATTATCAGTTCACGTTAGATTAAAAATACACGAATTTCATAAAAAATGAAAATAAAATCATATCTCTAAAAATTTTGTATAGCATAGCAATTTCATATAAAACAATACGACTATGCCTTTATTAGTTTACAGCCTATATTTATAACCCTAGAACAATTTTATAGCCGAAGACGTGCTCATATATAAATGAACTATTATGTTTTTTCACTTTATATATACAAAATATAGATATAAATCTATTAAAAATTACTAATTAATACTATTAGTAAACATATTTAATATGTTAGAAAACAATATGAATAGAATTGTTACCTTCACGTGATAGTTTAGGTCGTTTGGATCACGATGTTCCATGTCAATTGATGCATCACCCATGGTCCTTTATTAAGTTTAAAATATAGAATAATACAAAAAGTATAAAAATTTAGCTTAGTTAGCTCTTTAAGCCGGCAGAGTCGTTGCGTATATATGCTGCTGCGCTCTTTTAAAGCTGAATGAATTTAATCAGCAGTGGTTTAGTAAATAACCGAATTCTCTTATCAGTCAACTAGGAGTAAATTGGTTAAATAGGCCTAGTTCTGAATTGTTCCAAAGTTCAAACGGAGATTTATATATCTATTAATTGAGAAATATACGATTCTTTATGGTTAAGCACTTTAGGATACAATTTAAGTTTCGAACAGAATACCCTGTTAATAACGCGCGCCGAAAATATCGTTTATTCATCAGTTTTAACTTGAATTATCAATCAACAGTATAGTTATTAATCTTGATATTAAATATATATCTTTTACCTTACTGCAAAGCTCATATTATTAATCCGAATATGAAAAAAACTGACTTTTTTCACTTTGTAACACCGTTTCTTTCTTCTATAAGAAACTTATGCGGTTAGAACAAAGAGATACTGGATTTATCCGTGCAACCCGAAGAAGATATATGAGCGTTTGTTACTAAATGCCCTATTTATATGCTGTTTAGTTTACTTTACTGTTATAGAAGTAAGATGAATTAATTAAATTAACAACTTTATTAACTTTATCAACTTGGAAAAGATGATTTATAAAACTAATTCAGAATTTTTTAAAAAAGTTATATTATACGTTTATATTTTTAAGATCGTTTGCTATTTTACAATATAATCTATACATTAATTATATTAAGTAATTAAGTGAAAAGAAATATCATATATTACTGTTATCAGCTTAAATTTCCACTGGAATCGCACACAAAAAAAGCTTTGATCAGGTAGAATGTAACACACTCTTTTAACTGTTTAGAAGAGTAGGAATCCGTATATGGTATTGAAAAGTAAACAAACACACTCTACCCTGTCTATAATAAATAGTTCAGCCATCTGTTAAACGATTTAAATCTATGTCTAAAGTTAAATCTTAATCAATACTCTCAATGCGACAACTACTTTTTTTTTAAAATTATGTCATTTTATGGCCATTAATTTAACGCTTATATTCCACGTTAATACGGGAAAAAGATTAATTTACTATACAGCTAGGTATTTGAATCTGTTTGCTTTGTATTATTCTTAAATATCATAAATTAGAAAGCTAAAATTGGAAAAGAGATTGATATGTATGCTGGTTTTTTGTTTGAAAAATAAGTGCGGTACGTGCTTTATCAGCAGAATACAGGGGAATCTTCCTTCCTGGGCTATTGGCGCCAGAAATCCTGTCGCTGATTGGATAAAATGAAAAAAGGGAGAATAAATATAATTATATTCTCAATATTTTTTTTTTGTTTTATCATTTTGTTTCACTGACAAAATTTTACATTTGAAGGATATAGTTTTTAATAAATTGCCTGATCCGTGACTTAAATAGTATGAATCAATGTTAGAAGGAACTTGTAACCTGTCCAAAAGTGGTTGTTGAATACTAAAATCGTATCGGCTATCATTGAACCGCCAAAACCGAATAAACATGAACTTATCTAAAGGGAAATTAGTTGATATTATGAACGGGAATAAGCCCGAAAAACCTATATTACAAATAATAGGGTTTAAACTAATGCCTGCCAGTAGAGGTACTGCGGAACGGTATAGAATAGTTATTTCAGATGGCGATAATTCAGTTTCTTCGGCTATGCTTGGAACACAACTTAATGAAAGAGTTAAAAATGACGAAATCAATGAGAATTGTGTTGTACGTTTGGAAAATTATATGTGTAATGTTCTGGGTTCAGGAGGAGACAACCAAAGAAGGATCTTGGTTATATTCGGCATCGAAGTTTTACAAAATGGTAAAACTGTTGGTGGAATCTTAGGAAGTCCACAACCTTATAAAGTTACAAATCAGAATAAGCAGCCAGCTAATGGAACTAGTAGTGACCAAAAGGAAAACTGTCCTGGAGAAGAGCCGCCTCCCGCCAAAAAACATATATCCAGCAATTATTATTCCAATAATAAGATAGCTTCGTCGCCTGCTGCCACACCTGGAAAAGTTGCTGATATTTTATCTATTATGCCCTTCTTAAATCGATGGACAATCAAAGCCAGAGTTATGTCTAAATCTGCTATTAGAACATGGAGTAACTCCAAAGGTGAAGGAAAACTTTTCTCATGCACTTTGGGAGACAGTTCTGGAGAGATTAAAGCTACTGCTTTTCGAAATGAAGTTGATCGTTTTTACGACGTTCTTGAACAGAATAAATGTTACTTTATTTCGAAAGGTCAAATAAAAACTGCTGACAAAAGATATAATAATCTTCCTCACGATTATGAATTGGTCTTGAACCCGGAAACCACAATAGAGCCATGTACTGAGGACGTAGGCGACATACCATCTTTATCTTTTAAGTTTGTAAAATTTTCTAAATTGATGGAAATTGAGCCCAACTCTTTTATTGATATCGTTGGAATTGCTAAAGAAGCCACCGAAGTTTCGTCATTTGTCAGTAAGAGCAGCAATAAACAACTACGAAAGAGAGAGGTTACGTTAGTCGACGACTCGGAAACTTCAGTTAAGCTAACTTTATGGGGCGACGATGCAGATAATAATGATTGTAGCGGATCACCTGTACTAGTAATAAAAAATGTAAAAGTTTCTGACTTTGGCGGAAGATCATTATCTTGCCTGAATTCATCTCAAATTCTCAAAAATCCAGATGTTAGAGAAGCTCACGCCCTCCAAGGATGGTTCTTGAGTAATGGTTCTTCTGCCTCGTTCAAAGAATATCAAGCTGATAGATCTGGTTCAACAGGGAATAACGCAGGAGGTGGTGGTGATATTCGTCCACTAATGTTCTTAAAGAATGGAAATATCGCAGGAGAAAAGGCGGAATATTTTTCGTCATTAGCTTGTATTTTGCAAGTGAAAATAGATAACGCGCTCTATAGAGCCTGCCCTAAAGAAAACTGTAATAAAAAGCTATCTGATCAAGGAGATGGTCGATATAGATGTGAGAAGTGCCAAGAAATGACTTCTGATTTTAAATACAGACTTATGCTACAAATGAACATAGCTGATCATACGCATCAAATATGGATAACTGCATTTCAAGAAACTGCCGAAATAATACTTGGGAAAAAAGTTGAAGATTTAGGAAGGCTTTACGAATCGGTAAGATTTCACCTAAAGTCGCTGAAATTTTTTTAATTTATTTTTATTTTTAGGATAACAATGCTTATAGCAACGTCTTTTCTGAGGCTGCCTTTAAGTATCACACGCTTCGGCTAAGGTCTAAAATGGAAACTTATCAGGTAAAGTTAATTATAAACTGTTTTACGAAACAATTTAAAAATTTGTTTTTTCTTTGTTATAGGATGAGTCGAGATTAAAGACCGTTTGTACTTCAGCAAAACCAGTAAGCTTCAAGGAACACTGTGCTTACTTAATAAGCAGCATTGAAAAGATGACAAAACAAATGAATCTTTAAACTTACCAATTTTTACTTCAAATATAATTGGCACTTCTAAACGAACTATTAAGTAACTGTTACTCCTATAGCTTTAGCAAAAACAGTAGGAATTTATTTTACGAACCCTTATCATCGTAAATAAAACATTTAGTTTTAAGTAGATTAAATATTTGATTATACTTGAATAAATTTTTTTTTTTTTGCAAGGTTGGCTTAACTGCGATAACTTTATTATTATTTTTTATAAATTTTTATTTTATAAAGATTTTTTTTATCCAGAATTTTCGCAAAAAAGTCAAAATTTCAACTTTTTCATTATTTTCTAAATATACAAAACACGTATGATAACGCAAAAAGAGTAGTAGCAATAGTTTCATACTAGATATAATATAAACATATACAGATTATTTAAAATAAAAAGAGGTATATTCAAGATAGTTGAAAACATAAGTCCGTAATTAAGCGTTTTTGAACATTTTTTTTGGATGTTTTTTTTAGATCTAATGGCTTACCACTCTGATTTTTCAAGCTCAAGAGAAATACTAAAAGAGTGTAAAAGAAATAATTCAACTAACGACAACATTAATTAGTCAATATAATATCAAAAAGTGAAAAAAAAATGCAAAGAGCACCTATTAATTTTCATATATAGCAATATTATAAGTACATTGATTAGCTCTACAAAGCTTACTTCTTTCTCTTGGATGACCCTAAAGTCTTTCTTTTATTGAAATCTTCCATTTCGGCTTTCAAACGATCTCTATCCTCTTCAAGCTTTCTTTTCTCTTCCGAATGTTGTTTTTTCAATTCCTCGTATCTATCGTGCAACTAAAAAAGAAAAAGGGAGATAATTTTGCTATATTAAAGCTTTTGTGTAAGAAAATAGCAACTATACCTCTTTTTCTTTCTCCTTCAGTTCAGACTCCTTTACTTTAACTCTTCTGATAAAATTTTCTCTAACATTCTCTTCAGCTCTTTCCATATTTTGCTTATGTTCCCTTTTCTTTTCTTGATATGCTTCTTGTAACGACTTTTTATCGTCATCAACCAATCCCATTTCGCTTAATTTGGTCTTTCTATATAATTCATAGTGAACACTATGAGTGGTTTCTCTTAAATCCTCCATATTCGTTCTTATGAACATTTCCCGAAGTTTGACAAAATCGCAGTGTTGCTCATTTTCAACTATTTTTAATGAATATTCATAAATATTCATATTAATAAAGGGCTTAAACAGACTTTCAACTAACCTTGAACTATTCCCCAAGGATATTGTCTAGCTCTGATAGTTTTACCACCTTGCTTAATCTCTTCCGTGCTACCGACAACCGCAAAAGGCATATCCTCCTAAAGTAGGTGATAAAAAAGAAACGTATTATTATAGAATAACAATGATTACTTGTAATAAATAGTTACATTGAATTTCTGATTAGCTTTGGCAACGATTGGGTCGTCAGTTGGACACTGATATATATGAACTTTATGCTCTTTAAGTTTTTGAATGATATTTGTCTTAAATTGCAGTAATTCCGGCTTAGTAATGGAATCGGCCTTGGCAATTATTGGAATTATATTGACTCTCTTTTCAAGAGCTTTCATAGTGGCAATGTCCAATTCCTTTAGTCTATAAAATGTAAATAAAAGGATAATAGTCAAGAAAACAGTTTATTAACTAAATTTACAAGGAGAGACACTTACGTTAAGCCGGTTGGAGGAATGAAATATAAGCAAACATGAACCCTGGTATCGTGATAGGCGTGTAAAGCTCGTCTAACTTTTAACTCTTCTTGTAGATAGGATTCGAACTGATCTTCAATATATTTGACAATAGGTTTGTAACTGTTGAATAATTCCACTTATAAATTAGCATAAATCGATGATAAATGAAATATTCTACCTTTCTGATTTGTCTATTTGGTCTGAGAAATTAACAGTATCAATAATAGTTAACTTTAAACGAACTTGCTTCTCTTGCATATCTATAAAAATACATAGTTGAAATATTATAGTTAATACATATTGACATAGTTTAACATCTTTACCATGTCTATGCTCTTTTAGAGTAACTTCATTGTCATTGTGGGCAGCTGGTTTTGTATCAAAGTTCTTCCTGAACAAAGTATCCATTAAAGTAGATTTTCCAATACCAGTTTCGCCTGTATTGTGAAGAATAGAATATAGTAAAAGATATCTAATTACTCTACTATTACTGTCGGCAAAATATGCGAAAAATATACGAGATCGATAAGCTATTATAGATTCGAACCTACACATAGTATATTGAAATAATAGTAATTTGTTGCTTCACTCCTCCATACTTGATCAGCTAAAGATTCGTTATCAAATACTATCATTTCATCTCTATTAAAAGATTTATATGCTGTTGGATCCTGTGCAATCATATCCTGAGTAAAATTTGAAGAATTTTTATTAAAAGCAGTCCTGAGTGATATATTAATATCATGAGAGCCGGCTGTACTATTTGCCGAATCAGAGATATCCATTGATTGCATGCAATCTTCGTCAACTGTTAATGTATCTCCTAAACTCCTATGAGTAGAGGCTCTTTCATTAAATTCAACTATTAATGAATTGTCAACAAACGAATCAGATTGATCAAACGTAAAACATCTACTTGTTAATTCACTGGTATTGCTAATAAACGATACGGGCTCCTCTCCCCTTGAATCGTTGCGAACCTTTTTGTGCATATGAACTTTTAAGAGATTCAATCGAGCGCCAGTCAGATGGCGCCTCGATAATAATAAGGTGATTTAATAGGTTATTTTTTTTTTTTGAATGTTTGAAAAATGATCTATTGCAAATTTCAAAATGGAATTTTGTCTTTTATCCTACAATTGTAAGCCCTACAGATCTTTATATTTTATACAAGATTGACATAACGTTTACCTAGGCATAGTATATTAAGTGGAAATCCTCTTTCGACACATTTATTTACCAATTGATCTGGCAAAAGATCAAAACCAACGGGATCTTTGTCGGATATGATGTATTCTTTGACACTATTACCATTGACCGCTGATTTGGATTCTTGCTTTCTAGGAGCCTGAGTTGGAGGTGCGGGTGGCTGTTAAATAAATATTTAAAAGTAATTTTTTTGTATTTTATAAACTTAAATAAACATGGCCAAATTTTTTTTTACAACTCATTTCGTATCTTTGTTTAATGAAATAGAATGAACACTAATAGCACCAATTGGACGGGAAGGAAAAAAAGGAGGGAAAAAAGGGGAAAAAAGTCAAGGAACTTTCGAAGAAAATACAATATATATATATAAAAGAAATATGCTTGAATAAAATCGTAAAAGTAACGTTTTATAACTCAGTTTTAAATCTTAATGAATGTCTAAACTTGTTCAAATTTATGGCATAATACGTTTCGATCTCTTCTAAGAATCTCTCTTCTAATCCTGCAAATATGTTTGTCAGAGAAAAATGTATTGCTCTATCCCTTTCAGGTGATGAAACACCCATTAGACTTTCCATTTCATTTAAAGTCATTCTTAGGGCAGTATTCCATTCTGTGCATTCGATATCTAGTAAACTATTCATTTTCCACACATCTAAGGTTCCTATTCTACTAGTCGGTAGAAAATTAGTCACTCTATCATCTATATGTATATCTACTTTTCTCCTTAGGATCTTAGTCATGTCGATGAGAATACTATGCAAATTGAAAGAGCGCTTGTAAGCTAAGTTTATGGCTTGGTCTCTAATAAAAGTTCCCAAATCTAATATTTGAGCGATGCTCTTTGCAATATCTTTTGAATAGATTAGACTGAAGGTAAACCACGAATTCGAAACTGTAACAGGCTTCACTTTGTTCGATCTGAGCCACAAAAGATAGGCCCACAACTGTTTATTATCAGAGCTAATAACGTCTGGAACCCTAAAAAGGACGAATGGAATGCCGCCATTCATTCTCTGAATCACAAGGGAATTTTCGATGCTTAGTATTTTTCTTGCATTATCTGAGAATCCACTAGATGGAAGGAGGATAGATAAATCCGTTTCTTTCCATCTCTTTACGCTCTTTCTGTCACTGCTTTCGTAGATAATATCCTTCGATATGCGTATGTATAATTGAAGATTGCGATGGGATGCTATTGTTTGATTTACTCTGTTTTCAAGCCGTAAATCGATGAGAACTGAAGTTGAAGTTAAACTGTTTGCATCGCAATCGAATAGATCCACTGATTCTTCGCCAATCTCCATCAAATGCTTCTTCAATAATGTACTTGAAAGTGTATCATTTCCTACTATTGCGATTTTAAGATTTCTCGATGAAGAAAATAAAGAACAGAAAAGTAAAAAAATGGGAATGAGCATGGCTCAAAGGACCAATGAGAGGCTATAGAGCGAATGAGTCAGTGAGAGTTGCCTTAACCATATATAGATATCTTTTCTGTGTAAAAATTAGCCAGTATTTATATTTAATTACTTACAGGAGCTTTGGGAGGGCCTTTCAACACATCCGGTCCAGACATAATATCTCTATTTAAATTCAACCGGCTGCAATTAGTAAAATCAAAAACAAAAAACAACGATATGATTGGGGCAATTCCGGGTTTCACAAGGTTTAATTTTAGACTGGTCTGTGCTCCTCTACCATAAAGACATAAATATATATTTAACTTTTAAAATATTTTTATTAAAAAATTAATTCTCCTTTTAAATAATTAGGAATAAACAAAATATGCGAAAATAATTCGAATTTTCAATATGCAGCCATACTAAAAATTAGAAATGGCGGTGTAAACAAATTAAAAAATTTTTAGCTGAATATAAAATATGCCAAAATCTAGCCGATCTCAAATTAGAGCGGCGAGAAGAGCGTCCGAAATTGCTAAACAACGACGACAGATTAATAAACTATCCAATCATTTAAATGAAGAAACACCCGTACTTCTAAATGAAAATCAATTAAGTAGGAATAGCGGAGGACACAAAGAGTCAGAAAAAGTAGTTGAAACAATTATTGAACTGCCAGAAGGTGAGTTTTCTATTTTAAAGACATTTCGAGACAAATAGATAAAAGCAAAAATTTCTCCAGGCAAAGATTTTACAATTCATGCAGAGCGTGAAGAAGGAGAGTTCAAATCACTTCATATTAAAGAAAAGGAAAAGAATTCCAATTGTGACAATTGCTTTAAATTAAAGCAAACCATTAAGGCTTTAAGACGCAAAATATTACATATTCAAGCATTATCGTCTAAGAAACCACGAGAAAAGAAGAGGTATGAAATTTATACTGATATGAAAATTGTCTGGAAAACTGACAGTCTACTAGCGGTGAAGCGTAAAGATAAAACTCAATACTACATGAAAATTGGAATACCTCAGAAAGTTTCAAAGAGGAAAGCATCAAATGACTGTTGGTCAGAATATATGCACAAACTTTTACAAATAGCCAGTGGATCTATTCAGGAAAATGAAATGGCCATGGTTTTGAGTAACTATATAAAACAGCATAGATCTTTAGCCGAGATTGCTATTGCCGAAGCCAGTATGAAATTATTTAAGAAGTTAGACGTTGAATCGTCAGTAAAGCTTAAACAAGAAATGGATTGGTCATCTTGGAAAGTGAGAAAATTTCGAAAGCTGCTGTCTGAGAGAGGAATCAAAAATTTTCTAGCCAGTGAAAAATCTATGTCTGAATATGAGAGAACTAGGCCGAAACAAATAAGAAAACCCATGGAATTGGAACCTTCTCCCTATACTGAAGTTAGTCATGTACATCCATCTAACGAAGCAGTCAAGTCTTCGTGTACTTATTGTCCTCCCCAAATGCCAGCTTATCATAATGCTCCACAGCATTTCCAACGAAATGCTCCTGTTCATTTACCCCAAATCGCTCAAGCCCTGCCACATCATAATACAACATGGACTAATTCTCCTATGGTGAACGGCTGGCAAACACCAACAAATGACTGTCACCATAATTTTCACTTTATTCCCAGTAATCCTGGTCCTGAACAATGGCAATTTCCACACAGTGGTACTTTCTGGAATCAACATGTATAATATTCTGCATTGTATATATTCCTCTATTCATAGCGAATATCATAAAATGTTACAAAATGTTTACAATAAAGTATCAACAATTCTAGTAAGATATTGTTACAAGAAAGCAATTTATTCAGCAGGGAAAGATAATTATATGCAAATGAGGTCCAAATGACGCTGCATACAAGCATATGAATACTTTGTCAGATGGAAATTGCAGTGACTGGAAAAAAAAAACAATTTATAGATAATTTGAAGTACAGAAAAACTTCAGATACCATCAAAAGACTAACATAATTTAGGTTGGAAAGTTTAGAATATCTTAATTTTTGCTTAAAGAGTGTATAGTAAAGATTGAAGTTGCAGAGCATCTCCTCAAAAGAGTAATTTTGAAAGTTAACTCTTCTAAGAAAAGTTACAAATATTCCCAAGAATTCCTTTTGAGATTAACTTCATCAGTCTTGATAATTTGATTAATAGTTTAATAACATTTTAAACAGAGTTTCACAATCAATGAGTCCTGATTTGCATGAAGAATATCTCATTCTAGAACTGAGACTCATACCATAAACTGTCGTAATCTATTTTAACTCTGGTAACTCTATATATGACCGGATCATTACATTCTCTACACATTCTAATCTTGCAGATAGTACTCATTCAATGCTGAAAGTATTAGATTTTGAAATTACTGGTTTTTCTGTCCTCTTTCGGGAATTGGTTGCCGACCAGCTTATAGCTATTTTATTATTAATTATACGGACTGATGCAATAGGTAGGTTATAAGTTGCATAACAGTATGACCCATATTGAATGAATTATATAAGACTTTGTTTTGTTTCTCTTTCTTATGCGTTTAAAGACTTCACTTTTAGTTTGTTTAACAATTCTAGAACAATTAAATAGCATATTATCGTAAATCACATAATTTTCAAGAAAATATTTAATAGGAGCGATAAAAGTCAATATTGAAACCGTAATAATTAATCTTTTCTTAATTTCCTTTTATCATCTGGTGCATTTACATTTTCTCTTTTATAAAACTGTTTTAAAAGATTTATAGCTTCTTCAGCACGAACTCCGCCAATGACTTCTTGATCCGATGAACATACACTAAAAACAGACTCACAACCACCGAATCTATCATTATTGCATCCATAAGTTATCTTCTTCAACCCTACTAATTTAAGGGCTGAAGCGCACATAATACACGGCTCAACTGTTACATACAATTCAGAATTTTTAAGTACCATTTCGCTATCTAAATTATTTTCTTGAGAAAATTTTATTACTTTATCAATAGCAATCATTTCAGCGTGTCTCGTTGCGTTCTTCGTTTCATTGACTTCGTTACTTCCAGTTGCTATACATTTATTATCGAAAACAATGACGCATCCTACTGGTACTTCGAAATTTTCAAGTGCCAACTTGGCAACTGTAAATGCTTCATTCATCCAGTCAATTTCACTCATAATCCTTCAATTTTCTTTCCAATAGTTTAGGATTAGCTTTATGTTTCATAAGAAATTTTCCGTTCAGATAAAAGACTGGTATATCATACCGATATTTATCAAACCACTCTTGATTTTCTGGTTTTGTAATATCCACCTCTTCCAATACAAACTGATAAAAGAAATGTATAGTTTTACTTCAGCAAGATTATATTTTATATCAAACTAATTCTTACCCGGCTCGCCAAATGGTTTAATTCTGCTTTGGCAATGTCACAAAGTTCACAATCTTCTTTTGTGTAAAGAGTTAAAATAGGACGATTTATCGCGGAAGAACTACATAAACGTCTAAATATCGGTATTAGTTGAGAATGTTTTAACATTAGTAAGTTTAATACAACAATATTCTGAATATGAATTGCAAACGTGCAAAAAAAATCAAATACCCGTTTATTTAGTATTTAATGAATGTTTTGCATAAGCAAATTAGGCTTATATCAAAAAACTTTTCGATTAAAGATAATCAGTTCACTAGATTGTATTAAGAGAATTTTCTAAGAAAGGAAAAGAATTTTTTGATTATATGGTCATTTAATTTATTTTTTTTCGAATATTTTTGCGGCTGCTGGATTCTCTTTCGCCCATTTTTCTCCAGTATTTTCTTTCACCCATTGCTTATCACTTCTTAAAGCGGAAAATAGATTTTTAACATCATCTTCAAGAGTACAAGTTTCAACGGCAAATTCAATTTCATCATCTTAAAAAAGAATAATAAATAATTGGTTAAAAAAAAAAGAATATTAAAAAATCTGTTATAAAATCCCACAAACCAATATCAGATGTTAAACTCTCCAAAATTCTAGGTTGTTCTGTTGGATTTAAGGCCAAAATAATTCTCTCTAATGCTAATTAAAGAGTTTAGAATTAATTAGTAAACTTTAAAATATTTTTAAATTAAGCTAACTAACCTAAATCAATAGTTGGTTGTGGAAACGCATAAATTACACGAAAGAAACCATAATCAAGATTCGAATACATATATCCAGGTGTAATGCACACGCCAAATTTTAGCAAACGCTTATAAATATTCTTTTCAGCTTCGATTGTCTTCTCAGGCATATACTAAAAATAATAAGAGAAATAATTGATAAAAACAATATTTACTTTAGATCAAAATACATGGGTACCTTAGAAAAATCTGCCCAAACGTAGAAACCGCTTATTGTATCTTTACAAACGGCTACGCCTATATCTGCCAATCGTTTCGTAAAATAATCCTTAGCTTTTTTAAGTCGTTCGTTACTTTCTTTGATGATTTTCTTACATTGAACTTGAAAAATTTCGTTTTTTTTTCATTAATAACTTTTTCTAATGAAAAATTTACTAAAATATTTATTTTACCTCTATCGATAAATAGGGAACTGCAAATATTCCTTATGTACAATGGTACACTATTATAAACAGCCATTCTAGATGCTAACTTTAAAACAGCTGTATTAAAGCTACATAGAACCCCAAGTCTAAATCCTGGGACAGAAAAATTTTTGCTTAAACCCCAAGTAATATGAACATACGGATTGTCGGGTTTTACAAGGCTGAAAACGCTTTGAAAACTCTCTTTATCTTCATAAACAGTAAGGTTGTAAGCCTCGTCAACAATGAGATGTAATTCATTTCTAGATTTTAATAAACAATATGTTTAAATAATATATATTTACATATCTGTTTTTGTTTTTTTAAAAAATAAACAAAATATAACATACTCTTGGCACCAATCAATTAAATCCAAAATGTGGTCTTTTCCCACAACTTTTCCAGTTGGATTATTGGGATTGAAGATACAAACCGCACGAACATTAATACCCTAAGAAATAATTACGGATATTTAATGAAAACATATATTTTTCTTTAAAAAAAACTTACGTCTTGTCTTGCTTTTTCTAAAGCTTTATTAAAACATTCTGACATCTTTTCGGTTCCATCATGATAAACAGGAATCAGCGAGACGTTAGGCTTTAATCCAGCATCGTCGTTGAAATTGTAATAATACGGAGCCAAAACTAAAAAAGCGTCTCCTTTATCTGCTATAGCAAACGAAATTATTTCATTTGCCGAGCCTACCCCAGATGTAAGTATTAACTGATAAAAAAGAGTGTAGATTATTTTACGTTGTATACTAAACAAGAATAACTTACGTTACTCTCTGAGATATTAGATGAAAATTCATCTTGGAGGAATTTGGTAATAAGTGTCGTTATTCCAGTTTCTCTGAATAGATTAAGGTTTCAAAGGTTTTTGTTTCTAATTTTTAGTGTTTAATTTACAAACCCAACTGATGATGAAAAGTTAGTGTAGCGTATATGTTCTACTGATATCTTTGGCAAATTCTGATTCAAGACAGGCAATAGAAGATCATCGCATAAGGCATTTTCGGCTGGTCCAAGGTCTATTAGTCCCTTTAGAACAATCAGAAAAATTGTACAACCTAAATTTCGAACACTGTAATAACATACTTGTTTGCAATGAATAGGATGGTATGTGCGACAGTCCGTGCTGGTTACCTCTAGCAATTCCTCAAAGTGTCCCCCTTCTTCAACATGAGCTCTGCTTGTTTTGGAGAGGAGCTTAATATGTTGCTTGTCCATGGCTCGTACAATTCAGGTTAAGGTTTTGTATAATAAATTTCAGCAGACGACAAAACTTACGAGAAACCTTTCAATCAGCCTATTAAATCATAACAAAGTTACTTCATAATAGTCGTACGTCCTACATTTTGCATATTTCATAAATTATTCATTTATTTTTGTCTATTTTTTATTTCTGAGCTATCGATCTCTATAACTGATATAATACAAAGATAATATTTAATTTCTTTCGCTTACTGTACTCATTCAGTCATGACTAAGGGTTTTTCGATAAAATAAGCCGAATTACGAAAAGTAGATTTGATAGACAATTATCTAAGTACGCGTGTCAGAAGACAAATTACTTATGGCCTGTGTTTTGCACGAATTAATTTAACGATGAAAATATAGGAAGATTTTATTTTAATTTTCTTGACGAAGATTGATCTTAAAAAAACAGTATACTTTTCAATAAATTTTATCATTTCCAAGAAAGTAATATAATTATCAATTAGTCTTTGACAAATCCCTAACTCCAATATTATATACGAATAAAGTGTAACATTGTAATGTAATAAATGTTTTGACAATTCGATTATCAATTTGTTTTATTGTGTCAATTTAGCAGTTTTAAGAGCATTAGAGTAAAAAATTAGAGCGAATTACAAATGGTAAAATTTATTCAAGAGCCACTCTATTACTGTAATTTTTTCAAGTGTTCATCATATGAGATCAAACGTCATATAAGGAAGTAAGTAAGACCTGCGGTTTTTGTAATTCACCTGAGAACAGGAAGTCACGTGAAGATAGTTTCGTACAAATTCATACTTTTTGAGAAGAGTAATAGAAATAATCGCTTTTTAAATATTTACTTCTGATAGAAAGTATAAGAAATTTATTAACTTTAAATATTCATAATAGGTGTTGAAGAGTTAACATTTTTTTTCTCTGCGGAGCACCGGAAACAGCGTCATATTTTTCGACGCTCCTGCCTGGAAGTGAATATATACTTTTTTGACGTGGACAGCCGTTAATACGACCTGAACATCATCTTAGACTCCATGTTTTGACCCTGACATGTCCAGTGAGGAGGATAAAAATGAAAAAACCGTTGACTCGGTTGAAGAAGTAATGAAAATGCCGGGCAATGATGAGTTGAAGTTCGGTGTACTTATCGGTCTCGTCAAAGTGCAGCAGGCATCTAATAAGGATGTAGTAGATGCAGTTCTTAATTTGGTATGTGGTATTTAAATCTAAAGTTTTCGATTGCGTGGCAAAGTCACAGATTGGGTATAACTTTATTGGCCCCTGACCTAGGGCGACCCCACCCTATATAGAATTTAGCAATCGAATAAATAAGATTCCTAAGCGACTCCCAATTCTAAATTCTATTTCGAAAACCGACAAGCATCTTGCAGTCTTAACGATATCAGAAATCGGTTGGTTAGTCATCAGCGCAAGAGTTTAGAATAGTAAAAGTTTTCTTCATTTTTAACTAAATCCCGCATTTCTCTGCACATTCAGGCGTTAATTTCACTTTGCATTGATTAATTATTCAGTTGCTCTCTGTTTTTTTAACGATGCGAATAAAATTGCCTGTCGAAACGTGTTATCTGGGTAGACCAATATCCACATCAATCCTGCTTAAACGGAACAGATTGATCAATCCCCTGCGCATTCTTTAGCGTTTCTAATGATAGTGCGATGCACGGCTGTCAGTCGATTAGTTTATTATTAATTTGGATTATTGATTTTTCCATTATTGATAAGCGAAATCTTTCTACAGCTTGTCGGAGGTACATTCGAACTAGAAAGTAATTTTATCATTAGAGATGCAGAAAATATATTGCACATGGTTGAATTGCTGGAATCTTGTTCTCAGACTTTACAGGTTAGTTAGACTTAATATAATGTTTATTATTGACGTGTTCAATATTCTTGACGGAAATTGAATATTTACTGATAGGCTGAGATTTGGAGTCACTTCACGGCAATTGTAAGAAAATCCCAACGTAATGTCCAAGCCTGCACTGAAGTCAATCTAGTCAGTGAGGTGTTAGATAAATTGAGGACGGCTGGTGATGTTATAGCTCAGTTACTATTGGAAATACTATCAGTTTTGACTTGTTACTCTATAAGCGTACCACAGCTTCGTCAAGTATTCTCATTACTACAGGTGAACACAAAGACAAAAACATGGGTAAGTAAAAAAGAAAATAAAAAACTAGATGAAATGTGACTAAATGATTAATTATTGCTCAAGCAATTATAAACAAATGAAATTAATAATGAAATTTCTTTTTGTAATTAGCCACGGTATTCGGTACAATTATTACAAGTTTTGCGGCAAATGCCCAAGAGACACGGTCCAGACGAATTTTTCAGCTTTACTGGAAATTCAAAAGCGGTAGGTCTATTTGAATAATTATAGGCTAAAAATGTCTCTCGGTGTAGATCTATTGTCATTGACAATCAAGAATTGTTAAGGTCGGGAATAAGGAAATGTCTGACGTTTTCGCTTGTAAATTGTGTGACACAGATTTTATAGATAAGGATCCGCGTATCCTTCCTTGTTCTCACACTTTTTGTAAGGAATGTCTAGAGGAGCAGTTTTCTGAAAGTTCCCTTAATAGCTGTGACAGTTTTTTGTGTTGGACTTGTAAGAGGAGCGTTGAATGGCCTCTTCTGGGGGCTAGCGGATTTCCTGAAAATGTGTACGTGAAAACTAATGAAGCCAAACAATATACGAATAACTCTAAAGATTCAATTACACCTAAGATGGACCTGATTGATAAAGAGAAAGAAGAGATCTTTGATGAAATAGACAAGCATGAGAGAGAGGTTATGGAGCAGGTTAAAGATATGATATGTAAACTAAAGCTAGATGCTAAGGAAATATACAGACAAAAACGTGAAAAACAAGCGAGGTGTAGAGATGCTATCGCATCAAAGGTATTAACGTCATCTAAAGATTCTTCTAATCGTCTTATATTCTCTGAAAAAGCCATTTTAGAAAAAAACATAAAGCTAAGCAGTAGAGTCGTTAGAGTACACCCAGAAGCTTGTAGTTCAAGTGAAGAAAAGTTTACCAACAGGATTAAAACGGATTGCAGAATTTTAGATATTCATGTGACCAACCGGGAGATCCTTTTATTGTTAGAGTCTAATGAGTTACGAAAATTAACAAAAGATGGAAAAGCCTATAATACTTTGAAAATAAGACTATTGAAAAAAATTACAAGGGATGGTTGGATGACTGAAAAAGACGATTTGATTGGTTTGGGTAATGGTGAATCGAAGGAGTTACTTTTCTTTACTAGGCACCAGTTGTTTAAACAGGACGAGCTTAGCACCTCGGAGGATTTTATTTTAAAACCAATCTTTACCGAAAAAGCTTTAACAAGCGTTTACGTTTCAAACAATAATATTTTTGTTATATCATTTGATCATATTTATAAAATAGACTTTGACGGATTTATTTGTTGGAAGAAGCAAATTTGCAACAAAATTTACTTTCCCATCAACCAGAATAAATTGTTTGTAATGGATCAGAACGGTTTGCATTTATTACTTGTAAACTGCGTCAGCAATTTAGAAAGGGTTAAGAATAGAGAACTACAAAGTTATTTCTACTATATTACAAAGTCGTTTGCGTTATTTGATGATAAGTTTGTAGTGGTTTGTCAAAAACTTCGTTGTATTCTTGTTTTTATTACAATTGAAGACAATTGCTGTAGACTCAGCAAAAGAATTGATCTTTTGTATGAACCGTCTTGTGTTAGTGTTGATATTTTCAGAAGAGGCTTATACGTTATTGAAAAATTGCAGGATAACTCTATAATCAACTTTATTGACTTGACTATGTTTTTATGAGTCTACGACAAATTAATCTAGAAAATACATAGACTTTTTATGCATATTTTACAGGGTATTGCATTACCACCATTAGCTAAATGGCCTTATCAAAACGGCTGGACATTTCATTGTTGGATAAGGCTCGACCCTGTAACGGGGATGACGATTGAACGAGAACGTCCATATCTTTATACGTTAGTCAATAATCGTTTTCCTCAAACTAAACAAGTAAAGTAAAATTCTTCCACACACTAATTTAACAGATTCCGAACAAGCAAAGGCATAGGATATTCTGCCAATTTTCTTGGCTCTGCTCTTGTTATAACATCTATGAAAATAAAAGGTAAAGGGTTTCAACATTGTCTCAAATACGATTTTGTACCCCGAAAGTGGTTTATGGTCTCAATTGTTCACATTTACAATCGCTGGAGCCGTAGCGAAGTAAGAGCGTATGTTAATGGAAAATTTGTATCTTCAACGGAAATGTCTTGGTTTGTCAACACCAATGATGTATGTATACAATAAAAAGGAATATATCCCGTGAAGTTTTCTGAGCTTAAATCATTCACCATTTTGTTTAGGCTTTTGACAAGTGTTACATAGGTGGTACACCAGAATTGACAGAAGATACTATGTTTTGCGGGCAAATGAGTTCCGTTTATCTTTTCAACGAAGCCCTAACGGCACAACAAATTAGCTCTATTTACATTCTTGGACCCGGTTATAAGGTTAAATTGTAAAATTTTTACCAAGCGATGTATTATATATAAATAATTTATTTATTACAGAGTCAATTTCGTCTAGAAACTGAGAGTGGCTTGTTGTTAGATGAGTCTACAAAAAAAATATTATATGATGGCAGATTGTCAAATACGGTAATAATAACAAGAATTATATACATATTTCTTAGCAACTTTTTTCAAAACTAATATTTGCTTATGTTTGTTTTGTTAGATTGTGTTTATGTATACTCCGGTATCGTGCGATTCGCAGTTATGTTTGGAGAGTTCGCCTAAAGGAAATACCAATTATTTCGTCCATACTCCTCACGCCTTAATGCTAGAAGACGTGAAAGCTGTTGTGACTCAATCGATTTACAAGACCCTGCATAGTATAGGAGGTATACAGATACTTTTCCCTCTGTTTTCTCAGTTGGATAAATCGCAAAGCGACAGCGAAGGAAAACCAACAAAACCGGATTTTAGCGTCTGGTAAGTAGAAAAGAAATGTATTTACTCCTTTCTTTATTAGACCGTTTCCTATCGACTAACGAATTCTCAACTTTCTTTTCCCTACGGTACAGCTCAACACTGATGAGCTTGATGTGCGATTTATTAGAAGGATCAGTGAATATACAACAGCAACTCGTGCAAAATAAAGGTTTTCTAGTTATATCATATCTATTAGAAAAGGTATAGACATCAAATATGAATAGTATGCAATTAATTAAAACTTTCTTATCTAATGAATACAGTCTCAAAGGGAGCACCTTACCGAAGATGTTTTAGATTGTTTCTTGAATTTAACGCAATATTTAGTTGTTCAACCAACCGGTGGTCCGTTGTTAAGGCATTTATTCGACCATATCTTATTTAATCCGGCACTATGGATATATTCCCCATACAAAGTAAGGATTTTTTTCTTTTAATCTTTCTAATCCGGTGGTAATTTGTAAAATTCCTTTTCTAATTTCAGGTTCAATTAAAACTCTATAGCTATTTGTCCACCGAATTTATACAAGACGCTCATATTTATAGTAATATTCGTCGAGTTTCAGCCTGTTTACAATCTATGCATTCATTAAAATACTACTATTGGGTTATCCATCCTCTCGATAGATCTGGCATACATGCCAGAGGAAACGATGGCCCTAGACCAACGAAGAGTGAAATGCAAATTTTAAGAGCTTACATTATTTTGTATGTTAAACGATTAGTACTTAGAGTACCAGGCGTCCATGAAGACGAATTACAAGCAATCCTTAATTATCTATCCACTATGCACGAAGATGAGAACATACAAGTATATTTTATTTGAATATTTATTCACCCAGATACTAGATTATTTATTATTATTATTTAGGATGTTCTACAATTAACTGTAAGCTTAATGTCGGAGCAGCCAGCATCTATGGTTCCTGGTTTTGATCGAAAGCACGGGATTAAAACTGTATATAAACTGCTTGCTTCAGCAAACGAAGCGATTAGAATTCAAGCTATGAAGTTATTAGGATTTTTTCTAATGAGAAGTACTCATAAGTAAGTTGATGTATTTTAATTTTAATTCGTCGCAACCATTTAGAATTATTATCATTAATAATAAAATACTTTATACATGTATATTAACATATATATATATATCTATATATTTTAATTAAAAGGAGGAAACACGATGCCATGAGCCCTCACAATCTATTCTCATTACTAACTGATAGGCTTATGTTAAATGCCGATACACTTTCTATGGCGACATACAATGTCTTATTCGAATTGCTAACTGAAAAAATGACAACACAAGTCATGACGGAAAAACATGCCCAAATAGATGCTAATTGCCGTATTGAGAATTCCCGTACGTATCCTTGTTACATTATTCAAAGCTCAAAAGGATTTACCCTACTAATTTACCTCTCTTTCTTTTGCTTTTTTTCGCTCTTTAGTCGTTTTGAAAGTTATAGCATCGCTAATTCGTCAATCGACACAAACTCACGAAATTCTTTTAGTAAAGAGAGTATTCTTAACCGATTTAACGATGCTTTGCCAAGATAGTAAGGACAACAGAAGGTTAATAAAATATTTGTAAATCTACGCAATCTTATTTATTAATATTATATATCAGGACCATACTTCAAATGTCAGTATGGCAGGATTGGTTATTTTCTCTTGCTTATATTTATCCTAAAGCAACAATTGAAAAAGAAATAACCAAATTAGTTATGGAACTATTTAGAATGTTGTTACATCATGCCATAAAATTCGAATACGGAGGCTGGAGAGTTTGGATTGATACACTTGCTATTGTTCATTCTAAAGTATGCTATTTATATTCACCGTGTAATAATTCATTTAAGCAAAGAATTTATTAAATTACTTCCTTTTAACACAAGGTTTCTTACGAGGATTTTAAGACTCATATGAATCAAGTTTATGACGACTACGAAAAGCAAAAAGTCGATAATGTTTCTGACCCAGAAATACGTAGTCAAATGCCGATCTCTACAATCTCGGGGGTTAATGATAATGGTCACAGTGGGCCAACTATATCCGAATTAAAGGAAACCACTGAATCAGGCGCTCAATATGAAGTAAACGAAGAGAATCAGCAAGAAGATAATGAAAGGAAAACAAACGAAGAGGTAGAAAATGAGATAGAAAAAGCGCTTGAGAAGGAGAGTTCTGACGATGTCGAAAACAAATCAGAAGAAATTAAGGACGAAACAAAGGAAGAAGAGGTTAACGACCAGAAAGCCGTTGAAGAGAACTCAGAAACAGAGAGTACAGAGAAAAAGGGTCAACTAGATCAAATCGATGAAGAAAAAGACAGAGAGGCAGCAGAAAAAGAGCCTGTTCCTGAAAAAGACCCAGATGCATATGAAATTCTAGGATTTGATCCAACTATTGTTCAATTTATGAATGATTTAGTAAAAATAGCAAAGGATAGGGAGGCAAGGAAACTGGAACAGTCAAAAGCAGAAAAGTCCAAAGAAAGCGAAGAAGACGAAGAAGAAATTGATGGCGCAAGATCGTTACCGAGTCCGTCAGAACCAGCCTCTCAAGCTGAACAAGTAGCCGCAGAGAAAGAAACTGCTATAACAAATATGAAAGATTCTGCTACTGGGCCTGAAAGACCAGGCGAATTCCCCAAACAACAAGCATCATCAACGAAAAAAGAATCCAAACAGCATATCTTTAGTCCAGGACCAAGGGCTCCTCCCTTTAGAATTCCAGAGTTCAAATGGAGTTATCTGCATCAAGAATTATTGAATAATGTTTTATTCTCATTGGAACAAGACGTTGCCGCATGGAAATCGTACGTTAATTAAGTTTTAATTAAAAACAGGAAAACAAACTTATTTTGTATATTATTTTTCTTTTAGACATCAAACAAAAAACGTGATTGATTTTGTAAATGCCACAGAAAATCACATGTTCGTTGTTAACGTGACACACATGATCTCTCAATTAGCAGATACTCTAATTACGGCTTGTGGTGGTTTACTACCCTTACTAGCTGCCGCTACTTCACCATCTGTAAGTATTTTCAATCAATATAATCTTCTTGGCTCTTTTTTTTGATAGATTTCTTTATTTTATTAGGGAGAAATAGAGATGCTTGAGCCTGCCCAAGGACTATCCGTGGAACAAGCAGTTTCTTTTCTTTTGCGTATAGTCAACTTAACTGATATACTAGTATTTGCCAGTTCTTTAACTTTCTCAGAGCTGGAAAGTGAAAAAAACATGTCAGCGGGGGGAATACTTCGACAATGTCTGCGTCTAGTTTGCGCCTGTGCAGTTCGCAATTGTTTAGAATGTAGACAATTGCAAAAAATGAACGAAAAGTCTATTAAACCAGCGTCAAATGGTTTGGACATAATATATGCCTTAATGAAAGGAGCACAATTGTCTGTAAAGGTTAGCGCCTTAAACGATAAGCAAGCTCCAGTAAAGGATAGTCATAAACTACTACAAGATATGGATATAAATAGGTTGAGAGCAGTTGTCTACAGAGATGTTGTACGTATTTCGAATATTCACGTTTCTCGTTAAAGATTACCGTATTATTTATTAATTAAAAACAGGAGGAAACAAAGCAAGCTCAATTTTTATCATTGGCCATTGTCTATTTTTGTTCAGTTTTAATGGTATCGAAATATAGAGATATATTGGAGCCGCCATCAACTCCAGCAACGCCAGCGAGAGGAAAATCTCTTGGCGCTTTGACAGGTAGTAAATATTTATGATTGTTTAATTAATTATTTCTTAAATAAGCAAAATTCACGTATAAATGCATTTTTGCTAATGTATATTCTATATTTCTTTATATAATATAAACAGTATATTAATACTTATATATATATATATATACTTATGTATCATTTTATTAAATGTATTTTATTTCCTTATTTTCTCCAAATAACCTGCCTCTGCTGCTTCTTTTCTTTTTAAAAAGCAATTTTTTTATTAAAGCATATGGCGCTTGAACGAATTTTTTTCGCTTCTGTTCGTTTTACGCTTCCCAATTTTTATTCTTTCAATCAGACGGTCGATTGGCGTCTAGTGATGGCTCGATTTTTACACAAATTGTTGATGGTTTAAAGACGTGTAAAGAAAAAATTGAAGGAAACGAAGGTTGAACATGTAAATCGCTGTTGTCAAAAAAAAAAATCCAACGAAATATTTTTTCTCTTTTCCTTTTTTTATCAACAATATTTTTCAACTAAAATTATTTATTTATTTTGTTGATAAACACAATGACGAACACAGTCAAAATTCCCCTCTTTTTGTTTGTTTGTTTGTTTGTTAATTATCTTAATTACAGTTTTACTGCACGCCGCTTCTTTTACAATTACAATTAAATATATTTATTTAAATATCACTTTATATATATATTAATTTATTTTTAGTATTGAATTTACAATTTCACTTCATCTATTCTTTATTGTTGAGTTTATATCTTATATTTTTTTCATGTTTATTCTTACAGAAAACGGAAATAGTAAACAGCCATATCAAACTACTGACGACAGCGGTAGAAGCGAAGAAGTATCTTTGGATAATGTTTCGAGTGATAAAGACTCTGAATCGTGTTCCCCCAAAGCAACTGAAGAGGATGGCCAAACAAAACAAAAAGCAGAAACTAAAGAAAATGGTGATGTTTCAACTGAAGAAGCAACTAAAGAACAAACAAACGTTGATAAGAAGGCTGGAGGGGATAATGGACAAGAAGTAATAGATGACAAATTAGAAAATTCTCAAGAACAGAGTGCAGCGAATTCCGAGAAACAAGAGGTTAGTAATACTTCAGAGATTAAGGAAAATGACAAAGAAAATGTACCTGAAAAGGAAATGGAACAAGAAAAAGAAGATAGTATAGAAAAACCAGAAAGCACGAAAAAGGAGGGAGAGAATGAAAAGGAGACTGAAAGAGAAAGTGAAAAACCAGCCGAAAAAGAGCCAGAAAAAGAACAATCAGAGGAGAAGATATCTGAAAATGATGAAGGAAATCAAACCTCACAAGAGAATAACGTCGAGAAAGTGGAACAAACCAAAGCTGAAGAAACAAAACCAGAAAATGCAACATCAAATAATATAACAGAAACTGAACCAAAACCCAACGAACAAGCAAACAAAGTGTTTGACGTAAAAGAACAAACTCAAATTGCTGAGGACTCTAAAGAAGAAAGAGATGAGGACAAAGATGCACCAGCTGCTATTTCAGCCATATCTGTTTCAAGTAATGCTACCTCGGAAGCTAGACCTGAGAATCTACAGTTGTCAATGCCAGCTAACCTCGATAACCTACCTCCACCCAAAGACCCAGCCACATTAACAGCTCGACTCGAAAAAGCTTTAGATTCCATAGCTCCTTTATTACGAGAAATTTTTGTAGATTTTGCACCATTTTTGTCGAAAACTCTCTTGGGATCACACGGTCAAGAATTATTAGTTGGTGGCTTGGTTACTCTTAAGCAAAGTACCTCCGTTGTAGAACTAGTTATGTTATTATGCTCTCAAGAATGGCAAAATTCATTGCAAAAACACGCCGGTTTGGCATTTATTGAGTTGGTTAATGAAGGTAGACTTTTATCTCATGCAACTCGGGATCACATTGTTAGAGTTGCAAACGAAGCCGATTTTATTTTAAATAGAATGAGAGCCGACGATGTACAAAAGCACGCAGAGTTTGAGGTAAGTCATAAAAGCACAGCTATTCATGTTAAAAGGAGAGGCTTTAAAATCGTTTTCCTTTCATATAGACACTCTGTGCTTCCGTTCTCGTTGATAGGCGAGAGGAAGAGAAGCTTTGTGATCATTTGATAACATCTGCACGAAGAAGAGATCACGTAATAGCTTGCAAACAAAAAGACAAAGTTATTAATATTATGTCAAATAAACATGGCTGCTGGCTCCCAGAAAGTCCTAACAAGTATTAAAATCAATTTTTTATTTAATTAATATAAAAGAAATCTTTTTTTTATCTATTTAGGCAAGACTTTTTCAAGTTAGACACGTGGGAAGATGATTCAAGAAGGCGACGTCGTATGATTAAGAATAGTCAAGGATCGTCTCACGTTGAAGCAGCCCTAAAAGCCGCAATAGAGCACGGTGCACCAGAAGATGCCATAAACGCCGCAAGAGAAGCTTTCCATGCCCATTTATCTGCTAATCAAAAGGTGCAGCAACAAGCTCACGATACTACAGCCGATGAAGATTTGTCGTTGATGGACGAGAGGGAATTAGATGCCGAGTTTGCGGGTAAGTAGTTTAGCCTATTTTTTTTATGTTTTAAACAATTTATAACGGTTTATTAGAAAAGATTGCTAAGATTTCTAAATTATTTATCATTTCCAACTAATCATATTGAACAGGCAAATTGGATCAGAATGGCAAAGAGAAATCAAGTAATAGTTGTCACAATTTTTTGTAACACTTATTTTCATTTTGCTAGTAACGTTAAACTTGTTTCTTCTTGTTAACAAGAACGCAAATTAGTTTTCTAAAAAACAAAAAGAAATTCAAATTTATATAATTAAAAAAAAAAAAGAAAAACTACAAAACAAAACTTTAAAGATATTTCCATTAAGAATAAGAGAAAAGTTATCTTTAATGTTCATTTTGCACGATTAATAGATATTTTCTAGTTGTTTATATTAACGATGTTGTTATTTTTCTTTTATAATAATTTTACTTTTAATTGTCGATACGACGAATAGATAAAATATAAATTGTAAAATTTTTTCTTTTTTATTAATTAGGTCCCGTTGCTCTTTCAACTAAATGTAAATTATTATCTTTGGGATATGGAATCGTTGGAACGATGTCAATAACCAAATCAGAATTATATTTTGAGATTGACGATGATCATCCGGATAATAAGAATTTGGACCAAAAAGTTTTACAATACGTTGATCATTTACACGGCAAATGGCATTTTACTGAAATTCGAGCGGTCTTTTCACGGCGTTATTTACATCAAAATCTAGCCTTGGAAATTTTTATGGCCAGTCGTACGGCTATTATGTTTGCTTTTCCAGATCAAGCCACCCTCAAGAAGGTAATAGGAGCTCTTCCTCGGGTTGGAGTTGGAGTAAAGTATGGCTTACCGCAAACTAGACGGGTTTCTGCTGCTCAGCCAAAAATATTATTCAATAAAAGTAATATGACATCGAAATGGCAAAGAAGAGAAATTTCAAATTTTGATTACTTGATGTTTTTAAACACGGTTGCCGGTAGGACATATAACGATTTGAATCAATATCCTGTTTTTCCATGGGTAATAGTCAACTACGAATCTAACGAACTGGATTTGTCCTTACCGAGCAATTACAGAGATCTTTCACGGCCTATCGGAGCGTTAAATCCGACAAGAAAGGCGTTTTTCGAAGAACGATACCAAACTTGGGAACACGATGATATTCCTCCTTTTCATTATGGTACTCATTACTCAACAGCAGCCTTCACTTTGAATTGGTTAATCCGTCTAGAACCATTTACAACTGCATTCTTATCGCTGCAAGGTGGAAAATTTGATCACGCTAATAGAACCTTTCATTCAATTCCAACCGCGTGGAAAAATTGCCAAAGGGATACGTCAGACGTTAAAGAACTAATTCCCGAATTTTATTACTTACCTGATATGTTTACAAATTCGAACAAGTATGATTTAGGCGTACTGGAAACGAATGACAAAGTTAACGACGTTGAACTTCCGCCTTGGGCGTCTAGTCCTGAAGATTTTGTCCGAAAGTTACGTTTAGCCCTTGAAAGCGAATATGTTTCTTGCCAATTACATCAATGGATCGATTTAATTTTTGGTTATAAGCAACGCGGACCAGAAGCCCTTAGAGCTACTAATGTCTTTTACTATTTGACCTACGACGGAGCTGTTAACTTGGATTCAATAAGTGACGCTGTTATGCGTCAAGCGCTTGAAAGCCAAATTAAGAGCTTTGGACAAACACCCTGTCAGCTTTTAACCGAGCCCCACCCCCCAAGGAGTTCTCCTATGCATTTGGTAAGGAATCGAAAAAATACTTTTCAATTCCATTCTCATTAATATACCTTTCCTACTTTCTTTTATCATAGTCCCCATTGATGTTTACATCCGTTGTGGATGATGTCTGCATGATAATGAAGTTTCTGTCAAACTCTCCGGTTGTTCATATATCAGCCAATACTCATCCAGCTGTTCCTTCACCTGCCGTAACAACAATAACGGCTAGTCATAATTTTGCTGTCAACAAATGGCATAATCAAACATCCAATTCGACATCAGGTTGTAAGTATTGGAAAACTACCAAAATATTCAATTAAAACTTAATAAAATAAAATTAATAATTTAAAACGTTAAATAGCGTCTGGTCAAACTACAACAGCAGGATCATTTCAAGATAAAAATGAAAATCAACCATCTCTACCATTATCAATGGATTCTGTTCTCGGTAAGTACTTTTATCTATCATTTTATATTATTAATGTTTTAATTTAAGCAAATAAACTTGTGTATTTGTACATTTAAAGTACGTGGTAATAACAATAATAATAATAGTAATAATCATTAAAAAAAGGTCCTGTGATATTATTTCTTTTATACAACCAGTTTTTTCTATTTTTGTACACATTGTTTTATGTGTTGTAGCATCGTCTAGAGACGGTAAGTGAATATAGTATTGAAAGGAAAATTACCCACGTATCAGCAAATTACGAAAGATGATAATTATCAAAAAAACAAAAAAAAAACCGCGACCCCTTCTTCCTTATGAACATTAGGCATCAAATAGAGAGATAGAGAGAAAAAAAAATGAGAAAACAACAACAACAGAAATTTTTCTAAGTCTTCTACAAAACACAAAGATTTACTTTTATACCTTTTTCCACTGCCTTTGTTTGAAAATGGCTGTAAAGCTTTAGCATCAATAATTACTATAAATAGTGCTATTATTTTTTGAATGAAGACTTAGAAAAAGGAAGCATGAGACTAAATATAAACAAAAAAACAAAAACAAAAGGAACAATATACTTACATAATATTCTTAAATTATAATTAGTTCCTTTTATTTGTTATTGTTGTTGTTGTTGTTGTTTATTGTTGTTTTATCTTTATTAATTATCTAATTATTATTGAATTATTCAAGCATGTTTGTTATTAGTACAATATTTTTAAAAGCGATAATATATAGTACTTGCTTTTTTTTTTCGCTTTAAAAGAGAAAAAGGAATGTTTTTTGTTACCCATAGTGATATTGTTATAATTATTTTCTTTTTGTTCTATTATCCTATAATAGCTTTATCCTTATTTAGATGATAATAATAACAATAATAATAATAATTATATTAATACTTAAAAAATATTATAGTTTTGGGAACTGGATTACATCGCCGCAGTCTGGGTTCGAATTTTGATCAGAGAGTTTCAACGGAATCTTGTCATTTTGTTACAACGGCCGATAATAGATATGTTATTATTTGCGGTCTATGGGATAATTCTATGAGAGTTTTATCTTTGGAAAATGCAAAATTATGTCAGTCGATTTTTGGACACCAAGATTTAGTTACTTGCGTTTCCCGATCCGAGTGCAATATTACTCAAGACTGTTATATTGTGAGTGGTTCGAGGGATTGTACTGTAATGCTTTGGCACTGGAGTGCCAAGTCTCACGCCATTGTTGGCGACAATGCTTCAATCGATACACCAACTCCTAAGGCCATTTTAACGGGTCATCATTCAACAATAAGTTCGGTTGTAGTATCGGCAGAACTCGGAATAGTTGTTTCTGCGTCGGCGGAAGGTCCCGTTCTAGTACATTCGAACAACGGAGAATTATTAAGATCTCTCGAGTCACCCGATAAATGTAGCGGAGCTAGCATGTTAACTTTGAATAGAGAAGGTGTTATAGCAGTCTCTTATAACCAAGGTCAAATTATAGCAAATTTCTCTATAAATGGCAAATTACAAAAGTCAGTTGAAAATGAAAATGGAGTATCAGCTATGTGTATGTCGAGAGATGGGCAATATTTGTTGGTCGGCTCCTTAGCTGGTATAGTTCAAGTTTGGAGAACTCACGACCTAAACGTTCTTCATACGTTCCCCGAAGGAGATGCTAAAGTCAGATCGATAGCATTGTCTCACGATCAAAAGTAATTTTTTATTAATATAAAGATTTTTTTTTTGCCCTATTGTCTTTTCTAACTATTTATTTTCCTCTTTTGACAAATAGATATCTCCTATGCGGTTTGGCTACGGGATGCGTTGTGGTATTTAATATTGATTTTAACAAATGGCATCACGAATATCAAGATAAATATAGCAAAGCTTAGAAAGAAAGATACTAACAAGCAAAAAAGTTCCGACAATCTGTGATTGATTCAATTATTTTAGGCGTTTTTGTGATTTATTTTTCCTTTACAAAATGTGTTTAGGATTTAAAAATATGAAAGAAAAAGGACATTTATTATAAATCTAATAATAGATGTATTTAGTTCTCTATATCGACATATCTATGTATCTATCTATCTATATATGTATTTATAATGTTTTTCCTCTATTTTGTTATTTTATTTATTGTTTTAATGAGCATATCAAAGTTTACTTATCAAAGCAAAATTTCCCCCTAATTGAAAAGTTTACAGAGTGAAAAAGCAAACATTAATCGCTGTTAATTGAATTTTATTTTTATCTCGCTCACCCTCCCTCCCTCCCTCCCTCCCTCCCTCCCTACTACAATCTTCCTTTTAGATATATATATATATACGTTGCAGTATATATTGTATTCTTCCTTTTCCACACCTCCCTAAAGCCCCCCCCCTCCCTTTCATTTCATTCTCAACACAAGAAACAACAAACATTCCAAACTTTTTCGAGGACCAAATCGCCTACGTTTAAATAAACGAATGCTAAAATTGTACAGAAACACAATTTCATTCCTGTTAGGATGTGAAAATGATATAAAATATACTGAATTCTATTATTGCCGTGTGTGAAAATATATTCATTATTATTTATATTTTAAATCGTTTTAAGAAATTTGGACAATGTTTCGATGAATTATAATTTTTATGGTAGTCAATAATACTAGTATTTGAATAATAAATGAAGTCAGATTATAGTTTAATATTAAACATTTGAATATTTAAATGAGAAGTGAAAATTTTTAACAGTCGAAACAAAAAAAAATTCAAGAAAACATCTTTTATTATTGTTTTTATTAAAAAAAAATGGGTCGAGAAATTGTCAGTTTGAACGTTGGACAAGCCGGTTGCGAGTTGGCAACGTCTGTCTGGCAATTATATGCAGCTGAGCATAATATAGACGCTAATGGAAAGAGATCAAAGGAGAGGTCTGAAGAGGACGGTTGTGATTGCTTTTTTGCGGAAACTCTTTCTGGTCAATTCGTTCCAAGAACCATTTTACTTGATTCAGAGCCAACAGTAGTTGATAAAATTAGAAATAGTAATCAGAAACATCTTTTTCATCCAAGCTATATTATAAATGGAAAAGAGGACGCCGCTTCGAATTTTGCTCGTGCCTACTTTCAGATATCTAGCGCTCAAACTAACGTAAGAATGAGCGTTTTATTAGTATTCTTCTCGTTTTAAACCGATTTAGATTGGTAATGCTTTTCGTTTCTAAAATTTTCTGTAGCTAATGTCCCAATTGGACGAACAAATTCGGAAATTAGTCGAGAACTGTGATAATCTTCAGGGATTCTTTATGCTTCATTCTTTCGGTGGTGGAACTGGAGCTGGTTTAACAGCAAAGCTAATGGAAATTATGTCAAGGGAATATGAAAAGAAGACAAAATTTTCTTTTTCTATCTATCCGTCTTCCGAAATATCTCCCGTCATAGTGGAACCTTATAATGCTGTACACGCTTCTCACCACATGATGGATCATAGTGATTGCTGCTTTCTATACGATAACGAAGCAATTTTTGATATTTGCCAAAATCGCTTAGGAGTAGAACAGCCGTCTTACGTCAATTTGAACCGACTAATTTCACAAGTATCATCCTTATCTTATAAAAAAATTAATTGTTTACTCTAATAATACGGAATTTCCTTTTATCATCTTTTTTAGGTTCTTAGTTCCATTACGGCTTCTTTAAGATTTACAGGTTGTCTAAATGTTGATTTAGCGGAGTTTCAAACAAATTTAGTGCCTTATCCACGTATTCACTTCCCTTTGACCTCTTTTTCACCCTTTATACCACCTTCCAGTGTAAATCACGAAAGGATGAGTGCAAAGCAACTGACATCTGATGCCTTTGAGCCTCATAGTCAGATGGTAAAATGTGAGCCTTTGAAACATCAATTTATGGCTTGTTGTATGCTATATAGGGGAGATTTTACACCTAAAGATGTTAATTCAGCTATACAGTTCCTCCGAGGATCAAGATCTTTGTCGTTTGTCGACTGGTCCGTATGAAACTATATTAATAATTATCTTAAAATCTATATTTATTTGCCTAGGTGTCCGACTGGGTTTAAAGTAGGAATAAATAGCCAATCGCCAATAACAGTTGCAGATTCCGATCAGGGAAACACTAACAGAGCACTCTGTATGCTATCGAATAATACCGCAATATCTGGATCTTGGAAATCTCTTGGCCGTAAATTTGATTTAATGTTTAGAAAAAGAGCATTCGTACATTGGTACGTAATAGAAGGAATGGAGGAGGGAGAGTTTAACGAAGCACGCTACGATCTAGCAGCTCTGGAAAAGGATTACGAAGAAGTTTCAGCTGAAACTGTTGACAATTCTGAATCTTGCGTCAAGAGCACTGCAGTTAATTCAATTAACAATCTTCCAATGAAGGTCATCACTTGAAAAACATCGTTTTTAATTCTTATTTCATTTAATGTATTTAATAAAAATTGAATAGAACAAAACTACAAAACCTATTGACTAGAATTCTTGCTTGTTTCTTCATCTTTATCTCTCTTCTCTTCGGCTTTCTTATCATCTTCCTGCATTTTCATCGATGTTATTCTTCTACTTCGGCAGCGGTCTCTTAGCTTTTTCGGTACACAGGGCCAAAAGGTATCGAGATACGACAACATCATGTTAGGTCTTATTCTATGGTTTTCCCTGAAGATGGCGCTAAGGACCATTCCTATGAAGACCGTAAGGACAATTCCAATAGAAGTATTCCATAAGTAGGATAGGGAGTAGAATTTTTTAATACCTGAAATAACTTCGTTTGGCACTGTAGAGACTACGGGAGCTACTGTTGATATATTAGAAACTATGCAACCTGACGTAGATACTGGCAAATTATCAAGTACATTAGGTTTCGTAACAAAAGCACCTAAGGAAAGCCACATTGAAATTCCCAAACCAACAATTGAACCAATTAAAGATCCAATTTGACCGGACCAAGGAACGAAAACAGCCAGCAAAAACATACCTACAAGAGGACTACCAAGACTTCCGTTGAGGGTTAGAGACATTTGTAGAACTGTGCCCTGTAAACGACCAACAGCAAAAGCCGCTCCAATACTAAACGCACCAAATACAACAACAAGAAATTTTGTCAATTTTGTGGCCGTTTTGTCATCTTCAATTTTGACAAAGGCCGAAAGAATGTCCTTCCATAAGACGGCAGCTAGCGAATTTAACATGGATGAAATTGAGCTTAACGCACCACTTAATATGCAGGCGACGAAGAGTCCAGGTAATCCTTTAGCATCACTTAGAACGTCCATAACAAAATATGGTAGTAATTGGTTACTATTGGAAATCTTTCCAGAGGATAGTGGGTCGCAATTTTCGTATCTAGCATACATAACCAATCCCGTCAGACAGCATAAAGATATAATAATAGCCATCCCGGGTGCATTGAACAACAAAGCCAACCTAGCCTGATTCAATGTCTTCGTACTCGTAAACCTTTGAACCATTTGCTGATCTACACTATACGGAGGTAACCAAACGAAAAAGATTCCTATTGTTAAAGACCAAAATGTATGCCTTATAGTTGGATCAAAACTCCATAAGTTGTTCAATTTTAGTCTACCACCCCTATCAGCTATCTTCCAAACTTCGTTCATACCTCCCACCGATATTGAACCCTTTATAATTACCGCTAACATTCCGCAAAACATTAACAACATTTGAAAGACGTCAGTCCAAACTACAGCTTTCATACCGCCTATTGTCGTATAAAAAGTTGCTACAGCACCTGTAGCAACAATCGCAGCCCATGTTGGTAACGGGGTTACGGCTGACAGGGCAGTGGCTGGACCGTACAAAACGATACCAGCTCCAATTACGGCTCTTAAACAGAATAGTAGAGCTGCAATCCTCCTTATAAGAGTTCCATTGTATCTTGATTCTAGATACTCGAAAACAGTTAATATATTTAATTTATGAAAAAAAGGACCAAAAACAAAAGCTCCTAGAAAAGGTGGTAGTACAGCACCAACAATTGATATCCAATAGATGGATCCTCTAAGATATATTTCAGCAGGAGTTCCCAATAATGTTGAAGCGGAAAAAAAGCTGGCTAGGATACTTAGAGCAACAGGAACGAAATTTAAGCTCTTCCCTGCTTGTAGAGCTTCTGTTGTTGATGACGACCCACCCCTACAGGCTTGATATATACCGATAGACGAAGAAAGTAATAATAAAGCCGCAAATAAAACATAGTCAACAGCTGTAAAAGACGAGACCATATTCTCTTTTAATGATATTAACACCATAAATATAACAAGATTCGACTGATAAACTATCGATTAGCCTACGTTAATAGGTTACATCTAAATAGTTATTATCTTTTCAATTTTTAAATAGGCCATCACATCGCTGTCTACCAAAGAGAAAATCATCAGAAAAGTTACTTTCTGAATGAAGAACAGTTACAGGCTTAAAGCCTACAAACTTAAAAGTTTTACAGATTATGCAAATAATTAGATCACCTGACGAAACTGACCTTTAAAAATCATAATAATATCGTTTAATTAATAATTTTAGGAGTATTCCTTATAAAAAAATAAGTCGTTTTTTCTATATATATATATATATACAATATATAAACATGCAATTTTTTATCTATTAAGCGCCAAGGCTATTAAGCAAAGTTATTCATAAAGAAATCTGTTGCAAAGAGTGAAGGTTGTATCATTTATTCATGTGGAAAGGAAACATTTATTAAGTTATCTATTCCTTTGCCTTTAATAGCCAGTTTTTCTTAATTGTGTTAAGTAAATAATAACTCAATTTCTCTACCAATTTTATAGAGTACAATCGACACAAATAGCATGGATATTTTCAAGGTTTTAATCATCTTTGGTGTTTTTTCTATATTTAAATTTTCGGAGGCAAAAAAGCCTAATATAATATTTATATTGGCTGATGACTATGGTTGGCAAGATATTGGATATCACAGCAGTGATATAAGAACACCAACTTTGGATAAATTAGCAGGTTCTGGTATCCGCCTTGAGAATTATTACGTTCAGCCTATATGTACGCCCACCAGATCTCAATTAATGTCAGGCAGATATCAAGTTAGTTTACAATTCTATGAAATCTAATGTTACTCCTTCTTATGTTTATTTTGATAATTTTAATGATAAAAAACGACCAATTAATTTGTCCTTTTTATAGATACATACTGGACTACAACACGGCATTATATGGCCTACGCAACCGAATGGTTTACCCTTATCTGATCCAACAGTTGCCGATAAACTAAAAGAGGCTGGGTATTCAACTCATATGGTGGGAAAATGGCATCTGGGTTTTTATAAAGAAGAATATTTACCAATTAATAGGGGTTTTGATTCGTACTATGGCTATTTAACGGGTTCAGAAGACTATTATACTCATAAGAGATGCGGTGGTACACCACCCTCAAATGACTTCTATTGTGGGCTTGATTTAAGGAATAATAAAGAGCCTGTTAGAAATGAAACAGGACATTACTCAGCCGAATTGTTCGGCGAAAAAGCTATTCAAGTAATAAAAGATCATAATAAGAATAATCCATTATTTCTTTATATGGCTTTTCAATCTGTTCACGCTCCACTTCAAGTTCCAGAAAGATATCTTAAATATTACAAACATGTACAGGATAAAGATAGACGAACTTATGCAGGCATGGTCACGGCCATGGATGAAGCTATTTTTAATTTAACTGAGCAATTAAAAGCTAAAGGCATGTGGGACGATACAATTCTCGTTTTTTCAACCGATAATGGCGGTCAGTTCCACGCAGGCGGAAGCAACTGGCCATTAAGAGGTATGAAAGCTACACTTTGGGAAGGTGGAATGAGAGGTATAGGGTTTGTTCATAGCAAACTAATACCAGAAAATAGAAGGGGAACAGTTTCAAAAGAGCTCTATCACGTCACCGATTGGTTTCCAACATTTGTCAAAGGTGTAGCTAAAGGATCACTTAATGGAACCAAGTTGGACGGTCATAATATATGGGATAGTATTGTTCACGGAAGAGTGAGCCCTAGGCATGAAATATTACACAACATAGATATTCTAACCCCAAAATCTGGAAAACCAATATTTCCCAACTACTTCGATACTTCTATAAGAGCGGCATATAGATACAGGGATTGGAAAATAATAACAGGAAATCCAGGTAAGTGAAGATTAAAAATTAGGTTAGAGTTCTGAAGGTTATTTCCATTTTCAAGGAGCTGGAATATGGTACCCAAAACGATTTGCAACTAACACAAGTTCCACTCTATTTGAAAAACATAATGAACAAGGAAAAAATTGCTGGCTTTTCAACATAAGAGATGACCCTGAGGAAAGAGTTGACCTTTCACTAAAAAGGCCAGAAATGGTCAAATTTTTGTTAACTAGGTTGAGTTTATTGAATGAGACAGCAGTGCCTGTTAGATATCCCGCTGCTGACCCTAAAGCAAATCCTGAACTTCATGGCGGTGTCTGGGGACCTTGGAGAAAATGATGAGCTATTTAGCAAATATATTCATTCCAACAGCTTAACCAAGCTTCATATGATTTTATACTAGTATATTTTTAATTAAAGATAAAGTCTACTTTGAACTTATAGCGCAATAATTCCAAAGACTTCATTGATTTTTTTCCATTCAAAAATTTGTAAAGCCCACTTCAAAAAAAAGCGATAAGCAGAATATTGTAATCAATCGAAAGTGTTAAAGTTATCATGAATTAGAGGAGAAAATGAGAACTAATCGGGGCTCTCCTTTCAAAAAGAATAGCCATTTAGAAGCCTAGCTTTAGAAAAATATGTATTATTACTTTTAATCAGATCAAAAATATTCTAAACTAGATGATAGTCGAATATTATCACTGAATGGGGTTCGACTTTGATTTTAATGAGTCATTTGAAAATTTCTTGTGTAGGAGGCATCCAATTGTTCCAATTTTGGAAGTATAAGCATCATCTTGCGACGGTAATTTGGACAAATACGATTCGTGTCTTCCGAATCTCTCCAAATGGGATTTCTTTCCATGTAGACAGTTTTTAGATTCTTAAGTGAAGCCAAATATTCAACTTCTTTCCAGTTTTCTACTTTGTTATCGTTAAACTGGAAAGAGGAAATCCGTAAATGAATTGCAACCCTTTTTATGTAATACTACTTCAAAATACCTTATATAAAGCCCTAAATTGAGCAAAAAGAGAAAAAATCTAACTAATTGTTAACAATTTGTCTCTTACCCAAAGCTCTTCGAGTTTCTCCAAATGAGATATGTTTTCTATCTTCTCAATGAAGTTCCCCGCTACGTCCAGTGTCTCGAGTTTCAACTACGTAAAATTTTAATGTGAAGATAGTTAAAAAGAAAAAATCTAAAAACAATTTACTAGGTTGTCAAGATTTTCTAGTTTCTTGATGCCGTTGTGACTGATATAAAGCTGTTCCAAGTTGACTAAGGTGTCCAATCCTTCGATTTTTAATATTCTATTGCTCTAAAATAGGTTAATATTATTTTATGAAGGTTTAACGATTTATCTATGTTTATTCTTACCTGAATACTCAATACTGTTAGATTGACAAGGGGTTCTAAGTTCTCCAGCCTTGAAATTTTATTTTTTCCAACAAATAAACTTTTCAGATTAGACAAACTTTCCAAATTTTCCAGGTCCTAAATAAAAAATTAATCGTTTATTTTAAGCTTCTAAGAGGTATTCTATTCTGTATTTTAACTAACTCTTATCTTATTCGCTCCCAATTCTAAGAGCTCCAAGTCCTTTAGTTCTGAGATATTTTCAATTTTTTCGATTTTATTCTGAACGAGAAATAATTTTTTTAGTTTCTTCAAAGTATCCAAATTTTCAATCTTGCGTAAACGATTAAATGAAATATCGAGGCTCTCTAAATTCACAAGATCTTCGATATTTTCTATTCTTTCGAGGATATTGTCGTAGAATTCCAGTTCTTTCAATGTTCCAGCAACGCATGATAAATTTTCGATTTTCTTAATCAAATTTTGACGGAAACAAATTCCCTATAAGAAAGAATTAAACATTTAAAATATTTATCTTAGGTTCTTAAGATTTGCAATTTAAATTTCACCTCAACTTTTGTCAAGGGCTCTAAATTTGAAATTTTTCCGATCCTCGAATGATTAAGATCCAAATACTGCAAAATAACACTGATAGCTAAACTCAACTGAAATAATAAAATATATAAGACTTACAGTTGTCTCTGGATCCGAAATAGTTATTTCTTGTTCGGTTAAATCCTCGGTTGCTAAAAAGAAGACGTTAATTTTGTAATAGAAATAAATGGCATCCAAATATTTCCTTAGAAGGTTATCTCCAATATACAGTAATTAATTCAGTTATAGAATGATCAATTCTATTTCATTTTACTTTAAAACTCACCTTTATCATTTTCTGTTATATCAGCCATATTTTAAGTCTGATATTAACTACAGACCTATTGTGTACGTGTGGTTCAAAGTTCCGTAACGGATGTGACAAAAAACTAAAAATTACAGAAGACTGAACCACATTATCTCATGTATTCAAAAAAAATTCTATCTCCTTATAAGTCTTCACAATTTTTATACTTACTAAAGTGATATAAAAAAAACAAATTGATTATGCATTCAAATAATAGTTTATTATATAACAATTAGTTTTGATTACTAATATTAATCGAAATAATACAAAACAATTCACTTTAATAAATAGTAAGAGTTGAATAAAAAAACCTAGAAAAAAAGGATATTTAAAAGTTTTATTTTTTTAATTATCGTTCAAAATGGTTATTATCTTCCAAATACAAAGATGGCAGTCTATTTCCACTTATTTTATCATAATTTATTTCGCAATCTTGAACGGTTGCAAATTCGGAACAATTTATAGCTGAATTGTTTTGACCAGTATTAGAAGGATTAACTTGGGTAGAGTCAGTTATAATCCAATCAAATTTCATTTTATTCGGTGAAAGGTTATCATACGAAGATGATGAAACCGACTTTTCTCTATAAAAGAAAAAGGTTTTAGAAGATATCAATGAGTAGCAGATTAATTAATAGAAACCTCAAAGAAATATCTTCTATAAAGTTTCCCCTATTATCATCCGTCCAATTTGTACTTTGTAAATCTTTAGTAAGTGTTCCTGATTCAAGTCTTCCATTAGGCTTTGATATAACTGAATTGGACGTTTCACTACCTTTTCTTTCTTCTACTGCAAATACATACATTCCAGGACCACAATAATCTCTTTCAATTTCATCATTATTTCTATTTATTGACGTTAAGAGAATAATTTTAAATATAGAAGAAATTAGTAAATATAAAATAAATAATGTCGGTTGTTGTTTTAATTCTTTACCTGTCTAAAAACTGTTCCAATTCACAGCTATCTATTTCTCTTGAAGCTCTATTTACAGTATCTGGGAATAAACTTTTGCCGAAAAGCTCCTTTTGTTGATTAGTTTCCTCAAAATTCTTTAACTTCGTTGTTTGAGAAAGAGAATTGTTAAAAAAGGAATTGTTCGGAGGATAATAGGCCTGTTTTGTTTCACAGGGACACTTGGAAGGTGACAAATTGAATTGTTTAGCAGTTAGCTTGCTTTCTAGACTTTTATTATTATAATCTATCAACACGTTAAACTTTCCTGGAAAATCAGACTCTCTTAGGTCAGTCGATCTAACACCATCGTCATTAAATAATTTAATTGTAGGTCTGTTTTCCTCCCGATTACTTTGTCCTGCTTCTTCTTTATCAGCAAAATTTTCCTCATACTCTTTATCCTCTTCTCCCTCATCATCGTATATTTCTTCGTCCTCAATATCAACTTCTTCATCATTTATTAAATCTTCAGTTTCATCTATCTCATCAAATGCTGCTTTGCGCTCTGAGTCCTCTTCTCCAAAACAAACTTGGTAATTTTGCGGACTGTATTGGCCATCCATTGATGGTGATTGGTCGTCTAATTTTCGAATAGCTTCCGAGTTCTTCGCAAGATTATCTATGAAAGGGTTTTTATTATAATTTAAAACTTTGTTTGTTATATATATTGACAAACCATATTTTAAATAATTCTGTGGATTGGAGCACCTAAAAGTTCTCTTAGAGTTCCAATTTAATGATTTTCTCTTTCTTTTGCAGGTAATTATCTCATTTCCTTTATCAAATTCATCTTCAATTTCATCTGAAGTATTATTATGACTGTACAACGGAAGGTGAGGATTAAATAGATGGTCCTCCTCTTCATGTTCACTGTTTCCAATTGATATATGTACACTAGTGTCAACGCTATTTTCAGCCATCATATCATCTTTCTCAGGAATCCTTTGGTGCTTATTGTTGAGACGGTATGAGTAATCCGACAGTTCTGGCGGCGTAGCTGAGTGGCCTATTATTAGCTGTTGATTAATACGAGCATCTTTGCAGGCCTGACTCTCGGGATCTAGCATACACAGTGATTTTACATATTTATTAAGAGATTTTTGAAACTTCTTTTGAATCTCTGTGGTTAGCTTGTCAATAGATTTCTCATTTCCATCATCTTTATGCTCAGATTTTCCCTCAGCAGTTAATCTCATTTCTTTACAATAATAATGTTTTTTAGCCTCTCTATTGTTGACCGACAGGGATTCTTTATCCTCCTCTATGTAAAATAGCTTTGATCCCTTATGTATTTTCTTCAGTTTATCGCCTCCTACGTCAACAAGCGATTCTGCAGTTCTATCTGATCCTTTTTCTGTTTGTTCTTGTTCAGAATCAGAAACAAAGTATACTTTTCCATCCTTATTTAAAAGTTTCTTTGACCTCCCATCAATTGAAACTTTAACTCCCGATTCTACGTTTGTTATTTGAATATCATCAGTATCTGCTGCTTGATTTGACGCTATTGTATTAGTGAATTGTCTTACAGGAGGATTTTTTGGTAGAAATCTTATCCCATGACTATCAGATTTTCTAATTGAAGGTCTCCTAAATGATGTTCTGCTACCTAAGGCTCTAGATAATTTTCTTTTTACATTTGGTTCACCATTTCCAACAGGATCTAGCAATAGATTAGTGACTAATTTAGCTTGATTAATTTGAGGTGTTTTCGACAGAATCGACGCTGACCTCTCCCTAACATTCTGTACCGTTGATGATCTATGCGAGTTTAAATCTTTATCAAGTATACTGACAACAGTCTGTAAACGAGGAGAATTAGGACCAGCTTCTAACTCGATATTATTAACAATATATTCTTTAATGATTCTATTAGCAACTTTTCCCAGTATTTCCGTTCCATTAATTAAGTATATTTTAGATATTCGAAGGTACCTGAACATTAGAAAGTATTTTAAAAATAGTCCCTTTCTCTCTCTCTCTCTCTCTCTCTCTCTCTAATTTTTTTTGTTTATAATACAGTAATTACCTGATAACAACCAAGCAAGCACCAGGTAAGCTGAGAGCTTGCGTAGCAACTATATATACTTGGGTATGATAGAAGAAAATAGCAGTCAATAAAAGGAAAATAGCATAAACTGTAGTTATTATCATATTTATAATTGGAATAAAACTATTTCCTATAGCCATAGAACAACCTCTAACATATATAACCTATTTATATGAATAAACAATTTAATTTCGAATATTAAAGTAACTAAGGCTAACATTAGTTAAATTCCCTCTGCCAAAAGCACTTCGTTGAGCTTTTAAACATATTTGATTACTTGCTGAATAAGATTCAGAACAACAACTAGTAGGATAAAGTCCATCATCGGAAGTATCTTTCCATACAAGATAATTTCTAAAACCGCAACATTTAAAGTTTGTATGAATTGTATCAATTACAGATCGCAATGATGGATTATTATAATAATTCTCTTTTTCAACCGCATCTTTAAATTTATCTTTTATTGAAGAAAATATTAATTTATTCTTTAAACCCAATAAAATAATTATAAAGAATGTCATAAGAATATAAATTTGAAAATAACCAATAATTCTTAAAAATTTCAGTTTTGGTAGATATTTATTTAAAGATATTGAACGATTTCCACTTAAATAACAACCAATCATACAGCATATTCCTAAGGAGATAAAACCATTGATTATAGCTAAAACATCTGTTGTTAGCAGTATTCTTGCTATTGTTGTTAAATTTCCCTGTTATTTCATGAATATTTAAATATATAACACTTTAATATAATCTTTAACAGAATACTAACAGAGAAAAGATCGTCTTCTATATGATGAATACCGATTGAAAGTAAAGCTAAATAGACAGCTGTTGATAGTAAGATTCCCAAAATAATGAATGTAAATTTAATATTCAATTGTCTTCTTAATATTTCTTTTGTTATGATAGTTTCGGAGCATGTTGTAGTAGCTATCTCATTTTTTAAACCCCTTACGTTGGTCTCTTCCGTTTTTCTATCGAAATCAAACCTCCTAAACACTTCTAATTCTTTCATAGCATGGGCTTGCTTCATTCTCAATCTACTCTCTTCATCTTCCTCTTCATCCTAAACAAAGTTTGTTTAATCTCAATTTTTTTCTATCTCATTCATTAGAATTCTATTAATAAAAATATGTAGGAATTACCAAATTAGTAAGTTTAACATAGCTTGAACGAGACATTGGCCATTTATTAGAATTGGCCATATTATGCTTTAAAATGATATTTCTTATTGTTTTCTTTGCCTGCCTTCTTTGAATTTCTTTATATTCATTAAGGCAGTGCGTTATTGTTCCTGGTAGCGCGAAAGAAGCATCATATTCGTACATGATTCATCCTATCAATTGGTTTTATTCCTTACATTCTTCTGTAAGGTTGGCTAACAATTTTTAATATTCAACGTTTAATTGTTTATTTACAAAGTTTAAAGAATTTACAACTCTGTTTTCAAAATATTCAAAATATAGAATCCACTATTTCATGATGATGTGTTAAATCTCATTAATATTCATTAGTATTTATTTTTAACTTTTAGGATTTTTCATTTTTAAAGCAGACAAATTTTAATCTGGCAAAACTGCATGCTAAATAGATATAAAACAATTTAAAGTACTCTCATACTATAATAGCTACAATGTGCTCTTAATGGGAATATATATAAAATAAGTTATCTAATATGTGTCTTTAGTGAAAATGATACTTTTTTGAGCGATATTCAAAAGCTATACAACTTGATTGAAAAGAGTTAGGAAATTTATTTCTATATATACAGAAATAGTATGGAATTTTTCCATAATTTTTAAGTTGCTGAGAAATTTTTAATACTTTTAAGCTGGGTTAATGTTAGCAATCGAATACGGCTTTCGCGCCTTTTTCGCAAAATTTCAATGGCGGAACCTACGCATGCGCTCCGCATCTAAAAAAAAACTGTTCAATTTCGTGCTAAAAATTCTTTCGAAGGACAAGGTTACTCATCGGCTCTTGAAAAATCAACTCACCGATAGGAATTAATAATGGCAGATGATGATGGTATTAAATACTATAATACTAATAAAAACTTGATAAACATTTTATATATATATATTTTCTGTTAGATATGCCTCCTTTGGAGGATTGTACAGAGGCTATAATTAAAAAGTTTGGTCAAGTCTCGGCAGCAGAAATCCCTGCTAAGAAATCTGAACAGAAAGTTGTCAAAGAAAATGTAAAGAAAGTATCCGAACAACCAAAAAAACCAAAAGAAAGTTCATTTGGAGGATTCAGCAAAGGATTTTTAAGTGGGCAACCCTCAAAAAAGAAAGTTGTAAAGAAGCCTGATGATGATATACCATTTATTCAAAAGAAAGACACTCCGTCGGCCCTACAAGCTGATCTAAGTGATACACTGAAAAATTTCGAAGGAAATAAACAGAACGGTACTGAATGAATTCATACATAAATTTATATTCCAAATTAATTCTTGATTCTATTTATTCCAAAATAGAATGGTTAAATGATGATCTTTTAAAAAAGATTGCATCTGAAAAAGATCTATCAGAACAGATCGTAGATGAAAGAGTTCGACAAGCTTTAATGGAATTTTCGACAAATCCTAAAAGAGCTATTGAAAAGTATAAAAACAATGAATATATAATGAACTTCTTCCAAAATTTCTCATCCTGTTTAGGTAATAGTTCTTAATTCATTTTAATTAACGAAATTTAATAGAAATTCTTCATTTTTAGGAACACATTTTCAAACTTTAGCCAAAGATAATCCTAACGTATTTAATTTGAATAAAACTGCTGAAAATCAATTATTTGAAAGGAAATTAACTAAACAAGATGTACAACCTCAAAAAACAATGTACACTACTCAACAAATGTTAGAAGATCCTGAAATTTGTGCTATAATTCGTGGTGATGAACTTACAATGCAATATTTCGAATTTCTGCTAGATAATGATGAAGATTCAGCTAAAAAGTATACTTATAATTCTTTATATTACTTTATAGATATTCTTTAAAAATTGAATGATTATTTTACAGATTATATCAAAAGAATCCTTCAATACATGAAAATGTTGAAAAATTGAACAAAGTAGGATATTTAGAAGTTAGGAGACAAATAAAAGGTGCACAGACTTCATGGTAAAAAAACTCTACAAGTCGATCCTTCATTGTTTATAGAAAATAATAAACTTGCCAGATTTATTTTGCTGTTATATTTAAGAGATTTCCTTAAAAAACAATAGCATAAGTGATCTTGAAAGAGTAATACACAAATTTTCATAAATATCATATATTTAATATTTCGATTGTTTTAATTACAAAATCAAAGTCAAAAGAATCTTTTTTTTAGTTAATTTATTATATTTTAAATTTTCAAATTTTCAAAGGATTCTTTATATCCAAAAATACTGAGTAAATACAGTGTAATATCCATGGAGAGAAATGACACATTTTCGTGTCCTCCAGCTATTAGTGAATTTATATTTTGGCAGGTTGGCTAGTATTACATATGATGATCAGCTAGGCAAGAACACAACCTATTTCACAGAGTTGGTGGTTTGTAATATTAGTTATTGGTGGATTGTATCTATCTTATCGTTTAATCAAGTCAATCTACGTTAAAACTACTTTTCCTCGTGACGATCTTCATTCGTTAATGCCATCCTCTCCAGGTATTTGTATATGATGCTCCTCATGAACAAATAGATAAATACAATAAATTAAAATGTTTTTAGTTATTTCTATATCGTCCAGAGCCACTAGCCCAACACATGGACAGAAGACTCCGCTAGTCACTTTACTTAATGAAAGACATAAAACACTTAGCATGACAAAATACTCTGATAAAACACCTCAGTTCGTAAGATACGAGGAACCATTAAAGGATCAGACATTATCCAGCACGGATACTATTTTTAATGTAAATAGTCTTAGAAATTTTCGTTCTTCAAACAGTAGAGAAGATAATCATTATAATAAAAACTCCATAAGTTTATCGTATGTTGAAAACAACAGAGCTATTCCAGATTGTACGAAAAATGAAGAGACAAATACTGAAAAAGACAACTCGAAACACAATATAAACACTAAGACAATTATTCCAAAAATAGAGTTATCCCTCTTCAATGAAGTAGTAGAAACTTCAAATCAAGAAGATAACAATAATGAAGATGAAAGTCATAGTATAGAATCTAAATAATTTATTTCTGTACATTAATATTAATGAGAAAATAAACAGAATAACTATTATCAAATTTATTCAACTATCTTTCACATCAGATTGATCATCTCTAATTTCATTCAACTTCTCCTCAAACTTCTTTTGAAGTCTGGAAGATATTCCATATTTGTGCGTACATATTCCAATAGCAATAACAAAAGGTAAAAATACGGTTAACATTAATGTTATTACAACAACTAGAATAACTATTGCTTTTCCACTATATTGAATTTTAAAGTTATTCAATTTTAAACTTGTTGAATTTATCCGATTTTTACCCGTTTTGTTTAACATTTGCATTTGATGTCCTTTTGGAGGAGATATTTTATCAATTTCCAGCTCAAAATTATCATTTTCAGAACAATAAATATGATTTATAAGAATAATTAATACAAATATACAGAACATTATTATTTTTTTAACTATATTGTTTTTTTTGTGTTAAATTACTGACATCAGAAAATTTGTTTAAAATTCGTCAGATATCAACAAAAGAATATGCTTTCCTCCCAAAATGAGTTTGGCGATGAATTCTATATAAAAAAGAATATGAAGAATGAATCATCTTTACTATATGAGGAGAGGCACAAAGCCGCTAATGAATTGAAAATTTTACAATCAAAAAATCGACATCTTAAAGATACTATAAGGGGAAGTAAGGAGGAATTAACTGTTCTAAAATCTCAGGTTTATTCGTCCTACAGTTGCTTGTAATTATCTATTATTCAATCTATTGTAACTTCTTTCCATAGGTTACACAAATTACGGACGAACTTAATGCAATTACTATTGAATCCGAAGCATTAAAATGCCATCATATAGACCTTCAAGCACACAATGAAGGTCTAAAAAATTTGCTAAGAGTCGCTAGAGCAAGATTAGAGGGATCAACAGCTCGAAAACAAGTATTAAATATCGATGCCTATCTTGAGAAAGAGTTAAACGGTCAAACTTTTGAGAATTTGTTGCATTCCGTGCGCAATGATATCAATTCTATTAATATTATTCAAATTCATCCAAAAAAACCAGTATTGGTTAAAAAGAGTGCAATGAAAACACCTAAAGATGATTCTAAACTAGTGGAAAAGAAAAAGAGATATGTAAGAAATTATACTGACAGTGATTACCTTAGTTAAGAAACTTATTTGACTACAGCTAATTCATCTTAGAAAAGGAAAATTGTAAGATGTGATATCAATAAATAAAATTAATATATAACCTTAGGATTACAGCAAACTTAAAAAAATTTCAATTTTATTATTATAACAGTTGTTTTTGCATATTTTTTGTATAACAACTATATCATGTTCTAGGTGTGAAAACTGTAATTCGCTTAACATGCCTTTTCTTTTTAACAGGACTTTTCATAACTTTATTAAATTCTTCTTCATTGTCATAGTCAATTCCAGGTTCATATTCGCGTTTGACTTCTTCAACCTCTTCAAAACTAACTCCTTCTTCTTTCATGGCATCGATTAAGGCTGTAAACTATTTTAGAGAACAGGATAATTTAAGCTTGTAAATATTTGCAGAAATTTAAAAACTTACTCGTTGTGAACCAACATTTATATTAGAAGCAGGACCATCTTGTAAAACCATAGATGTAATACCACTTTCTTGACATCTTCTACCTAAAATTTTTCCCACGTATCTAGAAGCATTTAGATCAGTCTTACTCTCTAGTTGAGATGCAATTGCCATTTCTAATGTTGAAGCTGACACTACCGTCTTTCCAGTACAATGTTCAACATCAGCAGTTATATTTCTATGTGTCTTTTCAATCACCAATCTATTTTAAATACATATATCTTCAGTATATTATTTTGAATTTAAAATTAAAGATATTAAGTACCTATGATAAAACTCTCTGGATGGATATTGAAAAGTCCAACCCTTTGTTTTTCGGGCGATTCCTTGATATTCCAAGCATCTTTATAAATTAATTAAATTAAGGTTACTCTGAAATTCAACAGCTTGTAAAGGCTCACCTAGGATTCCTATTGACGAAATCTGGTAATATCTCTAAATCTTCGTTAGTTGCCTGTTTCTCGGTGGAATATCTACCGGCTAGAGAATCAAAGTTAGTAAATAAATACCATTTTATCGCTCATAAACAAAATCACCTGTTATTGAAACAAGCTGGATTTGTGATCCCAATCTCCTAGTTAGCAAGTTTAGCGATGTGTACATCAATTTTGATGCACGCGCCATGTCAAAGTAAACTTTAAGAGAAAACGTGCTTGATAAATAAGTCTATATGACCGTGACACTAACCGGTTTCGATTCTTACCAGACAGCGCAGTGAACATGTTTCACCGTTCAAATCAATCGATCAGTTTATGCGATACGATCTTATCTTTTCTGTGAAATAATTTTAGAATTATACAATTAGACAATTATTTTATCATTTTACAAAAGCTTTTAAAACTAAGAAAGACCTTGATTCGATTTTTAGTAACTTAGAGTAAAAACCCTTGGTACCTATCAAAATAATCAAACGTTCACTTGGTACCGGTAAAGATGTCGGCTGTTGTTGAACAATACGCTAATCATGTCCGTCAGCTTACACAACAAGGTAAAGCTGCAACAATTATACGTTTTAGAAAATGTCAAATACAGATGTCTTTTTAGCTATAAAATATATTCTTAATTTCCAGACGTTTTTGTTGATATTTCTATTTTGTAGTCAAATTCGTTCAGTTTATTATTTTCGTTTGATTTAGGCGAATTCGACCAGCTTTGCGAAACCATCTCTAAATTTTCTGAAGGATTAGCTAAACATCCTGGTCTCTTGGATAATTTATTGGCAACCTTTAATGTCCAAGAGCATTCCTTAGGAGTACTAGGAATATTGTAAGTATTCCAAAGAAAAAAGTCCAATCCCTCAAATTTTTATTTCCGTCTTTCAGATGTATTAAATTCAACGTGTCCACAATATCATCTGATAGTGACAGCCTACTTACGCAGACATCGGAATTTCTTGTCAACTGTAATGGAGAACAAGTTCGATGTTCGCCAGACAATTGTAAGAATCCATAAGTATTTATTCATTTAGTTAATTATTGGTTGGACATGTTGTAGTTGCTGTTGTGTGCCACCGTTATTCTGAAGCCTTGATTAGAAAAAAGCAAGCCAAACGAGGAATACGCCCGCTGATGCGAGCAGTTGAAAAGTTACAAACGAACGAAAACCAACTCACTTCCGCTCACGCCGATTTATGCTTAGTAAGTTTTAAAATTGTATTATATTATTTTCTGAAAATAATTCTTCAATATTTTAGCTTTGTTTACAAGCAAAAGTATTCAAGCCGGTGGTTAGATATCTTGATTGCGATATAGATGATATTAATACAGAAGTAATACATCTAAATTCTTTATTTTCCATATAGTTAATTTTGAACTTTTAATATTTAGAAGAAAAAGTTTGACGTCAAACATTTCCTGTTATATTGTTATTATGGTGGAATGATTTATACTGGACTTAAGAACTATGATAGAGCACTATTCTTATTTGAAAATGTAGGTGTTTTCTGAACGGTCTTTCAATGTATTTATTGATCTTAATCTTTCCTACATAGGCTATAACTGTACCAGCGGTTGCTGTAAGTCACATAGTCATTGAAGCGTACAAAAAGTATATTTGCGTTTCTTTACTGGCTGATGGGAAATTACGGCAATTACCAAAGTACACAAGCAATGTCATACCCCGCTATGTAAAGCAACTGTGCCAGGCTTATCATAATCTCGCTCACGCCTACTGCAGCAATGACCCTAACCAAGTTACAAATGTCATTGCAAAAAGTCAGCAAGACTTTGTCCGTGACGAAATGCTTGGACTAGTTAAGCAAACTCTTGTATCGTTGTACAAACGAAACATTCAGAGGCTAACCAAAGTAAGTCAAATTCAATTTCATTAAGCAAAATATTATTCAGAAAATCCTTAATTGTTTTATCAGACATTTGTTACTCTATCATTGAGTGATATGGCTAATCGAGTAGGTCTGGAAAACGCGAGGGAAGCAGAAAAATATGTACTTCAAATGGTTCGTACTAATTTAACTTTTTTACAAATACTATTCAAATTTAATTTAATAGATAAGCGATGGTCAAGTTTATGCAAAAATTGATCAGCACAACGGCATGGTTACCTTCCTAGACTGTGAACAATCGTCTAACACAGTAAACATGCAAGAATACATAGATAAAAGAATTGGCGAATTTATCAAGCTAGATGAAAAAATTCAGGCGATGGACAGATCTATTCTCACTAATCCTCAATTTGTTCAAAAGGTAAGCTGAGACATATAAGCTCCCTTTTGCAACAATTTGACGTATTGTGCTAATAGAGTCATGGGCAGCATGATGAAGAATCGACGCCTTCGACCATACGATTCCCTATACCGCTAAGCTAACGAGATTTTATTGGACAAATGTATTAAATTCCATGAAAGGAAAATAATAAATTTATATATCAATGTTACTAAGACGAAAACATTTTCGCATACGTCATCTTTTCTTTTTTCTTATACGATGCGACATCATTTTTGATTCGGATTATTTCGTTCTTTATAGCTTTATCATTTGGTTCTTTTTCGGCTGCCAAGTTTAGATCTGTGAGAGCACTCTCCCATTCATTCTGAAAACGTTTTGCCTGAGCTCTACGAAATAGTGCTTTTGTATTAGCTCCATCCAATTCCAACGCTTCGTTACATTCTGAGACCGTTTTTTCATAATCTTGAAGCTTATAATATACGGCTGCCAAATTAAGATGTAATGGTAGGGCATTTTCGACCTTTATTTTTTTCTCCTCCTCCTCATCCAAATCTGGACCTTCTTCACAAAAATGGTTAACATACTTTAGAGCTTTCTGATATTTTCGCAAAGCCTTTTTATATTCTCCACCTTTAAACAGAGTGTTACCCGCGACTTTAATTGTTACAAAAGCTCTTGAACATTCTTCCTTATTTTTCCAATCTATTTGAGAATCTGATGGGAAATTAGCGTATGAGTCATCAGTTCCATCTTCAACAACGCAACCATCATCTTCTCCTTCTGCCAATTCTCCGCAGTCACTAATAACACAATCCATTAATGGCTTGTCCGATTCAGTCTTCTGGTATTCCAATTCACGAACGACGTCAATCCCATTTATTACTTCACCGAAAACAACATGTTTACCATCTAAGTGAGGTGTTGCGGTGGTGGTAATAAAAAATTGGGAACCATTTGTTCCAGGACCGGAATTAGCCATGCTAAGGAGGCCAGGTTTTTCATGTTTCAACTCAAAATTTTCATCTTCAAATTTTTCACCGTATATACTTTCTCCTCCGGTACCATTTGCCGCAGTGAAATCACCACCCTGGATCATAAAATTCTTGATAACTGCAAATATTAATATAACCGTTAGAATTTATCAGATAATATTAATTAGAATATATACTTCTGTGAAAGATCGACCCCTTAAAGTGAAGGGGCTTTCCTTTGGTTCCAACACCCTTTTCACCAGTACATAGGGCTCTAAAATTTTCCGCGGTCTTCGGAACCTTATCTTTGTACAATTTAAAGACGATTCTTCCCGCTATGGAAAACGAAGTATTAATTTTTTCAGCTTAAAATTTTCTTTCTACCAACCGCTTTCTCCTCCAATAGTGATATCAAAGAAAGTTCTTGGGTTTACTACGTCAGCCATGCTCGACTATTCTGGAGTTTTCTATGGTACGTCAGGCACCGGTAAAGTAGATGGCGCTGGGAGTTAGTGATCTGGTACAATACTCCACGCATTAATTAAAATATGGTAAAATATTGTTTTACAATTAATTCTGAACGAAAAATCTAGATTCTTTTACTTGTAGTCGGTAAAGCATTTATCATTATTTTAAACTTTAAACTGTTTACCGGGAAAAGAAAAAGAACTAATGCTATGTTCTTATTAGAATAGCGGAATACTTCTACATTTCAAAACTATTTCAAAATCATTTCAGAAAACTATTTAAAAGCAATTTAAAGGCTATTTATTTGCAAAAAAACAGTGCATAATAATATTCAAACAGTTATTTCACTTCGCTAATGATTGGACTATGTCGAAAACTTCATCTTTTGACTTGTTTAGTAAAGTAGCGTTAGTTTCTTTTCCGTATGCTGAAAAAAAATCATTCATTATCTCTAAAGCGATGTTAACAAATTGTATTCGCATGATTTATACATTTTATTATATATACGAAGAAAGATAATTGCAAATGAATTAAAGATATTTGTAAGATAAATGAATTGCTATTTTCTATCAATTCGTAATTATTTTTTGTTGTTAAAAATTTTTGTTAACAAAAATTACCAATCTAAATATAATAATTGACAATTTTTACAGACGTTAAATAAACCCTTTTGTACTTTTAGCATGATTTTACAAAAGATACACGTAAACAAAAAAGCAAATAATATTAATATTTACCATATCTAGCCCAAACGACAGGATTAACATCTCGGGATTCTCTTATTAAAATAGGGAATTGCGGATTACTTTTTTTCAATTGTACATAATGATTTTCAATAAAATCCCTGAAAAATGTGTAATAAAGACATATTATCGCTCACAGAAAAATAAGGATTTTTATTAAAAAACTTATAAAAGCAGTTATATATATATTATTAAATATACAAAATGTTCTCTGATAAACTTACCGTACACCCTTGCTTGCTGCCGACTTTTGGCAGAGATGAATTCTTAATTCCTTTAAATTTTGTCCGAATTTATAAGCTGACCTTGCCGCCATTTTTGTACCTTCCAGTAGTAAACCTAAACATTGTCGGCCTTCAGATAGAGTTTTTTTTTTAAATTTAAATATTTAATATATTTAAGTTCTATAAAAACAAATATCATAAACAAATTCCCAGCCATTTTCAATTAAAATAGGTATTTCATAACTTAGTTTGCTTTTCAAATCACTGTATAGTTGTTTTCAACTAAAAACGAAATACTGTACAGCCCCGGACAAAAATATCCATATATGGAAAAAAAGAAATTTTTTTTCAGAAACTCATTTTTCTCTAATTATGAAGAATAAAAATTTATTTTTCTTAAATAGAATTAGGTTGTTTAAAGGGTATTTTATGTAATTTAATAAAACTTTTATTTTTTTCAGCTTTTTAGAGTACCTTTTTTTTAACTTTAGACAACAAGTATGTTTTGCAATTAAATTATATATTTTAAAAGCGGTCGTAAATATCCATACAAACATGTTTTTTGGTCAAAATTATTTTTGGAACGTTCGAATTTAGAACAATTTTGACTTAGCAGACAATTCTTTCAACTTCTTTGTCAAAATGAAATATCAATCAAAAATGAGAGAGCTAATAAGGTTGAAAAAAACCCATATGACCTACAATGAACTTGCGGCAGAATTGAATATCCCAAGATCTTCACTCCAGTATATCTGTGAGAATAAAAGAGAAGGAAAACCTGACAGGAGGGGGAGACCACCCAAAGTGGATGACAGGATGAAGTCTCTGATCAAAAGAGAGTGCGTTAGACTACTTGAAAGAAAAGAATTGATAACTGCCAGCAAAATTAAGCATAATTTAAACCTGAAGATTTCTAAAAGAACCATCCGGAGGATCCTTAAAAAACAACAAACAGAGAATCTGTCTAATTCGAAGGTGTGCCCCCGCTCTCATCAGGAGAAAAAAGCAGACGATTAGCTATACTTGGTGGATGGGTTCAGAGTTAAATTGACTTTAACACAGTTATTATTAGCAAAGGCAATACAATTGAGAAGTAACTCTTAAACAAGAAACATACAAACTAGTTAATTAATGTTATATGGATATTTTTGGCTACTTTTTTTCTGATTTTTTTTAATGATAAATAAACATACAATTAAAAAACTTTTTTTTTAATATAAAAATATTTTTTTCAGCAAATCGAATCCATTTTCTGATTTATAACATATTCTTCAATGAATATTTAAAAAAAACAAACAATTTCGTTGAAGAAATCCAAAAACAAAATTATTTTATTGCAAAAATATTTTTTTTTTCATATATGGATATTTTTGTCCGGGGCCTTATATTGACTACTTTTCAAAATCATAGTAGTAATTATTATATTTTACAGAAGAATGTTAGTTCTTTGAATTAATTTATAAAAGGTTTTTTACAAGTCAATGCTCTCTTGTAAGAATCATTTCTTCTTAGTTTATTCCAACTTGAATTGACAGATAATTGAGAGAAAGTAGTCGTAGAAGTATTTGTAGATGTTCTAATTTTTGATTTTAGTGATTTTCTTTTAATTATGGATAAAATTGGCCTTTGCACTTCTATTTTCTCATTAAATGTTTTATCCGAGAGCCTCTTTGGCGTCTCACCTTCAAAGTTATATAAAGAAATATCGAAAATTAGACAGAAAAAGCAATTCATTTTTTTCACCTAATTCTTTTGTATTTCTATTGTTAATAATATCAAAATCAGGCTTAATTGGTAAGCATCTCTTGAAATCTCTTTCTTTATTTCGAACTCTTAAGGAAGGAACACAGAGACAACAGCTCATTATACAGTTGAAATATTTCTTTTGATTTTTAAGCAAATATAAAAAATAAAGAATTCAAATTAATAAGTTATGTACAAGTTAATTTAAATAAAATAAGAAAAAGACAGATTTTGTTTGTTTTCATTGACAAAAAAAAATAGCATTGCTTTGGCTGTACAGGAAGTAGGCAGAAAGTAATATAAATAATATTGTAATAAAGACAACATTTTCTACTCGGGTGTCAGGAAGAAAGTACTTATGAACCTGGAAAAAAGACACATTATAGATAAGATTAAATATTAAATAATCATCTTACTTATTTAGATTTTTTTCTAAAAAGTTTACTGGTAATGGGGCTAAATCATCTATCCAGTGTTTAGGAAACCTATTTAAACCGTATCTACAACCAAGTAGAGCTCCGGCAACTGCTCCATTTGTGTCAGCATCACCTCCTTCCATTATTAGATCAGTTAATGCTTTCTCTGGATCGCCTTGTTTCAATGCCCAAATTCCGGATGCCATACATTTAAACGTGTAACCAATTTTAGCCGGTTCATCCAGCTTTAATTCCTCCAAACCATCTTTCTTAATAAAAAAGTAAGTCTTGAAGTCCGCTTTGAATTGATCCAGTTTATCGCTCTTCAAGTCAGCAGTGTACTCTTCATTTTCAAATATGTATTTACAAGTAAATTCATAGGTTTCATTTAATATCTCTTCAATATCGTTATCAGAAAATTCAGTCTGGTTCTTGTTTTCAATTCTCTGAAGCATTTTAGCAATTATAATAGTAACTGCTACACATGAAGCTGAACATCTAGGATCATAATGAGTAACTCTGCAAACTTTTACTGTGTTCTCTGCAACTTTATTTAAATCTTGAAATTCATAAATTCCGAGAATTGAAGTTCGCATCACACCGCCATTTGGTGCTGCATTTTGATTTGAGTCAATCCAAACTCTCTTTGCGCTTTCCTCTGGTTTCGTAAGATAGTCTTTTTCTGATAAAACTAGATAAGTTGTTCTTCCCAATCCTAGACCACCTGTATCCTTTAGCTGTGGAAATCCTTCATTCGACCAGTCATAGAACGCCTCAGCAATATCGGTTACAACAAGATTTTTTTTCTGAGCCAAGGATCTCATAATACAAATCATTTGATCAGAATCATCAGTCCAATCACCGATAACCCATCGACCCCTATGTCTATCTTTCACTTTGTGAGAGTACTTCAAACCACTTGCTCTATGCTCTCCATACACTTTCTCAATATTGGGTTTGTGCATAAATTCTGTGAGTAATCCCAAAGCATCTCCGATACAATTGCCGTAGACAATAGATCTAATTCTCTCTTCCGTGACCTGAGATATATTATACTTTCTTGGACCGCCAGAAAAGACACCTTTTAAGCATGTCATTGTGAATAATCTAACAAGAGGCTTCCTGTTTGCATGCAATTTCGTAATGGCTGCACATATTTAATGGATATCGCAAAAATAAATTAAATTCGCTAGGAAAAGAGCGGGAGATATGAAATTTTTGCATACTAATATACAAGTTATGAGACAAAAAACTATACCCATGTATGGATCAATTTGCATATTTAAAAATATACATAGTTTCCGACACTAAATAGATATCTAGTTTATTTTAAATCGATTTCTAAAATTTTGATACAGGTTTTGATAACTTTTCAACCCTTAAACTAAAAGTTTAATCTATAAATAAGGCTTCAATAAAATTCATCAGCAGTAATTTTAGATTAGAATTTCAACATTAAAATTAAATTGCAATTTGCAACGTTAGTTGTAGTTTGAACTAGTCCCATCAGAGGGCAGTCTCTCTTTTGGTACTAGCGTTCATTCTGCTGTACTGGTGTATTTTCTAAAGTTTATAAATTAATTGATGCCAATGTATGAAGGATTCGGATACGGAGGTGAAAAAGAAGCCATCGTTCTTGATATTGGCGCTGCTTATACAAAGTTAGTATATTTTTCTTCTATTATTCTCCCATTTTCGTTCTGATCCTTTTTTCCGTAGAATTGGTTTTGCAAACGACTGCTCTCCAAGGTCGATAGTTCCAACCGAAATTTATGATAAGCAAACAAAAACTAAACTTCGAATTTTTGATATTAAAAACAATGAAACTTTGAAAGCAAGTCTTCTTGTTTTCCTGAAAAAAATTTACTTGAGACACCTGCAAGTTAATGCTAAAGATAGAAGAGCAGTTATTGTTGAAAATATCATCGGACCTATTGATTTTCGAAAGCTTATAGCAGATGTTCTCTTCAAACATTTTGAAGTACCAAGTTTACTTTTCGCACCAAGTCATTTAATTAGTTTGATGCCATTAGGCATATCAACTGGGTTAGTTTTGGATTGCGGATATAAAGAAACAATAGTAATTCCGGTAAGTAAGATCCTTCCTCAAATATGTTCAATTTATATAGCATAGGTTTTATTTTAGGTTTGTGATAATACCCCTGTCTTAAAGGCATGGCAAGCATTACCAGTTGGAGGGAAAGCTATACACAAGTATTACTCTTTAACGACTTCTTTTAGTGTTTATTTAATAACTTTCTTCATATTTCAAAATCAAATAGCCGAATCAGAGAAATGATCAAAGAGTTTGCCATTGTACGAGAGGGAAATAATGAAATGCCTGCTTCAAATCTACCTTCTGATGTTCTAACTGAAGAAATATTAGAGGATATTAAAGGTAATTTAAAAATTGGAAGTTCTCTTATTAATTTAATTGGAAAATAAATCTAATCCTAAAATAGTGCGATGCTGCTTTATTACACGTCTGGATAGAGTAAATGATCCTGATATTGAGCATCCCTCAGAGACTATTTATCCGTTACAAGGTTCAAGAATTTTGGTTATTCCAGGAAAGATTAGGTTAGAACATTCAAATCAATAATCTCTTATGCCAATCCGAGCAATATTTCTATAGAGAAATGGCCTGTGAAGTACTCTTTCAGTTGGATGGGGAGGAGAAAAATATAGCTTCCCTACTTCTTGAAGCTTTAACGCTTTCCTCAATTGATAATCGACGCAATTTAATGGAAAATATTGTTCTGGTTGGAGGGACTTGTCAATTAACTGGATTTAGGCAAAGACTTATGGCTGAACTGAAGAATTTAGCATCAACAAATAACAAGTATACAGACTCGATTCATTTATCCTCCTTTAAGTTTCATACAGCTCCTATTTATGAAAATTGCACGGCGTGGTTGGGAGGTTTGTAATTAATACATATTAAATAGCATTTAATTCAAATTTCGTCAATTGATTTTAACTTTAGGTGCTATGTTTGCTGGCCTACAAGTTTTACCTAATCGATCAACAGCAAGAGAAAAGTACTTAGAAAACGAAGTTTTAATGGATTGGTCCGATCCCAAGACATATGAAAATTAACTGCTTTTTTTAGTATATTTTTTCTTTTTGATTATTTTGCTTTTCACCTATTTATCGTTCGGGGACGAACTTTTCTTTTTTTTTTGAGGCTTTCCTCATTTGTCAAAGAGGCAAATAGATGGCTTTGTCTAGTGAATTTTTGGATAATTAGTCTTTACAATTTAAGTAACCAACTACCAATACATTGGGAATTTGAAAACTTAGTTACGTATATCTAGTCCAAAAGTAGATGAAGTTTATTCAATTCAAGAATCTAATACTCATCAGGTGTTCAAAATCAAGGTGCTCAGTGATCTGTTTTCAATTTTCAAAAGTAAAATTAGAATCTATTTATTAATAGTGAATATTACAGCACCTTCTTAAAATCCTCGTATCCTATATCACCATCTTTATCTATATCTGATGCTTCCATAGTTTTATCAACAATATCAGCCAATCTTTTATCCGATATATTCGATCCAACCATCATTTGCAGTACGGTCATTAATTCTTCTTTATGAATTTTCTTATCGTTGTCGATATCATATAAATTGAAAATTAATTTTAGTTTGTCTTCTCTCTTACTTGGATGTGGAAGAAAAGTTGCCAGAATTCTTGTGAACGTCTTAAAGTTGACAGCTTTCGGGTTAGCAGTAAAAAATGCCTAATTTTGTTTATTAATTTTATTAATATTTAATAATTTGCTTAAATCAGAAGGGAAATTATAATTTCGAATTTTTGATATAAAAAACAATGAAACTTTGAAAGCAGAGGAAAATTATAACCTGTGTTATCCTATCAGCTAGTGGATTAATAGCCAACTCGGGAATTGTTAAGAAATCTTCTTTATTCAAAAAACCCTTACTTCCCTTATCTAATCGAGTAAATCTACTATATAGTCTAATTATTTGATTATAACTGAATCCAGTCTCTTTCTTTATCTCCTCCAATTCGGATTCGTGCAAAAGAACTGAACAATTTGAACCCATCGCTTCTTTTCAGTAAGCTTAAATTTTTCACTATGACATGATAATACAAATCTTATCACTGATATGGAATGTATACTAATGGAAACTTCTGCTAGAAGTATAGATATCGTTCAAAAATAAGCTTAATCGTTATCTAATCATATTTAAGGAGCATAATCACTGAGTTACTTGTTCTTCTCTTATGTTGGGCAACTAGCAAACGCTTTATAAAAGATGATGTTTCCATTTCTCTTTTAAGCTATACTTAATAAATACCATGTAGAAAGCATTGAGCAATGTCAGTTGTAGCTTTTATAGATCAGTATCACATATCAGGCTGGTGTTTAAAAGTAATTTTACTAGGCTTAGGTAAATTTGTCCACGTTATTAGGATTTATGTTAAATATGAGATTTATTTTAAATTATTGATTATTAGACATCAAATTAAATAAAGGTAAATATTTCTAGATTTAATGATATACTCAGAAAATGGAGGATGAAATGGCAACAATTTACGGTTTAGAATATCAATGTAGATGTTTAACTCCTCAATTAGGAGAAACAGATTTGGTTAACTTTATGGCGGGAACTCAAAATTTAAAAAGAGAAAATCAAGTGTATCTAATCAATTACGATGACATTAATAATATCTTAACAACAAAATCATATCCTCATAAATTAGGGGAAATTTGGCATATTGCTGCGTGCAGTTGGGATAAAACTTTGTTTTCAACAGTATTTAGTAAAACTCAAAAAGGAAAGAAAAAGGTTAATGCTGTTTTATGGAAACTTCCTAACGAGGAAAGCAATCATAATTCTCTGATACAACTATCAGATTTAAATACTTCAGAATATGGAGATGCTTGTCAAGTAATGTTCAGTCCAGATTCGTATGATAACGAAGTTATTACTTTGGTGGATAGTCGGATTCTGTATTGGGATATCGGATCGGCTGAGTCGAGAATCAAGAGTAGTATAAGTATTGATCAAAAACTTCAAAAAACTATAACTAGCGGCAAGTGGTGCCCTCATCAAAATCACGCTCAGGTGTGTACTGCGTCTGAAACAAGTCTAAAAGGTTGGGACCTACGTACGAAAATGTCTTGTTTTACAATAGAAAATGCGCACGAACATCACGTAAGAGATTTGGACTATAATCCAAACAAACAGTATTATCTAGCATCATCTGGTGATGACTGTAAAGTAAAATTTTGGGATATTCGCAACACGAAGAAAGAAGTTAAAGTTCTATCGGATCATTCTCATTGGGTATGGTCTGTCAGATTTAATCATTTGCACGATCAATTTATCCTCTCAGCGTCATCTGATAGCCGTGTTATATTATCAAATACCATGTCTATATCAAGTGAAGCTTTTGGTGCTCTCATAGAAGAAAAAGAATATAATCCAACACACCACGACGGTGTCATCAAGATTTTTGATGAACACGAAGAGAGTGTTTATGCAGCCGAATGGTCATCAGCGGTCTCGTGTATTTTTGCATCAATTAGTTATGACGGTCGGGTTGTTATCAATCGAATACCTAGATCAGAGAGATTTAAAGTCTACTTTGAAGATTTGATAGAAGATTAACTAAAACAGGCATCTTTATATATTAAATGCAATATAAAAGAATAAGCCTATAAACAAAAACAAAATTGTAATTTCGTATCAGGATTCGAAAATAAAAGCATTTCAATTGTCTAATTCGTTATGTAATCTTCGTAATTTTTCTTTTTTCTTTTTATTTCCATGCTTTTTCCATGGTTTATCATTAATGCCCGAAGCCATGCTGCTATTTACGGATGATGCTCCTCTAGAATGATGTTGCGAGTAGCCATCTCTTCTAGTATAATTAATTACTCCTTTGACACCTTTAGACCCTACTCGGCTCTCCTTCTGCAAATGAACATCATAGTAAAATAATATTAATAGGTATATATATAAAATGTTGATTTAGCATGATATTTATCGTTAAATAGAACACTGAAATATATATCATTACCTTATCGAAAAAATCAGAATCGATATTTGACGGTTTGCCTCCTAATATTTTCTATGAAAAAAACAGAACAAAATATTACCAAATGCATGAAAATGTTAGTTAAATAAATATTTACTTGAGTTGCGCGAACTGCTTTAATAGTTTGATCGGTTTTCTTGAAACAGGTTGAAAGATCGTATGTATTAAAATCTGTTACTAGAATTCCTGGTGGTGGATAGCAGTGTAGTAACTTTCCCTAGAATGTTTTTCAGTTGTTCATTATCAAATATTTTGCTATTTTTTTAATATTTTTCTTACATTTACATAATCCTTTAAGATTAACCTGGATGATCTTGGCATATCTGGTATTCCTTTATGGGACATAAAACCCCTCATATCTGTGTACAATATCTATTTTAGTAAACTAATTTTGTAACAATATAAACAAAAGAATACGTACATCCATATGCAGTAAGTAGTTCTACAGCAGTTGGCCGACGGTTTGGATCATCACCTTCACCAGGCTTTGGAAGGATAATACCGTAGGTATTTTCCAAGACTTCTCTAGGAATGTGCTGGCAAAGCTATCAACACAAAAGATATTAGACAAGTTTGTTGCTTAAAAATTTTGACTTACTAATGAAACTGGGGCTAGATAATCTCTCATTTGATCAATCGGAAGTATGCCACAAATTACCATTTCAGCTTTAGTGCTAACAAAACTAGGTGTCACTAAACCGGGACAATCACAAAGCAGAATATCTTCCTCAAGATATAAAGTCTATAAAAGGTGGTTAAATATAACTTTTTATTAAAATATCCCGTTTTGACTAACTTGAAAATGTTTTGTTCGTCCAGGCGTAGACGATACAGGTACTTTCTTTGTTTTCATTAAGGCATTTATAGTTGAACTTTTCCCCACGTTTGGATATCCCACCTGAAATTATATAAACAATTTACAAACCTAAGAGAAGTTTTCGAGATATTCATCAACTTACCAATCCAATAGTGGTTACTCCCTCTTTTATTTTATCCCCAGAATGTATATCTCGTAATTTATCGACTAACTGATCGCCATTTAGAATATCCCAATCGTTAATTTCAACAGTGACATCATCTGCTCTATCAACAATCTTTTCTTCAATCCGTGGCGGTTCTTGAACACAATCATCCTCCTGTTTTTCTCTTACATCTGTATTGTCATCTTCCTCACTCTCTTCACTGTCGTTCTCATCATCATCATCAACCTCGTCTTCATTGTTTTCATGTTCCTCATTTTCAGAAGCGTCTTCTTTTGCCTAAAAAAATAAAGATATCGATATATCTATGTTAAAATATGTTTAATAGAAACATTATTACATTTGCTTTCAATCTCTCCTCCTCTAGACTAGCAGACCAAAATAGTACATATTCCATTTTATCCTTCAAATATTCGACCCATTTTTTTCTATAAAGAATATTAAGAATGCAGAAATGTTAAAACAGGGAAAACAAATGACTTAACCTACCTTTGATTCTCGTTTAATAGATCAGCTTTATTTATGAGCATAACGTTAATTTTATTCTCGGATACTTCCTTAACATATTTACTAAGATCGTCACTCCAAAATAGCAAGGGATTTCTCGCATCAACAATTTGTACAACCACATCACTGAAATATGATTAAAAAATATTCTTTAATTGGTGAATTTAGGAAACTTTATAGCAAAAATACAACCTTCTTTCAATTACTCTCCACAATTGACGCCAAAATTCCAAATTCCTTTCAAAAGGTGTAAGAAGAACGTGCTCTTTTTCCTCAAGTCTAATATAATTAAGCTTCAATATAAAAATATAGAAGTGTTTTATATACATACTGTGCTAGTTGCTGCCTCCATTCAAGAAATGCATCTTTCTCATTTCTATCTAACTCTTCACTTGTCGTATGTTCATTCCATTTCGGTCTGAATTCAATATATATGTTAGAAACATAAGTAACTTGAGCTAAGATATACACCTTCTTGGAATTTTGAGAAAAGTTTTATTTTCTTTCTGAGCATCATCTACCTTTTCTTGCTCTTCTTCAGTTAATAAACCAACATTTAAGTCCGGATGAACGAATTTAATATTAAGTTTTTCTGAAAAAAAACAGAAGTTGTCTGTATTAAATAATATTATTACATAACTACGCAATACCTGCTGTAAATTCTGTGCCTGCTAGTTCGGCAGTGGCTAGAAATTCTTCTAGATTACTTTGTTCAGTAACAGACTGCAAATTTAATCTTCCCCAATCATATCCATCATTCAACTCGCTAGTGTGAAGCTTGATAGCATATATGAATTACGATTAGAAGAATTCAAACGAAAATTGGACCACTTACAAAAGATTGGTTTGACCTCTTATTTTTACTAAATCGATCCTTAATCATAGCTTTCCCCAAACCATTTGGAGCATTCTTCTTCTTTCCCATTACTCAACAAGTTTTTATTTCCTCAATTTTTTCAATTAAAAAAAAACCTCGTTTCTTACTTACAGCTAGAGGGTATAACTAACATAACGTATAAGTGATCATTATTTTAGTGATACCCTCCTTTGTTGAAAACTTTGAAAAAGATAGAAAAAGACTTATAAAATCACTATGAATTAATTTATTTTCAAAGCATCATACTACACATTAAATAAATGAACAGTAAATCTCTCTACTACAAGATATTATTGTAAATATAATTAAAAAATCCAAATTATTCATCATTATTCGAAGGGAAAATTCAATTTCCTGCATATAATGTATGTATAAGCTTTAATCCTTAAACGGCAATGGTGAAAATAGAAGCAAGAAATCTGAAAAAATTTAAATTGTAGAAAATATCTAATAAAAATATAAGCATACATGTTTAGATTTTTCTCCAAGAAATTCACTGGCCCACGAGCTAGTTCGCTTATCCAGTGTTTAGGAAACCTATTTAAACCGTATCTACAACCAAGTAGAGCTCCGGCAACTGCTCCATTTGTGTCAGCATCACCTCCTTCCATTATTAGATCAGTTAATGCTTTCTCTGGATCGCCTTGTTTCAATGCCCAAATTCCGGATGCCATACATTTAAACGTGTAACCAATTTTAGCCGGTTCATCCAGCTTTAATTCCTCCAAACCATCTTTCTTAATAAAAAAGTAAGTCTTGAAGTCCGCTTTGAATTGATCCAGTTTATCGCTCTTCAAGTCAGCAGTGTACTCTTCATTTTCAAATATGTATTTACAAGTAAATTCATAGGTTTCATTTAATATCTCTTCAATATCGTTATCAGAAAATTCAGTCTGGTTCTTGTTTTCAATTCTCTGAAGCATTTTAGCAATTATAATAGTAACTGCTACACATGAAGCTGAACATCTAGGATCATAATGAGTAACTCTGCAAACTTTTACTGTGTTCTCTGCAACTTTATTTAAATCTTGAAATTCATAAATTCCGAGAATTGAAGTTCGCATCACACCGCCATTTGGTGCTGCATTTTGATTTGAGTTAATCCAAACTCTCTTTGCGCTTTCACTTGGTTCCGTAAGAAAATATTTATCGTACAGTACATCTAAAGTTGTTTTTCCCAGTCCTAAACCACAATTATCACTGAGCTCTGGAAATCCTCGTCTAGACCAATTAAAAATTCTTTTAGCAATATCAGTTTCAGAAATCCGTTTATTTTCTGATAAAGATTGCATAATGCAAATCATTTGATCGGAATCGTCTGTCCAGTCGCCTTGATCCCATCTACGTCTATGTTTATCTGGAATTTTGTGTTTATAACGAAGACCCTCTTTGAGGTACTTTAAATAGTAGAAATGACATTCTTTTTTATTCAGAAATTCTGTAAGTAAACCTAAAGCATCTCCAATACAGTTACCATAGACAATTGCAGTTATTCTGTCTGTTGTTTTCGGATAGAGTGAAACCTTAGTGCTTTCAAGTATTTGCCTTTCTTCCTTCACATTGCACTTGTAAAAGCATGTATTTAAGAACCTAAGGAAGGGGAAGTAATAGATAATATAAAAAATGTTTATGTGCATACTTCTTTATATTTGCTTTTAAGAATTCGTTTGGCGCGGAGGCTAATTCGGTATTCCAATAAGAAGGAAACCTATTTAAACCGTATCTACAACCAAGTAGAGCTCCGGCAACTGCTCCATTTGTGTCAGCATCACCTCCTTCCATTATTAGATCAGTTAATGCTTTCTCTGGATCATCTTGTTTCAATGCCCAAATTCCGGATGCCATACATTTAAATGTGTAACCAATTGATTCGCATTCATCCAGATGCAGTTGTGATAGACCATATTTTTCAATAAAAAAGTACTTTTGGAATTCTTGTCTGAATTGATTCAATTTTGTTGAACTTATCTCAGTTATATACTCTTTGTTACGAAATACAAAAGTATCCGTAAATTCATAGGTTTCATTTAATATCTCTTCAATATCGTTATCAGAAAATTCAGTCTGGTTCTTGTTTTCAATTCTCTGAAGCATTTTAGCAATTATAATAGTAACTGCTACACATGAAGCTGAACATCTAGGATCATAATGAGTAACTCTGCAAACTTTTACTGTGTTCTCTGCAACTTTATATAAATCTTGAAATTCATAAATTCCGAGAATTGAAGTTCGCATTACACCGCCATTTGGTGCTGCATTTTGATTTAAGTTAATCCAAACTCTCTTTGCGCTTTCCTCTGGTTTCGTAAGATAGTCTGTTTCTAATAAAACTAGATAAGTTGTTCTTCCCAATCCTAGACCACCTGTATCCTTTAGCTGTGGAAATCCTTGTCTAGACCAATTAAAAATTTTTTTAGCAATATCAGTTTCAGAAATCATATTGTTTTGCGATAAAGATTGCATAATGCAAATCATTTGATCAGAATCGTCTGTCCAGTCGCCTTCATCCCATCTACGTCTATGTTTATCTGGAATTTTGTGTTTATAACGAAGACCCTCTTTGAGGTACTTTAAATAGTAGAAATGACATTCTTTTTTATTCAGAAATTCTGTAAGTAAACCTAAAGCATCTCCAATACAGTTACCATAGACAATTGAAATTATTCGGTCTTTTGTTTTCGAAGAAATCGAAAGAGTTTTCGTTTTAATATCATTCATTTTTCTTGTATTCGAAAAATGACTCTTATTTTTATTTTCGTTTTTAAACCGTTACCCGGATATTTATTGTAAAGAGAAATTTGTATAGGAAGCGGTAAATTTGAAAATTTCTCTGGATCATATATTTTTAGTAGGGCTCTTAATTTGCTGCTGACGATTTATAAATATGCTCTTTGTTAATTTAAGGTCATTGAACTTTTAAAATAATGTTTTAATTGTCTTTATTGATAACATTGTTGTTTCTGAGAGGAAACATGTAAGATGTAATATGATAATTACTCTCGTATATGCTCTTGTGGAAATATTATTCTATTTTTCTTTATAAGAAGTAAAGGTATATATATATTCAAATCTTAATTTAATTCAATGTTTAAACAGTCAAAAATTTATCTATCTAGAACGATTGCTTCTTCCGTTTCTCTTTGTTCTTTTCCTAGGTAGGCTGCAGTTGGATCGACCGGTACATAATACCATCCCTTGTAGTCACCCCGTTCACTCATTAATTCTTTAACTTTTCTCTCCAACAATCTATTGAAGAAATTAGTAAACTGTTCAAATCTTAATATATCAACAGATGTAGCAGAAGAAAAGGAAGAAAATGTATATAATATATATATATATATATAAATGTATATATACAACATTTAGAACATTTCATGTATGTAATTTGTAAACTGCTTTATACTTACTTAAATTTCTGATTTTCGTCAGATTGTTTTAAATAGTGCAGATTAGCTTCATATCTATGCACTGGGTCTGGATAAAAATGTTTACACATAAATCTTTTCACGGGGTTTTGAAAATATTCATAATTTTCAGGCGTATAATCCTCGGGAATTTCGCTTAACTCTGCTGGGCCGACAAATGCATTCATAAAGAAAATGAAGAGTCCAGCAGGAATCAAACCAAGAGCAACGTAGAAATGCTGTTTAGTAGACAATGTATTTAGATAAACATTCACACATACTAAATGGTCACGGTATATATCAATAAAAAATATGCTGAATGTATTACGATAACGATTTTGATATTTTGCGCAAGGTTTATAGGTTTGTCATCCTTTTAAAAATAGTTAAAACATTAATCTATGAGTGACAAAACTAAAAAAAACTATTATAAAGTAAATGACTTACAAAGTGATCTTTAAATATTTGCCATTCAAACCGAGATGGGACAATTTTCATACTTCTGTGAGAGGCATAGCGAGCTGCAAGGAAAGGTCATTAAAAACAAATGCTCGATTTTTCCTTGTTCTTAATTGTTCCAAGATTTTGAAATAAAACACATACAAATAATGTTATTCTTTAACGGTGCTAGTTGCTTTCCGCGTGTGAGTAAGGATTGAGCTGCACTTCTTGCAGAAAAGCCATATCGTAGAACACTTAATACCGCCATTTTTCTTTGCAGAAAAATAAACCGGTTAATCGATTGCTGTTATCGTATCGTTTTAAATCGATTATCGAAGATTCGATCTAAACACAAGAAACCGTGGTACTAACTGCAAAAATCAAAATTCTAGAGTCTTCTTGATAAATATTCAACTGTACTTGTGAATATCTTGTATCTCATAAAAATCGACTATGCCACAAAATTCAACTACTTTATCCCTTAAATATCTTAGGAGAGTTCAATCATTAGATGTTGGAGAAAAGAGTGGTTCCTATTTGGAAAGTGGTTCAACGACGGACAGGCCTTTAAGTTTGTTTTAATTTAGTTATAATTCTTTTATAAAATGAAATATATTTCAGCAATGAGTTCTCTTATGAACTCGACACCAAGTAAACCTTCTGTCACTACGCAAAATACGGTGAATAGTAAAGTTACACTTCCAAGTAAATTTATTTTCTTTATAGGCTAAATTTTCAGTTTACTTTCTTCTTTATTAATGTTTTTATCAGCTTCAAACAGTATTTCGAATAGTACTGTTGAAAATACTGTGCCAAATAAAAACGTTATAATGTCTACACCAGTTATGAATACTCAGAAAAATGTTGGATTAGGTGGAAAAGATCTGAAAACTATTTCTAATATTCAAACGCCTAAGAATCCTTTGGCGGAAAACATTCCAGAACAAATTAGAAGATCTATTGAAGATTTCAAGTAACTTTCATTGATTTATTGATTTTAACAACAACAATATATTCTTTTTTCCAATAGAGAATTTATTCGTAAAGAGAAGAAAGCAAAAATGGAAATTTCTCAGAATTATTCAAAATTTTCAGGAAAGTTTGTGTCTGATATCGTTTCCGTAAGAACTAAGTTAACTACAATGACCTCTAAATTGAATCATAACAAAAGAAATACTGAAATTCTTAAACAAGAAGCTATAGAAGAATTTTCAAATATAAAACAATTGAAATATACTGTTAGCTTACCAAAGGATTATCCATATTTTTGTACAATTACAAACGCGTAAGAAATCTTTAATAACGAAAATAATTACAATTATTTTAATCATTTAATACTTTCTTTCTTAGATATTTTGAAAACTTTTTAGACAAATGTGATAAAACTTTAATTGTTTACCAAAATCAAATAGATGAAATATGTCACCGGTTGCTTAATAAACCACTAGATGTATCCTTAACGGCTAACGGTAGTTAACTTCTTTTATCGCCTTTTTAATTAAATTATTGCATTTTTTTAATCATTTCCTTCTACTAGATCTTATGGAAATTATGTTGCGGGTTCATCAGAGTTTTGTTTTTGTTGCATCAGAACTGCAAATATCTCATGCCAATGTTGAAGTTAGTTGTTCTCATTAAAGCTTATCGTTTCAGTTAATCTTGAAAAATTACTTTTTTTTTTACTTTATTAGTCAATCAAACACCAATTTTCGGAATATTTCGATGAAAACTCAAACAAGCATATCTAAAATTATTGCTTGTAATAATCCGGATAGATACCGTACAAGGGAGAACAAAGTTAGCATTGTACTGAGCGGGCATATTTTATTAGGCAGCTGTTTCACTATTTACCCCATGTATTCTTTATATATTCGGTAACGATAAAAAATCGCTATTACCATAATAGACTCGTTTTTTTTTTTCATGTTCAGCAGTTGAAACATTGTGTTCAAATGATTTTTTACATGCAATGACATAAAAAAAAACGCCGAAAAAATGAATATTGTTAAGGTCAGATAGTTATTATCCCGTTTTTTGTGAAAGTTTTTGAGTATTAAAAATATTTTCCGCCCCCGTAACATTAAAAATATTTTTTTCCACGTATTCCTGCTTATTAAAGTATTAAATATGAACTAATCAATTCTTATTAATTCGGGTAAATAAGTGTCAAGCACGTTTTGTTTTCTTATTTAAATGTTTAGCTTGTCTATAAAATGTTAATTAATCGATTATGCAGTTTTCTCTCTTTAGTATTGTTAATTAAGGATTTATATCAATAGAATTTTGCTTTTTATAAATTTTCAAGTGTTCAATTCAATTAAAATGGCTCCCTTTTAGAGTATTGAACGTTTCAGATGGCGCGCTTGCATACAAAATAATCAATTAAAATTTTCATCTAAAAAAAAACTCTAATAGGCAATGCTGGCATTGTAATAATTTCTCGAAGCATTTGTCTTAATTTCAGGTAAATTTAATATTTTTTGGGGAATTTTACAAATTTCTAGAATTTTTGCTTTGGGCCTACCGAAAAAACGTGATATTTAGCTGGTAATAAAGCTTGTTAAAAAAAAGATGAGAATATAGATAAAACATGTCAGTTTATGATTTCAACATGTCACAGAACAAGCTATCAAAATTGGCGGCCTCCGTTATTTATGTAAAAGAAGAAAATCATCTAATGGAAGTTGATGACCAAGTTGAATTATTTGTAAAAGCCGGAGACGATGGAGAAAGTTACGGAGGATGTCCCAAAAGTCAACAAATCTTTATGGTTCTTCTAATCAAAGCTGAACAGAGTAGCCTCAATGTACGAGTAACAACTGTAAATGTTAATAAGCAAAGAGCTCATTTTGGTAGATTGCCTGCTCTGGTTCACAAGGATCAGGTTAATGCACTATTATTAAAATAACAATGATCGAAACAATTTAATTGTTTAAACTATTGTTGTCTTTGGGAGCGGATACATTTTATTTTAAAAAACAGGTTATAACGGATCCCGATGAAATGTTAGATTACATAGATCGAAACTGGGAACTACCTGATTTGGATATTGAACAAACTAGAGCTCGTCATGTCACCTTAGAAATCTTTTCCAAGTTTTCCTTTTTCATAAAGCAAGTTTCGCACGGCCCGGACAAAATGATTGCTGAGTTGTACAGATTAAACGAATATCTCTTAGAAAATGAACACAAATACTTATGCTCGGATAATCTAAGCCATCTCGATTGTTTGGTTCTACCTAAACTTCAGCATATACGAGTGGCATCAAAAGCTTTCAAAAGCTTCGAAATCCCAGATAAAATGAAAGGAGTTTGGTGCTATTTAAGAGCGGCTTATGATAATACAATATTTAGGCAGACTTGCCCATCCGACCAGCAAATAATCGCTCATTGGGCTTCCAAACCTGAATTACCACCTTTGCAGGATAACGTCAAATTACATTATGCTTGTATGCCACCAAAATATTCTTTCGATGTTCCTTTGTAACCAAAGATTATTTCAAAAATTATGGAATAATTCTTTTCCAAATACTTTACACAAATAGTATGTTTTACTAAAACAATCTTTAATTATATTTTGTTTTTTCAAAATAACTAAGTGCAAAGTTTTATAGAATCTCTATAATTAAACTTATGATATTTTCATAGCTCAAATCAATTATTGCTAAAAAATTCCAAATATTTGATAAAAAGTTTAACTTTGTACTACTTAGTTTATGTTAAAATATACCAAAAATTAAGTATTTGGTTGCGGGAACACTGCTTAAACTATTCTTAAAGTGAAAAGATTCTGTGTGAAAGTGTATAATATTTAGGCAGGAGGTAGAACATTCTCTCCGATAGAACTTGTTCTCTCTCTTTTTGCTGTTTTCTATCTAAATATTTAACACAAAGAGAATTTACAGTTACTTTTTCGCCTGTTTTATTTGATTTTCTTGCTTATGCCTGTTGATAACAACCATGGTTATATATCTTTAAGTACAGAAATAATGTAAATTTGTGTTAATATCGTATTTATGCGCTTTTGCATGGTGCAATAAGTTAAACGTAAAATGTGTTTATTGATAGTTTTCGTTGATTTATTCTGATATAATTTTGAAAATTGGCAAAATTAACTTTCATTTTCAATTTTCAATCCCTTCATACGTAGGAACGGTTCAGTTTGTGGCTCTCTGCCAAGGAAATTTTTCAACATCAAATCAGCATCCTAAAAATAGAAAAAAATAGTTTATAGACTTTGCTATCAGTGACTTATATGTCTAATTTTTTATTTCAATACTTACAATACTACCACCAGGTTTTAGTATGCAGTCTCTGTAAGACTTTCCAACTTTTTCAGAAAGAATTCCTTCTTTCAGAAATCTTGAATAGAACATATCGGAGCTGAAGACTTCACTCCACATATAGCCGTAATATTGAGCATCGTAACCGCCTGATAAATGTTCAAACGTGGCCGGCATATTAGTATTTTCTGATGGCTCTACGCATACAAGTTCCTTTGATAATTTACTAAAGATCTCAGCTGTGTCAACTTTGCTTAGGGAGTGGATGGTTTGATCAAATGTACCAAGAAGGATTTGTCTCATATTAAAATAACCAGCATTTGCCAGACGAGAGGCAATCAATTTTTCAATTACTTCCTTAGGAATTGGTTCCTTCGTTTTATAATGTTCAGACATAAGTCTGAGAGGGTCCTCGTGCCAACACCAGTTTTCCAACATTTGAGAAGGAGCTTCAACAAAATCCCTTTCAACAGAAGTTCCAGAGAAAAGAGCGTATTTTGCTCTAGCACAAATGACATGCATTACGTGACCAAATTCGTGGAAAAATGTTTCAACTTCATCATGAGTTAGTAAAGCCGGTTTTTCAGGTGTTGGCTTAGTAAAATTGGCCACCATTGCAGCAACGGCAAGTTGTCTTTTTCCATTTTCGAGATCACAGCCCTTCTGTAGAGTAAAGCATGCGGCATGACCATATTTTCCTGTTCTTGGATAAAGATCCAAGTAGAAATAACCCAACAATTCACCGGTTTCTTTATCTTTCGTTGCAAAAAGAGTGACATCATTGTTCCAAATAGGTGGATTTGGAATTTCCTCAAAAACTAAACCTAACAGGTTTTGGTAAATTTCTAGCAACCCTTTAGTCACTTTTTCCATTGGAAAATACTCTTTGAGAATATTTTGATCTACAGCATATTTTTTTTCTTCAACTCTTGTCATGTAATATCTTGTATCCCATCCATCGATTTTCCCATTAAATTCGTAGCCATACTTTTCGCATTCTTCTTTCTTATACTCCAAAAATATTTTCATTTCATCATCCCTGAGTTTCGTTAACTTGCTTGCTAAATCTTCTAAAAATTCTTTAACTCTTTCTGGATTCTTAGCCATACGCATTTCTAGGACGAAATGTGCATGTGTCTTGAATCCGAGCAATTTCGCTCTTTTATCGCGAAGTTCTACCAACTCTTCCATAATCTTTGTATTTGGTTCCATGCAACGGCTATTAAAAGCGTTTTCCAACTTCTTTCTTGTTTCGGGAACTCTTACAAATTTCATACAAGGGAAGTAGTGCGGATACTTCAAGGTAACTTTGTATTTTCCATCATCACTTTTATCCAATGATTCTAAGAAATCATCAGCAGCTCCAGCCATCTCTTCTTTTGTGAACAGTAAAACGGTGTCCTCTTCACCTAAATTTTTACTAAAATCAATGCTAATTGCGCTCATTCTTTGCTTGATCTCTTTAATTTGTTTTTGTACATCCTCGGCGAGATGTAGACCGTTCCTCTTACCAAATTTTATCAATTTGGACAAGTACCTCTCGTCTTCCCCCGTTAGAGGTTGTTTCAAATTCTTTTCAACAGCAACCAACGAGTCGAAGACATCTTGTCTCATGGAGATCTCAACATCAAAATCTGATAACTTTTTATCAGCTGCACAACTAGCATCTCTTATTTCTTTATCTGGTGAAACGTGCTGAAAAAAATCCAACTGACTTCTTTGGGTGTCGTAAATAGAGTCAAGTTTCGCTAGACGCTACAAATAAAACAAACGAATAATATAAATTTTGCTTTATTTATATGATCAATAGCTCAAGCTTACAGTGCAGACGTTGTCAATGGTAACTTCGGCGTCGCTTAATTTCCCCACTTCATCGTAAACTTGTTTTGCCATTTCTATCAGTTCGTCCGCTTTTTTTTCTATTTCACTTGCAGATAAATCCCACCGAAGTTGTACATTATCGATTGGATATTTCATCTTGTTGGAGGTATGGAATTGCTTATACATGGGTAGCGAAAAAGGCTGACAAATATTAGAAGGTATTGAAAAGTAACCGGAAGATATGGGCAACGTCGCTGGCAGACGATTTGTGTGGTTTCCTGGTAGATTCGATTGCCTCACACGTGAGAAGTTTCTCGAAAGAATTTTCTGGGCTAAGCGTCTTGTCGAATTGAAATTCAATCTTACCAAGTTGAGCATTATATACTCATCCAAATAACCCAATTAATTTGAACGTCACGAAAGTAAAACGTTTTATTTTATCAAATTTGAAGCGAGCACCGCTGACTAATACTGATGGTGCCCTCTTGTTTTTAAAAAGAACTTACATTTCTTCTTGATCAATGATATAAGGATTTTAAACCGGTAAGTCAGAGAGCGGGAAATATGAAAGTCTTAAAACTTAAAGAGTTATCTCCATATTTTGTCTTAGATGTCTAACAATACAATTAGTTTTGTATATATATTTTAAAAGGAAAAATATAATGTTAAGTTCATTCTATAATTTTGATTCTTTCAAATCGAAATTTCCCTTACGACCTTCACCACTGACGAAATTTTGAGCTCCTTTAACAGATTCCTCAAGTACTACACCAACGGAATGATCCCATTCGTATGTTACGGCATCTCTAAAGTCGCGAGCGGCATATGTAGTGTAATAAGCGCTGGTTCTATCGGCTTTCATACACTTTGAAGGGAATTTGCTGATTTGTTGAGCGATTTTTACTGCTTCACCAACTGCAGTACCTACAGGTACCACTCTATTGGCAAGACCAAAACTTAAAGCTTCTTTAGCATCTATCGGCCGTCCAGTTAATATCATATCCATAGCTCTTGATAATCCAATTAGCTTTGGCAATCGTACAGTTCCTCCGTCAATTAGGGGAACACCAAATCGCCGACAGAAAACTCCAAAAATAGCCGTTTCATCCGCGATTCTCATATCGCACATTAAACTTAGTTCCAATCCTCCAGCTACTGCATAACCAGAGACAGCAGCAATTACAGGCTTTTTAAAGAGCATCCTTGTTGGTCCCTTTTTTTTTTATAAACAACCTAAACTTAAATTATAGTAAAACTACTTTACTTACCAGTGGCCCATAGCCACTTTCATGGTCTGGCAACTGAAATGATTCGTCAACTTTAGATAAAGATTTTAGATCATAGCCAGCGCAAAAGTTGCCACCCTTTCCATACAGCACTGCGACGGATAATGTATCGTCTTTTTCAAATTGTCGGAAAGCTGTTGACAATTCATCAGCCGCTTCTGGATTAACGCAGTTTCTTTTATCGGGACGGTTGATTGATACAAGAAAAACGCTTCCCATACGTTCAGTAATAATGTTTTTCATTGTTCCTTCTGAACTTATAAAGCGTTTTCCAACGTTGTATGAAGTTTGAAAATGTTTAAGACAAAGTCTACGGCTGATAGCAGACATCTTTGAAATTACTTTCGTACTTTGTGATATGGTGCCACATATCGTCCCATATTATGATTTATGTTACATAGTCAACATAACAACAGCCAACTTTGTCTTATACAAACCCCATAGCTTGTATAATTTGTAGGTTTCTTCTCACTCAATAAACACATGATTAAGAATAAAAATTTAGACTTTTTTATTGTTTTGAGAAAATAACAGCTATAGATTTCTTAAGTTAATATCCTTTTGTTTTATTTCGAAACTTTTCCGTCTTATATAACATAAATAAACAAAAACAACGACGGCAGAACTAATTTTTCGTTATTATTTCTTTTAAGAAAATGGCGGGAAAAGTGATTATCACTCAGTTGTTTTGTTTTTGTTGAATTATCACTCACACCTTGTCTGCATTGTAAGGGTAGAGTAAAAATGGTGAATATTGTGCATTGAAATCAGGATATTTGCAAGTAGCTATTAATGATACATAGAAACTATAAAGATGTTTATTTATTGGATATGCGTTGCTATTGTACGAATTTACTTAACAATAAAGACTCAGTATGGATATATACACCCAGACGAATTCTTTCAAACGTCTGAAGTTATTGCTGGTTTGTTGAAATATTAAAGATATGCTCAAAAAGATTATACATGCAGGTATATCATTAATTTTTCAGGATCGATTTTCAATATTGACGTATTTACTGCATGGGAATTTAATTCAACTTTCCCACTAAGAACAATAACTGTGCCTTATGCAGTTTGCGGACCAGGTTTACTATTTTTTTAAATAATATATACATACAATACATCTGTATTCACTTATGTAGGTTTTCACTTGTTAAAGTTAATGGGATTTGATAATCCATCAACCTATCTCTTAATTCTGATACCACGCTTAACGTTATTAATATACAGTTTCCTTGGTGATGCTATAATTTATTATGTTGGAAAAAAGTTTAGCTTAAATGCCTCAGCTTGCGTTATAACTTATGCAACTTCTTATGTAACAATTGTATTTTACACAAGAACGTTTACTAATACTTTTGAAGCTCTTTTGTACTTGTCGTTTTGTTGTGTTCTTTCAAGGTAAGTTCTTTAATATTTAATATATCAGGGATTATCTTTCTACAAGCTATCTCTTTCTCACTTAGAGAGTTTGTTTCAATTCTACCAAGATCTGTCTCAAAAAAGAATATATCAAACTTTAAAAATGGAAGAAAAACTCCATCATCAATCAGTAATACTGGATTGTTACTTGGTGTAATTATAGCTTTAGGATTTTATAATAGAGCGACCTTTGTTATTTTTTCCCTCATGCCTTTTGTTATATGGCTTTCTTCTAGCGATTTCCATAATACGAAAGAACTTTTTGAAAAGAGTGCACCAAAGCTAATATCAACCGCTTTCTCTGGGGTTTTAACAAGTTTTTGTTTATCATTATTAGACACTTATTACTATAAGGGATTAACTCCTATGGATTTGTTTAATAGATTGACTTATAAAGGATTTTATCAAGTACTAATTAGAGATATGGTTAATGTTCCTTTAAACTTTATTGCTTATAATGTTCAACCAACGAATCTAGCAAAACATGGAATTCATCCTCGTTTAACTCACTTTTTTGGCAATACTACCTTACTATATAATATATTAGCTTTTTATCCACTTGTACACTCTTTTAGAATATTTATGCAAAGACTAAATGCATCTAAAAGATATAGAATGCCAACAATTGGAGAAAAGCTATTACTAATATATTTCATACCAATCTTACTGTTATCAGTCTTTCCTCACCAAGAAGCAAGATTTCTTATACCTCTCCTTCCCCTCTTATGCTTCCTTTATGGTAAAATATTATTAATTACCTATAATGGTATATCATGCCTACTATAATACAACATTGTATATTTCATTTATCTTAGGTCACAAGCTATTTGGAGAAAAAAATTCATCCTCTCGTTACATATGGATTATATTCAACCTCTTAGGGACCATCTTCTTTAGTCAGTGTCATCAGGGAGGTGTTGTACAAGCCTTAGAGTATGCAAAGATATCAAATTCATCTGGAACAATATTTTTCTGGAAAACTTATATGCCACCAAGACATTTACTGTTCCAGAATGCCCAAAATCCTCAATTAAAGGTTATTGATCTAATGGGATCAAATCAACAGTTTGCACACGAACAAATAAATAAACTAATTTCACAAGACTCCCATCTCAGATTAGTAGCTCCATCTGCAATTAATATAAAATCTTTCTCAAAAGAGTTTAATTGTCTAGTTGAAGAAAAATTCTTTCCACATTTCACTATGGAAAATTTTCCGAATTTATATCATTTATTAAATTTTTGTACAAACAGAGAACTTTCGTATAATATTATTAAATGCCTTAAAAATGAATTTTCATTAACTGTTTATCGTTTAGCAAGACTTGAATAGTTTTTCCGTTTCCTTCATTGATTACCTACTCTTGGTATATGTATAGTTTATCTTTGGAAGTTTGTAATTTATCTGCAATATTACATTAGTTTTTACGGGCAATGTGAAAGAATATGTCAATATTTCAAAGTATATTCATACCTTTATATATTGAACACACATGCGTAAAATAGTAAAAAACAGATTTGTTTGTAAATGTTAAAAACAGTAAAGTCAAAAGCCTGTATCAGCTTCATATTTTATTGTACTAAAATTATCTCTTTTCAGTGGGGATAATCTTAAATCAGGTATCAAAAATTATCAGTTAAACTGGCACGTGAATGTAGCGATTAGACAAAATACTAAAAATATTTTCATGCTGCAACAAAAAGCTAAATATAGATTGGTAACCAATTTTATTTATTGTTTAGAAAAAAGTAGATACACCTTTTGAATTGAATCGGAATTTTAGTAACTAGATTCGATCATAAGATCAATGGATAATTTACATTTAGCTTTAAAAAAAACACCAAAAGCCTCTATTTTTTATGTAGAATTATATTTATAGCTAATACAGTATGAGAAGATAACAAAATATAACTATTATCCTTAAACTGGATATTGTCCTGATTTTTTTCAAATAGAAATATTTGCATGTACAACAATTACTGTTTTTTACGACCTCTTTCTCCAGGAGCAGCAACAAATTCCTCTTCTTCTTTAACTTCGGTTATAGGTACAATTTTCGGACCTCTTTGAATACCTAGTTTAATTTTCTCTAATTGTTCAAAATAAGATAACTTTTCTTCTCTATTTTGCAATTGAATTAGTTTCTCAGCTATTTCTTTCTTCTCCTGATCTACTTTCATTGCTTCTATTTCTTTTTTAAGAGATTCCTCTCTTATCTCATTCCAATTTTTATATAGCTTTTCCTGTTTTTCAATGTCGTATGCCTCAGTTTGGGCTATTGTATTTTCCATCAATTTTTTAACTTCCTTCTCCAAATCCAGATCTTCTAGTTTACCTTCTAATTTGAGGTTATTATATATTTTCTAAAGGTACAGAGAAAAAATGTTTTATGACTTTTCAATGCAATTTACGATTACCATACATACATTAAATTCTTGAATATATATTTCTTTTTCTTCAGGCCGGACGTAAGGTATAACGTCTTCTAATTTAACAACTCCCAAATCTTTTTTTGGAGGATCCTCTTTAGTCGGGCAATTCTCAAGTAGGATTTTAAAAGCTTCCATCTTAGTAAAATTATGAAAAAATATTAAAAGCGAAGAATTAAAAGGATGGGAATTTTAACATATAACTTACCGCTTCTATAGCAACAACTTTTTCACTATTATCTGCCTTTAATAATTCTAAACCTTGATCAAATTTTTCAAATAAGCCATGTCCTATTAGTTGATAACTTCTACCAAGTATGCTTTCGATTTCTCTTCCTAAATATGTGAAGGTTTTTCCTAATAGCCACCTAAAGCATAAATATAATTTATAATCTTATGCCAATACAATCAAGTTTACATGCAACTTACTGTTCATTTTTTATGTCAAAATGACCGTCAAACCATGGAGGCGTTATAAACCCTACTCTGATCCATTCTTCCTCTTCTTCATCATCGTTCTTATCTTCAACGTCATTTTCATTTGTAGCTGAAAAGTCGTGTTTTCTCCAGTGTTGATCACAGCCATGCAGAGACAAAATTCGACTAATAGGATGAGAAAATTCTTCTTGGAGCATTAATTGATAAGCAACCTGAGCAGCGCCTAAAAATATTTTTCATTAGTCTATTAAAATTTGAGCGAATGAAAGGTAATTACTATGAAAATCTTCATTGACAATAAAATGATCTAAGAGTTGACTGCTTGTAAAATCATCAAGAAAGATTCCATAATTGATCTAGAATTACATTTAAAAAAGTCATTTGATTTATAAAAAAATCATAAGAAACATACTGGATCTTGTAAGATTTTGAATAATCTTTCAAATTCCCCAAATTTAATAAGTGCTCTAATAAAGGCATGATTAGTTGATTCTTTTACATGAACTGCTTCAGCTGTATGACGAAATTTATAGAATAATGTTTCCATATAATCCAATTGCATAGTATCGATTAGCTCCAATTTGTTAGCCAACTGTTTAAAAGGAAATAAGATAGAGTATAATCTTTAAATTAAATACTATTATTACTATATCCATATCGACAGATGCAATTCGAATTCCCTTGTCTAGTTTTGATTGAATCTTGAGGGCGAAATCCTCTAAAAAGTTGTATAAAGTTCATAAAATTTCTTAATTTAACAATTTGAACATTTAAACTAACCAGTGCTGATATCTTTTAATATAGGGGTTTCCAATCGTTTGGCCCATGAATTCGTGCACGTATAACTTGGTGATAGATATGTTCGGTACTGATTGCCTAAAATGTAATATCGATCACTGTATCTACTATGTATACTTTTGTGCAAAATCGTTAGCATTTTGAACTTTTAGAATATAATTATTGAAAAGGTATAACCCTAATAATGCTTACTAATCGAAACTTTTTTCGTTAATTTAGACAATGTAATAACATTAGTTAATCCTCTCCGGCAAGCCATGACCTCCGTAGCTGTGTGTTTCACCGTAGCATGGTACCATGACCGATTTATAACCATACAAATCCGCTCACTTTTTTTCTATTAAGATCTTTTCAATTGTATACAGAAACTTTTTCATTTGTAATATTGTGTTCACAACATACGTGGTAAATGTTCTATTTATAAGATACGCACACTGTTTTGTAAATTCATAAAAACTTACGAAAGGCTTTTTAATAGCTTGACCCTCATGTCCTGAAAGAACCACGTGATCAAGAAAATAATAAGTTTTCCGAAAGGTATAAATTACAAATCTGCACTACATTCGTTAACACATACCAAGAATGAAAGTGGCAAAATGGACTTATGTACGGCACTTTCCGCTTGTCATCTTGACTCTGCTGAAAGCGATTGTCATAAACAGTCTTCTACGTGTTGTTATTCTGCTTCTCCGTGGGAGTCTGAGAGAAAAAGCTTTTAAATATATTCATAATCACACAAATATGAATAAAACAAAGATGAGTATTGATGAATACAAAGATACTCTTGGTTCGTGGGAAATGTTTAAAGTAACATTTCACTACTTTTTGGCTGATAAAATTTTCGCTCCAAAATGTAAAGTTGGCAATACGGCACCAGACACAGATATTATCCATCTCATTAATGGAGTAAGTGAAAAGAAGTCACTTTTGTCACTTGCTAAGCCAGGAAGATTGCTAATTCTTAACTTTGGCAGCTGTACCTGACCCCCTTTTATGGCACAGCTTAATCATTTCATTCAAATAGTTAAAAAGCATCATAAAACAGTAGATTTTGTATTTATATATGTTGAAGAAGCACATCCGGAAGAAGGATGGATTTTCCCTGCTAATACCTATCAATTTAAAAGTCCTACTACCTTAAATGATAGAATTGAAGCGTCCTGTCATCTATTAAAAGATATGCGGAATTTTGGATGTGAAGAGGGCACATTTCACTTTTGTGTGGATACGATGGATGATAAGACAAATATTACATACGCGGCAGAACCAGATAGAATCTATGCCCTACTAGATGGTAAAATAGTCTATAGAACAGGACAAGGTCCTTTTATGTATGATGTGGGAAAATTTGAAAAATGGTTGGAAGGGTTCCTAAAGAGAAACAATTAAGTTTTTGAATAAATGGACCATAACTATATCCATAACACAAACAGTTGTAGTTCACATCATAAAGTTTACTAAATAATCTCATTTGAATATGAAAAAAGCATTGTGAATTCTCTTTGAAAGTATGACTATTATTACTAAAACGTTTTGAAACGAAGTAACAATATGATGATTGTTTTAAAGAAATTCTTTTACTATTTCCATATTATATTTACTATCTACTTTTTGTATTAATTTCAATATAATTCAATAATTTGCAGTGCGATTGACAAACAATTTTGTAAATTTCATCTTGATTGTTTCATTGTTGAATAGAAATTCTTTCAGCATTTCTAAACGTCTGTAATATCGATTCTGTTTTCATAATTTAACTATTATATTTACTCCAGCTGATGTTTATTGTAAAATTCACGCTCCACAGGATAAAGATAGGCGTTTTAATAGATTAATGTTATAAAAATAAGGCGAACTAAAAACTACTTCAATTCCAAAGCTCACTTTTGTATTTTTGATGATGATAATCAGAGCGACATGTTCAATGAAAAAACTGTGTACTATCATCATAATAAGTAGTATAACAATACTTTCTTTATATATAGCTGAGAAAATTCATAATATTAGTATAACGGTAAGAACGATCCATTGTTATATGTATTTCGTAAAAAACAATGATTTATCTTTTACACTTTTGTTAGGATCTTCGGAATAGACCTGAAGATATTTTAAAAAAAAGACAAGTGGATTTATCTATGAAATGCGCGGGTTCTTTATCGTACGATCGTTTGAATACGTTATCACTTCAACCTAATATTCGAGTTATACCTAAATTGGAAACAATTTTTTGTCATGTACCAAAAGTTGCCAGTACAAGTTTGAAAAGGATGTTTTATTTTATTCAAAGTGGTAATAAGAGCATTATTCCGGCACATATTGATCGAAATTTGGTTCATTTAAGACGGTCTCCTGTCCTCCGATCTCTGAATTCGTATAATATAAGCCAAGCCAGGAATATTTTAAAGACTTATAAGAAAATCATATTTGTAAGGAACCCTTACACTCGCCTCTATTCAGCCTATACAGATAAATTTTTCGCTACGTACAGCAACTTTTTCAGAGATTTGTTTGGTTTAAAAATAGTACAAGCTGTAAGAAAATCAAATATATCAAGTATTCCTACTTTTACAGAATTTCTTATATATTTGATCGATCATTCGGAAAATAAAAGATTTCAAGCTGAAATGCATTGGATGCCAGTTGATGAACTTTGTAGGCCTTGCGATATAAAATATGATTATATTGGTAAATTTGAAACACTTAAGAGGGATTACGAAATCATATTTGAGAAATTGAATGTTGGTAAAGACATAGCAAAATTTTTGCCAACAAACGTCGAAATGAAATCTATTATCAGAAAAGTGAATTGGAAAACCGTTTTCAAAGAATTTCAGTCAGATTATTCTGAAATCTTTCAAAAAATAAAGAAACGATATCATAGAGATTTTCATCTTTTTAATTATGATTCGAATATGTAATAGAGTAATATTCATAATAAAGAAAGCTTGTATAATGTAATTTACTCTTAATTATGTACAATACGCCAAATAATAATTAAAATATTGCTCCTTCAAAGGCAGCGATTACTAGAAACATATAATCATCGATATTAAATTCTTCGTCAGTGATGGGAGACTCATCATCCTTAATTAAGCGATATATTTCATTATTCCAGAATTTCATGTTTTTCTTCTTAAAAACAGCCTCCTTGGGCATTCTATCATCATCGCTTTTTAAGATTTTGATAGATTTATTATCCAAATTGAAGGGTTTCCAATCAGTAAGTTCACTAAAGAAAAAAAATTGAGATAATCTTGATTCTTTTTTTTTAAAAATAATACAAACCCAGTTTTTATGAATTCTCCCCATCTTTCCATTAAATTTCGGCTAAATTGCTTATCAGAATCGGTCCATTTATTTAAGTATCTACTTAGAAAAGGGTCGCCGAAAACGTACGACAGATCGTTGGCGTGTGGCATACCTATCCATTCAGGTCCCGTATAATACGAAGGCCTGTAATGTATTTCATACGCATAGGTAGTGCAATCCTTAAGAACCTGAAGTTGTTTATACATTGGTGCTACAATTGCCATATCTCCGTTCACCTTGCTACAGCTTTTCATAAAGTTCTCGCTTAGTTTTGCTTTGGGTTGATAGATTTTCATTATCATATCGCACATCTCACTTCCAGTTTCATCCGAGCAATATTTATACCCAAGCATTCTCGAGATTTTAACTACTAAATCTTTAAAATGATATTCATTTTTTATTTTATTCCCGGCCTTTTTTAGCAGCAATGCTAAAAAGGCGAATCCTTCGTCGCTGGTTACACCACCCAGTACAGGTACTTTTGAATATAGCTCTTTCTCATAGATCAAATCAGGCTCTTCTTCGATAACGTAACCATCTATAACTGGTGTTAACATGGTATTTGGATGCAAAATATGGGTAAGTTCATGAATCGGCAAAGCTTGCAAAAAAGACTTTAGTTCTTCTCCATTCGCAGAACCATTGTATCCTTTATGCTTGGCGGCCGACAGAATAAGATCAGCCATAAATTTTCTAGTACAAGGTGTTGTACAAGGGCCAAGTATTGATCCGCTTTGAAGAATCATTTTATGGAAAAGACCCTTAGATTTTTGAGAAATTAAATGAACTGATGCTAAAATTGATGCTGCAAATCATTTTGTCTTATATTTAAAGGTACAGTTTGAGTTGGGTTATAGAAAATCTTACATGAGCTAACTCCATGAAGGGTAACATTATCCTTGTCACCCCCAAATCCTTCAATATACTTTTGAATCCATTTAAGGGCCAAAATATGATCGAGAAGCATATAATTTCCCTCCAATACTCCATCATGTGAACACGCAAATCCTATTTTTGCGTTTATTTTGTTATCATAAAAAAAACAACAAATTTTAATTATATTTACAAAAGAAACAATAGAAAAGTCAATTAACCTAAAACTCCGAGTCTGTAGTTAATAGATACAACAATTGCTCTATTAATTGAACTAAATACTTCACCAGAATAAGTATTTGCTGATCCTGTCTTGAAATGGGCTGAACATAACCAAACGAGGACAGGCAATTTTTCACCCTCTTTCACATCGGATGGTCTCCATATATTAAGCGATAGACAATCTTCGCTCATATCTGTCTCTTCGTCGGGAATAGGAAGGGGGAGAAAGTTGTGCTTGTACATTTGAAAATCTTGTGGACATATCTTTCCTTGAGGGATAATTGAAATAAATTTCAATTTTCATTCGAATATTTAAGACCGATACCTTTAGTCGTTGCCAACCTTATTCCAGCCCATAATTTGGCGAAGGTAGGTCTCTCAAACCTAACTGCTTCTCCATAAGGTATACCAAGAAAATAGTCGACATCTCGAGATAATTGCTCATTTTGAATTCTTCCTCCTTCTACTAAACAATTCGGAGTAATATGAACTATGGGGCGTTCCATCGTCAATCAAAATATGTAAAATGAAACGATATGGGATCAGAGGCCAATGAATCTCTTGAATGAAATGAAAAAGAAACGAAGCCATCCATATGTTAATAGAGAGACAGGACAACGTGTTACCGAATGAACAAAAGGCTGAAGTATTCAATGTAAAACAAAGAATTATATTGAACTGAATCAGATATCAGATTAGATTTTGTCAAACCGTTTAAAGTATCAAACAGCTGACGTATTGGTTTCTCCAATGATATATGATTGAGACTAAAAATATCATGATACATTTTATCTTTGGTATTTTGAAAATTCTATTTTGCCGCTGCAATAATAAACTTTTTACATAGAAGGTACATGTATTAAAAAGAATAGATTATTAAGGATTTTTAATTTTTTATTCTTAATTTAGCATCCTAATTTAACTTTTATTCTGAACAATCTAAATTTTTTTTAAAAAATAAACCATGAAGTGACCGTTCAAAATGTCTGGTTTCGTCTGCTAAAAAACGCATTCGTCTCTCGTCGTACTCCTTACCATATTTATAGGATTTTCTGAAAATGACGGATTTTTTTTTATCTCCTTTTGCCAATGAAGTAAATTTATACGAGTTTCAGTTATCACAATTGTATTTAATTATAATCCGTATGAAATATATATGACATATAATTTAAATTATATCTAATGTAATATCGCTCAAACAGCTGTTTTTTTGCTTAAATAGAGGCTTATTGAAAGTTATCGGGACCAGCAGAAATGTCTGGCTTATCTAGTTGGATATGAGGTTTCGAAAGGCGAAACCCATATCCTTGGAAGTATCAAAGTATTCGAATATTATTTAAATAATCTGTTTGCTACATGGCGAAAAAACGAGGAAGTTCTTCCGGCAAGTAAGTCGAATAAGTTGACAAATTATTTTACTTGAACTTATTTCAATAATGAAATTGTAGATTTGAAATTCTGCGGAGTTTGTGTTACTCAGAATCAATCAGAGGATGTCGATGAGTTTATAGAGAAAATTAACAAGTTAGCAATACCTCCAGATTTCCAGGTCTGTTCATGTTTCTTTGATTTTTCCATCATATAAAACAACTTTTTACTCTTTGTCTTATAGTCACAAGAACAAATAAACAAAATGGTTGTTTTACTGCATAATGAAAATTCTAAAGCTTCAGAACTTCCAAAGTCATTCTTGTACAATTATCAAACGAAAAACTATTCAGAAATTCCATTAGAATTTTCCAAATCAAATATATTGGACGATTGCATTCGATTTTCAATTAAACAGACAATTAATGTAGCTTACGACTCAAGTAAATAATTAATTAGTTAATTAATTAACCTATATTTTTGAAAACTATCTATTATTCATGCAGAAAACTTAAAAGAAACTTTTGCTTCCCAAATTGATAATTTAATGAAACGAATGGATAATCCAAAAATTGTTTATGATATACTACAAAGCGATATAATGTTACGAAACAATGGTAAAACTATATCTGTTGAAGCTGAAAATTCTGCAATAACTATATTGGATAAAATTCAAGAAGAATCTGATGGATTTGAAATAGTTGACAAAAAGAAAAAGAATAAAAGTCGTATAATTAAAAAGGTATTAATTATTTTAATTAAATAATTAAATAATTATATATTGTATATAAATATTATATTTTAGGTACCCTACGCTGTGGAAATTTTGGAATCAAATATCTCACAAGATGTTTCAGTTGCTGTTATATCTCCAATAAAAAAATGTAAATTTTATATAGAATATTTTATAATAATATTCTATTTGTATTTTGTTTTCTTTAGCTGTCGACACTTATACATTAGATTTAAATGTTATATGCTTTGTTCATCGTGATGAAAAATTGAAAAATATTTGTGAAATATTCAGGAATGGTTTAAAACGCCAAATTTCATCTTTTTATAGAAGAGCTATTGATTCTATTAATAACGTAAGTAAAATTTAATTTAATAAAAAGTATTTATTTTCAATTGTTCTAGAACGAGAAATTAGTGAAATATGAAGTTGTTCATTTCTGGCCTGATCAACTTATTTATCCAATTTTTTCGCTTTATCCAGAGAATTCTAACGATGAAGAATTAAGTATATTGATTAATATTTAAAAGATTATAAGATATTAATTTATATAAAATGTATTAATTAGAAAAGTATCGCGAGAGTTTACACGACATTTTTCTACTTCCGAAAACTATGCCTTTGTTCAGATGGAAAAACAAATTTGACTTTAAGCATTCTACTAAAGATGTTAAAGGGTTTTTAATCTGTCCTCACAAACTTATTAAAAAGACTATAGGTAAAATATGAATTATATTGTTATGCAATATATTGAATAATAGTTTGTTTCTCTAGATCCAAGTCACAATGTTTCACTTGTTAAAGGCCGATACACTTATCATCATTATATGCAAGATAATTTTAATGATAGTGGTTGGGGTTGTGCTTATCGATCCTTGCAGACTTTAATTTCTTGGTTTAAGCTACAATCTTACACTGAAAAAGATATTCCAAGTATAACTGATATTCAAAAGACGCTTGTAAAAATTGGAGATAAGCCTGAGAACTTTGTGAATTCTAGACAGTGGATTGGTTCTTTTGAGGTTTCTTTTGTTATAGAAGATTTGTTAGGTAATATTATTTAATAATGGTTAATTAGATCTGCAATTTTTTACTCAAACTTTTGAACTTGTTTAAAAAGGTGTGTCTTCCAAGTTTATATCAAGCGTTTATGGTTCTGAAATAGCATCTCGGGCAAGAGAATTAGCCAGCCACTTTAATAAAATAGGGTCTCCGGTCATGATTGGAGGAAATAATCTTGCTCATACAATCTTGGGAATAGACTTCAACGAGCAAACAGGACAAGTTAAATTTCTAATATTAGATCCCCACTTTACTGGAGGTGAAGATATTGATATCATTCTAAATAAAGGATGGTGTGGCTGGAAGGAAGAATCATTCTGGAATCAGAATGTTACATATAACATGTGTCTACCTCAGGCACCTAGTACTGTTTAACATATTGTTGAGAAAGACAAATAAACCAAAAATATGCATTTTATATTGACTTTATTTTAATTTTAGCTGCAAATAGAGATTAGTGGAGTTTATTGAATGTTTTGTTTTAAACTCCTTATTCAATGAAGTTATTAGTTGTAAAAGATGGCCTTGACCTGTTTTCTCTTAAATTGATCATAATTGATCATATATAATGAGGCAAAATATTAAGTTGAATTTTTCTTATAGCTAAAGAAACCGTTATGTTTATTTACGATTATATGCTGTTGCACATAAGCAAAATTTTGTTATTGATATTTCAACATTTAAAGTCTGAGTAGTAACTTTCAACTGAAATGTTTGAATTTGTTGTGATGTTAGTAACTTAATATATTGAAAATAAATTTGGAAAGTAGCAAAGAGTTTGTACAATTAAAAAAAGTTTTAAATCAAATGAACTGCCTTAGATGATCCTCTTAAGCTGTAGTATATTGAGTTCGAACCGACTAGTATTATCTCACTACCACCTTGAGTAAATCTAAAAAAGTAAATAACTATTAATTACAGAATTTGAGCTATAAATTAATGTTTAACCTTAGTGTATTCTCATGTAAACCAGGACAGTTGTAACCTGCTACAGAAAATAATCCAAAGCACCTGCATAGTTGATTCAGAATCCAATGTGAGTGTTTCGAAGTTTGTTCAAAGTATATAGTATATATTCCGCCTTTGGCGGGAATGTAGAAACCGAGACCTTTGCCAGTCAAACAATCTTCAGAGTTTGCTATGTCTAGCACTGTAGCCGATTTGATTCGAGACTTCATGTAAGCTATATAAGCATTTCTTTGTAATATCTCGGTATTTTTTAAAGTAACTTTTGATTCTCTGTATAAAAAAATAATTGGATTAGGAGTAAAGATAACAAATAAATTATCTTATAAACATACATATTCGTTACACGATCGCGATTTAGAAATTCGCTCAGCATATTTGCCTGCTGGCTTAGGCCATCGAAAGGTCGACGAAAGACACGCGATACATCAGGAACCAGTACTTCATATCCTGCTTGAATATCCCACGTATTCCACGATCTCTTGGAGCAGCACTCTTCAAAGTTTTTCTGCATAAAGGCTTCGTAGTACGATCGTTTAAGTAAAAATCCATAACCGGGAAAAAAATTGCTTCTCGTAACCAAACTATTAGCGATAGAATGACCTTTAAATCCTGATAAATATTGAAGTAATGTGTATTTCATTGGCTTTTATTCTTATAATTAACTAACCGTTCGGATTCCAAGAGTTTGTACCGACAAGAGTATGATCTTTTTCCAAAATTGGTAGTAATTGAGAATGAAAGAGGAGAAAGTCTGGTGAAACAATAACTTCTTCTTCCAATATGATTACATGTTTCTAAGAAAAGAATCAAAAAAGATTTTATCAACTTTAAATATCATTCATTTAACTTAAGCTTACGGCAGATGAATATAAAATCCATATATTCTCCAGAGCCTTTTGTATTTGAACTAGAATTGAGATAGACATTATAGATCTACTAAAGTAATTTACATTATTAAATTTATATACAAACCGGAATATTTAGTGCTACTGGTCAATTTATAAGTTTTGAAGGAGAATAATTCGGCTAATTCGCCTGCTTCGGGGAATTTCTCATCATACATAACTGTTACTTTGTTAGATCTTAATCCAGGTTGCATTAATAGCGTTTCCAGCTGCATTCGTAGAGTATTCTGATTTAATCCAGGAACAACAACTATTGGAATATCAAATATTGGATTATTTCCCATTGTTCCATCGGTCAATGGAGAAGGCGTCAATGGTTCATCGATTCGTCCTGGAAGTGATATTTATAAAGCAAATATTAACTTATTTACAAATAAAATAAGCATTATATATCACATAAGAACAAGATTATTAAACGACATATAAACTGGATTCTATCCAAAAGAGTAAAATTTATAAAATAAATGAAAGAAACAGTGAAGAGTAAAGATTGCAAGTATAAGGAACTCGTAAATATACAGTATTACCACAGTATATACTGTACACATATACATAGTTTTCTATTTTCTTACCTTCGCAGAAATCTTCGTAGCCATCGTATTTACTACAAAATTTTCGTCTTTTCTCATTTTTCCTCGACATTGGATCGGGTCGAATCTTTGTTCCCTTAACTAATTATAAATAAGAAAGAGATGTAAAAATTCAATTTATTAATAGGAAATTTAAATAAAGAGATGAAAAGGATTAAAAAACTCCTAGATTGTTTTGACGCTTACGTTTTGTAGAAACGCATAGCCTTTTATCAATCACTCTTGGCCATTTTCCATTAGGACCAGCGAATTCCAGCTGTATTTCAGAAATATAATAAATTAATCAAATAAATTGAAAATTCTATAATCAAAATGAAAAAAATAAATAAATAAAAGTATAAAAAAAAAAAGAGAAAGCCTATTTTTTTATATAAAAAGTTTATATATATCGACATATATACAGTTGTTAATTTTTAGGAACAAAATAAAAGTATAAAAAATTCTTAACAATCGTAAAACGTATTTAAAAAGAAGTAAAGTATATATAAAAGTTAATAACGTAAGCCTATATTTAAACTATAAAACTTACATATACGAATACTTTTTCTAAACAAAACTAAAAGGAAAGAATCAACGGAATTGTGAGACTTAAATGATACTATTACTGAAAAACACCTGCTCTGTTTCACCGAAACCGTCCAAACCCTTTTGCCCTATGTATATCCAAGAATCTCTGAATTTTAAATTTTGAATCATTGCACTTCCAAGGTCTGAGAAGAGACGCCGAGCAGTTTCCGTTAATCTGATAAAAGGGTTAATAAAAAAAAAAGATACACCTATAGATATCAATTGATGGTTTAGGAGAAGAGATAACTGTTCAAAAGGGTGACACAACAATCGTTTCTACGTAAAAGCGTCTAGTTCAAAACAGTAGCAATATTTGTTTAAGTAGTAAAAAAATAAATAACTTTCACATCTTCCGGCTAAGAATTTTAATATTTAATCTTCTTATCTTCTTAATCAATGTAATTAGAACAATTGATTGGATAAGGTAGATTAGAACATTTTGGGTTTCTTTGTAGAGAAAGAAACCAGAGAACAATAAAAACATATCCTAACTTAAACACAAAGCTATGTATGCCTACTAAAAAAAAAACTATAATGTGAAATACAACAAAAATCGATAAAGTAAATATTAAGTTTAAATAAAAAAAAATAAGATGTTAGAAACGTGCCTCTTCTATAGAAGTATATCCACTAATGCCTTTCTGTCCAACGAAAGCCATTGAATCTCTGAATGTTAAATTTTTAATCATGGAACTTCCAAGCGATTCGAGTAGATGTATAGCGTGTTGTCCTAAGCTGTGTTGTATATAATCATGCATGGAGGATCAGCATGCTAATTAACGAATATTTTAAATATGCTATTTGTATATTAATAGGTTAATTTTATTTTTTATTTATTCGATTTCATTAAATCCTTAAACATGATAATTAAATCAATAAAATCGAAATAAATAGTATACTGTGAATTCAACACTTACGTTTATAAAAAAGTAGTAGAGCATATGTAAAATATCGAATAAAAAACTTTATCTAAAGCTCCTACATTGATATACGCAGTATATGTAAATATATGCATATATATATATATATATGTATATACATATAAATAAAGACATCTCTATATACCAGTAAACTGTTATAGATAATGTAAATACATATACTGCATATTTTTAACAACATAAAAGCTTTTCTTATCGTGAAGTTATTAAAAGAATACAAAACTTTGATGTTGCTTTTATTGAGTTTGAGTACTTACTTCCTAGAGGCATCATCATTAACAACTGCTAGAATTATATCTCCTTCATTTAACATTTCTAGGAATATTTCTAAATTACTGCTATCTTGTAAATAGGTATCAAATCTTCCAATTCGAGAATAAGATTTTGTTTTTGGATTTACTATAGCAATGTTAAATCCTCTGCCAGCATCATTTAAATCCTTTGCAAATACATATTTTCCATTAATACAAATTTTAGGTGACTCTTCGTTTCCTTTTCCAGAGTACAGATGAACTGCAAAAGCCGATTTACCACAGTCTTTTGGGACGCCACAGTTACTCATTGTTTCACCAATTTGACTTCCTGGTAAAGCAGGTTTCGCTGTGTATAGTTTTTGTAGATCTAACAATTGTCCCATTGGTACAGAAATACATCCGAACAATGTGACAATATTTCCATATGTTCCTACTTCAGAATTTCCCTTCTCTACCTGAATATTCGTATATATATTTCGTATTAAACATTATGTACATTAATCACCCATAAAACGTTACCTGTTCTATTGCAGTACCATGACTTAAGCCTCTTTGTCCTATCATTGCAAAGTTGTCCCTAAAGTCTAATTTGTCTAAAACAGTACTACCCAACATACTCCAATTCTCCCTAGCATCTTTAGTTAAAGATTTCGATGCCTCATCAAAGCTGGTTGCTAAAACTATTGCATTACCAGATATTCCTCCAATTTGGAAAAATCTTATTAGTTCTACATCACTTTCATAAGTATCAAAAGTTCTAGCAAAAGTAAGACGTAACGTCTTTTCATCAAAAACTGCAACGTTAATTCCCCTTGCCGGCTCTCGCCCGAGTTTTTTCGCTTCTTCGTTGTTATACACTTCGATTCCATTGAAGCATATTCTGGGAGCTATATCTTTACCTGATTTGGGAATATCATTCTTATAAAAATTCACTTGGGCGGCGGAGAGATAGCATCGCAATATGAGAACACAAACGTTGTCACAAGTCAAATTTGAACTCACCTTGACCTGATTTAATAAAATATCGATATTTCCCCGCTGGACACGTTTCTTTTATCCCACACAAACCAGGTTCACTCTTTGCTAGATGGTTGATATTATTATTATTATAAATAGTATGTTCTGGTCCAAAACGATTATGATCTGCAGGTTTTTTGCTATTTTCTTCCCTTAACAATGAGTTTAGTCTATCTTTCGTTAAAATAAAGTGGTCGATAAAGTAAAGTGCAGCCAGAACAGAAAATATCCATAGCAAGAAATTTTTTGTACCTGTTCGAAATGATAAAAGCATAAGGTAAGTTTAGTTGTATTTTTAGTCTAATCTCTTTCGTGTCAAAATAGAGATACTTAATTAACTAATCAATTAAATAGTAACATACAATGCAGGCTATTAAATTAAAAATTCCAGTACGTTTGTATAAAATAATAAAAATTGCATCAATATTAAATTCACTCGTGTTTGCATATAAATCTAGAAAATATTCAATGATAGCTCAAAATATTTTAATATTGATCTACGAATTGTCGCTCAAAGTGAACTAAGTCTTTTGTGCTATCTTTTCAACACGTTTCAAACCGTAGTACATAATTTTCTTGAATGATTAAATTTAAGATTCAAACTAGTAAATTGATATAGTAAAACAATTTTAAGGTGTACTCAAACAATTAGACGATGCTCTATATTACAGATTTATCTTATCTTTTCGGTATATATCCTTGCTAAATTTTAATATTGTGTATCGTCTATCATGTTTCTTTTTTGGAATACATATTCAAAATTGAAAATGGCAATGCTTAACTATCTATCAACTAGTGGATTTCATAATAAATTTATGCAACTTACTTCCAAAGTATCGTAATACCCATCTCTTCCACGATGAGACCATTGTGAAACAAGCGATAAAATAACAATGGTGATTAACTATTTCAGATGTCAGATAGACATACAAATAACGCTAAATATCGTTTTGATTTAATCTCTCATATCATTATAACAAAGTGACACGAAAAGTCAAATTTATCGCGAGAGAAGTGGATTTGTTTCCTCGTATGATAAAATGCAGCTCTCAATGATTGGTTATAACCGGTTGGCGGCCAGTCAATTTCGTGAAGTGTGTAAACCGGTTTTCAACGGTTAGGCAAGAACCGGACCAAGTATGCTCTTAAACTATATATATATATATATATAGATAATATTTTCATTTTGAATTGTTAAACGCAATCTCTTGATATTAGCACTTTACATAAGTGAACAGAGATTAAATTTGTAGTATAAGCCATTAGGTGTATTATTAAAAGATGGCAATAACAATTTTCAATAAAAAGTAAAATCTAAATATATATTCAAGATATAGTTGTTTAGTAATTACTTTCAAAGATCTCAACGGTAAAAGGGAGCCTTAAATATAATTCCATTATTTAATAGTAACATTAAAAGTGTTATAAAGTAACTTTTAAAGGATTTATCATAAATTGTACTAGACGATACCAGATGGCATTGTAATCGAAATGGACTATGTGAAATAAAAACTATTCATAGTTTTTTCTTACTATTCAAGTTAAAACGTTGTTCTATATATTATTACTTAATCCTGGGACGGGAACTTGTAAAAACACAACAATGTCCTCTAGCTTAACAGATTACAATCTCAAAGAGAATTTAAAACAATTGCGTGCTCTTCTAATTTCAGGTAGTTCTTGGTACAAGTATTAAAATTAAAAACATATGAGCGATATTATAACAGATATAGTGGAAGCCTCTGGAAAAAATATATTCTTTTCCATCAGTAAACAAACAGCAGCAATGTAAGAATTTATTTGTCTATATTATAATATTTATAAAAATTCTGAAATTTGTTTATTAAAAACAGCGTTGAAAATATATTTATTGTTGCACTTGAATTTTCGGCTGATTTTTATAGAAGCTTTATAGAATTTCAAAAGTTTGTATTTTTATATAAATTCAATCATTTCCTTTGAGTATAATTTATGAAATATTTAAGTGCAGAAATTTTGGATTTACATTCAAATGTTGAACTTTGGGTAGAAGGGGAAAATGTAATTCGAAAGAATATTATATCATTCATTCAAGATATTGCATCAGTAAAGTTTCAAGCAAATACCTTAATTATTATCGATTGCTTCGATCCCATGTCAAATTGTTCAACAGTCTTGAACCAAGTGTTGAATAAGTATATACTGAGACAGAAAGGTATAGAGAAAGTTAATTGAATATTAAATTACATTCCCTATTATTTATTCTAATTTACTTTTCATATAATTAAAGAAAAAATTCGACCCTACATTATCGGATTATGCCATAGAGACGTAATAGAAATTAACGATATACAGACAATATTTCCTTTTCACATAAAATTACGACCACCTAAATGTAAAACTAACCAATACGAATGTGATATCATAAAAAGGAAAAGCTCTGGTAAAATAGAATATACTGTGAGTAAATAGAAATCTTGATTAATCACCATAACTTTTAAACTTTAAATTTTATTTAATAGCGAGAAGGTTTCAATTTTACTGATAAAAAAATAACTGGTAGTAATATATTATCGAATAACCTGATAGAAAGTATTAAACAAGACAATACTGAGGTACCTGTTTTAATAAAGTCTTTTATGAAGTTATGTTTACATAATTGTTCATTAAGGCTGCTGATCCGACTAAAAATTTAAGTTTTAATCTCAATCTTACCGAAAAAGAAGAGGAAGCTCGAAGAAAATTACAACTGCCTTATGTACGAACGAACAAAAGGTATTTCAAATTAAATACTTTATTTATTAATTTATTGTTTACGTGAGAATGTCTTCCAGTACCCCAAAAGATGAAGGACCTAAAAGTGACTCGGGTAAGGGGAATATCTATTACGAACCGGACGAAGCGGATGATTTTGATGAAGAAGATCCCGACGATGATTTAGACGTTTAAACTTTTTCCTTTCGTTAGAAGTTTTACATGAATATGCTTTAAAGTCGCTACGAACATTATTGAATATGGAAAAATTGTCTGTTTATATTAAAAAATATATGAAAATACAGTATAACCTGTATATTTTGTTAACAAAAGCTTTAATAGTCTTTGTTTAAAATATGTCTATAAGTAAATGAAATTATTGTAATAATATTATTTGAATTTACATTAATTTGAAATCAAATCGAGAGAAAAGAACATAGAATTGCCTTCAGAATGAATGAAAACTTCCTATATAGAATACGAGAAGAGAGTTTAACATGCCGTGTTTGTCTTGAAACTTGGATTAATAAATCTCCAATTTTGTTTCCATGTCAACACATCACCTGCGAATCATGTACTACTGGAGTAATGAAAAATTCAAAAAGCATTCACTCGTTTAAATGTCCAGTTTGTAGAAAAGTTGTAACAAAACTTGATGTAAAGAAATTTAGATTTTTTAGAACATTAGAACACGTCGGTTCAAAAGTGACGATAGGTAAACTCTTCCAGTCTATGAAATATGAATAGAATAATAGTTTTCTTTCTTAAAAGATCAAGCTTCTCAAACGGAATGGGAAAATAATGAAAGCGAGAAAACTGTTGATATTAACGAAATTCGAGATTACTTAATCAAGCAAAAGAAAAGAAAGTTGAATAATCTGATTTAGTAAATTTCTAGTTTACCCGGGAAATCAATACTTGACAATCCACTCCCCAAAACGTTATTGTAATGACATATAAGGACTTACTTATCAGACTTTGTAGAAACATTACTATTTTTGCACATAATTTTATTTAAACTCTACAACGCTAAAAGCGCCACCTGTGTCTAGAGTGTGGCCTTTAATTGAGTGCGTAGCTTAGACTAATGTAAAGTGTTCCCTATAGCAGACGACAAAAAAAATTAAATGCAACGCGAGAAAACTTTATATGTGCCACTTTTGCCAAATAAATAAATAATTATGAAAATACTAAATGTTATAGGAATATTTTGTTGTTTTATATTCTTTATCAGTCTTGGTGACCTTCATTCGGTTCGTCGGAAAGTCATTTTTATCAGCTTGGATGGATTTAGATATGATTATTTGGAAAAAGTAAAAGATAAGAGAGGATATGCTTCTACACCTAACTTCAATCGAATAATAGAAGAAGGTGTTTACGTCAAGGACGGTATAACAAACGCTTTTATTACTAAAACATTTCCCAATCATTGGAGTTTAGTTACTGGGAGATATGAAGAAAGTCATGGTCTTATTGGAAATGAAATGTTTGATCCAAGGAGAAACCAGGTATATATAATACCAAATTATCAAGATATCAGAATTTAAAGATAAACTTCCTACTTACTTTTTTACTTATAAATCATTAGACTATGAATAATTTTATACACAGCGTAGACCTTTTTAGAAAGATATTTTTTTTTATGCTAGACAAACAGATGGTATAAGCAGCTAATGCAAGGTGTTTAACACTATATCTGGCAAACATATTTCATAATTTTTTTAACCCTATACTAAAACCTATAAATTCGTTATTCCATATGAATGATTAATTAGTTTAGTACTACTAAAAATTCGTTAAAATTACAATATTAAATAACTTATCACATAATAAGATGTCGAGAAGGAAAATAATAAAAAATGCTTTGTTAAATATTACTAATATAGATAAAATCACAAATAATTAAGAAATATGTAATCATTAATAAATCCTTTGTAAATGTTAAATATAGAACAAAGGCAGATAATTTATAATTGTTATAAAAAAATTATATCAATAGATTAATTCTAATGGTATGTTTGTCAGTGAGAAATGTTTTTACAATGTATAAATATCATGTGAGGCATAATATTGAAATACTATACACACTCTATTTATTATTATTGCTATTACTTGTATTATGAGCGTTTTAAACTTTATTTCCTTAGACTTTCAACTTAACTGCTGACGTTACCGATTCTTTTTGGTATAATAATGGGGATGGGAGTGGTGGTGAACCAATTTGGGTAACCAATCAACGGGCTGGAGGTGCTAGTGGAGTTTTATATTGGGTTGGAGATGGTGTTGTAATAAATGACCATAGGCCAACGAGATTTGAATTTTTTAACTTTAAATATGCAAATGGTGACAAAGTACCAATAGATAAACTAATTAGGTGGTTCGATACAGAAGATTGTCCAATTAATCTTGGATTATTGTACTTTAGACAGCCTGATGCTGCGGGGCATAAATTTGGGCCAGATTCAAATGAGGTTTTAGATGAAATTATAAAATTAGACGGATATATTGGATATTTAATAAAGAGATTGGAAGAAGTAGACATGTATGATGAGATGAACATAATTATCACGAGTGATCATGGAATGGCCGAATCGGATTCTGAAAAAGTAATCGTCTTGGATGACTATCTTAAAGTAGACTATACATCTTATATGGACAGTCCAATTTATTCAATAGATCCTATTGACGGTAATTTAATACTTGTAAAATTTAGGTACTTTACTATATCTCTCCATTCTTTGTTAGGTGTTTCAACGGTAGATGAAATTGTCAAAAGTTTATCCAAAGTTCAAAATATGAAAGTATATAGAAAGCAAGATATACCAGAACATTTTCATTATAGGAACAACATACGAGTAAGATCGATAGTCCTCGTTGCGGATGTAGGTTGGAATATTGTAAAAACAAAGGAAGAGAAACAAAAATGGAGTAAGTTATAACTATAGTAAATTTTGTACAAATATTTAAACGCTCTACATCACATAAGACATATGAAAAACTGCATTTTAACAGCTGAAACGTGTTTGTTGTTTCTATGAATACGCTGTAAAAATTTATGCATTTATACAATATATAAGTTTATTTTTTGTATATAAATCCATATAAACTGTAGACACAGTATATACTTTATATACAGTGGCAAATATTATACTAATTCTCGTTTTTTTCTCTTTTTTTTTATTAGAAAGAAGGGGTTCTCACGGATACAATAACAGTATTAAAATTATGCATCCATTTTTCGTTGCAAGGGGTCCTATTTTTAAGAAAAACTATACAGCCTCATCTTTTGAAAATGTTGATATATATCCCTTAATTTGTGAAATTGTTGATGCTAAACCCTACCCTAACAACGGTTCTCTTTCGAGAATCAGTCATATTATTATGAAAGAAAAGCTTTTTCACGTAACGACGACGTTCATCACATATGTGGCATCAATTGCTTTTGCGGCATTATTCTCCTCAATATTTTCCTTGGTTGCTTGTAGAGTGTATAGAATTCAACGACGCCACAAATATAATTCCAGCTATCATGTTTCAATTAATGGCCTTCCGATGAACGAGACAGACAAGCAAGTTTTGCTTGACGATCCCGAATTGGAAAGCGAATTACCTTAGAGACTTTTTTGTTAATTTTTTATGATTAAATTGAAAAAATAACATTCCAAAAATGCCTTAAGTTTTTAAAAATGATGATTGATTATTTACCCTTCAAATCCCTCTTTATTTGTTTTTATATTGATAAAATACATTTTTATAATGAAGAAAAAAAACAGTTTAGTCCAAGATTAGTTTTATTGTTTCGTTGATTGGTGCTGCCATCTATCGATCGTGAGAAGAAATTGTTCGATAAAAAGAACTTTTATTACATAATATTCTATTTGTCAAATTTGGGCACGTATTCCAATCGATGGCCCGACAAAAGCGTAACAGCATTTGCTTTAGTAACAGCTTTAGAAAATTTTTCTAGAGCCGAAGATATATTACTTTTAGGTAATGCGTCTTGTATATTGTGTTTTATAGGATTTTTTGGTGGACTAGATAAAGGTTGAATATAATCTTTGGGGAAAAGCCTTGAAGGCTTTCGACCATTTGATACTTTCTTAGTATGAACCGCCTTCTTAGAGGCTGATGGAGTCATAAAATCAGCAGGAGGATTTGTAGTGAGCTTTGAGAGATTCGATGAATCTTTAGTCTCTACGGACTTGTATATAGATTCAACTTTTTCTTCTGAGCTATTATCTGACGTTAGATCATCCAAATCCTTAGTTTGTCCATTATCCATACTTGAATCGTTTTCTTCGCCTTCATCATTGTCATTATTATCTTCTATTTCCCCTTCTACATCCCTTTGAATGATAGAGTTTTGTATACTACTTAATTTATTCTTTAAACGTTGTGCTTCAATACAACAGCAACATTTTTTACATTCTTCAGATTCAATACAATTATCTGGGCTATAAATTCTATTCCAGCATTTTATTTGTGATCTAACAGAATTTCTACTTTCTTTTTTGCGTTCTTTATCATTTAAACTTGTATTAATAGTCTCTACCCTACTCTTCCTTCGAGACGATTCAACACTAGTTTCTCTAGCTTCTCTAAACCGGTTAATCTGTTTTTTTTTTCAAAAGTAAATTGTTGCATTTTATATCATTTATAAGTCAATGAAAAAAGATACAATTTTCTACCTTAGAACTGGTTTCACCTCTTTCGAAACTTTTATTCCTATTCTTTTTCGACTGTCTAACCTATTTATAATTAGAATATATAATTTATAAACACCACATATCTGATATTCATGTAGTAATTATCTATTACATTATTAATTTCATCTTCTTTAGAATAAGGTTTTGTTTGTGTAGTTTGATTATGTACTTCCCCTTTATTCTAATTAAAGATAGGTTTATCAAAACGTTTATTAGTCTAATGATATGAATAAATTATACTTTTGATAGATATGTTAAATGTTTGCCTTCATTAGTTGATCCTCTTTTTTTTAATTTTTCAACAGGCTCTTTAAGATTTCTCTCTTTTCTTTTTTCTTTATCATGTTTTAATGTCTTCTCGCTCTCCTTATTACATTGCTGTTGGACTGCAGAATAGCAAGGTGGTATAGATTGTAAAATTATAATTGGCTGATTCGAAGAAGGATTTAAATAATAACACGGTGTAGCAGATTGACAAACTGGCTCTAATCGATTTTGCAAATCCTCCCCTTCTTGTTTATCAATAAAATTAGGGTCATTTTTTGATATGAACTTTTTTTCTATCTTATGTGTCATTAACAGATAAGCAATAATCTACTTAAAAAAGTCTTATAATAGCATAAAATTGATATACTTAAATCTCTTTGTTCAATAATAGATTTTTTTTTATTCTTTATCTTTTAAACTTGTTTTTCATATTATTTCAAATAATTTGTATGACTAAAATGATTTAACATTGTTTTGAAGGGGTTTTTTCATTGATAAAGAAGTGTTTGCTTTAGTATTAAAAATCCTCTTGTATTGGAATAGACTTATAGATTTTGTTCAGTTTGATGAACTAATCAATAACGAAGCTCATTTAAAAATTATATCTATAAACTGTTTTAAGTTTAGAACAAAATGATATTATTTAAAGAAGATTGTAACTTTTTTTGATAAAGATAGTGTGATGCAATTTCATTATAATTGCTATTAATAAAGGTGTTTCAAGGATTATATTAAACATACTACATGCTAAAGTAATCCACTCGCTGCTATAACTCTAAGATCAATATATTTTCAAGGTAATATTTATCAAGATAAGATTATTTCTGTATATGAAAAAACTGCTTTATTTCTCAATTCTACTTTTATCAATACACTACTTAAAGTTAGAAAAGAGTAAATTTATTAAGTAAAAATTAATTAAAATATCAGCATCATTTATAGGATAACAGTAAATGTGTAATAGGATCAATGTAAACATCTATGTTAAAAACAATGAAAATCGTGCTTTTTAAAAAATTTAGGACTTTCTTTTTTTTCATTGAAGTTCTTCAAGAGTTTCTTCAAGAGAGTTTAGGAGAATGTCGGCATGACCTTTTCCAAAGACCAAAGTTGGTCTAACGCGTACAGACGAAACACCGTTACCACCCAATAGAACTCCTTTGGATTTCAGTGTCGATATAAGTTTATCCCTTGTCTCTACTGTTGGACAATCGAAGCATAAAAAGAGTCCAGCACCTCTAAGGTTCGTCATTATTTTATTATATTTTTTCTGTGACGTAATGGAAATATTTATGATATTAAAAAAATAGTTTCACCATAACTTATCTAAATTTACCTGTAGCTCATTTAAATTACTTCTCAAATATTCCCCTGTCACCTTGACCTGTGACAATAAATTTTCATCCTTGATAACCTTCACCATTTCTTCTAGCAACAGCACTTTTGTAGGATCGCCTGTAATAAAGAAAATAAAAATCTATTATGAACGGAAGTAGATAAATAAATCACACAAACCCATCCAAGTATTGAAAATACGGTAGGCTTCCCTGGGCAATAGTTCATCTGTAGCATAAAAGCCTCCTGTCAGCATTTTTTTGCTAAATGTAACAACGTCTGGAGGATGTGGTAAATTCCATTGTTCGTGTTGCCAAATAGTTCCAGTGGATCCTCCCCCCGTTTGTACTTCATCAACGTGAAAAAACACTCCTTTCTAAAAATATATTTAAGCGAAGAGAGATTTGTCAAGAATCTTTATTTTACTACGAGAGTTACTAACTTCCTTGCAAATTGCTTGCACTTGACAAAAGAAATCAGCAGAAGCAGAATTATCTCCTCCTTCGCCTTGAATTGGTTCTACAATTAAGCCGGCAACAAATTTACCCCTTGCGTTGTATTCGTCAATTTTCCTTCTAACCTAAAAAACATTTACAGCAAAGAATTAAGGGTAATCTACTCTTTATCCTTGAAAGAAAATTAAATATACATCTTCCAGGCAACGCGCTTCTTCCTGTTTATTTTCTTCAACGTTCTCTTCCAAAGGATATTTCAATTTTGGAAATGCTGCACAGGGCCAATCCATATGAGGATAATCCATTTTATGAATCCATTTCGTATGAGTTACGTTTAAACAACCTTCCAATTGTTTTACAGTAAATAATACGATGTTATTGCATTACCATATGAACTAAATTACCCATTGATCTGCCGTGAAAGGCTCCGTCGAATCCTAGAATTACTAAATCTGGACATCCAGGCTCTTTGTTATAAACGCAGCTTTCTTTTTCTTCTTCTGTTGGCTCACCACGTTTTCTTCTCTATTTTATTTAGAAAGTACATTTAGAAAATAGTTTTCTCTCTTATTTAATATGTATTATACTAACTTGATAAGCGGTAAACATAAGTTTAAATGCTTGTTCATTAGAACAAGCACCGCAAGCCATAGTTGTAACATGTTTTAAGCCTTTGGGAGCAATCTAGAACAAAAAAGAATTTTGATCTATCTCACAATAAAGAAATTATTTTAAAAGAATTTACCGACAAAAGCGCCCTCTCTAGTTTATCAGGCCAATCAGCTGATGGAAAAATTCCCAAGGCAGGTCTATTGATGAAATGTGACTGCAAAAAAAGTGTTGTTTATAGAAGCAATTTAAGAGGCCTGCAAAAAAAAAATCAATATATTTCTCACCAAGTTTTGTGAATTTTTCATTACATCATGAAATCTCGGATGATTGTAGCCTAAAGAAAACAAAAATAGATTCAAAATTCTATAATATATTTACGTAAACGTATTTATATAAAATAGATACTCTAATAAAAGTAAAATTAACCAAGTGGTATTGATGAAATTTGAGTGAAAACATCCAAAAGTACGTTGTCATCAACATCAACAATATAATTTCCAATGGATTTTTCATAATTAACAAAAAAATTTATGGCCCCAGTATTCTGTAAATTAAAAAAGAGAACGCAATTTCAATTGAAGATGATAACTGCAAATCAATTTTTAATTTAAATAATAAAAGAGGAAGAGAAATTGAAGAGAGAGAGAGAGAGAGGAGAGAAAGACAAATTTAACACTTGTTTTTCTATAAGAAAGAAAACAAATTTAATTTCAAAAATGAAAATGTCAGCTCTTATTCATTGTTTTTTAACCCAGTTTGATAAAATAATAATAAAATTCAAGGTTGTTTATCGAAAGTGCTAAAATTTTAAGTAGAGTTGCACAATTAAGGTATAACTTACAAATACGCATTACAAGTTATTATAGTTTTATCATAATCTAATTCTACTTGATTTATCATCTACTTGTGATCGTCTACTCTCCAGATCTAGCGTTGATTATCAAGTCCTAAAGTCACAAAGTTAAAAATAAACTCTCTAGTGCACTTCTTCTTTCCTCTTACGTAAAGTAAAAAGAATAACAAACAATCTTTAAATTTAGGACAAAATTCCATTTGTCAATCGACAGGGGGGGGCTTTTACTTTTCTTGTTATACATTAATGGGTTATGACTGTTTCTCAAAGAATTACATTTTACAGCTGTCTATTTAACAACATTATCACGTGACTAATGCGGCCTTGGTCGTTAAACAGGGTAAAACATTGTAAAATAATTTTTAGACTATCTACAAATTAGAGACCTGTGGCCGTGCTAAATACCTACAATGATGTATGCATGACCTACTTTCCAGTAATTGAAGAGAGCCTAAAAGGAAGGAGAAAAAAAGAAATTATGCATAGGCCTACTTGGATTTTTCCTAATTTCTCCGTTAGAGCCAGAGTCTTCGGGCCTGGAATTGCTGTTTTAACATCTGGTTTTTTCGGTTCATTTTTCAGATAATTCACAGATGCATACTTGCGGACATGACCTGAAAAAAGTTGTCTATTTAGTATGGGGTAGGGTTAATATTAGATTGAACAAAATCAAAAGAAATAAAATACTTTTAAAGGATTTTTGTAAAAGTCGTCTTCCGAGCATTGTGTATTCTGTTCAAGGAAATTGCGCGAGAATATATCTTGATTAGTTGCTGTTGGAAAAGGTACTGCAATCTGAAAATGTGTGTTGGACGGGGAGCAGACAAAAAGACAAGAACCATACTTTCTAGGACAAATCGCATGATTCAACCTTTTCTTCAAAATTTCAATGCTAAAATTTTAAGAAAAGACTTTATATTTAATAGTAAAAAAAATATTTTATATGCTTTAAAATATTTAATATTAGCTTAAAATTATTTTTTAAAGTTCTTCAACTGTAGATGGCATTATTACTTACCGGAACTTGACAGTTTCATTCTGAATGTCATATAAGCTATATTTTTCTCAAAATACACGTATTACTTAAGAGACATGAGTGAAAAAAAGGAAATACCTAAAGCTGTAAAATTTTTATTTGGAGGATCAGCAGGGTAAGCAACAAAATTACTTAGCAACAACCTTTACAATGACTTTCAATTTCTATCTTATCGAGACACGTATGTGAATCCCTTGTACTTTGATAAAATGAAGTATAAAGTTACCAAAGAATATTTTAAGAAATTCTGCTGGAAAAGCGTACAAAATTTCTGAAAATTATGCATTAAGAACGTCATTTTTAATCTAGAATGGGAGCCACTCTATTTGTCCAACCGTTGGATCTTATTAAAAATCGTATGCAGCTGAGCGGTGTTGGAGGAGAACTTCGAGCTCATAAAACAAGCTTTCATGCATTCACGAGTATTCTCAGAAATGAAGGAATTCTGGCTCTCTATGCTGGATTATCGGCCGGTCTGTTAAGACAAGCGACGTACACAACGACCAGACTTGGTGTTTATACAATCTTGTTCGAAAAATTTTCACCCGAAGGCAAACCACCGAATTTTTTAACAAAAGCTGCAATTGGTATGGCTGCAGGAGCAATCGGATCTTTTGTTGGCACTCCTGCCGATTTGTCGCTTATTCGTATGACAGCGGATGGGAGACTTCCAGTAGAAGACAGAAGAGGCTATAAAAATGTATTCAATGCATTGTTCAGAATATCAAAGGAAGAAGGAGTGTTGACTTTATGGAGAGGATGTGGTCCAACCATTGGTAGAGCTATGGTCGTTAATGCTGTGCAGTTGGCAACTTATTCACAAGCTAAACAGATTCTTCTGAGCACGAGATATTTCAAGGATGATCTTTTCTGTCACTTTGTTGGAAGTATGATAAGTGGATTGGCCACAACCATAGCATCAATGCCGGTGGATATTGCCAAGACAAGAATTCAGAGTATGAAGGTAATAGATGGAAAACCTGAATATAGTGGAGCATTCGTAAGTTAAAGACATATTTCAACAGATGTTAATAATTCATTCTAAAAATTTTTCCAGAATGTCCTTTCAACTGTAATAAGGAAAGAGGGATTCTTTTCCTTGTGGAAAGGATTTACTCCTTACTATGCTCGTTTAGGACCTCATACAGTTATAACTTTCATCTTCCTGGAGCAGATGAATAAACTGTATAAGAAGTATGTCCTTAAGGATGAATCTTCTTCAGGCGGCTTATAATTGTTTTGTTTGAATTATCTGCTTGAGTGTTAAGTGTTAAATTAAATCGAAAAAACAGAATATTAGAAAAGTTTATTTTTCTTTAGGGCATTATGCCAGTTTGAAAAAAATTACAAAACTTCCATGGGTTTACAGGCAATTTAATTTTGACTTTCCATGTCGTCTATGAATTCTTTGTCTCTTCTATAGCTGATCCTTAATTGTGAATGGCTGAATAGCAATCCAACAATCTATAACTTAAAATAAATCATCCTTTAATTAATATCTACCAGTATAAGACATACTGTATACTTAAATAAGTCTAGTTTTATTAATCGGCTGAAAAATTTCATAAACACAACAGAAAAGAAATGTCAATATTTTGGGCTTGACGAAAAACACAGTTTAAATGTGTAAGGAGCCTTTCCCTGTGGATTGTCGATAGCAGCATGATTACCGAGAGCAAGAGCTTCTAAAGCGTCCTCTACAGATTTAAATTCTAACACGCCCGAACTACTACGGTCACTTTTCGGTGGAAATTGTTTTACAGAGACTGGTGGAGATATCTGTAGATTATTGAACAGTCTGATTATTTCCTGTTCCCCAACTGACGGTGGTGCGTTATAATAATGTAACACAGGACAAGGGGCTTGAATGCGGTTTTTCTGAGCTGCTTCACGAGTTGAAAAACGATTGTTGCGATGCGAAGAATAGTCTACATATGAAGGTGATCCATCATGTAACTCATAATTACTATGGACCTCTAGCAGATACGGTTGTTTTGATTTGGCTATTTGTAATTCTTGACCAAAAAGGGACGCCTTATTCAAATTTTTTGCCGCACGATCACAACTAGAAGGATCGTTCATTTGAATCATAGCTGTTCCTTCCTTTGATTTCAAAAACTTCACCCTTATAACATTACCATAAAGGCAAAAAATATTGAAGACTCGCTGGCAAGTCATGACTTCTGGATTTAAGCCATAAACCATCAGAACACAACCTTGGACTCCTGGTGGCCCATCATAACCTCCGTACTCAGGTCCATATCCTGCACCCATACCTCGATTATCACCCATAGGCATGCTACCACCCATTCCTGACTGAGGACCATAGTCGTAACCACCACCACCACCACCGCCGCCGCCTCCACCTCCTCCTCCTCCTGCCCCACCGCCTCCACCGCCATATTCTATAGGGCCATTTGGTCCTCGAGGTCCCATTCCATATCCTCCACCTGGCGGAGGTCTACTATCATTTTCTAACGGCGGTCCATATCCAGGTCCTCCTGGACCAGGAGGTATGTTTGGAGGACCTGCTAGGCCTTGAGATGAACCTTGATTTCCTAAAGGAGAAAATTTAATTTTTGATATACGATATCCCTTGTTATAAGTAATAAGACACGATTAACAAAGACTGCTGCGTTACAATTTTAGTCAGGTTAAAAGATTTACAGAAAAACTTACGTCCACCATAAGGAGTTGGTCCAGATCCATACCGAGGTTCCTGAAGAAGGGGTGCATTTCCGCGATGTTCATTTTGACCTAAGATGATGTGATATTTATTAATTTCCTTTAATATATTAGTTAATTAATTGATACATATGTGTACTTAAAGGAAGAGCAAGAAGCACAAACACTTCTCTTTAATGATACATCTGAAAATACAGTACAAACTAAGGGTTCCCCGACTCAACCGTAAAAAAAAAATAAATAAAAAATAAAAAGCAAAAACATTCCAAGCTACAAAACATTTCTGAATTTTGTGGGCTTAATTTTAAACATTCCCCTTACAGAACCTCCAGTAAAACTTTTAGTTTGCACTGTAAGAAGAGTCCACCCTCACAGATAAATCTAGTTTGCTTTCCGAAGAACAATGAGAATAGAATGTGTTACAACATCGTTAATTCACATTATATTATTAATTCGAAGAGACTTAATTATCGATTTGTGCCTAACCAAGGGTATTTCGTTAACTCTTGGTGTAGGTGAGTGGTGCAATGCGTCAAAAACACATTACCATCCATCTCCAATAGAATAGAATTTTTAACAGTTTATTTTTCAGCAGCTCCAGCAATTTTTCATTCTTCCAAAGTTCCTGTAAAAGTTCCGGCAAAAATGAGAAATTGTTTGAAAGCAGTTTATAGCCTGTTTGTGACTGCATGTTGTTTCTTGAATGCACTGTATACTTTTGTAATTATGAGTATACATGTTGTTACTGTGAATAGTTTTCTTTCTTTGTTTCTAACTATTATATCTTCTTATGTCTCTTCTTGATTTTGGAGAATGTACTACATCAAAAGTGAATAATGTTCTAGTGAAGCAAGGTATTAGTAGAACACGCCTAAAACTAGACTTGACAATGCAGAAATTTACACATGTTTACATTATATGAAATATACATGAACGTCATGTTGTGCAACATGTGAACGCTGTATGTTGTTGTTTTCGAAAAAAATGCATCTTATAAATAATAAAATACAAGTTATAGCTTACCTAGATTAGGATTTGTATAATCATAGGATTCGCTGTCATTCTTATAGACGTTTAATTTTGTTGGCTGTAATTAAAAAGAATTAAGTAATATCGTCAATTTTTAATGAAAATTTACCTTGGCGAACTCGATTTTTAAAGTGCAGCAACCAGAATAAATGTCTGCACCATTCAAAGTTTTTTTTGCTCGTCGAGCAGATTCAACAGAATCAAACGTAAAGATAGAATTAAGGTTTAAATGTACGGAAAAATTTAAATTTTTTTAAACTAAGTGGTCTTTTTTTTGCAAAAAGGATATTCTACCATAGATTGCACTCCATTTTTTTTGAACACCACGATTCTCAGTACTTTTCCGTTTGCATTGCAAATTGTATGCATAACATCCTAAAAATGAAAAAATGGCCAATTGACATTTCATATATTTCAAAAATGATATTTATCTATTACCGTTGTTATTGGATACTGAGGATTTAAAATAGTAAACAACAACACTTTATTAGCGTTCCCTTCTGCATCAGTTTCGTTAGGTGGTCTCTGAATTCTTTTACTCGTAGAGTAATTAAAAAAGGCTGGTTGATTGGCTACATATATTTGATTTTGCTGAGCATAGTCAACACAACTGATGGCTTCTTTGATATCCTTTAAAAGAATATTGTTATAAACTACGTTATTACTAGAAGATATAACACACGTTAAATTCGACCAAAGCTTGACGTCTATTAGGCATCATTATAATATATTGTATTTCACCGAATCGTTGAACAGCTTCGATCAAATCATTTTCAACGACCATATCACTTAATCCCCGAACGTGAACGACTTTTGATGGATTTGTGTTGTGCCGCTCTTGTCGGACTTCCTGAAAATTATTTTAAAAAAATACATTTTTTTGTTAAATTTAAATACGGCAGATGGAAGAGACGTGAGGGAACAACGGAAAAAGCAGCGTCATTAGAATAATACTGGTTTCTAGTGACCAGAACTACTTTTTCAGATCTCAGTTGGGCTTAAAAAGTCTATGTTTTAAAAAATAAATAGTATACATACATATTCCCCTTCAGTGCGCTGTCGTTTCGGCACATGACCGTCGCAATCATCATACGACTCATAGCTGGAAGCCATTTGTTTAAAGTTACAGGAAACGGAAGTAAATTATATCTGAAGTATAAATTTCCGAAAATTACAAAATTTAAAACTTAAATGCTCAAGTCGAGATAGTTGTGCATTAATAAATTAAAGTAAAAATTTTTTGTACTAGATTTATATAATGTTGGTACCACTGACTATTTTCGTATCATTTTGATTTTCGTACTAACGAACGAACGCGCCGATAATCTCGAAAACCATTGTCCAAATCTCTAAAAATTCGTATTAATTAACATATAAATAGCTGTTCAACAGAAAGTTTTGAATCTCATGAAAAATTTGAGGTACTTGTAAACTTTAAAAAGTCGTTTTATAAGTAGTATTTATCATTTTTGTTGTCACGAATTAAACGAAGCTATACCTATTATCGCCCAAACAATTTTAGGTTCGAATTTATTTGCTATTCAACATGTAACTAAGTGTAAGTTTGGTATTGTATATATATTTAGTCTAAAATTTTGTATTTCTATACTTAATTTACCTTGACAACTCATACAATAAACACTAAACTTATTTTATTTTATCCAAAAATTATTATACAGCAAGTGATTTAAAAACTACCTTTTTGATGTCTGTGAAATTTTGTGAGTACGTATATAGAGCTTTTAGCACATCTTCTACAGGAAATTAAGTTACCAAAAAATAAAAGAGTAATCTAATACTTCTATCAAAATGTAAAGAAGTGCTTTCCGTGTAGCTTAAGACAATAACTACTGCTTTTTAAGCAAATATTTCAATTTATTATAAATTGCTTTTGCTCTTTAGGTAGTTTAGAAAGATGTTGCCGACAAAAGGAGCGAAACATATTATATCAATTCTTCCCCGTCGAAGCGTATTTAACGAACGAGTGAAATTAACGACAGGCCCGGAAGAATGCACGACAAATGTGGACAAAGTACAATCTTTTGTTGTTCAAATGGAATCTCCTACAGAAGAAAATCAAATATCAGAATCACCAATAAGTGTCCAGCAAACGACCATTGAAACGACAGCAGTTGAAGAATCACCTCAACAATTCAATCGTCTTATTCGAATTGAAAAGTTTCCCAGGAAGCTATTTGCATTAGTTAATTTGGGAGGCTGCTCAGGTATTCAATGGACTCATGACGGGAAAAGTATCGTTATAGATCCTTATCTCTTTAAGAGCCAATACTTGGATACTACGAAAAATGTTTTCAAAACAACAAATATTAAATCTTTTATCAGGCAATTAAACCTCTATGGTTTCAAAAAGCAAAAATCTCATCCAAGTAAATATAAAGCTCATGTTCTAGAGTTTTTCAATGAGTATTTTGTAAAAGGAAGGCCAGATCTTTTATTAGCTGTTCAACGACGACGAAATGTTAAAGTGATAAAAAATGAGCTCTGCTCCGATTCTGCACCGTCTGGTTCTAACAACCAAAGAAAGCCAACTTATATCTTAAGTAATGACAAGAAAATAAATAATAATAATGACGATACTTTCAATGTGAATGCTTTCTTTGAGGATATTAGTCATCTTCCCGCCAATCAAAAACAATTGAAATTAGCGAAGTTAGCACAAGATCGAATTAAATTAAACAAAAAAGTCTCATCAAAAACTAATAATTTGACCTTATTACCGGCAAAAAGAAGATATTCTTTAAAATCTCGACATAAGCCATTAACCCCTGTGAAGAGTAACCTGGCAAATTCTCGAAAGTTTTCTTCTGAAGCCGATAATAAAATTCGCCGATCTAAAATTAGTTCATTTAAACAACGCTTAGATAGTTTGTTAAAACAGAAAAAAGAGCAAAAGTTACCATCGACTAGACATAAACATGCAAGAAATATTCTTGAAAAGAAAACTATCGAAGAAAGCTCTGTGACTGATGATCAATCAGAACTAGTGGAAGAAAATAGGGACGAGCCTCCTGAGAATAGAATTACTTATACGTTAGAGAAATTTACAGCCTTGAAATTAAAAGCTGCTTCATATCCTACAGAAGATCGATGGACTCATGAGTCAGAACCAAAATTACAATGCTCTTTTTATCTAAATGCTGAATTAGAAACTGAAACTGTAGAGTTAGAAAGTGGTACAAGACACGATATATTAGTTACTTGCGCCAGAGATAGATTTCTGTCATGTCTTTTGTACACGAATGTTTCGGGAAAGCTTCCATATTTTACACCGGGACCATTACTCAAAGTTGCGGGATGCGGGAGCATACCTTTACTCTTGACTTACATTACTAACTGCAGCCTTTGTTGGGGTGTTGCATGCTTGGACCGCAAACAATCTTTAATATATATACTCTGTGCTAGTTCCTTCGATACTGCTCTGCCCGAACTTCCCGATGGACGTCAAAAAGATAATTTACCTGTTGGTAAGTGAAGTGAAAGAGTTTAATATTGTTTTTATCAATAATAACCTCTACATTTTCAGTTATTCAAGATGCTGATACTACAAGCGTTCTACTTTTGGCCCATTTATTACTGCCGAAACATAATTGAAAATTTAATTAAAATAATTGTGCTATCATAACTTAATAATATTTCTATTTGCTTATTTTCATTTTTCGCAATTGTCTACATTTAAAAGAGAAATATTGAGCAATTTACTCGGAAAAATGAAAATAATTCGTTATAAAAGATATCGAAAATTTACTATAACATGTAAAATATCTAATACTTGTACATAGAATGATATATATTTTTCAAAATTCATCTTTGAATTATTATTGTGATTGCATAAAGAGTAATTTTCAGTTTTCGATGCTTTGTTTACATATTTAGAGGTCACATTCCGAGTTACATTTTCATATATAATTGTTTCTATAACTATATTTAACTGCATGCTAATTAACTGCTGATCATCTAATGAATGAATATATTATATTAACACTACAGCCTATTTGAATTTCAAATTGTTCGAAACCCCAGTCGAAACCCGCGAAATTTAAAACTCTCAACCAATCAGCGTTTGTTACTATTTTTTCACATTCAGGAATATTCCAATCACGTGACTATCCGAAGTCTTTAAATGACGTAGATAGGAATTGCCTTACTCATTCAAACAAACTGCTGCATCATATTGATGTACAATTTTTAACATTATCTCATCATAACTGAGACGTAATTAATTAGATTTTCAATCTTAAGCTCTTCATAGTCTTATTTAACTAACTATATATCGGAAAATCGACTTCAATTATGGAATTTCCAGAATTAGGAGAAAATTGCAGTGAAGCAACTTGTAAACAATTAGGTAATAAACATTTTTGATTTTAGAATCTTTATAACAACGATTACATTATAATTTTATTTATTTAGATTTTTTACCTATGAAATGTGACGCTTGTAGTCGGATGTTTTGGTGAGAATGATATATAATTTTATAAAAATACACTTCAACCTCCCTTTTTAAATTTAGTAAAGATCACTTGACCTATGCGACTCACAATTGTCCAGAATCTTATAAAAGAAATCGACAAGTTCCCATTTGTCCGTTATGTAATTCGGCAATAACGGTTTCTGGAAACGCATCTGTTGATATGATCGTGAATCAGCACATTGACAATGACTGTAAGTCTCATCTGGCGAGTAGACGGAAAAAAGTATTTCAGAATAAATGCTCTAAAAAAGGCTGCAAAATAAAAGAACTTATGTCTCTAACCTGCTCAAAGTGCCGACTTAATTTTTGTTTGAAACATCGTCATGAAGCCGATCACGATTGCCAAGGACCTCAAATACCCACAAGAACCAACAAGTAAAGCTAAATATTAATAAATTTACAGTTTTAACTGAGTGAAAAACTTGTAATACAGATCGGTTTTTAAGAACCAAAATGTTCAATTGACCAACGGAGTCGAATCTAGAAGACCTATGGCTGTTTCTTTACAACCTCAGAATATTAGTGAAGATGAAGCCATGGCAAGAGCGTTACAGGCTAGTATGGCAGAAAGTAATGCTCCAGGCAGGACACTATCCGATAAAGAATTACAGGAACAACGCGATTTCGAATTAGCAAAGGCCTTACAGATGGAAGCTGATGCTGGAAATCGTCCGCAGCAAACAAATACCCGACAAAGGGAAACTAGAAATTCTAACTGTCAAATTTCTTAACAGTATAATCTATTGCTCTTAAAATGATAAATAATATTGTTAAATAACTTGAATATACAATTAACTATCTACGGTCTCATTTGCAGTCCTTTTCGATATGATAACTAAACTATACAGAATGCTGTACATTTTCCTTATTATCAGGGAAGTTTTGAGAAACGGGTGTTTTTGAACCTGGGGACCTTGATTTATCTCCAGGAGCAACTATACCATGTCTTCTTAATTCTTGAGCAGCCCTTTCACGTTCAAATTTCTCATTTGTGACCTGCCTCTTGAGCTTATCAATTTCGCCTTCCAATTCGATATTTTTAGAGCGTAGAGACACGACTTCCTTATTTTGACTTTCACTAGAAATATTAAATCAATTACTTAATTAGGTTTTAAATGATATTAATTTTCAAACATACTATTTGCTCTCGCACAACGCCAAGCGGTCCTTTAACATAAGAATTTCTGCTTCAGCTTCGTGATGGAACAGTTGCGTTTGATACTCTTTTTCTCTATTTGTACTCAATAAACTCTCTAATCTAGTAACGGACTCATGTTCACATCTTATTTGTTCTCGGAGAGCATCGTTTTCACGTTGAACGTCATCAATATTATGACCAAATACATCTCTTTGACTTTCTAAGCCTGCTAACTGTCTCTGAAATAGAAAACAAAATATTATTAAACAGCCTTTATTTTTTTCATATGAAACTAACTTGTAGTTGATCTTTTGATAGCTCAAGTTTAGCACAAAGTTCTCTCACTGCAGCTAAATCGCTAGACATTGCTCTTTTATCATTCTCGGCTTGTCTTACACATTCTTCTAAATGGCCAACAGATTTTGATAAGTGTGATACCTGAGCCTCGTATGAAGCTTCCACATGTGTTAACTCTTGCAGTTGGTGGTCTTGAACATCGCAACGCTCTTTAAGTCGCCTTAATTCTGCATCTCTGGTCATGATCTCAAGACGAAGGGACGAATTATAACTCTCTAATTCATGCTTAGCAGTTTCATTTCCTTCTGCGTTAGCAGAGAGCGCTTTGTATTGTTCTAAAAGGTCTGATCTTTGTCTTTCTTTTACCATAAGCAGCTCTTCGGCCTTTTTCAATTGAGTCATATTATTTTTTATTTCATCCTTTAAATGTTCTTTGTCAACTTGGAATTGGTCTAATTGATTTTGAATATATTGATGCTCTTTAGTCATTGTTGCTAAGTCACTATGCAAAGCCCGATTCTCTTTAATGGTAATATCTCTACCCCTTTCTACTTCGCTCAATTCTACCAAAGCATCATCTAATTGTTTTTTTAGAGACCTTATTTCGTGATCCTTAGACATGAAATCTTCTCTGGTGCGAGACAGTTGACCTTCCAATTCACTAATAGTTAGTTGTATGTCTCCCAAAGCCCTATCTTTAATCATTACTTCTTCTTTTAACGATAAAATTAGCTCAGTTTTGTGATCAGCATCTGACTGAATGGTATCCTTATCTCGATCTAGAGCAGCGACGGTATTGCGAAGCTCTTGATATTTTTCCCTCTCACTGTTTAACTGGGTGTGTAAAGCAGTGGATTCACGTTCTAATTGTTTTGATCGTTCTCTTTCGCTTTTCAATTCTTCTTCTATTCGTGTTAATTGTCTTTCAGCATCGTTAGCGGCTCTCTCAGCATTTTCAGCCAACAAACGCATTTGGGTTGCTCTAGTTTTATGTGAGTTTAAAGATTCTCCCTCTTCACGTAACTGAAAAAAATAAATTTTTGTTAAACCCGCTTCGTACAAATAAAAGCTAACTTTATTTTCTAAGGAATCAATTAGGCTTTGAACTCCGCTGGAAGCGCTAACAGCTTCATTTGCTTTCAATTCAGCAATACTCAAACTGGATTGAAGATCATTAATTTTCTGTTCCAGTCTTGCTTTCTCTGCAATTTGAGTTTCTGTTGCAATTTGGAGTCGCTCTTTTAAAGACTCGCATTCTGCGGTAATCTTTCTTAATTCTTCAAGAGATTCGTCTGTAGAAATAAAATAAGCCGTGAAGCTTAGGATCATATGACAAGTATTTCAAACCTCTCTCCAATTCAACACGTTTAAAAACAGCTTGAGTAGCTAATGTAGCCTTGGGGCTTCTAGCTGAAGTACTGTTATCTTTCATAGTATCTAAAGTTTTAAAAGATTTTTATATCTAGTATTATAAAAATATGAGTGCTTGATATTATTACCGATTTCTGCTTTAGTTTGGTTGTATAGTTCCAAAAATTTGTTTCTTTCGGTTGTAAGAACTTTAACATTTGATTGAATTTCCGCCATATGCTCCTCAAAAGTATTTAGAACTTTTTGTAACTTATCTCGTTCTTCCTTCACTTTTTCTAATTCCTTTTCTTGTTCAATATACTGCTAAAACAATTAATGGAGCTGTTAGGTTTTAAATGTTATGATATTTAAACTCTAAAATAGACTTTATTTGAGAGAAAAATAGAAACAGGGTTTAGAAAGTATAAAAGAAAAAAATGAAGGAAATGTTTTATTTATGGAAAAAACTGAGTGTCTTTAGAAGCTTGACGTTTTATCGGTGAAATAATGGGTTCGAATAAATCTTTTTCATCTAGAGTATCAGGAAATGAGGATCCATTTTCAGAATTCTTACTTTGAGCTGACTTCTTTTGATTCTTATCTTTAGAGCTAAAACTCTCTCTAAATTTTCGACTTCTGGCACTAATAGGAATACTATTCTTTCTAATTAGTGAACAAGTTCCACTTAAACGTCTGCTACCTATTCGACCCAGTTGACTACTAAGTAATGCCTCTTTATTTGAATTTCCATAATTTTCCAAGATTTTAAAATCAACTAATTTTGCAGGTAAGTCTAAGAAACTTTCATTTATCAACATTTGACTATTAAATTCAGTAATGTTACTATTTTGTGTTGACTTATTTTTATCGGGACAATCGCTATACATGCTGACATACCAATTATTGTTTGCAACTTCAATAGAATCAGACAGAGAACAGTCAGTTTTAATTTTATCATCGTTTACACTATCCAAACGAACCTGTGTTGTTGAAGATGTATTTGTCCTCACTGGTGATGGCGAATTTGCTTTCGTTGATCGTAATAATTCGTATTCACTTTTGTAAAAATTTCGCTCATCTTCTATTTGTTTCATTTCCTATTGACAAATCGATTGGATAATTAGATATACATCACAACATAAATGAAAATGTGAATTTTTATAGACCTCTTCCGTGTTTTTATTAGATAAAGAGTGGGAAGTATCAATTGGTGCATAGGAAACATTCTTCATAATATCTTGTAATGTTTCAACTTCAGCTTTCCAATAATCCCTCTCTTCTTCAGTACTTTTAATAATTTTTTCATAATTCTTATTACTATTTCTGTCATTTTTTGGTATTATTCTTTGTTTTTTCAATCGTTCGATTTCCATGATAAGATCTTTTTCTGTTCAACACATTTCATTTAGATACAAATAATCTGACATTTTCAGAGCTCTAATACAAACCACTTTTTGTTAGTTTTGTAATTTTACTGCTAAGATTTTTTTTGTCCTCTTGAACCTATAAAATAACAATTATTTGTGAGAGAGCATAAAGAATCTTTCACAAAACCAAACCTTTTCTAACAGATCAGTCATGCGAATAATTTCTACGTTACATTTTGTTGTTGATTCGTTCATTTCAGCGAGCAAAGCATCTTTTTCCTAGAGAGATTGAAAGAGTTTAACGATCTCAGGCATTAAAGATGAGGCTATACTCACAGCTTTTAAATGTTCGATCTCTATATTTAATATCTCAAACTCTTTCTTTGTTCTATCCAGTTCACTAACAAGAGTGCATGAATCTCTAGTAGGAACTTCATTGTCTAATAGTTCTCTTTGTTGCGTACCATTTTGTCCCTATTGATTATTTTTTATAAAGAAAATCGTAACAGATACTTCAAGTTGAACTGCAAGGCAAACCTGATTCAGTAGTTCATCATTTTTCTGTTGTAAATAATCCAATTGAATATTCAAATGAGCTATGTGTCTTTCGTGAGATCTATTCCTGGCCTCGAGAGCGACAACATCATAGGGTCTTCCACCTTGCAACTGATTGTATAAGCGATCAATTTCTTTTTCCCTTTCTTCAATCTTGAATTTACCCAAAATAATAAACTTTTTTAGCAAAAAAAAAAATGTAACCACTTACCTGATTTCGATAGAGGTCGATCTTATCTTTCAAACCTTGTTTTTCATCTTGAACTGTTTTTACTTGGGAAGTTAGTGAGGAAATTTGTCTATCGGCCAACTCTAAAAGATCAATGGTCTTTTGGGACGTTTCAGACGCTTTAACAGGTGCTTCTGGAACAAGACAATCTATTTCCATTCTTTGTCTTCTAAAAGGTATATTCTTTTTCCGACCACCTGGAGTCTGGACCACAGCATGCATATTTTTTTCTTGAAGACTTAAAATCTTATCGCTCTTCTGTTTTGATTCTCTTTCTAAATTTCCAACTTTTATTACATACTGATTATTTAGTAATAAAAGATCTTTTCTATCAGCTTCGGATTTCCTAAATTTTGCTTTTAGCTCTTTGATTGCTTTATCACTTTGATCTTTGACTGTTATTAACTCTTTGTGAAGTTCGTTAGTCTCTCGTACTAACTTTGCATTATCACTCTTATAAGGTTGTAAAATTTCTGAAACTTCTCCTGAAGTGTTGCTATCTTTAAAAGAGTTTGATTTCGATTGCCTCTCTTGTTTCAGGGAGTCAGTGGTATGTAAAAGATCCGCGAAAAGTCGTTCTACCAAAGGCAATGACTCAATTCCTAGAGGTTGTCTATAACCTAATTGATCAAGTCTTTTTCTCAAGCTAGAAAACTTTTGTTGAGTAGCGGCGTTAGAAAGCATTCTGAAATTGTTCGATCACTTATTATCGATCACTCAAACCGAGTGAAAATTTTGCAGCTGCGGCTGTTGAATTTTTGGTGAGATATGTGTTAAGTTCAAGTTATAAGAAAAGTAATATTACCTTATTATCGAAAAGCAAAAAAACTAAATTTTCCACTCTTTAAGAATTAAGCGAATCGAAACAAAGCACCCGCCTAAACTTGTTTACGGTATTTGAGTATAAAATATTTCCGTTTCCGGAGTTTTTTCGAACACCAGATGGCGTTCGAAAGAATTGTTTCTCTCTCGTTTTAAAACGTAACTTTTAACTTAACAGACGCTTTGACAAGTAAAACAACACAGAAAAGTAAGTTTAATAGTTGAAATAAATATGTACCTAGAAATGCTTTTTTTCAATTACCCTAGTAAGCTTGAGATGTATTTTAGATTCTTATTAAAAACGATTTAAATGAAGTTTTCTATTAAAAGACTTTTACTAATGTTTTTTCTAGGTCATTTAATGGTTTTTAGCAGTCGTTAAATTAGCACTTGGAGATTTTTTATTTGTTTCCCCGAGTCGACTTTTTTCAGTATAATATATAGATCTTGCTTATGGATTTTGTAAGAAATATTTATGCACAAAAAAAAGTACAAGTCCAAAAAAAATCATATGATAAGCTCCAATAGTATTTTAATCAGATTTAAAAGATTTTATTTATCCCTTAAGACTGGTCTGATATACCTTGTTTATCACTCAGAAAGAAAATTTATTGTTTGTGGGTAAGTGTATGAGGGTAGGAAAAAGAAAAAGTTTCGTTTGGTCAATACGAAAAGTAATCAATAGCAAGGTCAATTGTTCTATTCTTAACTATCAAACTATCTAAAAACAGTGAATTGCTCTAAATTTACCTATGTTAAACATTTTCTATGAATTATAAATCTGTAATTCTATAAATTTGCATACCTTATCGATTATCACTAGAACATGAATTTTCTTTCATATAATTTCCAAGTATTTAGAATTTGGTCCCCAAATCAATGAACGACTGCTAGCTAAACTATGTTATTATATTTAAGAATTATATAACATTTGTATTCCTTGTAGTTTATGTAAGCTTTTTCTGCTAAATCTAAAACTAAGACGCAGTTAAAGAAAGAAACTGATAAATTTCTTGTATTAGCTAAAAAAATTATAAAATAAATTTTACGAAAAAAATCCATTTATCTTAATGGACATACTATATTAAAAATTAAGGACGAAATCTACCGAGTCCAATTTATTATGGTTCTCGATCATTAAAAATTTACTAAAAATAAATCCAAGAAGCGCTTCTTATTCATTAACAGATAATTGATCTAATTGTGTTTGTAAACCTCTTTCACTGAGCCATAATTGAAAACTTTGCTGTACAAAATCTTGGTATTCCCTTCTCTCGGCATTTTCCAATCCCATATCTCTCACTTTTCGCTTCCATGATGTGATCGATGATTGCATTTCTTCATAAGCTTTTGCGTATTCTGTTGGAAGGGGACACGGCAATGCACTAGTGATTGGCTCTTGCACATTTTCAAAGATAAAAGGAATTTTGAAATGGTTTAAATCTCTGGGAATTAAAACATTCCAAACAGGTTGTCTTTCGGGATCATGATCAGGACCAACACATAGCGGCTGATTCCACATTTTTTGGTTGGGGTGGAGTCCTGTTTGAAGCAAATGACGTTCTAGTGTGGCATAATAAGTATGATAAGGTGCCAAGCAGATGTTCTCATTTGAGCTTAGAATTAACGGTCTTGTAGTTGTCATTAGATGAATAGTACAGTTTGAGGATGAAGACACCATAATGTTGCGACAGGCTACTATCAGTTTTATTCTTTCGCATTTATCAACATGAACTACTGTATCTACCACTCCCAAAACAATGGTTGAATTTCGACATTTTACAATAGTTGATGATCTCAAGGGGCTCAATAAATAAAACTGAGATTGATTACATCTATGAATTTTTACAGTTGAATGTTCTAAAGTTGTGCTAGACCTTGCTATTGTTTTTCCATTGACGTGAGTAATCAGAATCGCTTTGTTTCCTTCCATTTGATTATCTGGCACAATATTGGCATTTGTCATTATGCGACCTTTAAGTTTATCATTTTTTTCAGTCTGCTTTGGTATTATCCAATTGAGTAAACGTCCATTGTTTAACAATGAACTAATGGAATATGGTCCAATAGCTAGAGATTTTGATATCCAAAATTGTAAATTTCGTAAAGAGAAAGACTGAGTTAATTTTGAATAACCGCTAATCCCTTGTATTTGGGGATACAGAGCAATAGTATGAAACGGAGACGATATGTTATCCCTTTTTAAAGATCCCATAAAAATATAGGAGAGGGATTTTACCGCTTCTACGCTAAGTCTTTTATCATTAATATTTGCTCCAACGCTATCAGGTTCGACTAGTAATTCTAGTATATCATTCAAATGTTGTTGAACAAAGAGAAAATGTGATTGTTCATCTAAAGCTTTTGAAGATTGTGACGAACTTCTTGTTGAGTCAGGTGGGGATCGTGGTCGAGTTGGCCATGCCTCCGTACTAGCATTAAACGAATTTCGTAACGATATTTTATGCATTTGTTGAATGTAAAGAAACAAGACAAATGTATAAGTATGAACGAAAAACATCTCTTTTTGGCTAGTTCTCTCAGAGACAGCTCTACAGTTAGTCAATAGTTTATCTATACTTAATTTTTCCTCCGAAGTCCTTTGCATAAATAAATCATATATTTTAAAATACATCCAAGCCAAATCCTCTGTCAACTGCATTTTATTTACTGCTATATGTCGCCAAACTGTGTACGATAAACTGGGAAATCCTTCCGGTCCTTTAGTTTTAGCATACGTCAATATTCTCTTGATGTTCGATGAGCTTAATCGTGGATGAGGAGCAACAGGAATAGAAGCGTAGGTGAAAGGTTCGGCTTTTACCCACAAGGTAACATCGGGAGCGGTGTTCATAGCCATATTTTATGACAAAAATGGCTATTTATTTAAAACTTTGCAAGACCGGACCTACACTACCGCCCTGACGTTATTGCAAACGTGTTTTTTTATCAAAAATATTTTAAATATTTTGTTTACTATAAATAAAATAGCACTTATCAAATAATTATATATATCTAAAAGACTAGCAGTCTTTTTTATACATAAAATTGCTATTTCATTTCAGCCCTCAAATTTTAGACTCGAAAACGTTTCGCAGAACAGCTGAAAACGATAAGATGGCGTCAAAATCAGAAAAGTGATTTTGAAGAACAGTCAATTTTATCCCGTAATTCATATTCTATTATTCTATCTATCTTCTCCAAAGAACTATGGACGTTAATGAGAAGATTCTCTCCTTCCATTTGATAGCCCAGCCTCTCCCTGGAACGGATGAGCAAATAAACGACAGGTAATATAATTCTCGGTTGAAATTTTAGGCGACATGTTGTCATTTTAATATACGATACAACTTCGAAGACTTTTAAAAATCATTATTTAGTGATCTAACAGTTGGATTAGCTAGATGGAAATGTAATGTCTTAATCTACTAGGAGTAATACTTAGTTTTTTATCGTGTAAAATTTTTAAAATAACGTATATAAACAGGACGTTATCTGACCCTTAAACTTTTTGTTCTTGTGCAATAATTACTCAATATTGTAATTTTATGACAGAATTAAGGAAGTAGCTGATAAGCTTAACAAATTTGGTTTTGTTTGTCCAAACGAATTAAAGGAATTAAAAAACAATGCCCCTTGCCAAGTTGTTATTGGTCCGTCACATGTTGCCTTTCTGCTCACTGATGGAACAGTTGCCCGCATCCCGTTGAATATTCACTATGAAAAGTTGGATTTGAGCACAAGAAATAGTTTCACAGTTGATAATAAAAAGTATGTGTTTACGACCTTTTTAGACGGTAGTTATGTAATGATATCAAATTACTTGTAACAGAAAGCCCATTGTTAGCACCCAAAGTAGTTTGACCTCTACTAGCTCAGCTACGCCAACTACAGCATCATCTGCAAGGGTGTCCGGATTTAACAATAATGTTCCAACAACATCAAACAATAATAACAGTGGTACCACAAACAGCAATGGAGGTAATGTTTGATTTTTTAAATATTAGTTTGAAAAAAAAAATTATTTCAACCTCTACAGTATCTATTGTAAGATTACCAAATTCTGGAGCAGTCGTTGTCACTGCAGGTTCTTCAGGTGCTCCGCGAGCCTCTATCTCACGTAGATTTCCTCGTATCGGCACGGCAGGATCAAGATCGAGAGGATCGGGTGTAATCGTTGGTAGAGCTGTCGTCCCAGCTTCCCAAGTTCCAGAAGATCTGATTAACCAGGTAAATTTTGTACTGTTTTTGTAATTTTTTGAATATATCTATAGCTTGATTTCTTTCAGTGTCAAGTGGTGCTGCAAAATAGGAGTAGAGGTCAAATTATACGAGAATTACAGAAAACCAATTTAGATGTAAATTTAGCAGTCAATAATCTTTTAAGTCGTGACGATGGCGGCGACGATGAAATGGCTGACGAAGATTATATGCAAGGTAAGCTTAAGAATATAAGTGACAAATCTATTATTCGATAACTGTTCAACTTTTTACAGATGATCTGATATCTTTACTGGATGCTGGGATGGAATCAGCTGGAGTTATGTTTGATTCAGATGTTATGCTTGAAGATGTTCTAGCGTAGTGAGAATTTAATTTTTTCAGCTTTACAACAATGCTGAATGTTTCTTTTTTTTTCAGTCAACGTCCCCGTTCAATTTCTCAGCGTGAAGCACTTTTAAGAGCAGCTAGAGACCACCCTCATAGATGGCATTCAGATATACTATCAAGAAACGTTGATTCACATCTACGTGGCACTGTCGATAAGGAACGTACAGGAAGCAATGAATCAGAATCAACCAAGAGACCTGCAGCTAAGAATCCTTCTTCCAATGCTATATCTTATGGTGAAGAGCTTCAATATTGGATTGATAAAGACGGAAAAAAACCCACTTTCACACATATTGCGTCTTTGTATTCTGAGCTACTTGCTGTGAATACACAAGGTCAACTATGTCAATGGAGATGGTCTGATCCAGAGCCTTTTTACTCTGCTGCTGCACCATCATTACTACATCCTAAAACTGCAGCTTTAGGGTTAGCCTCAGATGTGATTACCCATCTCTCGGCATCTATTGTGCGGGCCTCTTTAGCAACTGCTTCGGGTAAGGTTGTTACTCTCGTTGATGACAGTATTGCAAGCGCAACCGCAAGTGCAAGGGTAGAGCATACTGCTATTGCATGGCCAGAATTTGAACCAGGAATAGCGGAAATACATACTTCCACTCTTTACACGCTGGTTAGGTTAAACAATGATGCTCTTTATTGGTGGGGTGTGATGCCATTCGAATTGCGAAAGAAAATAGCGCAGAAGACAAGAGTCAAGTCAACAAAAAAACAAAGTAAAGGGTGTGGAGCTGAAATAACTTGCGGTGCAACTGTGTGCTTGCGCACCGCGCCCTTTCATAATCAAGGAGCTATTGGTTTTACCATTCACAATGGAGTTCCTAAAGTTGGCTCATTATTAGAATGCGCTTGGTCTTTGACCGAATCCTGCCGATTTAAAGTTCTTCGAGCAGGTACACCGACAGCTGACGGAAGTAGTGAGAAAAAGAAAACTTCTGGTAATAATCAAGATAAAACAGATATGCCCCCTCCTCCATCGCCTGCTTCTTCAACCTGCAGCGACCACTCTGGACCTGCTATAATGTCTCCAGCTTTTAAAAGAAAGCGTCTGGGAGGATCTGTCACACCAGTAAGAGAAGTTGTTACTGGAGCTGCTCTGGGAGCCAGCGCAGGAGAAGAAGAAGATTGGCCTATGAGTGAAGTGGTGATGGTAGAAGACGCTAGAAACATGCCGGTAGGTCGAGTCCTTAAAGTTGATGGAAATTATGCGGCTGTCAGATTCCCGAAAGACGGTGAAAGTGTAGCTGCACCTTTAAGAACATCAGAAGATGCTTCAGCACTGCTTTCAGATTGTAGATTACTAAAAAAAGAAGATTTGATTGTTGTCAGAGGTCCTGCTCCGCCAAGAACTCCCGAATTAGTTCAAAGAACCCCTCGAAAAGTATCTTTATCAGATGGCCAACTTATGGGTGTCTGCATTGATGATACTGATATCTCGGCCATCTTAAAGTCTAATGGAAAATTACAAATGGTAATATATAACATGAGTTCGGGTAGTATTGAACAACGTAGTAATCTACCTTCACATACTCCTGCTCTTCTGGAATCTCAGTATTCAGTCAGACTATGGGCAGCTTGCTCTTCACAAGCTACTTGGTGTTTAATGACGGATGGTAATAATACCATTTATCCCTTATCCCCTGATTGCTTAGATAGTGTTCGAGAACCTAACTGGCCAGGATTACCCCCTATACGATGTCTTTCCGCTCCTACACCTGCTCCAGGAACTCCTGCTGTTGCTCTTTTGGCTATTGTTTGTGAGCAGCAGATGTTGATGCCTCATATACTGAGATGTGATACTGAAAAAGTTGAAAAATTCCTTAAATACGCATCACCCGAAGATGCTGATGCGGCCATGAAAGAAATGTGTGATGGAGGTCGAAATATACTTCACGCTGCCGTTTCTCAGTCGGCTCCAACTTCAGCCAAAGAAAATGATGCAGAAGCACCACCGTCTGCAGCAAGCGAAAGCATGCGATTAAATGTTGACTCATTTACGGGCCCTCCATTACGTGCAGTTGATTCTCTCACTACTAGAAGAGCGGTCCGGGACCAAATGCATGGTATACGAGAAATGATGAGACAAGCCTCTTTCACAAGATCAGGATCTTCTTTCGAGTCATATAGGGATCATCTTGATCCAGCTAATAGACATACACCTCCGGAAGACAATGCTCTACAACCTCCATTGCCATCTATGCCAGGACCACCGGAAGAATTTTACGAGTTACCAATTCGTTACGAAACGAATGCCCAAAAAGCCATTTCCTCAAGTTCGTGTGCAATTCAAGAAGAAGCTTATACTCTACCCCCAGTTAAGTTAGAAGATAAGGAACGGCATAAACAAGCAGTAGCCGTATTAAAGGCAATCTTAAATAGCTCAGCGTTTTGTCGACAAGCCGTTAATTTACTGAAAGCAAGAGATGCTGATGGTCTAACACCACTAATGCGTTCTGTATGGATGCGAGCCTATAAAGCTAGTCAGCTATTGTTAGATATTGCTTTAAATCTTTGTGCTCGTGATGAAGAAATTCTCATGTCAATGGTGTTTCCTCCAGGTTCACCCCCTGATTTATCCCCACTTCACATGCTAGTCGCTAACGATACCTGCTCCTTTACTTGGACAGGTGCTTACCACATTCAACAAGATATTTTCGAATGTCGTACCTGTGGTCTAACAGGAACACTCTGTTGTTGCACAGAATGTGCAAGAGTTTGTCACAGAGGACACGACTGTCAAATGAAACAGACAGCTCCAACAGCCTATTGTGATTGTTGGGAAAAATGTGCATGTAAAACTCTTGTCGCTGGTAGTCTTAACGATAGAATGACACTTTTAACATCTCTACTTCGATTAGGCGGTCAGATGGTCACTCAACCTAATTCAAATGGAGAACATATATTATACTTCTTGGCAGCAACGGCATCTCGCCAACAACACGAATTTAGACAATATCAAAGAGTTATTGAACGATCAGGCACATCGTCGTCTCAACGCCAAGCTATCAAGGAAGCTGCAGAACATGCACACGTTGATATTGGTCAGGAGCCTCCTAAATTTGCCAGAAGAGCCTTGGAAAAAGTTTTAGGCGAGTGGCTAGCAGTCAAAAGTCTTCTGATTGCTGATAAAACGGAAACTGATGAGGAACGATTTGTCCAAGAGCAATGGGGAAGTACTAGGCTCGATCGGTTTACTCACCTACTGTTAACAAAGTGCGGCAATGATGCTCTTACTATACTTTTAGATACATTAACAAGGAACGTTCAAAATCCAACGACACAAGAAGAAGCTAAATTAGCCGCTCGTCGATTTATTAGATCTGTTGCTAGAATTTTCGTTGTAATAAGTATGGAAACATCTCCTTCGACGTCATCACGAAAAGGTATTGGAAGTCGGGCAGCTTTGGCGAATAGTATGCTCTCAGGTTCCATTAATAAAGCACGAAGTGTCTTCAAGCACCTGCTCCCATTAGCAGTAGAGGAGCTGTGTGAAATATCTGACGCTTTAATAACGCCAGTTAGACTAGGTGTTGCTAAACCCACAGCTCCATTCTCTTTATTGACAACATCTCTGGAGGCAGTACACGCAGCAGATGACTTGTTTTCGGTAGACCCTTTACCGGCCAGAAGAAGAACAACTACAGTTGACTCCAGTTCAGCTCCTCCTGCTCCCCCATCCTCAGTAGCAGCGTCCGTTCCTCCTACTGCTCCAGTTACGGATCGAGACAGTGACGGGGAGGGTCAAGATAGTGGAAATGTCAACGAAGCTTCTCATCCACCAACTGATTCAGATGTTATGGATGTCGAGTTACAACTTGTTGAATCAGATAGTGAAAGTGAATGTGCCCCATCAGGCGACGAAGCAAGTGTCCAACAATCGGCCATTACTGGAGCGACAGCTGGTTCAGAGGCCCTAGCTTTCTTCTCAGATGAAGATGATGAAGAAGAAGACACAGTTGTTGGTGGAGAGGATGATGATCAGAGTGTCCCGGATGACGATCAATCTCAGAGAGACAATGAGGAGCATGACGAAGACAGTGACACAGGTAGCTTCAGCAATGATCGACCATTGTTACAATCTAGTGCTTCAAACCGTCACGCGTCTGCCCCTGCCTCTATGCAATGGGCTGTCTCTACCAGCCCTAGGCCAGTTTCAAGGCGTTCCGGATTTATTGAATCATCAAATTCTGCCTCAATGGCCACTACAATTTCACAACTTAGTCGAGCATTTGGAATAGTAATTAGAATGATTAGTGATTTATTATCGGATGTCGTGCCTAGAAAAGAAGCTGACGGCTTTCCAGGGCTTCACTTAAATACTGACGAAGACATTCGACGTTTGAAACAGCATGTTGAAAATCAAATTCAACCAACCTGGCTGTGGATGAAATCTATTCTTGATTCTACTGAAGCCCAGCTAAGGTATGGCTGTGGATTGAACAGTCGAATAGACGTTCCGCAAGGAAACAAATCAAACAGACGAACTGCCAATACTGCTTTGGGAGAAGCTAGAATACACGCCTTACAAGTTTTAGAAAGGTCTACGAATAATAGAAGGAGTGGTAACTCAGCAAGATTTGTACTCGCACCCAGCTCTTCTACATCTGATACACAGTTTGCGAGAAGAGACTTTTTCACATACGCCTTATCATTGATGAGGTCACATAATAATGAACACGCTGACTCACTACCGTCGTTAGATGTAGCGGCTCTTAAACATGTTGCTTATGTACTCGATGCTACTGTATATTATATTCGAAATGTCGGAGGTGTTACTGGGGAACACAGTTACTCAGAGGATGTAGAAGATAGTGACATGGATGAGACGGAGGTCACTTGTAGAAAACACCGGTTCTTCCAGCGATCACCATCTGTTATGCAAATTGGTTGCACTCCTCCAGATCCATTTAAAGAGCCAATGACATCAGCCCTACCATTGGCTGACCAACCACACCTTTTGCACCCTCACGCTCGAAGAGATGAATTATTTGGGTCAGGCACATCGACAACAACCAGCTCAAATCTAATTCCGACGCCAATGTCTCTATCTCAGCAAAGTGAAGTATACGATGCAAGCGAGGCAATTATTCCCCAAAGTCACGAGGCTTTGGTAGGAAGATGGCGTCATACACTACATTTATTCGGCCGAGTTTTCAGTGATGACGTTGGAGCTGAAGCGGGATCAATTATATCTGAGTTGGGAGGCTTTCCCGTTAAAGAAGTAAAATTTCGACGCGAAACAGAAAGATTAAGAACAAATCAACAAAGAGATTTAATAATTGAAGTCTCTAGAAACCCATCATCTGAATTTTTAGTAGCAGCCATCAGACAAATTAACATAGCCTACTCTCGAAGAGTTTCGTCTATTTCGTCTGGCTCGGCTCCCCCTTTGGCTGTTCATAAAGTTAAAGTAACTTTTAAAGATGAACCAGGCGAGGGAAGTGGAGTTGCCAGATCATTTTATACAGCATTTGCAAACGCTGTTTTATCATTAGATCCATTACCCGCTTTAGAACCTCCTCCCAATTCGGGAACTTCTAGTAACTATCCAGATATTGTTACAAAAATCCGCCAACAGAGAAGAATAAGTGCTCCTAGACCAAGACGACAAAGATCTTTATTAACCAGCGCTGATATTGCTAATATCGCTCAATCTTCTCCCAGCACTCATGATCATGAATATGAAGATAGACGACAACAACTATTTAGAAGAGTATCTTTAATACATCCAAGTCTGGCAAGCAAGATCACTGGTATACTGATGGATTTACCAACAAATTGTCAAGTAGCTCTGCTTTCAAATGAGGAAGCTCTGAGACAAAGAGTAGAACATGCTGTTGAGGTTTTAGTCACTCAAGAGTCATCGAGGTCTCTTACGCTACCTCCGTCTATGCATTCAGATATTATAGATCTGGATATGTTCAATTTTACACCATCTAGTTCAACATCATCTCAAAAGGAAGAGGAGATTAACGATAGAGCCCCCTTGTTCTGGCAACCTGGTAAACGAGGTTACTATTCACCTCGTCCAGGAAATGGTTCGAGCGAACGCTTAAATGCTATGCGTTGCATTGGTAGAGTTGCTGGTCTATGTTTGCTGCAAAATGAGCTTTTCCCATTGCACTTTTGCCGACACGTTCTAAAGTACATGCTATGTCGTAAAGTAGCCTGGCATGACTTAGCTTTTTTCGACCCACCACTCTATGATAATCTCCGACAGCTAGTTAATGCTGCCGAATCGGAAGATGGAGACAAGATTTTAACGGAAATGCACGTCAGCATGACAGCGCCAGCTGATGATAGCAACAATCCAACTAGAGAGATTGAGCTATATAGGGGATCTCAAGATGTTATCGTAACCCCGGCAAATGTTTATCATTATGTTAGATTTTACGCTCAGAGACGTCTCGTAGATAATGTTAGAGCAGAGTTGGATAATTTAGCCGATGGATTGCACGATGTATTACCTGGATCCTCTCTGGAAGGACTAACAGCAGAGGATCTCAGGCTTTTATTGAACGGCCAAGGGGACATATGCGTGCAAACACTTCAATCATACACTTCTTTCACAGATGAGAGTGGTGAAAATAATTCTGAAAAAGTCGCAAAGTTTAAAAAATGGTTTTGGGCAGTCGTAGAAAAGATGACAACACCGCAAAAACAGGACTTGGTCTACTTTTGGACTTCTAGTCCAGCTCTACCCGCCTCCGAAGAAGGATTCCAGCCAATGCCATCCATTACTATTCGACCACCAGACGATGCTCATTTACCCACAGCTAATACCTGTATTTCTCGTCTATATATCCCACTGTATTCGTCTAGGGCTATACTTAGATCGAAATTGTTATCAGCTATTCTTACGAGAACTTTTGGGTATGTTTAGTTTTTATATTTAACTGCGTATATATTGTAAAAACTATAGGAAAGGTGTGAGTTTTTTGTATAAAAAAAATTTAAAAAAGTACATCCGTTGTTATTAAACAATTGTATTGAACACTAAAATTGTGAAATCGAGTGCTACGTAGGAGTTGAGGTCGAAGTAGACGACGTAATTGTTGAAGTCGATCTCACCGAAACAACGGCGGTTGATAATTGATGAGGCAGCATTTCAGCCAATTTCTCCAATGCAATTTGGGCTGCCGTTTCCCTGGCCTCGGCTTTGGTTTCGGCTGATCCATGTGTTACCTATTTGAAAGAAAAGAAATTTAAATTCTTGTAAGTGCTTAATATTAAAAGTAATTACTTGAGGTGGACATGTATTCACTTTCAAAAGAGTAATCACTGCGGTCTTGTCACCTCCTCTGGGAAAATCTGTGTAGGTCATTTCTATATCGAATCTGTCGCATAAGGTTTTTAAGTTCTCTTCAGCTGTTGCTTTTCGTGAGACATCTGCTAAGCCATCCGATTCTCCATTATCTACTAATTGTTTAGCAATAAGAAACATCGTATTAGAATCTCTATTTCCTTTCGTTTTCTTTGTTCCATTATTCATATATAGTAAGCCAGGAGCTAGTTGACAACCTTTTTTATCATCGCTAAAGGATACGTTTTTCTTATCATGCTGTCCTTCACTAGAGTTTCTAATTGCCGGTTTTGATGGTTGCGCCATTTGACGATGATAACCTAAATTTTCAAGCATTTCTTCAGCAGCTGCCCTCTTTGCTAATTTTTTATTCGGACCCTTTCCAATTGCTATATTTTGGCCAATTTTTACTTGAATTGTAAACTCTTTTTTACGACCCTGTCCTTCTTCACTAATTAAATTATATTCAGGTTCGGTGTCTTTCTTCGCTTGTTGAATGTGAATAAGTCTTGAAATCGGATTTACTTCTTGTCCATATTCAGGGCATGCTTTCTGCTGTTTGATTTTATTTTTACCATTATTTGTATTACGCTTTGGTCTAACGACTATAGAGCTCTCCGGTACCGGAAGACTGCTTAGTTGCGTTAACATCATTTTAGCAGCCTCTTTCTTTGCTAATTTCTTGGAATTACCACAACCAGATACTTCTTCATTAATTTTCTCGTTACCAGTTTGACCGACAGCAGTGCATAATATCGTAAAAGACTTCATATGAGCCGGTCCACTTTCGTTGGCAACTTTAAAATTTAAGTCTAGATGTAGTTTTAAAGCAAGCTCATGCAACTGAGAAATGTTTGATTTTATCGAGGATGAAGAATCTCCATTAACAGTATTACTATTAGTCTTATCTGGCGTTTGAGAAGGAAGTGGAAGGGACTTGAGAAGACGCAGAGCTTTAGACGCTGCATCATGCTTTGCAGCTTGTCTCGTTGATCCTTCTCCTAGAAATTCACGGGGCCCTACACATACTGACATACAAAAGGTATGTGACAGTCGCGGAGCAGACATTCCTCGTCCATTTACAAAAGGAGCATTTGGACTTGGCTGCTGGTGGCATTGGACTTGTTTATAAGATACTTTTTCTCCTCGTTTCATGGCGAGAGCATTTAGTTCAACTGTTGGCGTTATTGCAGGATTTGACCCACTATTGTTCGTATTGGTGGAATTTCTATTCGAGTGTGGTCGGGATTTGAATGTGGGTCGGAGATACTTAGTTGACTTTAAAGCTGTATCGGCAGCCTTATGTTGAGCCTTTTTTATACTAGGACCGGAGGCTTGGTAAACTTCTTCACCTAGTTGAAGATTGAAATAAAAGACTTTTTCATGGGGTGGACCTTTCTCATCAACCAAAGTATAACAATGGTCTATTTTATTATATCTTGCTAATTCATTAACTAAGCTCATAGGTGTTTTTTCTTTTGGATTTGATAAACTTGTTGTCGATTGTTGCGATAATGCAGCTGTGTTGGTAAGGGGAACTTCTCCGAGATTCGACGCTATTTGCATTGTTTGTACAGCAGAATTAGGCATTACTACTGGTCCGGCTGTAAAATTTAATGACAAAAGTAACAAAAAACCCTACTTAGGCCATATCTTACCTGCCGCAAACCGTAAGTGAGGGGCTCCAAAATATGTCGCGGCAGTTGATGAAAATACTGCAACGTTTTGTTCCATGTTAACCACGTGACTCTACTGCAATGACTTCCTTCATTTACATTTCCCAAATAAATTCTCAGGTTTTCAAACGTACCTTTTTATCAATTAGGGAACACAGTGATAGGAGAAACTATTGTATATTATCTTGTGTTGGTATTCTTTCTAAACTAGGACAAAATTCAGCTAAAAATGAAAAACAGTAAAAGGAACGAAATTACAGACGATCAACGTGAATGATGGTCTGTACCCGACTGTTCTCCGCACTAAATTTTTATCTGAAAATTTAATGCGGAGCTAGATCCACTCATTCATTCAGAGAAATATTAGTAAATCAGATGTATAACATTGCTTTCGATGTAAAAATACAAAAATGGAGTAGTCCTTTCAAAAGAAAAGGAGACATATTTGGTATTTTACGAAAAATATAAATCTTATGTATTTTTGGACACTCTAATAAATTGCATCATGGCGGCCTCCAATAAGATATGCTGCAAACATTTTTTAAAGTTATCCGACAAGCCCCTAAGATTTGAACCCGTTAATGAAGTCAATCAAGTCTTCTTCGATGATACTTTGGGACAGGTGATGGAACTTTAAATTAAAATCAATTCACTTTTCAATTCTTTTTTAAAAAGGTCTTTGCGGTTCGATCAGGAGGAACTCTCGGTGTTGTTGCTGATAGTTTGGATAAGAAGCTATACAGAAGTTTTCGGTATATTAACTGTAAACATCTCAAATATTCTAAATAATATTAGCTTTATTCCAGGATGCAAGATAAAGGAAATATCATAGCGATGAAATTTAACCCGTCGTTAACCGTATTAGCTATACAAAGATCTCCAAAATCTGTTGAATTTATAAATTTTAACGAAAAGAATGAACCTGTTGAATTTTCAAATTATTCTCAAACATGCAAAGTAATAGATTACTTGAAAATTCAATGCATAGTATACAAATATATATATCTAGTTCTAAACGATATTTATGTCCCAGAATAAATCCTTCATGATCAGAGGGTTTAACTGGATAACAACGACGGATATAGCTTTTGTAACTGACAGTGGGTTGGAACTTTATCAAGTTGTTGCTGAAAAACAAACTGTCCGGTCATTAAAAACTCATAGTGCCCAAGTTAACTGGTTTTGTTATGAAAGAAAACATTCCATTCTAATTCTCTCAACTGGTATTCTTGGAAATGTACTTTATCCATTTGTTTTTCAGGTAAAATATTTTATTTAATCTATTAAATCAACAATTTTTGACCACTAAAAAAAATAGGGAACTCAAGGTATAAAGCTTCCGCGTATTGAAGTTGAAGTTGCTGCTGTTAAACCCCCATCTTTAGTATTATTCGATAGACACGTTTCTCTTTTAGAATTGTTAGTAAATATGCTTTCTTCTTATTTATTTAATACTAATTCATTTTAATTTATAATTAGATATGGGCAATTATATCTTGCTGTACTTAATCAGAAAATGCAGAAATCTGAAAGTTCACCAATAACAATAGTTTTATATTTAATAAATAAGTAATAAAATTCTTATTAATTACTTTTCATTATTAAATATTTGCTCTACTAATAAAAAATGCTTAGAGATGGTCCTGCAAAGAAGTTATACATTCTTGAAACAAAGCTACCTGGGAATTTTGCTTTAAGTAGCGCTGATAATCTTATTGTTTTACATCATCCAGCAACAGAGGTACTTGCATCCTTTTAAATAGTTAGATTATATTTTGTCAATATACAATTTTAGACATGCTTATTATTTGATATTGCTCTACCTGGTGATAGTGATGGATTTGGTGTAACTCATTTATTACCGATTATTGAGCCACTTCCAATTCAACCTTATGACATTCAACTACCATCAAAAGATTTTAAATACGACATGTGTTGGTATATAATTTAATTTATAAGATCCTCCACCATACATTTCTTTTTATTCATTAATTAGCTACATGGTTAGTTTTTCCGCCAAATATAATAATTGATGCTCGAATTGGATACCTTTGGACTATAATTGTAGACTTACAAGCTTTAGCAGAAATGATAACAGATAAACTAAAGCTTATAGATATACTTTCCAGAAGAAGATTCGCAAAAAATTTACTACTAGAAGTTTGCACGTAAAATTGATTGATATATATTCTTTCTACATCATTCATCCATAGTAAAGTCATCTCTTTTTCTAGGGAAGTTATATCTCCAGAATCACCGTATCCTATTGGTTTAATAGCACGTGTATTTGACGCCCTAAATAGGAATTATGTTGCTCATAGGAAATCTATTGAGACGGGAAATTCATCTAACGATCCATTTTTACCCTTCAGTCTAATATTAGATCAGAGGGATTTATACTCAGGTGTTTTCTATAAAGTCTTCGAGGCTAGAAAGGTTAGTAAAAAAATTTTTAAAATGGCTTAACCAATCCCTTAATATCTTTTATCTCTTAATACAGGATATTAGTCATAAATATGCTATTGCAGTTTTATCAGAGTTTGTTCGCTCCTTGAATCAGTATAACATTTATATAGGCGTAAGTAGTGAATTTAATCACTTGGATTAAAAATTATTATATTTCTTCTGTACAGGATTTTATACTTGAAGAATTAATAACAAGATTAGTTGATGGGAATCGATGCAATGAAATGTCACAATTAATAGAGCGTAGTGTATTGGGCGAATCTAAGCGTTTGGTCGGTTATTGAATTAAAGAATTAACAAAGCTTATTCCCAATTTTCTTTCAATAGGCTTGTCTTCAATTATCTCTGCAAAATATTTATCCTAGAGCCTTACATTTAGCTATAAATATGTTTTCGAAAGAGAATACAGGAGGTCCAGAGTTAATTGAAATTATGTTAGAAAAACGTCAAATTATCTCGGCTTTAAGATATGTTAGAAAGAATGGATTAGCTGATACAATTAGCGCTAGAAAATTCTTAGACGCCGCCGTAGAAACAAATGATCCCGCAGTTTTTCACGCTACATTCCTATTCTTCGAACAAAGAAATTTACGACTCAGGGGGGATCCAAGGTACTGGAATAATAAATTACAGTTTTTTTTTTTATACTTTAAATTACAGTCAACATCATTCTCTTCTTTCTGATAGATTCGCACCAGGAGAACAATGCGATAGCTACGTATCTCACTTTGAAAAACTGTTCGGTTGTTCCAGCGCCCTACACCAGACATCTATAGCAAATAATTGAGATTAACGTTATTATGAAGTTATTTTACTCATCTAGTCTTATCTATTACATTGTTTCATTTGTCGTCCAAGTGCAATAACAATTAGAGTGAAGAAATCTATAAAATCTACAATGATTTTATATAGATATAGATAACTAGGAAAATTATTGTTACTATACAAATTTAACCTGTAAAAATATACAAAATTTAAAATAAAAGAATGGACTATTTTCTAAATCAGCTGATAGTATTTGTTATCTTCTTATCTATTTGGTAACAAGAGAACAAAAGCTTTTATAGATTTTTGTGGTAAGACTCATTACACTTATGACAAATGTCATAAATACTTGGCATCTTAAAAATAGATTATAATATTTTAGAGGAACGTTTATAGGAAAAGATGAATTGTAATAGTAAATCAATTAGATGCTTTTCACATACCAAGTACATACACATTGTATACAGTTTGTATAAATGGTGAAATCTACAAATTATATAATAGGATATTGTTAATTAATCATTTCTCATTTAAATATGAGTTATCCTCCATACAAACTTACAATTTGATATTATTAGTATCGCTGAAAAATTGCGATAAGAAATTTTATTTATGTTTGCCTCAACCTTTTCAGTTTTAAAACAAACAACTAAAAATCGATAACAATATATTTATCTTGCATGAGGTAATGTTATTTTTAAGGAATACTATTACAAAATATTCAGGCGATTTGGAATAAATTGACGCTTTTTATTAATTACGATTCAATTGACTACAAACAGCTAGCTAGAAAGCTAAAGAATACCAATAATCGTTATCAAAAGGGTGTTGGTTATATATTTTATAAAATTCGAAAGAGTTTTACCAAATATATCTCTTTGCACAATAACTAGCCTCTACTATTTCTTAATAATTATCATATAACAAATGAATATATCTGCCAAAATAATTACTGCTGTTAAAAGAAGCCTCTTTAGAGACTACTACAAAGAGAACATAAAATAAAACAAAGTCGTTACATATATCGCAAATATATAGTATAAATGGAGCATTTATCATTTCTACAAAGCTAAAAAATGATCTATATTTCCTCTTTTCATTAATATCAATTCAATCACATAAAAAAAAATAAGATTACTATTTTTCTAATCTAAAATAAGAAGATGTAAATTATGGCCTTGAACCTACTAAAAACAATAAAAAGAACTCTTTCTTTCAGTACTTGAATCATCATCATTTGCATTTATTTTACATATATAATATATCTCTAGAAAAAATATTGCCATAAAGATCAATTTGTTTAAGCTATAACAAAAAAAATAATGTCACCATTAACTAGATTAATACCTTTACAGCATTGTACAAAATATGGATGGAGTGGTTTTTTTTATTAGTGTTTTTATTTATTATTATTGAACTGCTGGTTTGAAAAATTTTGCTAATCTGCTTCCATAATAGACCACTTGTATAAGTATGCTTAAATCTAATGATACTTGTATAGCCCCACATATCCAGAATTGCGGTGGAGAGTGACGCAAGACAAAATAGCATGTTTTAAATATATCACCACAGGTCCACATCATAACCATTTTGATGCTATTAATAATTAATGGATACGTTATAGTAAATACGTATAGAAATTATTAAGGAAATAAAATACCTCATTCCATCGGTTGATCTATTCTTCCAATTTTTATAGAATTGAGGAAGACCTAATAATGCCTCGAAGAAAACAGCAAGAAAGCCCAAAATTTCAATGTATATAGTTACATTAATAAGCAGATATGTAATAAGGCCCATAAGAAGAGAAAATGTGGCCAGGCACTGTATATAACTCATAAAGTCAGACCATTGCCAAAAATATGACCATTCAAAATCTAAATAGAGAGAAAGTCGTATAAAACGAGGAACTTTGAACCATCAGTATATTTACCTAAAAAAGTGTGCTGCTTTGTCGGTATTGTTTGAACAATCTCACTCTTTTTGACGATTGTACATAGTCTTATAATTGCTAACATTGTAAATATCATAACGAAACTTTGTATAAGAAGAGGTAGTTCGAAATGTTTTCCTGTCCAAAACATGATGCGAAGTATATTAGCAACTATTAATGTTAGACAGACAAATATGGAAAAGCCTTCTGCACTTGCAGATCGCTTTATTTGACGGTACTGAGGAATGTAGGGAACAACTCCTCCCAGGACCATGGCAATCTGGGCTGACCAAGAAACGATCTTCATCCCCGTTACTTTTCCAAATACTGCCGGAAAAACGGGCAATGGCCATTCAAGTGCCGACTGGACAGCGGTGCCAATATCGACCATTTATCGAAATGATCAATTATCTTATCAATTCCTATCTTTGCACATTGATTAAAAACCTTGTCTTTTTTTTTGTTCTCTTGCCCCTTCTAAATAGTTGGTCTGCTGACGTGTAATGAAAACTGGTAGTTCTACTTAAAGGTGAAGGTCAATGAGTAGTAAGGTACAGTTAACTTTGGCGTTAATTAAGCCATGTGCTTTTGCCCGACCATTTATTCAGAATGATATACAGTGGACGTTGATAAAAAATGGGTTTTACATAATAAGGTCCAAGGTTGTCAAGCTGAGTAAAGAATCAGTTTCGGATTTTTACGAAGAACACAAGAAGCGATTTTTTTACAATAGGCTAATTCATCATATGTCGGCAGGACCTTTATCTGCTTTAATATTAGCAAAATATGGTGGCATAGCAGAGTGGAGAAGCCTTATGGGACCAACAAAAGTTTTGAAAACAGTCCACGAACAACCAGAAAGTCTCCGAGGTTTATATGGCCTTAGCGACTCAAGAAATGGTCTACACGGCTCCGATTCGGAAGAAAGCGCAAAGAGAGACATAGAATTTTTCTACCCAGAAGTGGACTACAATAAATTGTTGAAACAAGTTGATAATTCTATAAAGAACAATCTATTATATTATGATTGTCAAAAGTATATTCATTGTGAAAGAATACAAGATGTGTGAATTCTGAAATACCAGTTTCCATTTTTCCTTTAATTAGAAAATATTTATTATACTTTATGCTTATGGTTTAAAAGTAAAATATATATATATATATATCGTAAGTATGCCTATAAATCCGCTTAAAATGCATTAAATTAAAAAAGAAATTGTTATTAATAAAATTAAAGAGGGCTTTTTTTCAGCAGATGTACTTTTAACATTAATCCATCTTTATCTATTTTCATTCTTTATTTTTTCTAATAGATTCTCGAATCCTGCAAATATTATCTAATATATCATATTCATAATAGATATATATTTTACACTGTTTATCAGACATTACATAATATACTAAACAAATTTCGAACATATTGAACTTTAGTCTAACATTTAGTTTATTTTGTTATTGTTATTGTTATTGTTTATTTTTAGAATGGAATAGTAATTCATTATTAAAACAAACACTTTTTACAATCCACATAATTAAGTAGATTATATTTAGGAAACACACAATAATTTTTTTTAATTGAGCCGCCCAAACCTTTGACTTTTTATGTTAATTTTTTAAATCGGATTTAAACATATATATATATATATATGCCAAAAAAAAGACAGAACGGATAGAAGAGAAGAGAGAGAGAGAGAAATAATTGATAATTGATTAACTAAATTTTTTGATTTTCTTATAATGGAATCAATTCAGGTGGAATTAAAAGTTTTACATGAACTTTAAATCAGAAGATAGATCTCCATCGTCTAATACTTATTTACCATCTAATTCTCTTTCCGGTTTAAGATGCATGTAATGTATTCTTTATCTTTATATTAGTGGATTCTTATTTTATTTTTTTTTCTATATTTAGACGAATTCCTGACGATTTGAAAAGTTCTTCTAGCGATAATTCGCTAAGGAGGTATTGAATATTTTCAAACAAACTACATGTATTACCTATATGACTATCTGTTTTTGCGTTTAAAAGAAAATCAAGAAACATTTCCGAAAAGAAAAGAAGAGATCAGTTCAATTTATTAATTAATGAATTATGGCAAATGGTTTCTTCGAACGGAGAGAAAATGGATAAAGTATCTATACTGAAAGCTGCTATTGATAGGATCAAAGAACACGGTGGTAATACTCTTTAATAGACAATAGATTCTCCATATACCCTTTTTCCGCGTACTTTTTTTAAAAGACGAATCGAAAACATTAAAGGATGATCAATTCAATGAAGAATTAAAGCCGTTCTTCTTCACTGATGTCGAATTCTCCCGATTTATGATGGAAGTAAAGATTTTATTTTATATATACTTTTTTTTTTACATGAAAACTTAAATAATATTAAGTAACCATTAATACTTTAATAAGTTTAGTGTTATCCATGTTATATCCCCTTATACTTAATATAAATAAAGGCTCTGGACGCAATATTTTTGGTCCTCGATAAATCTGGAACTATTCTTTACGTTTCCCGAACTATTTTTGGATTATTAGGTTTTGCACAGGTAAGTAATTAGGTTGACAACTTAAAAATATGACTAAACACTTTCATACAGAGTGAAATTGAAAATAAATCGGTTTACGATTATATCCATCCCAGCGACTGCAAGAAATTATACGATTTGCTAAATCTGGATGACATTACACTGTACAAGGAGACAGGTTATATTAATTTAATAAAAGAATAGTAAATAGAAAGGGAGAGTTAAAAAAGATTAAAACTTATTGAGAAAATTGATCAAATGTATATTTAATGAATCTGACGTTTGTTTCTACTTTGCTTTTATGATAGTCGGATAACAATCCCCGCTTCCATCATTTTCTTAGATCATTAATTGATTTTTTTCTTTCGCTCTGACCAGAGAAGAATCAGAAGAATCAATTATGTGTAGAGCTACATATGAAGAGGAGAGATAATGACTACTTTAACGACAAACCCGTATTCCAATTGGTTAGGATTAGCGGTAATTTCCGGCAATACAACCCATTTCGTTAGTAATCTATTACAATAAGTATAATTATCATTATTTTTCATTAAAAAATTAATGCCATTTTATAATCGAAATAGTTTTCTGGGCAATCAGGCCTACACTCCTATTAGTAGATCGCACAGTTAAGAAAATCCCTAAGGGTTTTTTCACTAAGATTGACTAGGGCGACGTCTTGTGGCGTCGTAATTTTTTTTCATTCTATGCTTCCCTCTAGAAAGAGAAGATGCGATTTTATAAAGTTGGTCCTTTACTGTTTTTAACCTTCTTTATTATCTTAGGTTGGTAATTAATAATTGAATTCTCTTATCAACTCTCTCTTTGAAGTATAGCTACAAAGAGAATATGCAAATATAATATCGAAGGCATATTTATATAAAAGAAAACAATAATATATCTTACTTAGGCCTAATCAAGAAGCGCTTTAAGTCGGAACAATTTGATATTCTGCCAATATCCAATGCATCCTTAGATAATAAATTCGACTGTATCAAGACGCCTTTAAAATTCTCTATATGTGTCTATGAAGCATCTCGAGATAAATATATCTCAGCATCCCTTAGAGGTACTGGAGTGTGGGAGAAACGTATGAGCAAGCGTCTACTTAAAGCTTTGTCCTTCAAGAAGAATTCGATTTTAATAGATATTGGAGCCAATATTGGATATTTTACATTATTGGCAGCTAATTTTGGTCACAATGTTATTGCAGTGGAGCCAAATCTAGAAAGTGCTAGGAGGTTAAGCGTCTCAGTTGCGTTAAACGGGTTCCACTCGAACGTGACCATCGTTCGGAATGCTCTATTTGATAGAATATGCAGGGCGGAAATGACTAGAAACGATGATAATCAAGGTGGAATTTGGATTAAGCGCTGTACCCCGAAAGGAGACGTAAGAACAACCTTCCTACAGCATTTATCCGCAATTGTTAGTCCTTCTCAAGTTGGTGTCCTCAAATTAGATGTTGAGGGTTTTGAGTGCAGAGTCTTAGAAAGGTCAGAAGGATTTTTGAAAACACCTTATATATTCATGGAATGGAATAAAATGTTTATCAAACGGAACCTTTACTCGACTCCTTGCACCGAAGTTCAAATACAAGCAATGGTTCATACCCTCCTACAAAAAGGATACGTTGCACATGATATCGACAGCGGTACACAACTCGATAATTCTATCTCAGATCGATGGAACTTTCATGACATCTATTGGAGATTAAAAGGGATGAAAGAGCTATAAAAATTGCCAGCTAAAAGCTCTGTCTAAGACGAAATAGCGGCTTAAGTTGTAGCTGTCTTGCTCTTTTTATTCAAATAGTAATCATTTAGGATCTACGAAAAAAATGAGTCCACCATTGGTAGCCTATTTCCAAATCGTAATGCTATTTTGCTCGAGGCCTGATAAAACCCAGGATTACTAATAATGTGTTTATAGTAAAGCCAAATTGTTTTGAAATTAATAGGTAACCAAAAGTCGTATCAGGATCCGATAAATCCTTCTGATATTAACGAAGAGAGATATTTCAGCTGTAGTATTCGGTTATTAAACGCTACTACTCTAAGAGAATTGGGAGTAGTAGATGAAAAAAATAACGAATTTTCAACTAGATATAATTTAGAATGGAAGTTTTTATACATCGATCAGAGGTAAACTAGAAATTATTCTCCTAATTTAACTTGAACTTAATTCGAAACAGATGTTAGAATATAAACAAGTTTTAATACTTTACAGGGCGCCCTTCCTCATAGGTTACATGCATTTCGAGTTGCTTGGTACCAGTTGTTACCAGTACTGTCATCCAGATGATATATTGAGTGTCTTCGAAGGACATACTCAACGTAATTCTATTCAATCTTTATAAATAACTCATCAATCAGTCTACTAGTCTTTTATTTTATCTTACACTTAGTTCTAAAAGTTGGACAGCACGTATCCAACTTTTATAGATTTTTAACCAAGGGACAACAATGGATTTGGATACGTACTCACTACTTTATTACGTACAATCAATGGAATTCAAGACCTGAGTTTATCTCTGGTACTCATACTGTTTATAGGTAAGCCAGGGATATATCTCCTAGAAAAAACGAACAAAACTCGCAACCTTTCGTTCTTTATCCAGCGCATCAAGCGTAAGACAACAATATCAACAGCTTCCTTCGTGCGCATTTTCAGGTAAATTTCTCGTTTTGATTTGAAAGATGTGCATCTTGACACATTTCTTTATTCTTAAATCCACTAGAAAAATCAGAATCGCAGAACTTAGATCTTAACTACCCGATGCGTGATCAAGTATTACTCTCATCTCTTTCTTTAGACTATTATTTATGTGACTTATAATAATACAAAATTGCAGGAGAAGCATGTGTTTTCACTTTCCGAAGCTGCTCCAGTAAATCAGCAATGCACCTATCAGGTAAAAATAATAAACTCAATTTATAAACAATCAGCCCGAATATCTTTTTACAAACTAGCAAAACATCGAAACATTCAAATTCGACGAAATTCCGCGCACCTCGAAAGCTTATATAGACTCAACAACTAGTGATGGAAGGGTGGACTACTATTTAAGGAATCATCCCAATAGGAAACCGTCTGTATTCCCAGTAACTTTCCAACAGAGATATTCACCGTCGCAAAGTTAATTTTATATAACAGTAATCTAAAACAGCCATCGTAACTATTGTTATTTTATAGCTATATCAATGAATCCTTCGTCTTCAAAAGAGCACCGAAATTCATTGCTGCAGCAGAATATCTTCTTTGGAACATCATTTTCCAATTATGATATTCATTATGAAAGTGCAACAAGTGGCGCAGAGTCAAATACGGATTTTACAGAACAGGATTTAAATAACGATTATAAATAAAAGTAACTTTTAATAATTTTTTAAATGAACAAAGATAATAATGATAATAAAAATGATTCTTTTTACACAGAAAATAATCATGTATCAGATTTCTCTTCAGTTTCTGCTTGTTTTGCTGCTAAATTTGCAGCTTCATCTGTTGCTTGTTTTGCTGCTAGTTTTGCAGCTTCATCTGTTGCTTCCTTGTTTTTCTTTTGCTGAAGTTCAACAAAAGTGGCAATCATCTTTTGATTGCCGGCCACGAATTTGCTACTGCAGGATTCCACACACATTTTCTATTGAAAAGAAACACATGAAAATTCCATCTACAGTTGAAAGAAAAGTAATATTTATTACCTCATCCTCATTCAATCCAATACTATTAAAACACTTTGCACATCTTTGGAAACATTGTTCTGTAATACGATTATAAGTTTGAAGCATGTCCTTGAGCTGTTGAGCGATAATGTAATAACTTTATCTTTAAATTGAAAATTATTATATTAAAATATACATTTGAAATATTGCTTTCGTTTACTGGAACACCACCAAGTGACGCTGACATATTGATATCAATTTAAAAAATATTATCAAAACAAACAATGTGTAGACACTTAAACGTTGTGATTGCTTCACAAAATTAAATTTCTTTCAATCTTATTTTGGAATAAATTCGATTTTTTATCTAAAAATTACTTATATCACGGTAAAAATAATTTAAAAAATAAAACTAAATATTAGGGATGTAAATTCGAGGAAAAGTTGTTCATCAACTCCAAATTTATACATAAACCAGTATAACGAGATATTGCGAGATTTGCGGCGTGAACGATTCATCGTCAGCAATTCCACTGTTTTATCTCCAGCCGTTGCACTTACCTTTGAAAATTAATTTATTGTTAATTATTAAATTGCAAGGGGCTGGATATATATTATTTTTCTTATCCGACTTATTGATATTTTTGAAGAATGGAGGAAAAAGACAAAGGAGAAGATGAACAATTTGAGAGGGATTTGAAAAATATGCTAAAGGATGGTTAGTACCACTTAACGCTGACTCAAATTATCTTATTAAAATATTATATATATTTAACAATTGATATTTAGTGGTATTATCTACTGATTCATTATCACTAACATTCTAATTATTCTTGTTAAAGTAGGGCCTTCTATAAGTCCAACTGCTGACACTGTTCAAGGCGATTTATCAACTTCCACAAATCCTATGTCTATGCCTTCGACTAGTGTTCCGAGATCTGCCTCAGGTCCAATTCAAGGAAGATTACCTGGTATTAAAATATTTTTCCTTAAAATATGAATAGTCATGTCATCGATTTGTCTAATTATTAGATGCAGCATCCGTTCCTCATTCACCGTCTGTAAACGGACACAGTTCATCTGTTACACAGCTTAACTTAAATTCCTCATCCAAGTTGGATGCAATAAAAGACTGGTCAATTAGTACATTTAAATGCACAAAACAACTTATTTCGGAGAAATTTGGAAACAGTTCAAGAACCGTGGATGTTGAATTAGAGAGTCAAATTGAAGTTCTTCGAGATACACAAAGAAGGTAAGTTTTTGGAAAATTTAAACTAAACTTGAATAGAGAGATTTTATTCCTTAAATACATTTACCAGATATTCCAATTTACTGAGATTGGCTAGGTTATTGGCTAATCAATTGTCTGGTGTTTTTACAACCCAAAGAGTCATGAGTGAAGCATTTAGCGATTTGGCCCAAAAATCTTTGGAACTACAAGAAGAATTTGCCTCCAATTCTGAAACTCAAAAGAACCTAGCCAAAAGTGGAGAATCTTTAATAGGAGCTCTGAATTTCTTCATTTCGGGCATTAATACCTTAACACATAAAACGATGGAGGATACGTTGCAAACAATTCGAAATTATGAGACAGCCAGGTAATTTATATTGAGAAAAAAAAATTCATATTCATCTTTTTAACATTAACATGTTGTATTTAGAGTTGAATATGATGCCTACCGGTTAGATGTTGAGTCGCTTCAGCTTCGTCCAAGAGATGCAACTACGATGCAAAAACTCAAGGAGGCTGAAAATAAACATGCTTATCACAAAGCAAAATTTGAGCGTTTAAGAGGGGATGTTTCGATCAAGATGAGATTTCTTGATGAGAATAGAGTAAGTTTTATATAAGGATAGCAATTTGAAAATGATATGTACTTCAAAAAAATTACTTACCGTATATTAAAAAAAAATGTAAAGAATGTCGGTGTTAAAAACATTTTACATCCAGCCAAAGGAACAATTTATTCTTTAAAAGCTTTTAGCTTTTTATGTTTTATTTCAAAAAATTTTAATTCTTTGGGGTAGAGCATTTATTATTTTTTGTTGGCACAGTACCAGGTATCTGTGCGACAGTTACGACACCTGCAATCATCAATGGCTTCTTGGGTCGGTTCTAATGCCGATGCGGTGTGTCCAACACCTCCTCACACAAGGTTGTGTTTCGTTGTTTGTAATGGCTGGCGCTATCCCTCTACATTATTTTATTAGGAGAAAGATTTTTTGATTTTATTAGTGCATGGGACGCGAATCTTGGGTTTAATTTTCAGCGATTAATTAGATTTTCGTTTAGAAATTGATAATTTTAGCAGTTATTATGTTGCAACTTCTATAATTACAAAATAGTAACTAAAGAATTATTATTTTTTTTCTTACAGGTTAAAGTAATGCAAAAACAGTTGCTACTGTTTCACAACGCTGTCTCTCATTACCATACTGGAAATGTGGTAGCATTGGAAAAGACAATGAAACAATTTAGTATAAAATTAAAAACTCCCAATTCTTCAAATCCCTCTTGGTTAGAACAATCTTGAAGCGATGAGAATAGAAATAAAATCATAAGATTTTTCTATAAAATATAGGCAGATGGGTAATTAAAAAAAAAAACTAACAAACAAATCTATTAAGTTATTTTCTTCATCTCTGTTTCTCTATTTTTCTTCTTTTTACTATCTTCTTATTTGTTCCTTTATTTTCTTTTTGTTTCTTCTTGAAGTGCATGCTTTACTGCTTTAGATTGTTTGTGATGCTTGATGACGTATCTGGTTTTTAAGTCTTCCTAATGGACTTTTTAAAATATTTCATTAGTACAATACTAAATGTGTCTGTTATACAAGTATTTATGTTCAGTATAATTTATATTTTTTTTCTGAATTAATTGCTATGCTTGTCTCTAAAATTAATCAACCTGAAAAAAAAAATTCTGTTACCTTGCTAGTCTTAACGTTTTCACATTCCATATATACAGTTTATATACAGTTGATTCTTGTGTTTCGTTTTGTGACCGTCATTTTTTTAATAAGGTCAATTGTATTATAGTACAAATATTTATTTACCGGGATGGGAATAACAATAATAAATACAATTCGGTTTGAAAGATAACAGTATTTTTATGATATGTTGAAAATTTCCGTTTATTTTCTAATAAGGATATATTATATGTATTACTTTATAATTAATTCTCACCTCTACGATCCCTACTGCTATTTCATGCTAAATTATTAACAGCTTCTCATATAAAGGAAAGGTTTTCCAGTACATATTTTAAGGGAAATTATAAACAAAGCCTGCCCTATTTTTTCCATTAGAAATGTAGCTAAATTGTCGTTTGGCAAAAGACGTAGCTTTGGTTGAAAGACAACATAACTAATGGCGTTCTATCTTTACATTACCACTTTTTCTCCCTTATTACAGCATCTTCAATGCGAAAAAGTAGCCAAATTAAGACCTTAGTTACATGGAAAATCTAAACGTGAACATATCAGCTCAGGATACAAGATTAGAGAATAAGTGTATAAAAAAAAATACATTTATGGTTTATAAATAGCAAAGATCTATACAACTAAAAAAAACTCTTTATTATTGAATTTCTGAGAAAAAGAGAAGAAAAAAATTGATGTGTTTTTTCTCATTTAAATATTCTTTATAAAATCTATCACCATTAAAAAAATATCTATCCTGCTCCCCTGCCCCTGTGCAATCTTTTGAAGATATGATAAATACTCTTTCCTGCTTGATCTTTGCTAATTGCTTTATTTTTATACTAATGTATAGTGACTATTGGCAAATGAATACAGGTATATCAATTTCTAGGGGAGTTATACGATGAGATAGAGAAATAACAAATGCAAAATCTTTATCTGAAGGAAAAACTTTTTTTTGTACATGATATTTGAGAACTTTGAGGTATCAGGGATGTCTTTTTCAGGTGATAGAGTATACGATTTAAGTGTTCAGCAAATATTGACAACAAAAATAAAGAGAGGGTCTGCTGAATTGAAAAAGTATTGCAGATCAATGAATAGATGGGGGCCGTTTTGTTTACAGAGATGTGGAGATTGTTTGAACAATAGTTGCAATCCACTTGGTGGAACTTGTGAGCAAGGATGCAGAAGAAACGATTATGCCTATCAAATCAGATGCACAAACGATCTCAAACCTTTTTTACCAAAGGAATCAGAATATAAAAATCTGACGCAATTTAGAGTAAATATTCGCAAATACTGTACAATACGTCCATTCGAAAGAACGTTTATTCATTTTTAAATGTTAATATTAAAATTACTTAGGAATTCTGGGCAGAGATGAGAAGAGGTTTAGAAGACGAATGGAAAGGATTTTGTAAGGGAACACAGAGATGGGGACCATTTTGCTTATTTTTATGCTCTAAAAATTGTCAAATCGGATGTGATTATATGGACGGAAGCTGCAATAGAGGAGCATGTATAAAAGGCTACATTGGTATTAGATGTAACAAGTTAAGTCCGCTTGTCCAGGCTCAGAAGGCTTCTATAAAAGAGTATCCAACTGAAGCTATTTTTTCTGGTTTCACAATCGCATTTGTTGTTGTATCAAGTCTTGGGATAGGAATTTTGTGCTTTACGATAAACAAATACAGAAGAAATAGGAAAGAAGGTGGGAAAAGCCCAAAGCAACCTCATGAAAGTAACATAACAGATAATGGGATAAGGATAAAAACTGTCGACGAAACAACAATTGGAACTTCGCAGAATGTAACTATAAGAGACTTTAAAAATTCTATCTTGAGTGAAATGAATAGAGCACCTACAAAAACTGCAATAAACAAAATTGGACGCTACTCTTTACCAGTTATTCATACCTCAGTGGTAAATAGTAGAGCTCCCCCGACACGAGATCTAAGCCCATTATTTTCCATTTCCAAGTGATAAATAACAAAAGAATTATAGAAAGTGAAAACTGAAGAATGAATGTAGTAGATTGTAAAAGTCTGTCAATGAAGAAACGATCATTGTTTCTTTTTTTTGTTTTTTTTTTATTCCTTCCTCCAAAGGACTAATAAAAAGAAACGATAAGACTCGTATCGATTACAATTATATATCTCTAGTATCTTGGTAAAAAATCACTTGACAAAATCATATACTTTGTTCTTAATGGTAGACTCTTACTTATTTCCCAGTACGAGTAAAGAGCAATTAGTTTGTCTAAAGGCCCTGATTTTTCTGGCAACACTATCGCCATCTATGAGAAATCACATTTTATTATCTCGACAGACAACGACAGAACTTTCGATAGGATGCCATCCACGAATACGCTAGGAAATGTAAAAAGCGGAAAGACTGTTTTCTTTCTCTGCGATATGCAAGAAAGATTTCGAACAGCTATAAAACATTTTAACGATATATTAGAAGTATCCAGACGTTTGGTTTCGGCAGCAAAAATTCTTAAAATACCACTTGTCGTCACGGAACAATATCCAAAGGGATTAGGAAATACAGTATCAGAACTACAAGAAGCTACGGAGGCTGCTGTTGGTGTCTTTCAGAAGACTAAGTTTAGTATGATGATACCAGAGGTAGAGCATAGACTACCTGATTTGTGCGATGGAGCTCTAAAGCACATAGTCGTGTTCGGAGTTGAAACTCATGTTTGTGTACAGCAGACTGTCATAGACCTATTGCAGAAAAACTATGAAGTCTATGTCGTTGCGGATGCCACGTCAAGTCGGAGTTCAGTCGATAGAAAATTTGCTTTAGAGGTTAATTGACTGCAGATTTTCACGCTTAGTCTGTAATTTTTCTGACTAATTTACTTTTTAGAGAATTCGGCAAGCAGGAGCGATCGTGACAACTGCCGAATCCCTACTACTGCAATTGGTTGGCAATAAGGATCATCAATTTTTCAAGGAAATACACCAAATAATACGATCGTGCCCACCACAATCTGGTTTATAAAATATATCTATTTTTCCTGAAATGAAGAGAGAATGAGAAGATAGAAGGAGAGATGAAAGGCGGAAAAATTCATATCGATTTTTAAAAGTAGGAAGGGAAGACCCAAAAAGACAAATAAAATTATCTTTTTTTTGTCAATACATCGTATTATACGCCACAAGGGCAGAAATGATGCATATACTTATTAATGCTGTCGTACAACTGCAACAGCCCGCAAAATATGCTATATATTTATTATTATCATTATAACCCTGTTAGTTTCCGTATGAAAGAAACAGTAAATATGTTCGGTAATGGAGAAGAAACGGTGGAATGTGAACCGAATACCAAGTGTGTGCTCTTCTGTTATTCTTCACCTTCCCTGCGGGTAGTTCCTTTTCTTTGTTATATTTTATACACGGCACGTTTATATTGTACATTTACTTTATCCATATATACCCGTGAGCCATGAATTAACAGTAATTGGTTAAGTCAATATCCATCATATGCTCTCTATATGACGTTAGACGCCTCGGGTTTCTAATCTCGATCTACTTTTATTTCGCACTCGATATGAGTTTCTTTCGTTAAGGAAAGGAAAACAATTCTCTTGTTTATATGTTACAATATTAATCCTTTTAATAATTTCTTTTATTTATAAAATGCTTTGTTTTGTTTCTATATATCCTATAAAATTATAAAGTTTGTTATACAGTATATATATTGTATAAATATACATATACATGTAATAATGGAAAAGGTAGGCTATTAGGTCAAGGAAAATCCTGCTGAAACGAATGAAAATATAAAAGACATTATAGCTAAAGAGTAGCAAAAATGAAACGTTCTAATTGGTATCTTGACTGTGTACAGAATGACGCTTATTAGGGTGCAAACGCCTGCGGGAAGAAAGTAAACATTTCGTAAATTGTAAAAATTGCTTTTGTCAAAGATAAAAGAGGATAAAATCTTACCGGCTAGAACATTAAGTCCACAAATGTATTTTGGTAGAGCTGACTTTTTTGACATGCAAACTATACCTATACCGACTGATGCGAAGAAGAGGAAGGCTAATGATAAACACATCAGCACTCTGAATCCGGTAAACCAACCTAAGACTGTATCAGTGGGAGTGTTAAAGTTAATTTACTCTCATATTGTTATTTGAAATAGTGTATTGAATATTTTACTTGGGGGTACTTCATGATAGTAATCATCTTCAAATTGAAAACATATATCTGTCCTCCATTTTACAAAACATATCCACCAGAGACCATGATACTCCGAACGAATATGATTGCCGTTGTATGACCAATAAGGAGTTGCGAATATTGCAATTTGAATGAGAAAATTTAACGGTATAGTTGCTGATACAACTCTTATAAACGAAACCGGTTTTGCTTCCAATTCAGCCATCTTTCTAATGTTTCAGGTAATCGAACATGTTTAGAATCTTTCGCAGGTAAACGAGATAAGATAAGAAAAATGAAATTTACTGCCACCTAGTGGTAGAGAAGTTTGTTTTGAAACTTTTTGGATGTTGTAAGAAACTGCCTAATTGTTTATTAAACATATTCCAATCGATATAATAGTATTTTTTTTATACATATTGTATTAAGGATATACTATATTAGTATAACATACTGGCAATTTTTTTCGTACACTGTATTTAAATCAAATCAATATCAGTAGGCCTAAGTCACTAAGGAAACGAACTCCTTGATTATAAAGCTTAAGCTAGGCTAACAAAAATATAGTTAGAAAACATTAATAACAAATGTTAATATGATTAAAAATAGGACATGAACAAGGATCGAGAAGCCTTAAACAAGAAAGTACTTGGTGTAGTTTCAGATCTAGTCTGGATAAAGGTAAGATATAATTAAAATAGAAGACAATAATAGAGTAAATTGTAATAATAAAGATATAGTATATACAGTATACATATACAGTATTTATATATATATATAATCATTGTTTAGCCATTACTTTCTAATCTATTGACATTAAATGGCCATTTAATAACTTTCCTTTTTCAATAAAATATATTTACAGATTGTTGCAATTGGCGATTTAGCTGCTGGAAAAACTTGTTTAATAAAGCATATTTGTGAGAGTAAGGTAATTACATTGCTAATATTCAATACTTAACAATTATATTCAAATATTTCATATATTAATAGTATAGTACTTCATATCAGCCTACTGTTGGAGTTGATTATGGCTTTAAAATACACGATATTAATAATGAAGAATGTAAGTTTTATAAATGTTTTTTAATGAAATATGCTATCTATTTCTATTGTTAATAGTAAGAGTTCATTTATGGGATTTATCTGGTTCTGATGAATATTTTGAAGTTAGAAACGAATTATATAATGGTACTGATGCTTTTTTGTTTGTATTCGATGTTACAAATTCACAAAGTTTTGATAAACTCGATTATTGGTTTAAAGAGACTAATAAATACTGTACAAATGACTTTGACACTTATATTATTGGTAATAAGGTAGATAGTTTACCCATAGCTTTATTATTCTATGAATACAATCAAATTCTTTTCTTCTCACTTTAATAGACTGACTTAAGAGCCAAGAGAATTGTACCTGCAGCAGAGGGGAAAAGATATGCCTCATCCAGAAAATCCAAGTAAGCTCTACTATTATTTTGTTGACATAATAAAATGATTAATTCTATAGTGTTTTTAGCTATTTAATGTGTTCTATTGTTCTTTTCTTTCAGATACTTTGAGACCTCTTGTCAAAGTGGAGAAGGAATTAATGGAATGTTTAATGAAGTATTATCAAACTGTTTATCGAAAAGACGAAAATAACACACTCAATTTTACTTCCACTAACAATATATTATTAATTGCTTTTGTAGTAAAGATTGCGCGAAACCGGAAATAAAGTTATATTCTAGTAATTTTTCGTCTGTTGCGCATGCTCACTCACCATATATAAAATGGCGTCCACCGAATGTGTTGTGAATAAGACTTTTTCAGAGCTAAATAGTATTGAAATAAGAGCAGAATTAAAAAAGCGAGGTTTAGAAATTACAGGAACCTTAGAGAGTCAGAAGGAGCGTTTGAAAGAGGTTATTCATTTTTCATTTATTTTTAATTAAGTGTTAAAGCTTTGGCGAACTTTTTTTCGACAAGTTTTTTTATCTCTATCATAAAGTTCACATCTAAAGTGACAATAATACTATCCACAGAGTGTTGAAATCAGTGGTAAGGCAATCGATCAAGTAAACTTCAAAATTTTGAAAATTTCAAAAGGTAATAATTTAGAATATTATTTTTACATATTCATATTTTTTTATTCTTAACAATGATTGCGATAGTCTTAGAAATTAAACGTAATATCTAATATTTGTTGCATTAATTAAAAAAACAAGAGAATATTCTACAGTCATACTTATCTTAATATTAGTTGTTATTGAGCCTAAATCAAAAGATGAGTACACTATTAAGAATAGGTTATACACTAGATCTATAATGTTATTGAAGTTTTTACATTCTTATATTATATATATTGTGTCTAATCTAAATATAACTGATAAATTAACGAACATAATACACTGTATATAAATTGAAAAACTAATAAAGTTAAGATAAAATGAATATACATATTAAATTGTAAAATAGACTTTTATATTAAACTTATATATTAAAATACAGTATATAAAATAAGATATTTAAATATCTTATAAGTAGTTCTAAATTTCCATACCAAGCCTTGCTCTAGCGATTGAAAGGCATATAGAACTCAAGCTATATAACTTGAGAGCAATTACATAAAATGAAAGAAGTTTTTACACTCTACCGTTATTATCTAAGGCTTCGGTTTCAAGTTGTTCTGCTTCATTGAAGCAAGGTAATTAGCTTAAAGTTTAATTCTTATCAAGCGAATTTTTCCATATAGCATCTTATAAAACTTTCTTGTGTACCTTTCAAGTTGATCGATTAATTTTTTAGTAGTTCTATTTATACTATTTTTCCTGTGAACATATTTTATATATTTAACCATCAATTGTTTTTCAGCGCGTGATGATAAAAAGAAAGTAGACATGTCAAAGGTCGTTAAAACGGATGTTGAAGATACTCTTACAATAAGTTTTGATGCTGACGAAGAAAGAGTTTTAGACGTAAGTGACTTTTTTATTAGGATAATATAAAGATCATATTCATATAATATAATCTATATGTTTTATTTTAGGAGGAGCCTTTAGCAAAGAATAGGAAATTATCAAAGGGTAAGTAGACGACTTAAAAAAATGGACTCGGTTTTATGTTTGATTTCTGTTTTTAACTTTATTGTATGTGATAAAAAAAAGCTGAATTTTTTTGCCAATGATTCCTCTGATATAAGACGACTAGGTGTTTCACAATTGGTATTGAAAGGAAGAGAGTCTATGCACGTCTTTGTCGTTATATAGCTCCTATTCTTTTACTTATTGTTTTTTGTTCTGTCGTTATATTTGAAACTTGAACAGCTCATGACGATGAGAGCGAAGGAATTGTAAAAAAAACCGAATTAACCGACGAAAGTAAAGAGGAAACTTTCATTGTCAAAGTTGATGATGCATCCCAGAATGCATTGGATTCTGATTTACCGGGAGTTGATGATGCAATTAGGCAAGAACACAGGCGACTGGAAGATGCTGAACATCTTAAAAGTACAAAGAAAATATGCGAGAGAAATGCCACAGATGTAAAAAAGACACTTGAATATCAGCCAGCGGATAATACAGAAGACAAAGGAGAGCCCCCTGAAATTGAAGAAAGGGCGATGAAAGCGAGTGAAGAACTGAAAGACACTGAAACGAGGTTGGTTGGTTCTAAGAAGCAAATGCAATACTTTCCCCTATTTAGCATGTATAACAGTATGCATGTGGGAAAAAATTTTTTTACCATGAGTAAACAAAAACTGTTAGTAACTAAATAAAATTAAGAGCTTGTGTAACTAATATGAGCGGTTATTCAAGCTGAAACAAAGAAGTGTGGATAAAAATTAACAAAGGTTATGTGGTAAGATAATTTTAGGAGTAATTTTGTTTTAAAAATGTTACACCTACAAAAGACGTCAATCGGGTGTGTAAATTGTTCCAAAAATCAAAACAGGGACTTGAAGACTCTCTGGATAAGTAATTTACCATATTCGGTAAAAGCCACCGGTCTAAAAGAACTATTCTCGAAATATGGAAACGTTTTATCTGCCAAGGTTGTTATGAAAAAGGAAAACGAAGAGAGGAAAATGTTTGGTTTAATAGTAATGAAAGGAGTTAAGCAGGCGCACGCAGCTCTAGAAGGGCTGAATGGAATTGAATTTATGAACCGAAGTTTGTTCGTTGAGAGAGCAAACCCAAGAATAATAAATATGGCTCAGTCTATTAAACCAGCCGTTTCATCTAGTCAACAAAGACATTCATTTAGTAGTGAAAATCCTCCCTATAGAACAGACGAAGAAGAAGCAAGGGAGTACGAACGGGAAAGACAAAGGGAAGAAAAGAAACGGGATGCAAAGCGACGAGAATTAATGAGACGAAGACGAGAAGAAGAGGAGCGACGGAATCAAGAAATGCTGAGAAAGAAGCGCCTGAAAGAGGAGGACGAAAGGAAAAAACGCATTCGTTTTATGGAGAAAAGAAGGCTAAGGGAAATACAAAGAGAGAAAGAAAGACAAAGAGAAATTCAACAAATGCAGAGAGTTGAAATGGCTAAGCTCGAAAGAGAAAAAGAAAAATTAAGGATTGAAAGGGAAAGATTTGAGAGGGAAAAATTTGAAATGCAGCGCTTAGAGAGAGAAAGAATAAGAATGGAAAGAGAAAGAATCGACCGTGAACGACAGTTAGAAAGAGATAGAGAGCAGTTAAGACATTTCCAGAGACAGTTAGATGAACAGAGGAAAGCTCAGAAAAGAAATTATGAATCAAGAAAGAACCCACGAGACGATTGGGATAACAAAAGAAGATTGGAAAATAACCGGGAAAGAAATCGTCGTATATCTCCTCAATCGGGAACAGGAAGACGTCATGACAACGGATTTTGGATGGATCAAGAAAAAGGTAATAAATTCAAGAGGCGAAATGGCTATTTTGCTTGACGGTGAATGTGGACGTGTGTGTAGTCGTTATGAGTTATCCTCTTCAATTTTTAAGTTGAGCTTTCCTTTTTTAATTGTTGGTTTAAGGTTGACCCTTGTACTAATAACTTTTGCATTGTTAAACAATATATAAACTTTTTAACGTTATCAAAAAAATTCTTAATGGTTTAAAAGAAATCTGCGATTGTTTCTAATATCAGAAAAGAAGGAAGCAATCTAACTAAGTATCATTTTGATATCCCCAAGAAGGTAGTGTTTACGAACGCTTTATAATTGTTACTGACAAAAAAATGACATTTATGGCCTAGATTCTTTGCCGTATTTATTCATTTATTTTGTCTTTTATTTATTCATTTAGATTTCTAGATTATTTAATCGGAATAAATAAAACGCTAAGAAGCTATATATAATTCCTTAATATTTTCTTATTAATGATTTCATAATGCTTATTTCAATGATAACATAGCATGTATTATCAACTAATTTCCAATATAAGAAAATTCTTCGTCAAAACCGTCAAGCATCTTACCCATGACATACTTTTAAATCTATAATGTTCGAGATAGAATGAGTCTTGTATAAACCACCAGGTGGCGGAAGAGGTTCAAATACTAGTTCAAGCGGTCAGCAATGGTCGATGCAAAATCTTTCTAATAATGCGAATATGGCACACCTGTTAATGGGCTTAGCCGCACATCAAAACCAGCATAAATCTCATACATCGTCTCATGGAACCAGTGATTCTAGATTTAACTTCAAGAATGTCAGCCAGCGGCGCTATTAAGGAAATTTGTGAATTTTCTAAAGAAAAAATAAAAGATTCTTTTTTATAGCTAAATGACAAAAGCATACATTATTCCTTGTTATATACTTTAAAAGTTTTATTTGTTTCCAAATTGTTATCTTATTAATAATGAGAATATTGTTACTTCTCTTAAGAAGGATAAATAATGGACAAGCAACTAGGAAAACGACAACCTGAAATTGATAGGTGAAGCTAAATATTCTTCAACTAAATTCAATGACATTGCCTTTTAAAACTGGATTCGAATTGTATCAAATTAGAGTTCGTTGAAATTTAATGACTGTGTCTGTATGTTGCAAATATTACATTCAAGATCTAAATCATGTCTGTTTATTGTTAATATTACATGGTAGTAGGCTAAAAGGTAAATTAATCAGCTTTCAACAAAGGAAAAACTAAAAAAATTTTCTTTGTTTACTTTTTTATCGTTACATAATAAAGTTATTAAAATTATGATAATCTGTGAAGTCTAATGTGGTTACATTTTACAGATTTTCATCTTGAAGATTAAAAGAATACTGATTACTTTTTTTATTTCTTTGAAAATGTGTTGATCAGATAGAAAATTAATAAATATCAAAGATATTTATAATAAATATAGGTCAGTTGTTTGATCTTTTTTTTTACATATTGCTGTTTGCTTTTTTTATTGCATATATTTTTTTCTTTTAACTATAGTCATAATGAAGGAGGGATATCTTGATAAATAACCCAAAGTCTGCTCCAGTATTTGGGGAGAAGTGATGATAAAGTCAATGGGAAATTCAAAAGAAATTTTTAATTTATATTTGTTATATTAATATAATAATCTAATGATTTTTAATTTTGATCAATGTCAGTTGTTAGATCGATTTTGGTCATAACTGTTTTTCTCGATGGTTCCGAAAAACCACAACCTCTTAAGCCGTGAAGGAAAATCTGTTGTTTAGGCACTTGACTTTTTCCGTCTTTCAGAGTCTGCGTTTCATTTTCTTTGAGAGGATAAACTTGGGTGGCATTTTCTCTCTTGTAATTACTTAAATTAGTCTGTTGGGCATGAGTTGCTTTATTCCTAAGATTGGCCAACTTCAAAGCCTTCCTTCTCAATTCCCATTCGTTCCATTCATAATCCTTCACGATATTTGATTCCATGAGATGCGTGTCTGTCTGACATCCATTATCTGTTTTCATTATTGGCTTCTCTATCATTGTTTTCTCTCTTCCCTAAGAATTCCAAAATTTGTTAATGTATAAAGAATAGCTTGCAGAATAACTAGCTACTTACTTGGGCATACGGCGCTATTGCAGCAAATTGATTGTGCAACTCAAGGAGCTGAATAAGTTCAGGGCTTCTCTTTGCCGCTTGTGCACATTCTAGAATGTATCTGTAAGAAGGAGCATTTTATGATAATTTTAAGTCTTTTTGAAAGGAAAGAGACATACTGTTCTGGATTTTCCGCAAATTTTGCAGCATTCTTGTGAGAACAGAAACAATAATAGCGATCCTTATACTTTAAAAGACCCATTTCTGGTATACCGGGCTGAACATAACCATCGAAATCTGATAAAGTTACTGGGCAAAATCCCTAAACATGCAAAATGATTAGAAGATAACAATACTTGTAACTGCAAACTAACCTTATACTGAATAGGTAAACGACTATAATTATTTGTCGTATCAGGTAAAAGTACTTCAATGTTGGAATATTCTTTAAATTCCCTTGGTGCCAAAGTTTTCTTTATCTTTCATGGATAAATTGGTTCATGTATCGAATAAATATGGAATTTTATATAAATATGAAAAAGTTATTCTCTTACATCTTTTAGTCTATCTTCGTCACTTTTAACTTCTAAATTTTCCAAGAGTGGTTGTATAACCTCGTCCGAGAATATTTCCCTTTGAGTCTAAAATAAAGACTATTAGAAAATTTGATGTTACTTTTAACAATAATGCATACGCGAACGAAAGGCTCTAGAGACACAAGAATATTACTCAAAACAGATAGATGAACCATTTCATCCTGAAAGGCGGTCCATATTTGAGACAGATGAATAAATTGAGGATAAACATGTGCTGTTGGAACAGCGGTCTTTGATTGGACTGTTGTCTAATATTGTAAATAAACGCCTGTTTAGTTATTATTATTTGTTTGTTATTCTATAGTTTACCTGTAATGATTCTAATCTTGCAGCCAACTGTCCTTCTAATGATTCCACTTGCTTTGCACATGAAATAATATCATGCTGAAAAAAGGACATATTATAATGTTGATTTATGAAATTGTAAATTTTTGTCTTACCAGAATAACTCTGAGGAAAGCCTCGTGTTGACGGGAATTTATCAATGCTTCTTTAAATAATTTTAAAGAACTAGGATCAATGGGACATGTACCTTTTTCTGCTATTTCAGTTTGAACAAAGTGAATTATAGCTTCATATTTATAGGCTTTGTTCAAAGTCTGCTCCATTTCAACATCAACATTTTGAGTAGTAGCTGGAATTGCTTCATTTAGAATAGAAGGAAGATCATCAATTCCTTCCCCTCCCTTTCCGCATTCCTTATTAAATAGTCTTATGCCAGTAACTATCATGGTTAATTCATAAAGTTGCTTTTCTTTATCTTTTTTCGTAAGGGACATAAACGTTCCTAGCTCTGTTTGAGGGAATACGCTTTGAAGTGCTGCTGTTGCTTCTCTAACAACGCCTATATCAACAGGAGAACCTAGACCGCTCCGAAGTAAAACTGCAGATACTATTTTTCTATATAAACTCTCCAATTCTTCTCTAGTTCTAGCCCTTGAGTCTGTAATCTCTCGCGTAACAGGTACCATACGAGATTCTAATACTCGTCTGTGCTCAGCTAAGAATTCTGAACGGCTCGTATAATTCATATCGAAATATACTTGCATTTTAACTGTTTCCAGGCTAGGTGAACGAGGATCGAGAAGATGGTCAACGCATATTCTAATAAGCTTTTGAACATCATCTTTCGTTAGAGTTCTATCGACATTAAATTCATTGTTTGGGTCCAGAACTACTGCTTTCACCTGAAAAAGTTCCAATATGACAGATTTTAATATTTTTTCAAATCATTCTGAAGATGTTAGAATTTTTATTGAAAAGTAATAATATTGCGAAAATTTACCATAAAAGCGACCAAAGTTTCTGAAACAGTTTGACCCTTAGAAGCACACTCCTGAGCGATCTCCTTGATGATATTCTTAATAACACTCTCAGCTTGAGCTCTCGACATTTCTAAAAGTTTGCTATCCTGCTTTTACTTGAAAAAAAATTGAAAAATTCCGTGTGAAAATAATTTAGATTATTATTTTCAGCGCCATATTACTGGTTGTTATAGTAACAACTACCAGTTTCTATATCTACCTTTAGCCGCCAATCTAATTAGGAAAGACTTTTTTTTTGATTATTAAAGGTAAATAATATATTATTTATAATGAATAAGCAAACCCTGTTGCTTTAAAATAACATAAATTTAAATAAAAGCATATTCTTTTTATAGATAGGTAAACAGTAGATAAAATTAGATTGGTCATTTAGAAAAAAACATATCCTATTGAAAAACACAGTTTTTATTAGATTTTTCTTAGTCTTTTTAAAGATGTTATTAATTGAGTCGCCTATTTGTGGTTATTAAAGTAGATGTTTTAACCGTTATTAAAATCAAATAAACGATCATATAACTTACCTGCATTATTCCAATTAGAATTGTGCCTAATACAAGTTCTTTAATATAACTATTAAAATGCTTTCTAATAGGGTCTAGACAACCTTTTTTATTAACAAATTTATTTAGTTTAATACACTCTTTGAAATTTTGAAATATCAATGTCTTTACTGAGTTTGGAAAAGCTAAAGGATTTACAAATTTACAGCACGATGGAGGATAGTCTGTCTGAAAAATATTATTTTTACTAAGGTTAATAGGTTCAATAGATTTAAGATAAATATCTCATTATTTACTTCAACAGGTTTGGGATTTTCACTTGTTAATCGTATCATTCTCTTAAAATTTTGGGGATAGTAGGAAATGATTTTTCTATTTTTCGAATTATACAATTGATAATTCTCAATGCCACAGCACTTAAACTGCACAAGAAAAACAAGAAAATCATTCAATTTCATTGGGTTTTAATGTATAAAAGTTTATTACATGAATTTGAACTTGATCCCATATCATAGATATTTCATTTCTTCTCAAATGGTCTATTTTTAAGATGGGATTACTTTGAAAAAAATCCACTGAAGCGCTTTCGTATTTAACAATAGACTCTTTCATTCTACTTTCTAAGAAAGTATTTACGTCATTGTAAAAAATACCGCAAAATATTGCGGAGCATGTAGTACAGATAAATGAGATGTTTAATAGACATATATTGAGTTCTAACAAAGAATAGTTTTTCTTAGAGAATGAAAATATTCCAAAGATAGTTACAAAAATCGTCAAAATTGATGCTATAATGAGTAGAGTGCATGAATAAGTATATTTCTTTGGAATGTTCCAATCAAACAATTTTCCTTCAGTTAAATCTTTAGAAAAAAAAATGGCTACCCGATCCCTTTTAAAAGTGTAAAAAGCCTTTGAAGCAATTATTATTAAAAGTATGGAAATAACCTGCAATTTTCAATTATTTAAGAGTGAAATGTCTAGTTCAAAATAAGTTAAGAATATTTACGATGGAAACTGTTTGGAATCCTGTAAGAATTTTCGACGAAATTGACAATTTATTTCTCTTTTCCATTATTTATTTATTTTTAAGAGTTTTTCTTGTAATATAATTCCTTCTTTTTATTCTAATAGAATATAATCCTTTTCAAATTTTTAAAATCTTTAAATATTACTTATATACATAATCAAAGATGTAATTGAATAACTGTTGCGCCACAGAGTTCTTTTAAAGAAAGGGAAAAAGCGGCTTGAAAACTGGTAAAAAGTCGGTTATATTTTCCCTTTCGATTGTTGCCAAGTGATGGAGTAGTAATTCAATTGTGGTCATACAGGATATATAAGTATATATACATATATATATATACATATACTGTATATGTATACATATGTATATATATTATATAAATTATTATATAGATGATTATTAAAAAGAGTTAGCACAGTGTCTTTAATAGTGAATACCCTAACATTTTTCTCATATAACATAGACTTTATCAAAGACCCGCAGGCGTTTATTATCGCTTGGGAGAATAATGCAAAAAGCTCACTTGGACAACTTTATCTCAGATGTAAAATTATCCCTTGATTTGTATGAGGATGGATTTAATCGTATGAGAAAAGAAGTGATTGATTTATGCGGAAATCATACAGTCTGTGACGTTCCTCATGTTCTGGATCAGATTCCTACAAGGGAAGATATAGATAGCAAATGGCATGTGGCACCATTAGCTCTCGCCTTATTTAGAAAACAGTTTAACCTATTCGAATCTTTGCTAACGAAAGGAATGAGACCAAACGGAAGATTTGTGTTGAATGGCTGTGAAACAACATTATTGCACGAGGCTGTAAAGGACGGGGGCTATGACCAAGCAATTCCTGAATTGCTAAAAAGAGTTGACGTTATAACGTACACAAAAAATAGGGAAACTCCGCTTTATTTAGCATGTGAGTCTGGAAATGAAGCGGCTGTTGAAATATTACTATATGCAATGAAAGAGAAAACTGATAGAAATTTTGATTTATTGTACTTGAAAAGTTTAGGTCTTGCTGCGCTGAACGGCCATGTTGGTATTGTTAAAATTTTTGTAAAAGACTTGTCGTTAGGTCTAGAATTAAATTTGGTAAGTTTTCTTATAAAACGTATTTTTAATTTTTTTGGAAAAGACTTTATAGAATGTTTTCAATTTGAAAATAGATAACGGAAAAACTTGGTTTATCAGTCATTCATTCGGCCTTGAAGGGTAATAAACTCGACGTGGTTAAAGAATTGTGCCATATGCCGTGTGCAAAACAAATTCTTGATCAAAAATCAGCGGATGGGTTAACACCTCTACTTCAAATATGTGCTTCACCAACTCTAGATATAGAATATTTACGGATAATTCTTGATGCGGGAGCTGATATTAAACATTTTCATTTAAATGAAGAGAATATTAAAATGGACGCCTTGAAATATGCTTCAGAGACTGGTTTGTATCGGAAGAGATATGTTTGCAATTTGAGTAAACCAGCAATTAATTTTTAAGGTCAACCAGAAAAGCTTAAAGAGCTCCTGGAAAGAGGAGCTACAACAGATAACGATGAAGATGACGTTAGCGCATTAATGCTCTCCTGTCACGGTAAATCTGGTAAATGTGCGGAACTCTTAATAAAAGCAGGAGCTAATTGGAAGGAGGTTCAAAAATGTCCATCAGGAACGAATTGTGAAGTTCTTGATTACGCTGTTCAGAAGAGTGCTCCGGAAGTTCTACAAGTATTAGTAGATAAGGGAGGAATTTTGTGGAATAATTTGCTATATACCGTCAGTATAGCAGAACCTGTAAGTGTAGTTTAAATAATAATAGTTTTCAAGAAATGAAAATTTATTTTTATCTTTATGCAGAGTAAAGATTCGGCTGAAACTGCTGATATTCTTCTTTCTAATGGTATGGATTCAACTTTAGAAAATAGCGACGAAGTCTTTCCTCTCTTTAAACTAGTTCAAAAGCAGACTCGTAACGAATACAACAGAGTTCTTGTCAAATTCCTACAGCACACTCCAGCACCTGATAATTTGGCTATGCAAATGATTCAATATTTCAGTACATCATTTAGTGTTGAATTAATACCATTGACATCTTTCGTTTTACTGCATATAGCTTCATATCCTGTTGCTGAGGCTATACTGCCTTTAGATTTAATGCTGCCATCAAAATTTACAACCTGGTTAATGCAAGAGGCCAATCAACCTCAATCGTTAAAGAGATTATCAAGGGCTCTCATAAGACACCGTATAGGACCGGTAAAATTAAAGAAAAAATGTCAGATGCTACCTTTACCGAACTTAATGATTAATTATCTAATGATACCAGAACTAGAAAGCTACGAAGAGGATGCAAGTGATATAGCAAATTGGGATGAGTGATTTTTAAAATTACATTGGTCTTTTACACTTTAATTGGCTTATAAATTCATAATCAGGGTATTCAATTTATTTAAAACATCGGATATCTTCTTTTTAAAAGGGGAGAGAGTTAGTAAAAAGAAAAAAAATATATACATATATTTGTCCGATAACTGTATATATCTATATACACAAGTTCCTTTATAATACATACAAATAAATATTTATATTTGTATGTATTTAGATTTTTTATAAAAAATATATACATATACATTATAGTATATGCTGTCATTCTATGTACCGTATATAAATTATTATATAAATATGAAAAAAATCTATTAGATTAAAAGCATTTTAGGAAAATGGAGATAACAAAGAAGTTCGTTAATCAAAGGAGTTTCAATTGTCTCTTCATTTGTCTTTGTTTCCAATCAGACAGAGAATAAAAGGCTTCTTTCGAGCAAGAAAATACATCTTCAAAATCTTTATCTGTCAAATAGCTTTCCCGTCTAGTAAGATCTACACCTTCGGGAACATTGCCTGCAATGAGTTCACTTAGTGAATAGGATCCAGACCTAGCTCGCTCCATACTCTTTAGCATTTTAAAAATGTCTTCTACGTTTGTAAATCCATCCTATTGATTGGAATTTTGGAAAAGCATTAGTCAAAGTATAAAAAATTTGTAAATATATTTTTTAATGCGCAAACCTGTTCATTAGCTTTTCTGGCTGTATCGTCTTTTTCCCAATATTGGAATAAATTTGTAAATTCTATCGGTTCGAAACCAGCATATATTATCTTACATTGAGCATCTTCTGCTTGTTCTAAAAATTGATTGAAAATTTAGATAAATAATAAATAATAAACAAATTACTATTAACAAACCTTTGCAATATCTTGCAACAGTTTCTAAAGCAAATCTTCTCTTCTTATGAAAAGAACTTTTATGTTCAGCATTCTTTCTCCATCCTTGCCATAAAAAGACAATGCCACTTGTGGCAATAAGCACCAATGCTTTAATAAAAACAAATATTTTTTATCAATTATTGAATTGAATATATGCGAAAAATATTTTTAACTCACCAGGTTCATGTTCACTTAAATTATAAAAATCACTTTGTAAAAAAGGTAAAGCACAAAATTGATCAGCCATTCTATCGACAGCTAAAATTTCTTCAGGTGTATGAGGCTCTTTAATGCTATATAAGCGAAAGGCTCTTGGTGTAATTTGATTTAATAAATTTTTGTTTGCAGTGTCATATGGTCTCTCAGTGGTAGTTGAAAAGTTAAACAATCGTAGAAAATCTGTTGATTCCTGCTTTTCTTTAAATAATTCTATAGTTTTTGGTGTTCGACTAAGATTAATTCGATGGGGGCAACTGCAAAAAAAAAAGAAATAGTAAATTTCTATAATGCTTTATCAAGAAATGATAATAAATAATACTTCTTCAGTATGTTGTGAATAGCATCGGTTGCTAACTGTTCGTAAGTGTCATTGACATTTAGTCCAATCCATATGTAGGCTGAAGTCGTCTTTTTATTTATAATAAGGAAACAACCGCCACTTCGAAAACTTTCCATATGAAAATCAACTTCTAAAAAGTTAATTTCCTGCTTTCTTCTTCCTCTGATTAAGAACATTCGTTTTTCCTCACTTTCTTTTGAACTAATAACCATTTCGCCATTGAAAAAGTGTAAAAATACTGGAGGCTCCTTTCTCCCGTCAACTCTTAATTGAGGAGCTTTTTCCGTATCTAATTCAACAGTATTTAGAGCTGCTAAACCCTTTTCTTCACTTTTTGAGAATGGTCCTTGCCAATAAAAGTAAGCAATTCTATCTCTACCTGTTTCTACTTCTTGCCTCCTCTTAAATACAGCCGAACATTTATAAACCCATCTTATAATATAGGATCTATCTAAATTAAAACAACCGAAATTTTCCTCTTTAACTTCAGCTGTAGTTTTATCTTTAATAATCCATTCGCTAATCGATACAGTTTTAATAACATACTCCCATTTAATACCATCTCTCCTTTCGACTAAACTATCTCCTCGGCTAACGTTAAAATTTTCCAGAATTAATGATATTTCAGGAACATCTTTGATAAATTTATGAGGTTCAATTACTCGTAAGTCATCACCGCTTTTGTGGTCAGAATCTTTTCTCACATCCTGATTTATTTCATCTTCTGGCCAATCGTAAAATTTCTGTTTAAAAAGTACAGTTTCAGTGTTTTGGGTAACTTTACCCAAAAGACACCAAACAGGTCTAGATTCCGATTTTTCAGGACTTTCTAAAACTCTTCTGGGATCAAATGGATTCAGTTCCATATCTGAATAATCATATCCCATTTTCCATAATTTTCGAGCCTTTCTAATTAGATTCCGTTTTTCTTCATTCGAGCATAATTTTCCGGACCATATATACATTTCAGAACCAAAATCAAATAGATAAAGTTTTGTATCATCTAAAATTTTACAAGAATAGTCTTTGGAAGAGAGATTTACGTCACAGACTAATTTATTTTCTTGTAAATAATAAATTCTATTGGTTAATAGTGAACACTCTTCGTAGAAATCATCTTCTTCATTTTCAGCAGCATCGGAAGGTTTACTATTGGTATTACCACCTAAGGTCTGCCAAAATTCTTTGGTAGAAAATTTTTCAGTCTCTTTAATTATTTGAGCGGGTAAGTTACCCCTATAGCATAAATCTTTTGTCCTAGCAATCTCTTTGGCTTTAGCAGTTGCTTTTCTTTGTTCAATTAAATTTGATAATTTTCCTAGCCAGGCGAATACCTTATCCTTGGTAACCAAAATGTAAGAGTCCCCACTATTCACTGATTCTGGTATAGGTTTTACCAACCTCAGATGGCACTTTCTCCTACCTTTAAAAAGAATTTTAATTATATCAATAAAACCATATCAAATATTACTTCTAGCAGATAAACAAAGTAAATATTAAGACAAACGTTACTCTAATAAAAGAGTAAATCATAAACTGTTAAATCTCTCTCTTTTTTTATTTTTATCAAAAACGTTTTTATTTAAATTATCTTATCTTTTTCTCTAAGTTTTTGCTTTTTTTCGAACAAAGATAAGATAAATCTATTTGACAAACCAATAAAAAAATAATTAAATGCAAAAACAAAAAAGAAAAACAATACATTAAATAAATTACCTAATTAAAAATCAAATAAAAGAAAACACTAAAGCTATATATTTATATATTAAAATATATATAAATGAACATATGTTGACTGCAATGAGTGATTCATATCAGTGAAAAAATTTAAAATATAACTACGCGAATTAGGGAAACAAAAAACAATCGATTTTTACCTTTTTAATCATTTTCGCGTATGTTAACTCTTATAACTAAATAAGTAAAATAATATAGTAACTTCATAATAATATAAAACTATTTACTGTATAGTAAACGCTATACTGTATACTTATTTCATTTACAAGTTAAGGACATACTGTCTTCTTTTTTTAATATTTAATACTTTATAGAAACTAGAAAAATGATAAATATTCTTACCTTTTACTAATATCAACATTGGTTGATCAATGTGAAATGGTGGTAAATCAGTATCTTTGATATTAAAGGAATCAGACTTTTTTAAATTGGCAGCAGCTCCTTCTAATTCCTTAGCAATTTCATCAGCGATCCTTACTTCAGTTGGGAAATTTTTCTTTTTGTTTACTTCTGGAGGTGTGAATGTTTCATGATATTCAGATGATGCATATTCACTTTTTAAAGCTTTCCAAGTTCCTTGTTGTTTTCTACTAGGTTTTACCCTTTTTATGACTTTAAGTCTATATTTAAAATTACAAACATACATATATTTATATTAGTACATATATAATATATCGAATATTTCCTTAAATATATTGTTATATAATAATAAAAACCTTTGAACGTTTGCGAATTCTTTATCAAAATCATATTCCTGAGTAGTTTCAAACACTTCGTCATTATTTTCGTACTTTGGAAAGAAATTATCAAAATCGCTATCAGCAATTTTGGCAACTTTAACCTAAAAGAAATTAATAAATATGTATTATTTTTAAGAGATTTGATAAAGTTTTACATACTTTTCTGACACTAGAATTCTTTGGAAAATTATTTAATTTCTCTGGTTGTTTCTTCAAGTTAGCTTGTTTCTCTTTTTCTTCAACTTCATCATCGAAGACTAAATCTTCAAAAACTATAATGAGAAAGTAATTGAAAATAAGGAATTAATTTTTTTAAAAAAAAATCTAAATTATAGAATAAGTTTAGTGTAAATTTTCCAGAGTTAAAAAATATTAAATCACTTGTGTGAGAGAGCGATATAAGAGAAATTTTAGAATAATCATGAAAAGCCCCTTTTTTGTAATAAAATATATAACTATAAAAAAAAAGTTTTATATTAAATAGAATAAATAGAATCGTTAAGAAACAATTTAGTAGTTTAAAAATACCTGATAAATTTGTTGACACCAATCTACTATTAATCTCTAGATAGCGTTATAAAGTAAAATTAATATAGAGTACTAGAGTTAAAAGTGTAATGATATACCTATATAGATATATATATATATAATATATATAAATGATTTATTAATTGATGCAAAGTAACAATAAATAACTTACGTTTTTGAGTGGAAATAGCTCTTTGCCTATCACTTTGCTTTTTAGCAAGAAGTGGAGAATAGGTCAATTTGGCCTGTCCTATAAAAAGTAAACGTAGTGAAATATTAATTTATTATATAATAAATTTTAGTTTTTTGTTGTTGTTTATAAGTTTTTTTGTTTATTTTTTTTCTTCAGAAATTGCTAATTGAATTTCATAAAGTTTGACTAAAGATTTTATAGATTAATAAAAAAAAAAACTCTTTACTGTCTGTCTATTTTATACCTGATGCAACAATAGCTGTTACGGAAAATTTATTTATATCGCTTCCTTCATTTTTAACTCTATCTCTCCATTTATCGGCTGCATTTTCGAGTTTATTCAATACTGTAAGAAATAATAAAAATTATTGAAATTTAAGATACAATGTTTAATAACTTTACCTTTATTTCTAGCTGAAATATTATCATCTGGTAAAGTTGATTTATCAACTCGTTTCTTCCACCCTTCTTCGTTATTTTTCTTTAAAGCGGCCAATCTTAAAATAATATATAAATAGTAAGTCATCTGTATATTTATAAATGTAAATCATCCATTCATTCACGTCGGTATGAATAATTGAAAATGTTAATCATGATTCAAATATTTTTATTTATATTTCGTGTTTGAATTTTAATAAATAATAGAGAGAGAATGAAAAGAGAATAAAATATCTACCTGTCTTTTATGGATACTAATCCATCCTTTGTCGACTGTGAATTATCAGACACAGCTCTCCTTAAGGGTGATTTAGTTGTTTTTACACTATCCTCTGTTGTATCCATATCATTTGTATCAGGTCTATTAGATTGTAAATAATTTACTTAAATATGGCCTTAAATATTAGTTAATATTAACAATTTTCGTAAATGAATAAAAATATATCGTAAAACTATAATAAAAGTATATATATACATATATATATATACTGTATATAGGATTTAGTACAATTTTAGAATAAGAACAATAAGATTAAATCGATTTTAAACGACTAAATAATACTATAGATGATGAATCGATAGAAATAATAATAACAATAATAATAAGTAGTTATAAACCTTTCGCAATATATACAGTATATATATATATATACTTGTAAACAGACAAAAAACAAACTATACAAAAACTAGTAGAAATTTAATATTTAAAAGTAATAGGAATAATTCTTAATAAAAAGAAAGCTATTTCTAATAAAAAGACAAAGAAGAACGAGAGAGAGAGAGAGAGAGAGAGTGAGGGAAGAAAAAAAGAAGAAAAGAATGAAAGCTAAGAATAGATTGATTAAAGTTCGAATAAAAGAAAATTTAAAAAGTTATTCTTTCGTTTTTAGTTCATATCTTTTTAAAAAAAGAAACTTAATTATAAATGCTATATTAAATATTTTTACTTACGAATTTTCATTGATTTTTGAATATTCAACTTTGATTTCTTTAGTTTTCTTCAATATTGAATTATTCTCATCTGTATTCGTCAATCCTGGCCAAGATTTACTATGCCTATTTTTTCCTGGGCTATTTCTATATTGTTTGGCTTGACTTTTTAACTGTTCTGATGGTCTATTCTGTTCAGATTCTTCTTCTGAATCTTCTTCGATCTCTGAGTCTTCTGTACTGTAACTCTCGCTATCTTCCTCTGCCTTTTTAATGATAGTAACATTGTCGTATAATCCGCTATGTACTTCGTGTCTATACATTGTTTTAACCTCTCCCTCAATTTTACCGCTATCTGCCTGTTTTGTTGTCATACAATCGGCCTCTGTGTCATATTTTGATGGGCCTACTTCATTATCGGTAATTTTTACCCTACTTCTCCGTCGAACAGGCGCATTCGATACATCGCATGATTTTTCGGTAGACTCCTTAACAGTTTCTATGTTCACTTTGGACCAACTCTTATCTCCTGTAGAATCTTTATAAACTCTACGTCGAGTTCTAGACATATTTTCTAAATTGATTTTTGTCGATGATACGAATGTATCATCTTTCAAATCGTTATTATCTTCGCTATTTTCCATTTTCTTAATAATATTACCAAAAGATTCACTCTTCTCACCGTTTTCTGGTTTATGTAATATATCCGATTGTGTTGATTTTTTTTCTATTTGTGATCTCGTCAAGGAAAGTGTCGATTTCAAATTGTCTTTTAAATTATCCATAGGCGATAATTTTTTAGCAATTAACGGCATGTTAAATACATTATCAGTTGTTACTTTATAATCTTTAACAGTTGAATTTTTAGAGTCAGTAGAATTTTCAAAAATATTCTTTCTTAGTGATACGCTACTGAATTTATCATCTTTATTTTTATCTATTTCGGTTTTAGCATCAATCTTTGGCTCCGTGTTATCGATTTTACGTAATTCAACTTTCTTTAACTCAGATTTATAATTTTCTCTTACCGTTAATATTTGATTATCATTTTCAGATTTATTGCCATAAATTCTCCTTCGAGATCGTCTTTCGTTATCTTCAGTCTTTTTATCCTTAGTTTTAACATTACTATCGCTTTCAGTTTCTTTTTCTCGATGTATTCTAAGTCTGTTAGTGTCTTTTTTTAAAAATGGCGATTGAGAAATAGATGAAAATTCAACGGTGGATTTTTTATCTAGATCTTCACAACTCCTAGCATCAATAGTCGATGATTTTCCACTATCGTTATATAGTCTACTTTTCCTAACAATATCATCCATTACGGAGTGTTGTTCAGATGTTTAATTGTCAATTCTTCTGTTTTTTAATTATCTGATAGGGAAATTACAAGACAATGAATATCTCTTTAAATAAAAGAGCATTGCTAAAATTTAATCAACACAGGATTTAAGAGAACAAATAACCAGTGATCCTCTTATTTTATTGACATATATATAATGAAATAACTCTTTTGGATAAGTACATATATATATATATATATTATCTACAATTCTAATCAAGATATATTACCTAAATAGAAACTTTAATAGATAATAAATATTCAACGGAATTTTTTAAGGGTAAAAGTTAATAATAAAAACGAATGTTAAGGGTTAAAACGTACTATTTAACATTTATTTCTCTTCATTCAGAGGAAATCTCTTTCACATCTACTCTTGCAAGCTTTTTTCATACGAAATAGACAGTATTCAATTTGCAATACAATTTTAAATGTTGTAGGCCTATATTAATTTCTTATGAGCTTAATCATTTTTTTCTTGCTCGATAGTTTACCATTTAGGAATATAAATTGAAATAATGCATACAATTAACTGGCTACGTATTAACATATGTTCAATTCATAAAACAAGCCTATGAAATGTTTATAAAAAGAGCTTACCTATGAACTTTTTTTTACGAGAGATCACGTGATCAAACAGAATTAAAAACTGCGTTGTTTTATTTATATAATGATATTTGAAATAGTTAGCAGTCGTAGATCATCATTGTTAAAGTTAAAACATTTTGTAAGTCTTTATCACATTTAAAAACTCACTAAATTGAGCAAAATCGTCCATATTAGGTGCGTTAAAAGAAGTATTGAAAAATTAACGTTTTCGTACGTTTAAAGTCTAAATTATCTTTAATTTGCAAAAATATTATATGATTTTTTTTAATATTAATTTATTATTTTAAAATTTTCATCATATATTTTTGGAGAGAGTTTATTCTTAACCTTTTTTAATATGGAAGCGCAATTTATGATATCGCCATAAACGATATTTCCGTTTCAATATAAAGCATTTAATATTAAAAATTCTTTTAAGTACATGATTTTATTAATTGAAATAAATTTTATGGTTTTATAAACATTACTTTACTACTATTTTAGATATTTATCAAAGCCATTGCCTTTTTAAAGTATCTTGATCGTAATATACTAGCGATAATATGTGAAAATGTATGTTTTTTTTGCCTTGTTCCAAAATATTCTCTAGTGTTTATCTCTGTTAAGCATATTTTTCGCTTAATCGGCTTCCAGGTAAATATGTAAAAATTGAATAGAGATAAGTATATAACGGTTAACGACATTTTTCAAGATTTATATCTCAAACCGTTTTTAATATCAGAGATAGAAATAACATTTAACCTTATGCAAACAGCCCTTCTAAAGTATAAGGTTAGGCGAAAGATCACGTAGATATTTCTTGCCTATATCACTACTTAAATCTAAGTTATAGCATTCATTTTATATAATTTTATTAAAAGATTAAGTAGTTTCTGAAACATTATCTGTTAGATTGTTGTCACTTAAACAAATTAACAAGTTGGCATATTCCATTAAAAAGAAGTAACTTGTTAAACAAGTGTACTAAATGATATTAACAAGACAAATGATTAATTTACAGTTACTATGTATTGTATTTTTTTAAATCCATTTTAAATAATAAATAGTATATAAATGGTTTATAGACGTAATCACAAGATACTACGCAAGACCTTTTCAAATGAACACATAAGAGACGAACACATAAAAAATCTTTAAAACATGCTACTTAAATTTTTTACCATATTTGACTTATCCTTTTCTACTTTTCTAAAAACTGGTTTAACGTCAAGATTGACATTATTTAAATATTCATGCTTTAGGCACATAATTGCGCTCCATCGTTTTGATGGATCATAGATGATCATTTTCTGAAGAAATAAGCAAATATTATTAATTGATTTTTAATAAAAATATAAAAATAATCGTACGCGAAATAAATCCATGCCATCATTGTCTAATCCCTGAATGTTAATTTCTTGAACTTTAAATTGTGGAAATCTAGTTTGAAAATCTGGAAGATTAGTAACACCCGGCCAAATATCTTCATTAGGAGTGCCTAATGTTCTAAATATTCTCATCAATTGATCAATTTCTGAATCAGCAGGAAAAAGGGGTTTGCCGGTAGGCTAAACAAGTTAAAACTCTTAAGAGAAAATATGTAATAAAAGTTTTAAAATAATTTACCATTTCGGCAAAAATACATCCTAAGCTCCATATATCAACCGACGGACAATAAAAATCTGTTCCTAAAAGAATTTCTGGCGATCTATACCAAAGCGTTATTACCTAAAAGAGAAAAAGAAGATAAAACTCTTACTTTAAGTGCCTAGCTGAAAGTGTAAACGGATCGCATTAACTGTCGAAAATGCCAAAGGGAAAGCTTATTTAATATAAAATTTACCTCATGGGTGTATTTTCTTGAAGGAATTTGTATCATTCTAGCTAGTCCAAAGTCAGCAATCTTTATTTTACCATCAGAAGTTACTAGTAGGTTTTGAGGCTGGATGATTTTTATTTTATTAAATTGACAATATAAAAAGATTGTAAAATACTTTTAGATCCCTGTGCAGTATTTTTCTACCATGACAAAAAGCCATACCGTCCAGTAATTGTTTCATGTAACTCTAAAATGAGGTATAGATTAATAAACCATGTAGAGATAGTAAATATAAATAAAAAAGCTAAGAATTGTAACAGAAAAATGACTTGACCATAAAAAATCATTTCGTCATGAAAGGAATTACGAATCTTAAGAAGCTTCGATAAAGTATTGACAAGTTCTATCTAACTCTAGCCTAGTTTTTGCGAGTTCTTTCAAATTATTGAAAATAAATAGATCTTCTATTCAAAGAAATGTTCACCTCTTTTAATAGTATAGGTTTATATAAGCACTGGTTTTGTTAACATAATTTGTTGAGCAAAGTTATCCCTGGCTTTGTTCCTTCAGGAACGTCTAGCTGCAGGGAACACTCACCTTTGTTAACTCATAATCTAATCCGCCATTTTGTTCCATTAACTTCTTTAAATCCATGTCACAAAATTCAAAAACCAAATAAAGTTTGTAAGTTGAATTTGACCCTTGCTGAGGTGTATCGCAAAAAACATTTAACAATTTAACAACATTGTCATGCTCGAGCTGCTTCAGCATGTTCACCTCTCGTAAAGCTGTGCTAGGAACACCTTCTCTTTCCCTAAATTGTAAGTTTATAGCATTTAATATTTTATAATAATAATAATAATAATAAATTATATCTAGCTTACCCATTTTTGTTATAGTCGATTCGCTTTAGAGCCACGCACTCTCCGGTTAATGAGTTAATTGCCTTATAGACAACTCCATAGGTCCCTTCCCCTAGTTTTTCCTTCCTTTCGTATGATGTTTGCATCTTATGTACCCAGCCTATGGTATGTCGATCAAATCCTTTTATCAAACAAGATATTACGTGTATTTTCGACTACATTTCCATCCCTCCTGACCCCTTCTAAGTTCCGCGCTCTGGTGTTGCCGCGTTTATTTTCATAGTATCGCAGCAATAAAGTCCGCATTTAATTTCCAGTGATACTCTTCAATCACAATCTTATGAATTGTCAATAGTTCACAGTTTGCTACCCAAACAGATTGCATGATACAGTATTATTATCTATTAGTAGAAATCGATTCATCAAAAATTGATAACAGTAAATACAAAAATTCGAAAAGAGTTTTTTAGTAATCAAGCTTCGCGCTGGAAACCACTTCTTAATCGGGTTCTACTTCTTATTTTCACTTTTTAAGAATGGTGAAAAAGATTTTTTTACTCATAGTGATAAAAATAAATATATAAATGCATCTTGAATTGTCTTATTAAAAAATTTTTTCGTTGCCATAGAAATTACATTTGACAACAATGCTACGCATGCGCCCAACCAAATTCCAAAGCAGACGGATTTAGCGACTGTTTTGAACAACTCTTAGGAGTTTTTATGATTTTATAAATAAACTAAAGGAAACAAACAGAATCGAAGATGAATGACGAAATTGTTAAAAAGACTAAAGACACTTTAGGAAAAGTTATTAAAAATCACCCTCCTCTAACTGACAAATTACTCAATAAGCCACCTTTTCGTTATTTGCATGATATAATGACATCGGTAAAAATTTTAATCAAAAGAAATTAGATAAAAATCTCTAATAAATATTTATTATTTTCTTTTAAGGTAATTAAAAGCACTGGGTTCATGAAAGGATTATTCGATGAGTCCGAAATGCAGTCTGAAAATGTTAAGGTAAAAATGAATTATGAAATAAACATATTCTAAACAAATACTGTTTCTGGCTATGTATATTAAAAAGCAAAAAAATATTAAATAATTATTATTTTATGTAATAAAAACAAGAATCATTAATCTCATTATATTACGAGTGTGTTATTGGTAACATTCCAATTGCATTTATAATAATCATATTGATGTACTTGTGAAGGAAAATCAATTTCTTAAGCTTAATAATATTCAAAAATGCAAAAAAAAACAGCATAAAACTTATTACCACTTTAAATTTAATGTATTCTAAAATTTACCTTAATATTTAATAACTATTTATTAATTTCTCCACAGGACAGAGATGCTAAAGTAGCCTTTTTACAGAAAGTTATTGATATTGTTGGTAAGTTTTGAAACATTTGTCTTTTTAAATTAAACTATTAAACGATATTGGAATTTATAATATAAAATTTTGTTTAAATTTCAATTTAGCTTTGGTTACCGGTGAAAAACCGAGTGCTAGACCGTCTAAAATTGTTGCTGGCCAAGAACCTGAAAAGACAAATGAATTCCTACAGTTATTAGCGGCAGCTGTCAATAAAAAACCCGATAATGAGTCAGTGGTTCGAAAAGTATTAAGAGGTAAGAATAATTTATATTCAGAGAATAATACAAGTGCTTGTATAGAATTTTTCGAATATCTTTAATGATTATCTTTATTAATGTGAGACAAATGTGCCATTAGGCTCAGGGAGAAAGAAGGACAGAGAAGGATCTGCAGCTAGGTCCAAAGATGATAAAAACAAGGAAAAGAAGGATGATGATAAGAGACGAAAGGATAAGAAAGATAGAGATAGGGATAGGGATAGAGAAGATAAGGACGAGAAAGAAAAGGATGAGAAAGAGAGCAGAAGAAAGCATAAAGATAAGCGTAGTAGAGATCAGTCTAGAGAAAAAGAAGATAAAGACGAAAAGAGGGAGAGGAGAAAAGAGAGAGAAAGAGAAAAGGAAAAGGAGAGAGAAAGAGAAAAGGAAAAGGAGAGAGAAAGAGAAAAGGAAAAGGAGAGAGAAAAAGAAAACAATTCAACACCAGAAAACGAAGAGAAACACGAATCTGTATGTATTTCTATTTACGCGTTAACATTAAACACAAGTTTTTTTTAACTTTACAAAAAGAACACCTCTTTATTTTGAAAAGCAAATTTATAAGATGTAATTATTATTAGATTATCACAAATTAATAAAATTAAAAAGAAATCCCCTCCCCTTCTAATTATACGTAAAGCATGAAAAATAACCTATAAGTAAAGAAAAGAACAAAAAGTCAAGTGTGTAATTCAATATCAGATTTAGACTCAAATTAACCAGAAAATTCTTTTAAAACGAATTTTTTTCGTTAAACTAAAGTAATAAAACCTTTAAAATATTTAATAGGAAAAAAATTAAAAGAAGATGAAAGAAATCTAATTATTTATCTATTATTTCTCGTTTCTCTTACTATTTAATTTATATGATTAAGAGTAGAATCCAAAAACCAAATTCATATTTAGAAATACCTATTTTACTGATTAAAAAATGTATAAAAAATGTAGAAAAAACCCCCAAAACCTTCAAGTTCCCTAAAGACTGGTAAGCAAAATGCCAAAATATCACAATCCGTTCCTTTTTTCATACCCTATTAAATGTTGTAGAAAGACAGAAATATATATATATATATATATATTCTTATTTATATACATGCATACATATACTATATATATATATTAATGTACTGATTAGTATTATTTTTGTTTTCTAAATGGAGAATTTTCTATAAAAAGCATTAGAAGAGTATCTTTAAATGAAGTTTGGCTGCATTTTTAATAAGGTCATTTGCATTTCAATTTACCATTGGGTTTTTATTCTGGACAAATAATATTTACAAATACACTTAGGTTAAACAGTAATTTTGTAAGATAAAAGTTCAGGAAATATCTTAATTTCTCCTTTTCTGATGCAAAAGAAAATTCTCTGCTTCTATTTCTTATTATTCTTCGTTGTTTGTGTGATCTCACGGAATCACGTGTGTATTACCCTGTGGTCACAGATGCAGAATGGAGACTCCTCTGAAACGGAAAAACGAGAAGGTCATAGACCCCCTAGACCCACTTCTGCAAAGGGTCGGCGAAGGCCTAGACATGGTAGTTTATTATTTTTCACCGCATATTTTTTTTTTTACGAAAAGTTTGCGGTGCTTTTTTATGTGTGGTTTGTGGTTATTTGTAATCAGGTAGGAAGAATGAAGATGACGATTCGGGTGTTGATGAGCCATTAAGGAGGAGAGGAGGTCTGTGAAAAGATTTTTAAACAAAAAATATCACTCTTCTATCCGTTTTTCTATCTTGGCTTATGTTTAGTCCAATAAATTGTTCCTTTTTTTTCTTTTCTTTATATTTTCGAGCTTTTTATCTCGTTTCTTTTTTCAGTGGACGAAGAGGGAAACGAACTCAAAGAAGCTGTTATTCCACCTCAAGTTGCTGCGTCGTTAGTATAATTATTTTTTAAAGGCTAAACGAATTCAATTATTTAACAAAGGAGCTTTCTCCTTACATTAAAATCGCTTGAATGAAACTTATCTAAAGCTAATCTTTTTTATTTGATAAATTCTTACTCTATCTTTCATTTAATAGGCGAGCCGCTAGACCGGGAAGTGCCAGACCTGCTGCCCCGCGGCCGAAACAAAAGGATAATGCACCTCCTGCAGAAGATAATCAACATTTGATGGCTGGAAAAGTTCCCAATGTGATTGTTGATAAAGCTGACGATTCAGATGATGATTTTGTCGCCAAGGAAGAAGAGGATCAACCAATGCCGATGAATGATGCTCCAATGAGGAAAGCCGATATAGATGAAGACGATGATGAGGATCACGGAGGTTTAGTTAAGAAAATTTTAGAAACAAAAAAAGAACAAGAAGAAGCCATGGCTAAAAGGAGTGGAAAGGTTACCATTGAAAGAACGACTCAATCGGATGCCACTAAGAGAAAACAGAGGGAATTAGTTCAGAAAGAGATGGACGCTCTCAGGAATTCTATTCAAACTCTAACTAGGTCGGCAAATCCTCTTGGCAAAATGATGGACTACGTTCAAGAAGATTTAGATTCTATGCAAAAAGAAATGATCACTTGGAAAGACGAGAACGAAGTTAACATTAGGGAATTGAAAATGGAACAAACTAGGACGAATGACGTTCTCGAGCCATTAAAAGCGAAATTGGTGAATGTCGATCAACAAATTTCGGATCAACTTGATTTAATTGCAGCAACTAAATCTTCGATCTTAAGAAATGAAGATAGGATTCATAAGATGTTGTCGAGTATAACCAAGTCTTGAAATAAACAAAAGACAAAAAATAAATATAATTTTTTTTTCTGTTTTCGTTTTGTAAATATAATGAATTGTAAACGACTTAATTTTCACAATATACTGTTTCTTTCTCCTTTTCTTTGCATCCCTAAATAGAATACAATTTTCGGTCTAAATTGTTTCTTTCTCTTTCTCTCTCTCTTTCTCTAAACAGCATCTTTCTGTTACAATTATCCTTCTAAATATTCTACCTCGTAATCTATGAAGAAATGTACTCTATTTAACTATTTTCAAAATGTCTTAACATGCAATATATACACAATCACAAAACAGTATATTTCTAGATAAATACAATCTGATTTTGGTCGATATTTATAAATTTGCGGGAGAAAATGTAATATTATAGTCATATTTCTTCTACTAACAGAATAAAATCGGTAGATATATTTGAAAAAGAAATAATTTTCTTGAAAATTTATGTCATAAACCGAATTTTTTATATTGAATTTATCTCTCTCTCTCTTTCTTCTTTCTCTTTCCTTCCTAATAGGAAACTTATCGGAGAAGGTTAAGTCTACTATCTTTGAAATATTATAACATTGTAGTCTTTAAGGCCAATTTCTTCATTTTTCTCAACCTTTTTGTCTAACTAAAAATTAGATAATTTATATTAAGAATAATAATATTCTCTTTTTCTTCTCTTAAGCAAACAAAATTGTCTCGTACAAGTAGCTTTATAACTATTTAGTCATATTTATGGTAAAAAAATTAAATATACAGATGGCGTTCAACAATAATAATAGGTTACCGGTTCCGACGTTATATGAATTGTGCTGATAAAGCGATTGACCGTTAGCTCGTTGCTACAGGTAACTAAACAAGCGAGTTGGTGATTGTATTGGTTGCGGCTTTCAACTATCGTATTTAAATTCCAAGTACTAAATCTTCATTAAAATTTGTTAAAATGTATGTTTAACACCTCTTTGAACTAGTAAATTTGTTAATTTAGGATGCCGAGACCGCGATCAGCTTCATCGGATGCCAGCGATGCAGGAGAGGGAATGGCTCAAGAAGAACTACAAAGATTGAAGAGGAGTTACAGATCGACTGAAGTTAATAAACAGCAATATACTAATGAGAGTCAAACCCTTATCCGTAAACAGAGGTATTAGGAGAATATTTATGAAATTTTACGATAACCTTCTATCAAAATCTTTGATCTGTTATTTATTTCACTTGTCATGAGGATATTCGTATTTTCCACTGAACGAATTCTTAATTACGGGTCGATGAACTACAAAATATCACTGTTAATACAAAATGTTAATGTATTTTAGGCAAGAACTTGAGCAACTTGACAAAAGCATTCAAGAGTGTCTAAAAGAGCTACGTCTAATTGAATCAACATCCAACAAAAAGAAAGACGATACAAACGTAAACTCTCTGACAGATTTAGGAAATAAACTAAGTAAAACCCCTTTCATTTCGCATTTATAAGAAAGACAAATGAATATATATTATATAAATTACAAATTGCCTCTTTTTCTTGTAATAGCTGAAACGGAGAAAGCAATCGTTGATGAAATTAGACAGCAGGAGGATCTAAAAGCTGAAATTAAGGAATGGGAAGCTAAATGTAAAAAGCAAAACCAAAACATGGGAGGGTCAAATATGTCCCATCAGCACAATGTTAAAGTTCAGAGAAATATCGGAAAACTAGAAAATCAATTGGATCAAGCAAATAGCAGATTTTCAAAGTTGCTAAGTACGAATGCGAATTTAAGAAACGAAATCGAGTCACTAAGAGTTGAACGAACTCGTTTCGATAATGTTTATAAGAAATTAGAACGAAAATTGAACGATTTGAAAAGAGAGACAGGAGAAGTTATAGACATATCAACGCAAGCTTACGATCAAAGGTTTGACAGTATATTTGTAAATTTAAATTTTAACTTTATTTATAACACCAGAGAGGATGCTCAAACGAAGATGATTCAACTTAAGGAAAAATCCGATAAAGATATTGCACAGCACAATGCCGAAATGAAGGAATTAATGAGAATAATTGATCACGACAGAAAACTGAGAGAGTTTATGAATGTTAAAGGTGCTGATAGAGAGGAAGACCCACAACAGAGAGCTTGGAAACAAAACATCGGTAAGAATTAAACAGAGATAGCCATCTAGAATTAATATTGAAATTGTTTTTTATTTCATAGAAAAAAGAGAAGCTCAAAGACGAAAAGCATCTCAAACCGACACTGTTGAATCGTACGAACAAGCGATGGAGAGAATTAAGGAAATCACACAAGAAAATGATATTCAAATGTTGGTTAAAAAATTTATAGAAGTAGAGGATAAAAACTTCGCTCTTTTCAACTATGTTAATGAACAAAACAATCAAATTGAGCAGTTGCAAAACGAAATTTCAGAGGTTTGCTAAATAATTGAGTTTCCCTAACTATTAATTGTTATTCTCTTTTAGATACAAGAGAATATTGGAAAGTATGAGAAGGAAGGTACCGAAATGGAAGAGGAACGGAAAGATATCATGAGACGTTTGGAAAATCGTCAACGTAATGCCTCAAAAGAAGCAGATGTCTTTGAAGAAAAACATAAGGCTGTTATGAAAATATTAGATCAACTGAAAGACGGCATACAATCATTGTTTGACAAAATCAATTGTGATAAGAACGCTTTGGGTGATATGCTGGGAGCGCAGGAGGGAATGAATGAACAGAATATTATGCAATACATGGGTCCCATTGAACAACGTACAAATGAACTTCTCAAAATACAAGGCTACGTCTTGATGCAAAAAGTACGCTTTCCTAATTGAATTATTTGCTCATCATTTATTACTTTCGTTTCGTTGTCAATTAACAGGATCACGATCAAGATTTTACCAAAAAACAACATAGTTTATTAGGTGAGGGACCCGCACCACCTCAAAACCTTCCAATAATTGAACCCCCGTCTGTTGGGTAAGTTTCTAAAACTTTAAGGGAAAAGTCGTATCACATCTTTTAAAATATTTTAACAGAGACGATTTGGATAGCGATCCAAACGAAGTGAGTGACGATGAAAGGCGGCCAATGACAAGAACGGAATTGGAACAAAAGGCTCTTAGGTCAGTCCATAAGCGAGAAGCAACAATGAAGAACCAGCCTTTCAGATATGATTTGGGAAATAATGACAAAGGAAAGAAAAAGGAAAAGGGAAGAAAATATTGATCTAGATTATGGAGACATCATTAACAACAAATAAATAGTATCTACTTTATTAATGAAATATCTGCTTATGTTTATTTATTATACAGAATTATTTTTTTTTATATTAAAGAAAGAATTAAAGAATTAAAGCTTCGTAACATTAATAATTCCTTTAATATAATATCCATCTATTGGATCGTCAAATAAAAAAAAGACTATCTTGTAAGGTGCAGAGAAGTTATAGGACTAAATTTTGTCATTGTAGTTACTACATACTTTCATTTCAATTAAAATCTACCAAGTGAGCCTCCAAGTGGTTTTCCCGGAAATATAGCACAATAATTTAATAAAAATTATTCTATACCAAGGCAATCAACTAATCAGCTTTGGAAGAGACATGAGGCAAGAAATGGATAGAGGAGGAGGATATATTAATATACTAATATATATATAAACTGTATATATATAGTAAACATATCAATCAATTGTAATTAAGCGAATCAAGCCCTTCGATAATAACGAGATTCCGGAAAAGAAAAGATAATAATCCCATCAATAAGAAAAAACAAGCATACTGAGACAAGGAAAAAAGCCTTAGAGATTATTTTTCATAAAATTGCTAACTCTCTTTCAGAGTTTATATTATAGAAAGTAGGTATAGATTATTTTGGAATAGCATATATACATACACATCTTATAAAAGAAAAAGGTATGCTTATTGGTTGCTGAAAAATTAAAATGTAAGCCTCTTAAGGAAATTGAAGCATATGCTATGACTATTTTTCTCTAAGATAGCTTCTTAAGCTCCAAAATAGATATGAAAAAATAAATTGATTTCAAATCTAAACTATTTCTAGTAAAATTATAAATTTTTCATTATTCTGAAAGGCTTTTTTCTTAAATCTTTTTAATTAACTTTTTTTAATTAACTTTCATCGGTTATAGTACAAGCAAAAAGCGTTCTTCATTAAGCGCAGTTCCGCATTAAATCAAGACAGTCGGAATTACAAATTAATCAACTGTAAATTAACTTCTTTTGGTTTGAGAAGCTTGCTATCTTAACAAAACTAAAAAGTAGGAATCGATTTAAGGTAAGATCTAGATAATTAGTCGAAAACATTAAAAATGAATATAGTTTTATTTCAAAAATAGAACAAGAACATTCTTTTTTTCTAATTAGTATTTTGGTAGGATAAATTGAAAGACAAAGATGAATGATATTAGGGGAATATAATACATTAATCAGGTTATAGTTTATTGTTACTAATACCCTCAATGAAGTATTGTATTTATAATCTTTAACATATTTCCCATAATGATTATTTATATTGCAAATATTTATGTATGCAGTGGCTAATAGAATAAAAAGATAATTAGATTACATAAGTATACGATATTAAACTTTATTATACAGTAGGTGTGAAAGATCAAATGCTAAATCTTCATTAGTTAATTAGCTCTTATAAAATAGAACAGATCCAAATGTTTTAGACCTATACTTTATTTCATTCCTTAAAAATTCGCTTTTAATTATTTTCCATGAAAAAGGCTCTTTTATTTGACCTATCGTAAGTGGGTCTGGCTCAGATAAAATTGTAAGACAAAGTCCATCGTTTTTCTCCTTTGGATGAGCATTAGCATTATGTTCAATTGACACTATTCCATTGACTTTAGGCTCTCTGACAAATCCAAAAGCTAGTAATAGTATTCTCAATAAAGGAACAACTATACAAGTATCGGAAGCATAAAGTTCAACAACCGGAAGTCCATGACAGACCTGTTTATTCTTACAGGATTCGTAAAATAGAACTTTAAGTTCTGGATCATCCCTAATGAATATCGCACGGATATATATTCGAGCATATCCGTTTAAAACTGGCAATGAATTTCTTGGTATCATATCACTTACAGTATATTTATAACCAATTTCCATAATTGGTAAAATATCTAAACTTTTCAATTTTACACTCATATGAATTTCTTTAAAGTCGAAAAATTTTGAACATTCAATTACTCTCTTATCCTTAATTTTTGTTTTTATTTCACCACCAATTATTTTGCCAGCGAATATGAACTTTAAGGAGAGTCTTTTTTTATTTTCTACGCTAATTAATGTTTCTGGTTCAAATTTAAGTCCTGTTAATTCCAGAACAATCCTCTTTATGGCTTGCTGAAACGAAATTAACACATTTTTTTGTTTTCTAATAGGGCAATAGCCTCTTATATTTATTCTCTTACTTGGATTTCTCATATAAACAGTATATATAAACACCGTTGTTGAGTTTACGCGCATATATTGTGTAGGTTTATATATACCTATGTACTCGTATATTTAAATAAATAGATCCGTAGATCTTTACAAATGGATTGATATATTCTCTAAATATATATATATATATATATATACAATATAAACCGTACACTTTTGTATATAGAACTTTAAATAAAGATTAATTCTTCCTACTCTTTCATCTAAAAAGCATTCAAAAAGTATAGATAAAAGGACCTAACATAATAAAGTTTCATTATTTTTTTATAATTTACTGAAGGCAATCTCTATATGTATCGTCTGACTTAATTATTCTTGTTGAAAGCTTTAATTTTAAAGAATTCTGTGAAAAATGAGAATTTATAAAACGAACAATTAGTCTAGATTTTTTCCCCTATTTATAAATTAATTATTAATAATATATTTAATGCTTTTACACTTTGGTTTATTTTTAGATGATTGTGTTTATAGGCTGTTAAAGGATTTTTGTGTGCTTTAACGTACTACTAAAGTTTCTCTATCTTCTACTTTATCCTCGGGAATTGTCCATGTCTCCTGACGTTCTTCGTCCATTGTCATTAGAATCCTATTCTCATGATCACTAATGAAAGCTGCTACTGTATACATATCTAAAGACGCCTCTTGATCATGTATATAATCTACAGTTAAGTATGTAAGTAATTAAAGAAAAATATATTTTTTGCAACACACCATTCCCAATCAACTCAATGAGAAAATTTAAATCCGCTTCTTTAGGTTCATTGTTAAGCCACTTCCACAATTCAACCTCCAGTGCATCTACACAGGATACGCTCGCAGAATTGGGTTTTAAGAAAGAGGTTCGAGACAATTCTAGTGGAAATACCGATTTCTTTAGAGGGAGCGTAGGTTTATCCAATCCATAGTAGAAATTAGAACTAACATCATTGTCAACTTCACAGCCCAATGTTTTTTTAGTCTTAGACATTTACGAGATGATAAAGTTTTGAAAATTTTGTCACGTAGTCAGGATGTATTGAAAATTTTAAGCTGTGTTTATAAACATAATAATTATTTATGCTTATAAATGAAATGTGTAAATTATTCATAAATTAATTCTTATCATGTAAAACAGGGGTCTTAATATTTATATGAGTGTTTGCTAAATCGATAACTATTTAGCCTATGTTGTCTGGTTCAATTGTTGAGTTAGATCGACCTAAATAAAAAGTATAGAATTGAGTAAACAATAAGGAAGAAGATTAAATCAAACTAGTTGAAGTATAAAGGGGAAATTGTCTTTTCTATCTAACATGTATTTCTCTTAAAACTATATTCTCATCACTCGGTGCATTGTATAAATATAGTATAAAACTTATTTATAAACTAGTAACTCAGAAAATGCAATTAAGGTTTTTTTTGTAGGAAGGTAGGCGGGAGAGGGAAATTGCAAAGTACCGTATAAAAATGTTTAGGCATCAAAGCTTTGCCAGAAATAAAAACAAATGATTCATTTCCCATGTATTGCTTCTTGTTTTTTCTTAAAAAGGACCAAATTATTAAACAATTTATAAGGTTGATTTTTTGCTAGACGCAAGATTTTTTTTTGCATTATCCAAAGATTATAAAAAGCAGAATTTTACTTTAGCTGAAGCTAAATTAGCTCGGTGCTAGATTATGATAGGCTAGGGCTCTGTATGTTGCGAATGCGCGTGTGTAGTATATTTGTAAAAGATAAGTTTTAAGGCTGGAGTAAGTACGGGTTCGTACCAGCATCCATTACCTATAAATAACGAAATAGGCAAAACTTTATATCTTGTTGATATAATAGTCTATTTTACAATATATATAATCTATGATTATATACCTGAAATTTTGAACGTAATACTTTTAAAGCAGACAATATACATATTGTAAAATACTTTATATTTATATGGATATACAATACAAAAGTGTATGAATGTATATGTAGTCACTAAAGCTTTTATTCTTCAATGGATTAGACTTAGGTAAAAACATTTTTAAATACCCTTATGAAAGAAACTGTCTCTTGGTTTCAAGATATTTTTGATATTATATATATCTTTTATCTTCTAGCCAAGTTGAAATTTAATACATCGGTTTATATAATTGTTTAATCAGATTTTCTTATTATAATTGTCTCAATTTTCTTTTCCTATTTTTCTATAAAGCTTTAAAGCGAACATTCCATTAATTGTAGTTATAATTGACAATTTGGATTAATTAAGTTGTACTAATTCTACAGTGTTTAAATATATACACGCATTTCGATATAAACTGACGAATCAAGCACAACTCCGGAAAAACAACACACTTTTTATATTCTCTCTCGCGTACCCCTCTCGTCTGCTAATAGATGCTCTACAATTCATCTTTTCATTTATAATTTGATAACAAACAACATTGGATTATAACGTACAATGTTCTGGTAATGCGTTATATTTTTATTTAATAGTATTCGTATCATATATACAGTATTAGTATATACATATATATATATAAATGCATAAAACTATTTGTACGTACAGATTATTACGCGTATTAATTCTTTATATTCTGGAAAACAGCAATTATCATTATTTACTGTTGGGAAAGTCTGATTGATCTCGTCACTGGACTGAAGGAATACAATGAAATATACATATTAATCTATTTAATGAAATTGTACACAGATAAAGGAGAAATATAACCATTCGAACAACTAAGAAAAAACTGAAAAAACTGAAATAGATAGAGTAAAAAAAGACAGAGGGGAAGAAACGTTCGAGGGAGAGATATACTTAAAAGAAGAGAAAGAGAAACTGAAGGAAACAGAGAGTCAGAGATATATAGATAGATAGGCAGAGCGAGAGAGAGAGAAGGTGAAAGCGAAAGCGAAGGGAAGAAAAGATAGATATATTTATAGTAGAAGAGTAGTAGCTAATGAAGAATGTCGTGCTCTTGTGCGAAAAAACTGTCCAGATCTCATAAAGGTGAATTTATATTATAAAATTTATCATTCGAATAACGATTTATATAAAAAATTGTATAAATTCTGATATAAAAGAAAATCTCAAGTAATCAAAATCGAAAATAGGATAGCTCCATTCAATATAGAAAATAGAGTGAAATTGTAATGCTTCTGATCTAATTAATCTGGTTATATAATAAGTGTTAGCATATATAAATATATAAATACACTATACTCGTATAATGTATATATATATATATATATATATATATATTTATTATTCAATATAATATCTTTAAATATGACAACAACAAATCCAAAACCTGTTAAATTAAAGAATCCGATTACTTTGTTCTAAAATTATTCTCGAATATTTTTTTTCCATGTGTAAAACTTCGTATAATAGCCAATAGGCTCGAATCGTAATTCAATATTTGTATAGGAGAACTATGTTTATGATGAGTATAATTTTTTTTTTATAATTTAGACCGCACCCGGCGACCTACATCTAAACTGAAAGTTTAAAAAAAATATAATAAAATCATCAAATTCCCCCCTCCCCCCTCTTGTTTGTATATGTTGAATTCTCTCTCACTCTATCTCTCTCTGTCTCTCTCACTCTATATATATATATTGTATATAAATATATATATTAGATATGTTTAAAAGCTAACAGCGTAGAAAAATATCAGATATTTTTGTAATAAAAAAAAATTTATGTAATAATATCACTAGTTGGTAAACTGGTATCACACTTAAGTAAAAAGGTAGGGGGAGAGGGGGTATTAATATATATAGCACGTTTTACTCTTCATCGTCTGTTACGTAAATTATATATTTGGTAGTTGTAAAAAAAAAAAAATTGCATTTTTTTTTAGTGTTAGGTTTTTTTTTGAGTTAAACCGCTACAGGTAGAAGCGGCGAGTTAAATTTATATCGTCGACCAGGCCTTGTTGGCACGAAAAGCCAAAAGTGGCCTGCATTCGTAATTAAATACAAGACATTGTTCACTCTTCAGACTGGCCGCGTCCTCTACCAAGTGCTGAATTTCAACGATTGAGAGATATCATAGACATTTCTCTGCACGGATACGATCTTGAAGATAGTGGGTACGAAGCTGCCGAAAACTTTCTTAACATGGCGGATAACTCTGTTGTTGAAGAAAACTTAGTTGGTTCGGGTCAGAATGAAGGTGAGAATGGAGATGACCATGTAAAGTTAACTAGGTCGGAAAGTCTTGATAGCCCAAAATCAGACGACGAGGGTTTAGGTGTCGAGAAAAAGGAGGTTACAGATAACAATTCCGATGAAGTAGAAGAGGAATCACCTAATCCTTCGTCTACACTTGACGCTGAATCGCCAGTGCCAGAGGCTGAAAACTCTTGCGAAAGAGACGAAGTAGATTTGGAAGAAACTGGAAATGATAATGAAAATTCCAATGTTGAGCTAGAGTCTGAAAATGTAGAAGAGAACCTCAACGAATCACTCAATTCTGACGATAGGGTTGAAGAGGAGGATGAAGTTAACAAGCAGGAGGAATCTAATGAACCAAATAACCTAGAATCTTCCCCAACAAGAAAGTCTTCAGTATCATCAAGAGACAGTAAAGAAGCTTCAGACATGGAAGATAATAACGTCTCTAATCAAAGTAACGAGCCAATTATGGCAAGTGTAAACGAAGGTGAGTGTGAAATATCTCAGCAAGAGCATATTGAAAGCTTGGAGACAACTCCCAACGACGAAGAAGAGCAATCGGAGTGTGATAGTCGATTTACAAGGGAATTATCTTGCATATCCGAAAAAGAGGATGAGATGAACGTAGAACAAATAACAGAGGCTAAGGACAACGCCCCAGCAGATAACGAAGAAAATGTTGTAGAAGAAAATATAACGGAAACGTTAGCCGAAAATGTCGAAAGCATTATGCTTAATTCAACACAAGAAGAGGATGGTAAACCTGTAGAGGAAACGATGAACGAGTTAAATATTGAGCAGGTGGAAGCAGCAATGATCCACGAAACGTGTTCGGAAAATGGCGATGAATCAACAGATGTGGAGGTTAACTTACCGATCAAATACGAAAGCGATACACAATTACAATGGGCGATGGAGATTCTCCTGGGAAAATCACTGCCTGTACTAGACACTAGCTATAGTAAGTATAGATTAAAACAGTAAAAATATAACATCTATGTGTTATCAAATAATTAAGTAAAATCCTAAAGAACACAAAATTTTCTTTCGCACTTCAACAATCTAAGCTGAATTGTCAATTGCAAGGGCCCTCTGTATTTTCAAACTAGGCCAAACTTTTTTTTCTCCTTTTCCTTACCTAAACTAAAGAAAAATGATTGATTCACCCCTTGTAAACATTCATAGTTCTATTGATGAATTATTTACCTTTCAGGCTGCTAACAGGTCGTATATATGTATGAATTCTTTTGTTTAGAAATCTCAGCATACTTTATTTTACAGGTATCTCTATAGAGTAATTTATATCTATAAATATATATAAATTTATATATATATATATATATATATATACAGTATATATGCTTTTATATAGATACGAGTACTTTATGTAGAAATCTCTACTATCATCCAACATTTAAGATATAGTCCATCAATATTTGTATTTATTTATTTATTTGTGCAAATTCTCAGCCTTGTATAAAAATATATAGCATATGCGCGGATGTATGCATACAGATAATATATACTAATAAACGCACGTAAGTTTTTTTTTAACCGACCCTTTTAAAATCGATAAAGAGGCCTAGACATATTCGAATTGCCTATAGTCCTACAAGTACTACGATCTTGGTTAAATTTTCGCTTATCGGCCGTGTTTACTGAATAAACTTTTTAGCTTTTAATTTTATTAAAACTTTTGACCTTTACCAGCTGCTAAAAAGTGTAATTAAGTATTGTTTGATTTGATAGATAAAAGGGTAAAGAATTCAGGTAAGTATAGAATTTTCCCGGAGAAGGAAACTGTACTTTAAATTATTTTTTTCATATTTAAAAAACATTTTAATACGTGATTATCTTATTTAACGAAAAAAAGTCGTATTGACAAAAGCTTTCGAGACGAAGAGCCTCAACAAATAAGCTATCAGTTTATTACGCGCAAAGCAAATATATATATACTGCATAACTATTTATATGAAATTGTAATAGTTGTCTATTTATTTTCTTTTTAAAAAGGATCTATAAGGAATGAATTAGAGAGTTTTTATACACCTGTTAAGAGCTATACGATTAAAAGAGGTCAAGGAATAGTTGAAGAACCAACAGAAGCAATTGAGGAGCAAGTTGTTCAAGCGGAAGTGAATTTGGGAAATGAGAGCACTCCGTTGAATTCTAATCTAGATAGAAATTTGAATGGGGATAACGGCTTACTTAATAATTCGGGTGTAGACGACTTAGACGATACAATTCTCTCCGATGGATCAGAAGGAGTGAAAGAGAGGGAACCTTTGCCCGAGGTATACAATAAAATTAGATTAAGAAAATATTCCTAAAGTCTAATCTTTTACCGGCTATCACTCTTATATTATATGATATCTTTTTTTAGATTTTATCCCCTAAATCTCCAAGGAAACGTTTTTCACTTCGCCATTTGTTAACGTGCAGTCGAGCTGCCGACGATTGACCAAAGTGACGACAACTTGACTTTTTACAAAAAAAAAAACGTGCTTTACAACCTTTTGCCATAAAAGTATATTTTTTAGCTCTTTTAAGACATGAAACTTGCAGATAGTTAGCTACTACTAAAAAAAACTTACTTTTTATGCTTTCTTCTCATTTGTTAAACAAACAAATAGGACAGAAATCCTTATAATTGTACATAATATTATATAAATATATAATAATTGGGGATGGAAGCTTCCTTGTTTTATCCACGCATTGCAAACTCTGATTTTCGTCTTAGACTTTATAAAGTTATCATTAACTTGCTAATGAATCATTATTAAGCAAAAGCAGGCCTCTTTCTGCCTTCGTCTTCTTATCATTAAGCGAGCTGAGGCCAGCAAAATAATTATTTATAATGACAAGTTATAATCCTGTCACGGGATAATACTTTTTATTCTTGAACTATTGTCTTTTACCCCAGCTATTATCCATAATATTTTAATTGCAAACATCTATATTACTACTCATTTTATTAATATATGAATTATCATAATTTTCAGAGATATATATTAATCGAAATTTACCTTTTGGGAGATCTATCCTGCGTAATAATGCACAGAACGAAAGCGATCTTAGCAGACTTATTCTAATTAGTCTTATATGTAAGTAAAATAAATATGGGGGATAAGAAGTTCATCAATTTTGCTGAAGGCTTTATACTAAAATTTAACCTTTTATGCTCTCATTTTTAATAGTTTATGACATTGGAAGAATATTAAATTGTTTTTTGTAAAATCTTTAAAAAAGAGGAAAATAATTCTGTTTTTTTTATCTGAAAATATAAGATTCAATGAATATCATAAATATTCATCAAATTATATATGAATGCTTAAGTTGCGTGCTTAATTATAGATAAGATACACGAGAAAAGCTTTCTGATTTACCATGATTAGGAAAGGCTTATCTCATAAATCTTGGGTAATTAACAAAAACGTCGCTTGTAAAGGTAAGCGCAAAAATGGATTAAGATATTTGTTTCTGGACGAAGAGTCCATTCAAGTATACAAAGCTCATCAATCATCTCAATAAGCTTTAAACTAAAAGAAAAACTGTAGTATGATATTAACAATTAACTAGGGAGTGATCCTAAATAAATATATGCATAACTTATATATTCTGTTTAAATATATGTATATATTTAATATACTGACAATACATATATATATATATATAAAGCAATAGAAAGAAAGTGTTATTTATCTTAAAAAAAATATATTTATATGCTAAATGCTCTTTCATAAAGAACATCTTTCTTGTTTGTAATTCAGTAGAGAAAAAATTTTCGTCTTTTCCCTTTATTTAAAATTACTTTCATAAGTTTACATTCAATATTTTGGTTGCACTTAACTAAACAACCTGCGTCACTTACGAGACAAGCAATTTCTTTGTGGGAATGTTGTTGAGACGTTTTCACTTTATCACAAGAAAGCAGTAGTGGCTATGTCCAATCCGTAAATAAATCGATATAAGATATTATCGTATAAGCTGAATTCTTATTTTCTTGATTAACAACTATATTATCCCAGAAAATTAGTTAAATATAGATGAGATAATAGATGAGTAGTTAATAATACGTTTAAACCGAGAAATGAAGTATATTTGACAATCTGAATTGTCAAGAAAACATATATTCCTTACTTTTGTCGTTGTTATTGGCATTTATTGCTGGAAAATGTGTTCGATAAATGTCTTTGTCAAAATATTAATCATCTTCGACTGTATACAACAGTTTGCATTTCATGCGTATTAGTTGGCTTGGATTGAGTTAGAGGATGGAATTCGTCACGTCTTTTACAATTCTTACCAAATTTAACGTTAAAAAACCCATATAAAAATGGGTTTATTGCGCTATTAAGTAAAGCCATAGTCTCCGCAAACGTTTGGACAGATTGTCCCACTTTACCTCCATTCCAAATTCGTAAATGATGTACAACAAAGTATGGTGTCCAGCAAGCGATAAAGGAAAATATAATGCAAATAGTCATCTTGATTGTTTTTACTTTAGCCCTTGTAATAGCCGCAACATGAGATGAGTTTTTCTTAAATAAATTTGAACGCCCTTGATGCCATACGATTCTAACAACACTTGCGTAACAGAACGTAATGAAGAAAGCAGGTAAAATGAGAATATAACTCGTTAGAAAAGTGAAATATACTAAACGCTGCCAATGCGCTGTGTAGCCCTCGCTTTTGCATTCATAAAAAGTTATGTTGTTATCGGGATTAATTTTCTTCACTCTTACAAAAATGAAAAGCTGAGGAGCAGCAAATATGAATGCTAAAATCCAAGAGCATATAATCATTATTTTAGCGCGCTGTGTCGTATTACTCGGACTTAATGGATGACAAATAGCCATATAACGGTCAAAACTCATACTGACAAGAATAAAAGTTGTAGAAGCAAGCGTTACTATTTGCAGATAAACGGAAATCCTACAGGCGACGTCGCTGAATATCCAAGTGCGGTTGAATACAACAAATAATATTTCAACAGGCATAGTAACAAAGCAAACAGTCAAATCTCCGATAGCCAAGTTTAGAATGAATATATTAACTCGATAATTCAGCACTTTTCTCTTTATGCATGTTAGGACTGTTATTATACTAACATTTCCGAAGAATGATAAAGCCAATATTATTGAAATTGTAGTAATGCTCTGGATAGTTGCTGAATCCCAATTTTTCGGATATCCAAGTGCCGTTATATTTGTTGAATTATTTTCCGTAATATTCATCATCTATTTATAGTTAAAACAAGTAGACTGAAAACACCTTGATACATGTAAATTAAATTATAGCAACGGCTTTAGTCTTCATCTTTTTTTATATATAAAGATGAAAAACTGAAATAACATTTGGCTTTATATATTTTCTTTCTCTATGTCTACACCACTGAAGTTATTCTTGATCTAATATCCGATAAATCTCTTATTTTGAACATATGCAGACACAAACTCACCTTTTTGTGCGCTCTTTCCCTCCTTCGACAACGTAATAAGTGGAGACGCTCTTCGCTAGGTGTCTCTGCCTTGCCTAGGTTGTCATTTGCAAAACAATTGGGTATTATTAAAATTAAACGACAACTCTACGATTCTATGACTGTATTTTTTCGAGTAAAGAAAAAATCAATTGGTAGAATCTATAAAATAGCAAATGACACTGGATTTGAGGAAAGTTGATTGGACGTTACACTATCTAATGAAACACGAAATATATTTCGGATTCAGGTCATACTATTCATTGCAACATCAACACTTTAAAGTACACCAGAATTACTTCCTCAAACTAGCCGGTTGTTCTTGCCTATGTGGATCGCAGGCGGAATCCAAATCGTAATATGAATAAAGGCCGTGTGGCTCTCTCTTCGGTTGATAGGATGAAGTTTGCTTAGCTGATTCGGTTTTAGCTGTTTTGAATTAATGAGGAATCCTTATTATTTTAATAACAAGTAGCTTTCTTTAAAAAAATGCGATAATCTGATATCTAGCGTAATTGCCATTTTCCACCGCAACAATTTATCATTTAAATAGACAAAGAGCTAGCATTGTAATCAATAAAATATTTATATGCTATTTTCATAATTATTCTTCATAAAAAACACAAACTTTTCTGGGCTGCATTTGCAGTTTTCACAGATTGGGCTGGCTCTCCCGCTGCAGACTTCGAAGAGGCAGTAGATGAAAGGCGTATGGTGAACTACGGAAATTTTATTATTGAAATCTTCTTTTAGAGTTTATTACTGAAAGAGTATACATACTAATCGGATGATTGGGGCTAATTTCAAGCTCATGTTTTAAATAATATTCTAGAGGACAGTCGTAACCTTGACCCTTAAAAATTAAAATAGCCTGGTTTCTTGTTCAAAAAATAAAATTTAACGAAAATCGCTCAAAAGTTGATAAAATTATTTCTATTATTATTAATTTAGATTGTATTAATATGAAAAAAAAATAAAACAATTTTTTAACAAATTCTTTTTTTTTAGTTCTTTTTAGATTTTTTTTTATATAAATAAATTAATACGGAATGACTTTTATTTCATTCATTTCATTCTCTCAGTACTATTATCTGCATGCAAAGAAAGTGAAGTAAAACAACGTAAAGGGAGAATGAAGTTGTACCAACAATCAAGTAGATTGTTCAGGTAAATCTTGACTAAAATATGGTTTTGCTTCAGGCACAAGCATAGTATGACACACTTGACACACTTTGGCAGGTCGTCTTTGAGGTCCACTAAGCACCGTGTTAGAAACACAGTCAGCACAAAATATTCTACCACAATGCCTACAGTGATGCTTTCTTCTAGTGACTGTAAATGTAGTTTTACATTTATTACATTCGTCTATGTCTTCTTCGTTTTGCCAACGAACTTCCGTTTGCTTTGCCCTTTCACGTTCGAGTTCAATCTGTAAAGATTGGGATAACTTGACGAAGTCTCTTTGGACGCACTCACTGTTGTTTAAATCTTCTTGTAAACTTGACACTTTTATTCTCAACGTAGAGACATCGTCCATTACTTGCTTCTTAGAGTCTGTTTCTTCTTTTAATTTTTTTCTTACTTGCATCAATTCGGTATTAAGAGCATCTTCTACGCGAGATCTCTCAAGTTGTTCCGAGTGAATTTGATCTTTTATAAATAAAATTTTGGAATTTAACTGTTCCTCTATATGTTCTTTTGCCACTTTAGCTTTTATGAGCTCTTCACGAGTTTGAAGCAAATAAAATTGTATTTCATTTGGATCAGTGGGCAGTGATATCTCTGCTTCTGCTAGCTGAGCAGAATGAGCACCGTATTTTCCAAGCAATGACTCATTTTCTGCTTGAAATTTACGCAGCTCTATTTCGGCTTGTTCTCGTTCATCTTTAACTTTATTTAACTCTAGATAAAGTCTATTTTTCATTTCATTGAAATGATGACGCAGACTTTTATACGCATCCGAAGTTTTTTTAAAGTCTCCTCTTAAAGCACATATTCTTTCATCAAATTCCATCGATTTAACTTTTAAATTATCTTCTAGTTCATCAGCATAGGATCTTAATCTTGCACTGGCTTGTCTTTCCGAGTCTAAATATCTTTCTAAAGTTTTCACGTGAGAATTAGCCTTCATTTCAGCTTCTTTCACTTCCTCTAATTTCTGACTAATTGTACCACACTTTGCGCATTTCTCAGCACTATCTTTAATATTCTTACTTGTGTCCAGAGTGGCTAAATAAATCAAAATGATAAGGAAAAATGATTAACGAAAAATTGATAATTACATTCCGAAGTGGATAGATCAAGATTACTCAGATTCAAGAAACTACTATTTCCTTCGCTTTCCAATTTTGCTCTGGCCTCACGTATTTCATTTAATCGATTTTTCGTTGATTCCCTACCTTTATCCTCTTTTTGCGATTCTAAAAGATTAAAATTATTACGCATAAGTAAATGCAAGTAATGCATATAACCTTCTATTTTTATCTGCTGCTCTTCTGATATAAACTGCATAATTCTTTGAATATCTGTGGAAGAAACCTGCTGTGCTAATTGCCATTCTTCCAAACTTAAATCATGTAATTTTTGCATATGATTTAACTCCCTGGAAATATCATGAAGGTTATTCTTAAGGCTATCGACATCTTCCCCAGAGGTATCCTTATCGATCATGCTATCATTCAGTTTCATTCCTTCGTTCGTTTTCGAACCATCAATTATCTATAATTATAACAGGTTCAATTAAAAAATGATATTTAAATAACAACACTAAAAGAATTTCTCAGTGCTTCATTTGCTTTACTCTTGGACAAAGTCAATAATGCACTGAGACATTAATTATTTCCGTAAAAAACAAAATGACACTGTTATAGTGTGTCTAGTTTTTTGCTCATTTTATTTTTACACTTGCTTTATGTACGAAAGTACAAAGTTTTTATTTAAAAAAAATTTCCCATCCAACTTAAAGAGACTATTTTAAAAATTTTGGCTTAGAATCAAAGTAAATAGAATGAAAGGACTTAGGGAAAGAATCTCTGGGAAAAAAGCATGCAAAATAGACAAAAAAGAACACTAGGTACTTCGGTAATGTATGTCTTCAGAAAAATAATTCGATTAGACAAAATTTGCTTCCATAGAACCTATTCCCTCTTTCATAAATTTTCTAATATTTCTTTTATATAAGTAATGGTCAGTGTCGACTTACATATAAGCATTAATATTTCTTTTTTAGAATAGATGTTATAAATAGCAAAGAAAGAAATGATATAATAGTAAGTTTTGTATCTCATTTCAGCAAAAAAATACATGCCATTATCCTATAAGGAAGAAAGATGATTATACCTCTCCTTCTTTTAGTCGACATAATTCCTTATCCCGTTCACTTAATTGTTTTTTTAATGACTCGATTTCTTCTTCAAATGGTAAAACAATTGAACGTAAGATTTCTGCATTTTCTTGAGCCTATACGTAAAGCAATTATCTTAATAGTATATTTCTCAGAATTATTCTATTTCTTGTAAAAGCATACTTTTTTCATACTATCTTCCAGATTTTCTGGTTCACTACTAGAACTACCCAATGATATTTTCTTTTGAAAGGTTTTGGCGACTGATGACAATAAGCCATCCCTATCAGAGGTTAATACATACATATACTGTATATAAATTTATATATATATATATATATATATATATATATATATGGATAGATTTAGATATAAAGATATTCGTCAATTTAATAAAAGTAATCACATTATAGTTATTAAGTGAAAGTAAAAAGCAGAACTCACCGATTTTCCACTTTAGATTTTAATGATATATTTTCGTTTTCTAAATCATCTATTCTTTTACGAAGCTCTATAATGTCATTGTCTTCTTCCGATCTTTGAAATTGTTCTAATGTGTCATTCATAAGAATTTGAATTGAGGCAACTTCTTCCTTGTGTCTTCGAGTCATGTCTTCTAAATCAGAGTTTCTAGCTGTTTCTGCTAAAGAAGCAGCAGTTTTTACATCCTCGATCTCTTGCTCTAGTTTTGAAATAATTTTTTCGTATTCTTGACTCTTCTTCAACAGATCTTCATTAATCAACGATTGCTTATTTAACTCAGCTAGTGAAAAAAATCTTTTGAAACTCAATATAAAGAATATTGAATACTTACCTTCAGTGTTTTTAAATAGATCCATGAATTGGGCTCTTTTAAGACCAAAATTGTCCTCATTTAAAGCGTTTTGCTCCAAAAGCTCTTGTTCTCTGCGTTTGTAGTGAGCCAACTGGCTTTCAACACTTAAATCAGCAATCGCCGTACTTTCGATTTCGGCTTTAGAGGCTACATAGAAACAAAATTCGTGACGATTGATGAAATAATCACACAAAAAATGATATTTAAGATTTAATCGATTTAGAATTGAAAGAAATGTAGCAATCTGGATTACTTACAGGGATCAGCTTCTTCAGCTGCTGTCAAAGGACCAAACTCTTCAGTCCCCACGTTATCACTCATTTTAATTGTCAATAACAGATGAACTACTGCGAGAATTTTAGAATATTAATTTAAATTCATGCTGACACTTATCACAATCGTTTCCGGACCGGATGTAGAACCACGATTGTTATTTCTACCTTAGCTCGGAAAAAAGTATTCTGGGTCATCTTGAGAAAACATATTTTAATACTGAACACTATACCCGTCTATAAGTCTACGTATTTTCGTATTAAATAAAAACAAAATGAAATTTAATAAACAGAATTCTATAATTAATTAATATTTTTTCAATTTTATTGTATTACTTTGAAATTTACAACTTTACGACAAAATTAGGTGCGCAAGCGCATTCATTGCCTCGAAATTCCAAAACTCAAAATGCGAACAGTACCGGTTTGGGTTGATAAAATTCGAGATAGAGACAATGTTGAGCAATGGTATGTTACAACCTAATGTAAAAGTTATATAAACTTATGATTAATAAGTTGTCTTATGAAACTTGTTACTAAGGACTCTTGATGACAACAAAAAATTACCTTTTCATATTTAGGATGCTATATATTCGAAAGAGCAATTGAAAATTCTTTATATTTTATCAATTGGTATTAAAGTTATAAGAAAATAACTATTATAAATTATTTTGTATAATAAAAAAAATATACTTAAAGAAGAATGCTAAAGTTAAATAATTTTAATTGATTTCTTCTGGAATGTTTTCTAAATTTCCAAGTACACTTTTTTAAATTACCTTCAATCTCATTCCTTTTTAAAATGTAACAAACTTATTAAACAGCAACACTTTTAAGCATCATTTATTTAATTAATTTAGTAGCGCTTTCAACGCAAATGTATTATAAGCAATTTTATTCTCTTGTTGAATTGGAATGTTTACCAATAAACAGAAAAATACGATACCTCAAAAAAAACTCTTTCTTAAGTCTCTTTTTATTCCTTTAGCATCTGGGACATGGTTTTTAAACCTGATGGCTCTGAACTCATTATAGCAGCTAGTCAAAGAGTCTTAGTTTATAATTCGGTTGATGTGAATAACTTGAGTCTCATTCAAGCTTTGAAAGGTCATAAAGATACAGTTTATTGTGTAAGCTATGCAAAAGATGGTAAAAGATTTGCCTCAGGTTCGGCAGATAAAAGTGTGATTATTTGGACAGATAAATTAGAAGGAATTTTAAAATATGTGTAAGTTGAAATATATTTTTTAATACAATACTTTTATTAAACGAAAGACAACCTTTTTAAAGCCATAACGATGCTATACAATGTTTATCTTACAATCCTATAACTCATCAACTACTCTCCTGTGCCTGTACCGATTTTGGTATGTATTTATTATTTATTTATGCCAACTTTATGGATACTATAGTTTTCCTTCCGATCTAACAAACAATAGGCCTGTGGTCTCCTGAACAAAAGAGTGTGTCAAAAGTTAAAGTAAATGGTAGAATATGCAGTTGTTCTTGGACAAACGACGGTCAATATATGGCTTTAGGCATGTATACAGGATATATAAGTATTAGAAACAAGGTAATAATAATTGAAAAAAAGAAATCATTATCTTATTTCTTACTATTTGTTTAAAGGCTGGCGAAGAAAAAGTAAAAATTGATAGACCTGGTGGATCATCGTCCGCTATTTGGTCTCTGCAATGGAACCCGAATAAGTATAACCGTTTATGATTATTCAATATTAATTTCTCATAATGGATCAATGTTATAGGAACGATCCTATGGATATTCTAGCTGTTGTTGATTGGGGTAAAAGATTGGCCTTTTATCAACTATCAGGAAAACAGGTATGTTATTTTCTTCTGAAGATAATACAATGTATAATAACAAATACAATATTTTTTTCAACAGGTAGGAAAAGATAGGCAATTAACCTATGATCCCTGTTCTGTTAGATGGTTTGCAAATGGAGAGTTTGTAATAGTAACAGGGTCAAATAAAGAGGCTTCTCTTCATACAAAGTCAGTAATTTCTTGCATGTAGTTTATTAATGATGAATAAAAGGAAATACTTCCAGGGACGGAGTAAAGTTAGGAACAATTTGCGAGCAACAAGATTGGGTTTGGTGCTCAGCTATGAAGCCCGATCCGACCAATAATTATATTGTAGCTAACTTTTTTTTTATCTCTCAAATGCCTACTTTTTTTACAAATCTGACTGTTCTTTGCCATCAAGGTTGTTGGATGTCAAGATGGAAGTTTAAATTGTAATCAGCTCATCTTTAGTACTGTACATAGCCTTTATAAAGACAGGTTTATTATAACTAAAAATAATTCTATGTATAATAGTCTTATTCCCTTCAACGAATAGATATGCCTATCGAGAAAATATGACGGATGTTATTATACAACATTTAATAACAGAAAAAAAAGGTAAGTTTTTCTTAAACAAGCCCAATAAAAAAACGTTTAAAATAATATTCTCTTTAATTAAATAGTGAGGATTAAGTGCAGAGATTTAGTAAAGAAGATAGCTGTTTACAGAGGAAGATTGGCTGTAAATATATAAATACATTTAGTTAATAAAGAAAAAGCTAATAATACTTTTATAATTCTTATTAAAGGTTCAACTGCCTGATAGAATTATTATTTATGAATTAGCAACTGCAGATGTGGATGATATGCAGTACAAATGGACGGATAAAATTATGAAAAAAGTTGAATGTAATCTTTTAGTTGTCTGTTCCAAGCACATTATCTTTTGCCAGGTAAAAATGTTCGCAAGGCCCCTAACTTTTATTGACCTAAAATATTAATTTAATTAGGAGAAGAAACTTCAATGCTTCTCTTTTGCTGGAAACAAAGAAAGGGAATGGACTATGGATTCCATAATAAGATATATTAAAGTCACGGGCGGTCCTATAGGCAGAGAAGGAATTCTAGTTGGTTTGAAGAGCGGACAAGTAAGCCGAGTATTTTCTTTTGTTGAAAATTTTTTTAAAAAATTACTTTTGCTCTAAATAGATTGTTACTATATTCGTCAACAATCCATTTCCTGTGAATATCTTAACTCAAAGTACATCTGTGAGATGTCTAGACATGTCAATGTCTAGAACGAAATTAGCTGTCGTCGATGAAAATAGCACTTGCTTAGTATACGATGTAAACAGTAAAGAATTACTTTATCAAGAACTAAATGCAAATAGCGTTTCATGGAATACGCAATGCGAAGATATGTTATGTTTTGGTGGAAATGGTCTATTAAATATAAAAGCAGCCTTGTTTCCAGTCCATCAGCAAAAATTAGTAGGATTTGTTGTTGGATTTACTGGGTCTCGAATATTTTGCCTTAATGTATATTCAATGTCATGTGTAGAGGTGCCACAATCTGCCTCAATGTACCAGTATCTTGAAAAGAAAAACTACCAGTAAGACATCAATTTCCAATCTAATCAATTTCTCATCAGCTTTAATTAATTTTAGGGGAGCTTACACAGTCGCTTGTTTGGGTGTCACTGATGGAGATTGGAATACCTTAGCGTTAGAGGCTCTTGAAGGCTTAAACTTAGATATTTCAAAAAGAGCATTCGTTAGAACAAAAAATTTAAAATATCTTGAATTAATAAGTAATATAGAAGAAAGAAAAAAGAGAGGTGAAAATGATCCTCAAGTCTTCCTTGGTGATATTTTCGCTTATGAGGGTAAATTTAATGAAGCCGCTAAAATGTACAAAAAAGCTGGACAAGAGCAGAAAGCCATGAATATGTATACTGATTTAAGAATGTTCGATCAAGCTAAGGAATTCCTGGGCACAGGTGATCAAGCAGATAGGAAAAATTTAATCAGCAAGCAGGCCGATTGGGCAAGAAATATTAATGAACCTAAAGCAGCTGCAGAAATGTATATATCGGCTGGAGAATACTCAAAAGCCATAGACATTATTGGAGATCACGGATGGGCTGATATGTAAGTGAAAATCTAGTAACGATTCAATCGTTGTAAGGAGATTTATATGTTACATACTTTTAGGTTAATTGATTTGGCTCGAAAACTGGATAAAGCAGACACTGAAAACCTTAATAAATGTGCCTTTTACTTAAAAAGGCATGAACAATATGCATATGCAGCTGAAACTTATATGAAAATGGGCGATACGAAAGCTTTATTATTGCTTCACGTAGAAGCCAAGCAATGGAGCGAGGTAATATATGAGTGCATTTGAAAATTTCTAAATATAATTTGCTATATATAAATATTTATTCCCAGAGTTATTTATTAATTAAAATAAATAATCTTTCATTTAGGCATTTGAGCTGGTTAAAAAGCATAAAGAGTTTAAGAATGATGTTTACATACCTTACGCCCAGTCGCTAGCAGAAGAAGATAAATTTGAAGAAGCACAACAAGGTTAGATAAACTAAAAAACCTGCAATGAAATATGACTACTATTTTAACTTTTATTCAGCTTTTCATGAAGCTGGCTTGGAAGAAGAAGCTGTCAAAGTTTTAGAACAACTTACTAGAAATGCTGTTACTGAAAATCGATTTAACGATGCAAGTTATTACTATTGGAAATTATCGATGCAGTGCTTCGACATTGCTCAGCGTAACTAATTTGTTACTTGTATAGATAAATTCTATTAATCACTTTTCTTTAATAATTAGAGGATGAAAATAAAATCTCAATAATGATTAAGAAATTCAAGGATTATCAAAAGAAAGCTGCAATTTACCACGTTTTTCATTCAATATTCAAATTTGTCGTGAGTGAAGATTCTAACAAGAGACAAAGTAATCTAATAAAATGCCTTATTATATCACTTTTCTAGGAAGAGCCATTTACTTCTGATACTCCAGAGAATCTCTTTCACATGTCGAGATTTTTGTATCATGAATTACAAACAACTGAAGTCCCGGACGGTGTCTCTAAAGTGTACGTTTAACAAATAATTGACATAAACAAGTTCGAGTCGAGTTACATATGTCTTCTTTTAAAAAAAATAGGGCAACCCTTTATACACTTGCAAAACAAAGTAAACAATTGAATGCTTTCAAGTTGGCTAGACATGCATATGAAAAGTTACAGAACTTAAAGATTCCAGCTAGATATCAAGAAATAGTTGATATTGGAGCTATAACAATACGTTCTAAAGCCTTTCATGATGCAGAGGTTTGATCATATTATATATACCCTGAAGAAAAAAACCATAAAATTTTTAAAAACTCTTTTTAGGATCGCTTACCTATGTGTTATCGTTGTTCAACCACAAATCCTTTACTGAATAATCAAGGAAATATGTGTATTAACTGTCGACAGCCATTTGTCCATTCTTTCATTTCATTTGGTAATTATATATTGTCAAATGAGATAAAAATAACGTTTCTTGTTTGGTATTAATTATGATTCAGTATAATAATTCAATTTACTATATGCCAGAGGTATTACCATTGGTTGAATTCTTTCTCGAGGAAGGCATTGATGATGATGAAGCAGTCCAACTGATTGAAAGCGCTCCAAGGAAGAAAGACAAGCAAACCGCTAGTGAAACAAAAACAGCCAATATGCAGAGTCTACGAATGGATGATTTAAGCGCTTTCGAAGAAGGGGAAGGGAGCAGAGAGATAGCAGACCCATTTACAGCTAGTATGATGTCTTTTGAGGTTAGCCTGTTCTAAATAGTACGATTTAAATTGTTAATGGAATTTATTAAACTTTAGCAAGGAAGCTCGGAGTTTACTCCAGTAGTAGTAGGAAGAGAAGCACTTAAATCACTTCAGAGAACCGAAATTATTGTTATTAAGTGGCCTCCACCGCTGAGAAATCAATATTTCAAGAATTTCATGCCTGATGTTCAAATTTTGGTTTCTTGTCCAGACTGTAGAAAGGTATTGTAACGTATTGCTTCTATACTTAAAGAACTAATATGTTAATCCTTTCATTTTTCAATAGCTGTTCCACAGCGACGACTATGAACTAAAAGTTCTTCAAGATAACGCTTGTCCATTCTGCAGAAGTGCAGTAGAAGATTAAAGAAATTACAAAAGTACAAAATTACAAACTATTATAAGGTCTTTCTCAAAATATTTCGTAACTAAATCACCTATCCGTCCTTTAATACACACCATTTTGCCAATTATATTAATCATTAAATTTTTAAATGTATCTATTCACGAAGTATTACTAAATAGTTTTTTTCAAAAGTATTTATTTATAAAATAATATAACACCAGTTTATTTTTTCTATAGCATCTTAAAAAATAAAATAAGTTATATTAATAAAAAGTTGTATTTAATATCGTTAATTCGTTTTTTAAATTAGAATAATAGTAAAACATTATCTAACCAGTTTTGTCTTACGAAATGAATCAAACGAATTTGTTCTGTTCTCTTTTATATTTATTAATTAGTTTAAAAGTTTTATTGACTGAAATAACTTGGACTTTACCATATATTAAAACAAGAAGAGATAGTTATAAAACAGATTTATTTAGAGGAAATGTTGAATTGCAAAAATTTAAAAATAAACATTCAAACGGTATCCGTCAGGCTTTATACGGTTTCGATGGTAACGTATCGTCTTGCGTAGAAAGTTCTATGGAACGTCACCCTTGGATAGCTGTTGATCTGGAAGATAATTTCTATCTATTGAAACTTTTCGTGTCTGGTAAAATAAAAATATAAAAATAATTATATAGGATCTCACTAAGAATATGCGTATCTCTTTCAGGTAAATTTTTAACAGCTCTAACTATTGGGCTTTCGAAAAAATGGCCAGATAGTAGTTCCAATAAGTGGAAAATAGGATTTTCTTTGTGTACATTTATAGCTGATACAAGTAATCATATCAATGCGTCTTGTGAGGGACTAAGTTATGGCCGTTATTTCACTCTTGCATCTGAAAGCTCTCAAATGATTTTATGCGATATACGCATTTTTATAAAAGAAGGTATAGTTTATTTATAAAATCTTTTGTTTGATGAAAGCGTGAACTTACATAACAGAGAAACCTACCCAAGACAAGTTAAAGAATGAATCTTTTTTGCTTAATAGCGAAATTTACTTTGAAGGCCAAAGAGTGCTCAAATTAACGGATAAAAAACTTGAAACTTGTTTAAATGCGCACAACTTCGCAGCAAACAAGCTGCATCGTATAGTTGTAGGCCTTCAAACTATAGAAGCCATTAAAAGCGTTGTCGTTCAGACTAACTGTAAGCTTTTAAGTCCTAAAAATTGTCATCACTTTTAATATTGAACAAAATATTTTAGATCCTTTTATACCTAACCTTATTATTGGAGTCTACAATAGATCTTCCAAACTATCAGAGGAGAGCCCTTCGTTTAATGAATCTAATATTAGATTTTGTGAAGTTAGCAACTGGAACAGTATTGTAAGTAAACATTTTTCTTGTTTGACGAAACAAAGTACACTGGTTGGAGACACGCTCGTCATTTTTATACAAGGAAAACGTGTTCACTTGTGTGAGATTGCTATTTTTAAACCATCTAGCCAAAGAGATTTTAGTAATCCTATAAACTTGCGAATTACAAGAAACTTCAATCTTAATGAGAGAAATGGTTCGTTTCAAACGTTATAAAGTTTTTGTAAACTTTAAAATAGAATTTTTTTTCTCCCAAGAAAAAGATTTTCTTACTTTGCCAATAAAAGCAGATGTAGCGAAACTGAAACCTACTCTCTCCTCAAGGTTTGTAGGAAGTCAACAGCCATCATATGCAGTAGACGATTCACTGAAGTCGTGTGTTCTGCTGGAGAGTAACATTGGAGTTGAAAGATGGATAGCAATTAACCTTGGCTATCCATTTGTTTTAGGAATTTTCGAAATATATAGTCCAAATAGGGGAATAAAAACTCTCGATATAGGCTTAAGAGAAAATAAACCAAAGGGAGGTAGGGATGATTCAGTCGCATGTCAATCAAAGACCGACGCGTACCGTGAAACTAAACTCATAATGGCATGCATTAGTGAAATAACAGCTAGGATTGCGCTTCTCAAGAGCTTGGACCACCATTTCGAAATATGTAACATCAGAATCTTTCCTATTTACCCAGAAACCTGTTACGAATACAAGCCTGCCGCAGAGGGTATCGAGATGGACGAGAGGGAAATTATAGCAAAAAAGGTTCTTCATAATGAAAATTTTATAGATAGATGCGGCGATTGGTGTAGTAGCGACCCAAAATGCGTGGCCATCGATTTCATTCATCTTTCGAAGAACAACAATAAAACTGAATGTAGAAAACTTTACAAGACATTGTATCAAACTAAAAGATATGAAAAGTCCACTAATTCAATTCATTATGTGCGAAAATCTTGTATGATAGATTTGGAATCACATCCCAAAATAGTAGCAAACTCAATTTCGAGTGCAAAACGCATAATTTATTCCGGTCTCCGTGGTCTTGATGCTATAACACTATCAAAAATAGTTGATAATAATATATTAACCTGTCTTACGGTTCAATCATCCTTTCAAAGAGCTTGGATAGGAGTTGATATGGGTAAAGTAAATATTATTGGAAGAGTAAAGATAATTGGTGGAAAGAATGGTATCGGTCCACTAAGAATTTCTGTTGGCTATAGCGAGCCCACTGTAAATTGGCCGGACAATGAAGACTTGTATGATTGTTATTTTTTGCCACATGTATCTTCTGAACTTGATATTCGATGCAAACCTTCTTTAAAGGGGAGATATGTCATTATTTTCTCCAAAATAGGTGGTAGTATAAATGTATGTGAAGTTTATATCTTTCCTTTGAAAGGTAAATTTTCTGTTCAATGGAAGCCTCCCTATAGCTTCCATGGGAGGATTCCATGTCCTCTATGAATTACATATTATAACCCTTACATATTGTCTGTATTTCAGCCTCAAAAGATGAAAGTAGGTGGGAAAAGAGTAGGTCTTTTATAAACTTTCCTATAATATACAAATACAATTGCAACTATTGTAACTTTCCCCCTTTGATAAATAGCCAACATAGCCTTGCACAAACCGCCAAGGTACTTCAATAGCTATTATAGAGAATTATCTGATGGCAATTTAGTAACTTGCTTTAATTTCGGATTACAACCTTCTGAGCCTGATTGGATTGTAGTAGATCTCTTGCAACCATTCTTTGTCAAAAGTATTGGGCTGACATCCGAAATAACAGAGACCTTGCCATTGATTATATCTGCTGTATCTAAAGATGCTTACAGGTACAACATTCTTAGACGAGATTATTCCCTGCAGAAACAAGATTTTCTTTTTATAGAGGCAAGAAATCCATAAATAACGAGCAAATCTGTTGGAAATTAAATAAGCGAAAGATACACCATTTAGCGTCATGTAATAATACACGTGGATCAATTTATGGAAATTTTATAATAATAAAGCTTACTGAATTTAAGCTAAACTGGAAAATATGTGAGATTGAGGCCTACTCAGGTAATATAAATACGAAAGATTTCTTTTTATTGCTCCTCAAACTTTAAAATAGATAAAAGAAATCTTTGTACATATTTCAAAAAGTCAAATGCCAAAGAAAAATATCAATTAGTAAAATGGAGTATAGTATCTGAATCAGACTGTAAAATTCAATGTTTAGTATTGGATGAATGTCGAGGTATTGCTTTTGGCCAGAAGTCGTGTAGACTTCTTTTCTTAAAGAGTAGTGATACTAAATTACCCCAGGAGGAGAACACACTTGAGTATTATGAAAGAACATGTGGTAATAACTCTTTCTCGTTTTGTATTTATAGTAAATATATTGAAATTGATAATATATCTTACAAAATTAGATGAAAACGACTGGCGTCTCCAAACTAGTAACCCTTTTTTCCTTTCTTCCCAAAATATAATTAAATTAATATTCATTATTTTTCAAGAGATAATACCTATTAAGAAACCAACACTGCTTTTTGATAACAATTTTAAATCTTGTGTACCTTTTTCCAAAGTTATATTAAAGAAAAACTACTTTGTCACAGTTGAATTGGAAAAATTTTCAATTATTTCAGGCTTCAAAGCTGAGATAAAAGGTACCAATAATTTTTTTATCGCTTTACCTAAACTGTCAGAATTAAAATGTGCTTCAGTTGAAAGTCCAAAAGCCTATGATATTGTAAATGTAACAACACATGAAAATAAATTTCTATCGATTGACAGAAAGAGATCATATTCTGTGAAACATTGTGCTACTATTCTTATCCTTAGTAAACAAGATGATGGTGATCTTGTAACTGTAAACAGCAGTTGTAAATACTTTTCGCTTAGTAAATTTATGACTTTTGAAAGTCTTTTTGGAGATTCTCTTCTATCGATATGTGAATTAGAGATCTACACTCTAAACTCAAATTCAGGTGTGATAATCAATATCAATGGGAAAAAATATTTACAAGATAATATTATAGGTAATCTATGCAAATACTTTTATCAATGTGATACCAGGGGCGAATGCACATTTGTTTCCGAAAACTCTGTTGAATGCTCCTGTAATTATCCATTTTTTGGCAGAAGATGTGAATTTCCAATTACAAGTGATAGTAAGATAATGAATGCTCCATTTTTGTACTACTTAATTATACTCGTTTCTCTTCAGTACAGCGTGAAACACTTTCCAGTACATTATTAGTGTTTTAAGGAAAACTAATTTCGGATTTGCATTCTGAATAACTCTCTTTATATTCCCTGTTAGGATTTAACTGCATCTTGTGTACACAAAACAATGGCGTATGTGACGTTAAATATGAAATTTGTAATTGTCCAAAACTGTCTTACGGAACAAACTGCGAGTATAGCACAGCATCAGGTTTAATTCTTCGGTTTTATTGTTTTAATATTTATTCAATATATCTATTGAATAACAAAAATTATATACTTTATTTAATTTATTTCCTAGAAAATGATAAATTAATTGATTTCGACAAGGAATTTGATTCTGATAAAAGTAAACAAAATTAAAAATAACAATAAAAAAATGTAAATCTACTATTTTAAAATATTTTAGTGAATTTAGCAGCAGCTGCAATTGTTGAAGGCATAGGGATCGCTAATAGCTGGAAGCTAGTCGACACTTCATTACAAAGTTGTTATACTGTTAATATAGACAAAGAATTCATTATTTGGCTAGAGAATTTCTATTTAATTAGAAAAGTAATGGTGTTTGCTGACAAAATGGGTTTGGGAACTAAAATTTATACTCGTATCCTATGTCCAATAAGGTGCTATTGGCTTAATATAATTTCTTTCAATTTATTCCTGCATAACACAAATTCCCTTGTAGATGGATAAATGATACAGCATCAAATGGTATACTTCAAATAACAAATGACTGTCCTTATATTGCGGGAAGCGTCAGTAATTTTGTTCGAATAGTATCTCTACGCAGTAAAGTTAGATTCTGTGAAATTGAAATCTATGCAGATAAAAGACGAAGTGAATTAACATGAATTGTCTCATGCAGTTTTCCCATAATTACATTTTTTTCTTTGCGAAACAGCACTTTGCACAACACTAAATTCCAAGCCAGAAGACGAGATTATACTATGCCGTAAGTGTATGAAATACTAAGATTTTCGGGGAAAAATAATCTTGTATCAAGTTATTATTATGTAAACAATTTTTACAGCGGAGATCGACCCCTATATTCACGTTGGGTTTTTACCAGGTTAAAAACTTTTCACTAATAATAATAATTGCTGAACAAGAGGATGTTTTTGTTCTATAGATAATTTAATCAATCCTCAATTACAAGTAGATTCAAGCCTCGATATCGATTATAGCAAATCGATTGATGGCGATTTAAGTACTGGAACTTACATCGGCGGCTTTAGAATTTTGTCCAATTTTTGGGTTACTATTCATTTGGAAAACATCAAAACTTTAGGTCGAGTTCGAATTTCTGGTGAAAAAAATACTGTTGGAGTATTAGCCGTGTCTGTCTATACGAGAAACTACCGGTATAAGCGCCGTTGCTTTACAATACCTGAAAAACCTTGGAGCGTAGTAGATCGATCTTGTATCAGACAAATTGAGGGGATAGCCGTTAGTTTACATGCATTCACATCAAATCCGTTTTATGCTATGTTTATATCAGAAATTCAAGTCTTTTCAGTAAATTCTGAACATCCATGTTTAAGATCTTTATGTCAAAATGATGCTGCTTGCGAAAAGTAATAATGCATTTTTTGATAACTTAAAGTTAACAAAATACTTCTTATAGAATGGGAAGCTCATATCGTTGTATTTGTAAAGAGGGTTACAAAGGAAATCGCTGTGAGATTCACACATGCGAACTTGGTAATCGGCTGTGTTCCAATAGGGGAAAATGTCTTATTGTTTCTGGGAAACGCAAGTGCCAATGCGATCTTAAATACTCTGGGGACAAATGTGAGGCATTTGCTGATCCTTGCGAGAAAAAAAAATGCTTGTCAGGATTGTGCATAAGAACGGGAGATGGCAGCTCTGGCTCATGCTACAATATACCAGAAAGTTCATATACTACAGATGGTTTTAAGCTTAATAATTTTACAACATTATTACCTAATATTGGAAAAACTGAACCTCCAAAACCATCGCTTGTAGAAAAGAGTGAAACCTGTCCGCAAAAGCAATGCATAGCTGGAGTGTGCCAGCTGCAAAACAAAAATTATGAGGAAAATAATTGTAATTGTTTCTCGGGTTGGACAGGAAAGTTTTGTGCTAGCCAATTAAATCCGTGTTACAATAACCCCTGCCAAAACGGAGGCATATGTCTACCTGGCCCTATAAATGACTACCTTTGCAATTGCCCAGAAGGATACGATGGCATCAACTGTCAGATTAATTTGAGATCGGACTTAATGGAGATAGAATGTTCTCCAAATTCTTGTTCAGGTCACGGTTATTGTCGCGAAAACTTTAACAAAGAAATACAGTGCGTTTGCTACGAAGGCTATCACGGAAAGAGATGTGATAGAGTAATTAGTTGCAATGAAATGAAGTGTAGAAATGGGATATGCCATCAAAAAAGTATTAACAAAGAATTATTACCAGCTGAATGTTTATGCTTGGGTGGTTGGACTGGAAAATATTGTCAAATAATAGCTAACCAATGCTTACTGGTGTAATTTCATTAATTTAGCTATAATAGATTACTAATAGACCCATTTCAGTTACCTTGTATTTCGGGAAACTGTGAAATAAAGAAAAGTAATGGATCCTATGTTAATGCTAAATGTGTCTGTGACGCAGAATATGAAGGTAAGTATCTTATACAAAAGATATCTATTTCTTTGAAAAATCCATTATTTACATAGGAGTTGCTTGCGAAGTGCATAAGAAAAGCGTATGTTACAATCATAAATGCTTTAGAGGCTATTGCATTCCTGATATAAATGGTATAGATTACAAATGTAAATGTATAGCCGGATGGAGAGGAGCCTTTTGTGATGAACAAACAATCAAGACAGAAAACAAAAGTATTTCTATAATAATATTATATTATACTAGTATATTTTATATATTTTATTGTTTTCAGTTACCGTTACCTTCAGTGATACTTTTCAAATTTTCATTGTATTCTGTTTATTACTATGCGTTCTTATTATTTCAATTATTTTTGTAAACATCTACTTCTTTCAATGAGTGTTTATTAAGCTGATATTTATTTTTAAAGTGGTAAAATTTAACGTGAAAACAGTCAATAGTTGAATTGTTTGTTTTAATTAATCAACAAAATAACTTAGTGATAGATATTTTAACTTGGAAAGTTTTAGAAAAATAAGGGAAACAATAGACAGTTTGATAGTTTACATAATTATTGCTGTAGAAATAATTTCACCAAAGACATTTGGAGTTTCTTCTGTCACATTTTCACTCTCCGAATCATTTTTATCCAATATACTATTTGTTGCTTCAATAACTTCTTGTTTAAATGCGTCATTTTCAATTGTATCGTGTAGATTTAAAAATTCTCCATCAAAATGTGATAAATCTGAAGGTTCACTCTTTACTTGCACTGGAATTTCGTATTCACTTGAACTACCACTTGATGTATCGTCACTTGGTTCACTAGATGACAATACACTGTCGTTTGGTGGATAAAAACCCCGTCTTCGCCTTCGGCACTTTTGTTTCTGAACCCATTGAGTTGATTGTGAATCAGAGTGGTCGATAGGACTGGCAGTTTTCTTACTTCTTCGGCTATTTGGAGGCTTCCTCCTTGGCATCACGGGTAGAGTTGTATTTGCACAATCTAAACACTTACACAAATGAGAACATGTTATACCCGCTTCGAAGCATTCGCAATACTTTTTCAGACATCCGCTTTTCCGGCAGTGACAACCTTTGTAATGAAGCCTTGAACGAACTTTTGGCTGGAATGCCATTGGATTCCTTTCAATACAAGCCGTAACTGCAGCTCGTCTAAGGTGAGTGTGACCATCGGCATCGGTGTTATGACAATTATCACAACTACACCATGCACCGCAAACCTCTCGACGTGCGAAACAATCGCAATACAATTTTAGACATTTTGATCGTCGGCAATTACAAGGTTTTGTCGAAGGTCTGGGAGGTGCTAAAGCTTGCAGTTTTTCGTTAACGTCCTCACTACGTTTCTTAGATCTTTGCCTGCCGGTCCAAGGCGGAACAAGCGGAGTGTCAGAATATAACTGAGGGGGTGGGGGTGGCAAAAATCCCGGTGGTGGCCCATAGGGAGGAGGTCTCGGTAATGCTTGAAAAATAGGACGCCCGTTCATTGGAAATCCTGCAAAGGGTCGACCAATTGCGAAAAATTGTTGAGCATGGCGAAACGGTGGAGGTTGATATAGAGAATAAGCTGGATGATGAGAGATGTGATGAGGTGGATGTGGAACGGGTGGCGGTCGATCGTGCGGAGGTGAAGAATCGTGTTGAAACGATGCGAGATAAGTACTCTCTTCATTTCGGTTTATGGACGCTTAAGAAACAAAATGTTACGAATAAAAAAAACCCCAATACAAAAACTAAAATTCAAAAGTTTCAAAGACAACTTTAAATTCAAAATGTTTTTTTTAAGAAGATAAAAGAGAATAACTCAAAAATTTGAAAAAAATTCTTACTATCTCTTCCTTCCTCTGACATGATCATCAATTGATTAAGAAAAATATTGACAAAAGATTCAAATATTCAAATAGGCTAGTCGATTCTCCTAATTAACGTCAGTAGTCCGCGTTCTCGTCTCAAAAATTCGCAGAAGAAATTAGTGATAAATAAGGAAATGACTCTTTTAAAAAGATAAACGTCGTGTTTAACAAAAGAAAACGTAACGTCAACCGAAAACATTCCGAAAAGTATTTCATTAGGTTATTTAGAATGTTCGATTAATCGAACGTTTTTTTCGTATATTTTAATGTAGGCCTATTTAAAGAGTGAAACGCTATAATCTTAGATAAATCAGTTAATACATAGAAGTTATCTTTAATTCTCACAAACAGTGTTTCTGTTACATATATGTATATTCGACAAACACAAAACATAAATCATACAGTTTTGAAATTATCTTGTTGCAGAATTTAAGCAGTTATGTTTTTTTGTCATATCTTATAGTGTAAAGAATAATAGGCTACAATCTAAATCGTCATGCACCAACGACGATGACTAGGGGCGTTAGAAATCATGCACCAAATTTTTGTTTAGTTTTTGTACAACGTTCAAGTTCAACAGTTCGAAATAATATTTAAAAAATAAACAATAAACAATTTTTACGAAGATGGATGAGTGCTTCTATTACATTGATAAAAAAACTTTAGGCATCGGAGGTACCCATATCAGATCTTGATAAAGCAATAGCTAATTCTAAATCAGCTTTTTCTTGCTCAGCAAGTCTTCGTATCCTCTCCGATTCGCTTTGTTCACTTTCCTTCTTCGCCCATGCCATTTGGTTATCATCGTTAGTAAAAGCCAATTTTGCAGGATATGTGAATGATGGTGAAAATGAATTCTGTATTGTGAAATATCATTGTACACAGTGTACGGATATATATAGATAATCAAGTCTAAAAAATTAATATAAGCCTATGAATATGAGCGAGAGCGAAAAGAAAGAGAGGATAAAACAGAGAACAATATTATTTGTCTTTTTTATGCTATCCATTTTTTCTTTGCATTTTCATTATTACAAAATTTGTGATGTTCTCTTTCAACTATCATCTCTCTTCCTCCGTAGGATTTAACTTAATTTAACCAACTAAACACTTTTACCCTTAATTTCATTGTTATTTTTTTTTTGTACCAATAAGCGGAAGTCAACCAAAACAATAGTAATAACAAAATGATAAGCTGATATTAGAAGTTTAAATTAATAAAAATTTCTTTAGCAAAAATTGAACAAAAGAATGAAAAGTAAAGATAAAAAAAACTGAAACAAACAAGTGGTAGCATACAGAACTAAGCATCAGATGATTCTTGATTCCAAGATAAGTTTTTCACTGTTCCTTTGCCCTCTTCTTTACTCTTCGTCTTATATATAGTACATCAAAAATATAATTATTCGGAAATTTAATAGACATAATTAAGCTAAATTCATTATATTTCTAATAGTATTATTGTTACTGTTTCTAGTTTACTAAATGTTCAAACTCAATAAGAAAGAGTAAAAGTAAAAATTTCAAAAATGTTATTTAACAATAATTCCACTTCTATTTAACTTACCTGATTGCTAAAATCGGCGAATCCAGTGACCTCGTTGTTCTTATCTGTCGGCATACTTGCAAACGGATCTGCCCCTCCAAAAGCATCCCGAAATGCAGGGCTTACAGATTTTGTAGCGGGAGGAAAGGCTGGTCTTGGAGGAGGGGTATTACTGTTGGATGTAGAGACTGGGGGGGCTTTCTTCTTTACTGCTTTCGGCTTGAAAGGATCCTGTCCGAATGGATCGTCTTGATTAACAGGAGATGTTATATTTGCAGCTGCTTCGCCAAAAGGGTCGAATGGGTCTGGAAATAAATGAGATAAGTCAAGAAGATATTTGGGTGATAGTGAATAATTGTTTTTGAGATGAAGTAGCAAGCAAGTTTAGGATGAGGAAAAGGAAGGGAAGGATGAGGGATTTAATTGTCGAAAGATAATTAAAGGCAAGAGAAGAAGCACTACCGTATGAAGAATTGACTGGTTTAGAGGTTTTTGCAGAATCAAAAGCCTTGTCGAAAAGATCATCTTGGTCATAAAGCGCATTAGAATTAATCAGACTTGATGGAACAGTACGATTATTCGCAGTGTGAATAGTATTAGATGGTGTGCTCGTAGCCGCCATACCATTTCCAAAAGCTGTTGAACCTGAACTGAACGTGCCGTTCTGCATGTTGGATGAGGTATTGGACGATCCCAAAACTTCGGACTTAAAGGGGTCATTTCCACCAAAGGGATCGGCTAATAGGTTAAAAGCAAAAATTAACCAGGGGGAATATCGTAACATTCAAACAAATATTTTCTTACCTTCGTAAAATGGATCTTCAGTTTTACCAGTATCATTTTTGAAGGGATCTTCATTCTTGAACGGATCTGATGTAGCAAAAGGATCAGTTCCTTTAAAAGGATCCTCTTTAAAAAGAGAAGTTGTCTCGCTCTTAGTTGAAAATGACGTTGGAAAAACAGTAGAATTATTCTAAATTAATTAAATAAAAAAAAAAGGTCTATTATACATTCGGATTGAAATTATCAATTTAGTTATCTAAGAATTAACCTTTAAATACTAGAATGATAATACTATTACTCCTTTATCTATATGTACCAATGTGATTATATTTACCAATAAAAGCATTTATATTACCTTTATAAAACAGAGAAATGAAAGGAAATATTCTATATATATACAGTACAAATTCAAATATATGTTGAACTGAAAATTTTGCAATGAAAGAACTTTCTGACATCAACTTTTAAATACTTTTGCTTTACAGTTATTTCTTACAAATCATAAACAATGAAAATTAATAAAAAAAAAATTAATACTTATATATATGTATCTAGTATTTTAAAACTAGAAAAGCTAATACTGAATCATTAGGCTATTCAATAATCACATTATGGAAAATGCCTGAAACTTGCCAAATTGTTTTTAAACGCTGTACTTACGCTTGAAGCAAAATTATTTTGGTTATTTGTCTGAACTTCTTGCCCGATGCTCCAGTCGATTGCTTCTGGAATTTTAATGCCATTTTCTCCGCTTAACAATTTTTTATATTGTTCTACGCTCTCTTCTGCCATTTTGTGAATATTTTCTAGCGTTTTCTTCGTTTCTTCCGCCTGTTTAAAAAAAAGCATGGCAAAAGGCATAATAAATAGCTTTAAAGCTAAGAGCTGTCTTTTGAAGCTTTGCCAGCTTGATGGTTTTTTTTTGTCGGTTAAAAATAAAAATTTTATATTTAAAAATAAAAATAAGCAGATTTCTTCTTAGAGCAACAATAACGATTGAACTTATAGAAAAAACACCCACCTGTTCTATTTTTGAAGTTGTACTAGTAAAAGTTTGTTTTAATTCCTCAAGTCTCCTTTGTTCAGAGTTTATTCGGAAATGAAGATCTTTCTCTTCAGAATTTAATGAATCTAATTTTCTTTTCAGGTCATTCAACTCTTTTTCTTGATCCTAAAAAGTTTAAAAATAAAAAACACATAAATAAAGCGATGCCAACATTAAATAAATAATATTCTACATCAATCTATTAAATTATAATACCTAATTCAAAAAAACTAATAATGATCATCTAAATAATGCAAGACACTACATGAATAGATTTGAGCGTTTCTCTTTAAAACAATGTTTCAAAATTCTAATAACGACTATATATTGACTATTCAGCTAATAATACAAAGTATTTTGTGAGTAATAATAGAAGAAAAATAATAATAAATTCATTTCATGCACCTTTACCATGAGTTCACTACTGTTCAATTTAGAATTAAGATTGTCAATTTCCCTTTGTTCGGCTTCACATTGAGCCTTTGCCTCATTTACACTATCGTTCAGCTTTGAGCGCTAAAAGTGAAAAAATATAATGTTTAGAATTATAATTATCTGAAATATCGGTTTTCAATCTAATGAATCTTACTTTATCATCTAATTCGTCTAGCATTTTTTGAGCTTCTCCTTTCTGGCGTTCCAATTGATGTAGTGTAGCACTAATGGCTTCCAACTCTTTTACGGCAACTGTTACTTCGCCATTTCGAATTCTTACATCAGCTTCTTTCTGAGTTCGTTCCTGTTCTAACTTTAATTTTTCCCTTTTCAATATAGTAATTTCCTGAGTTAAAGAGTCCAGTTCGTTTAACTATTATTAAAAAGAAAAGAACTCTTTCAAATTACAATTATTAAACACAATTAAGCTGAAAAATTTTACTGAATTGGTAGACGAAGCAACCCTCATTGAAGGAGGTATCATATCTTGACTTAAAACAGTTGGAGGTTCGATGTCGTGTTGGGTCTTTTTCTCAATGAAATGTAACGCTAGCATAAATTGTTCGCAAGTTAATTGACCAGTACCCTTTGAATCACATAAATTCCTATAAAAAGATAATAATAGAAAAACAACAAAATTTAATTCGAGCACTTTTTTTTATGTTTACCATATATGGGCTAAAACAGATTGATGAAGACCGCTTTGCATAAATATATCCTTTACTTCTGCACCATTTACTAAACCATCTTGATTTGTATCAATTTGCTTAAACTTCATTTCGTATCTAGCTCTATCAATAGTTTTAACAACCCAGTTGGATGACTTAAAAAATATATTATAAATCACAGTTAATTACGAATGACTTCTCGTCAACGTGAATATCTACCATCGATCCACTGAGAGGTGTCGCTGGACTGCTCCGACCAGAATCAACATTAGGTAATACTGGAACAGCACCAGAGAGAGAGGGCGCCCGTCGACGTTTGCTTGGAGGTATTAATGTCGAAGGCAGATTATTTGGAAGCGGATCATTTTCAAGAGTTCGATAAATGAGATGCATTGCCTATATTTTCATTAAAAATTCTTAAATTAACAAGCATAGCTTATGAATAAATTAATACAAACAAGACAGAATTCATCTCTATCTAAAAAACCATCCTTGTCAATGTCACTTAGGTCCCAAATTTTGCCCAAAACCTCCACATTTAATTTAGAATTCATGAAAGCCTATAAAAAGAAACAAGCGAATTGTTAGGTAAATATTAAATAAAACAGATAGGAATTTGCATGTCATACCGGTCGAACTTTATCGCCAGATAACAGTCCATTTATAGGTTGTAACGTATCGAAAACTGCATTATATTTATTTCTTTCCGATGGCTAAAGTGATAATTTAACCATCAACAATAATACATAATTAAAATAGAACTCACTTTTATTTCCCAATCATATGCGGGAGACATACTCTTTGCTGGACTACTATGTGGACTATCCTAAAAGGAGAATAAATGATTTATGTTTACCTTCTCGAACAAATACATTTATTATCATACAGTAAATGTAGGGGCAGGTGTTCTTCTAGATAAATTAGCCATACTTAAGTCAAATCCACTTTGGTGTAAAGCCATGAATTTTAAAGCTACACAGAAGCGATGCTTATCTAAGAATCCTTTTCCGTGAGGATCTGATAAATCCCAGATCTGAACCGAAGAAAATCAAACTTTTAATTATGATAATTTTGAAAATGATAATTTTCTTTTTCAACCTTTGAAAGTATATTTTGTGGTAACCCTGACTTTCGTAAATAGTTTGCTGCATCAACCGCACCAACACAACCTGTTTTATTCACGTCTGCCTGTAAAGTATAGATACGGGTAAATTCTCAAATATAAATCTATGAAATACAAAATGTTTAAGTTATATAATGGTCTGTGTTTTCCAAGCCATAGTGCTATCTAAGCAAGTATGAAAACCGTTGATTACGCTAAACGAATATACAAAACAACAAAATATCGTCTTATTTACCTAATCCTGTTTTGTATGATTGAGATGTCAAAAAAAAAAAACATATGTATATGTTTATAGAATAAAATTTAATATGTAACACTTTCATTAATTTATATATATATATAGTTAATTATGTTATGCTAAGGGTAACTTAAGTCTCATTATAAAAGTCACTTACCTCACTGAAAAATGAATCGTAGGTATTTAGATGATCTCCCACTATCTGTAATAAAATTAAATATGAGAGTAAGTTATTAAGATGAAAGTATTGTTCAAAGGTTATAAATATACAAAAATCTTTCTGTGGCTTCCAAATGGGCAAATGACCGAGATCAGATTTAAATTTGCAATAGTCTAATCAGTTGTAAATGATCCAAATACGTTTGCAAGTATGCTATCGAAACCACTATAATATAGTTAGTTACTGCTAAGTATTTGAAGACAATATTTTTTAACTGGCCTATAGCCCGTGAGAGATAAACAAAATTGCAGGTAAACTAATTCAAAGTATTTCGCTTTCAAAAACTGAGATCATATGGTAACATAATTTTTACGCTTTACAGTACCTATAAATATTAAAAATACATTTTTTGACAGCTATAAATCATAAAAAATTCACCTCATTTACAGATGGAAACTTCGCCATTTTGGAAATTAACTGCTCCGGCGACTGCCCCGTAACTAATTATAAAACTCTAAAATATGTATAAAATAAAATGACTAAAATATATTCAGAATCTTTTATTTATTCCAATGAATTCAGTTTCAGTCAAAATGATAGTTGTGAGTACAACTCAGTAAAACAATTTCCGTTTCCGGTGCCCTGGGTTTTCGAGTCAAGTTTTTTGACTGTTCAACTATAGGATAACTTTAATTCTTGCAATGTCATCCAAGTTTATATTCCAGTTTGTTTTCGTTGTTATTTGTGCTGTTCTGGTCAGTCACTATACTGGAAATCTTTGCTGCATTTGCAGGTACGTGTCACTTATCGATAAACTATTGATTTGACTATGAATACTTAAATACATCTAGAAAAGTCAAGGAAATTTATTACGGCAAACCGGGATGTATCCCTCTTCCAAATCCGGGGAATGTGACATTACATTACTTTGGCGTGCGGTATGTAGATTCAATCAACTTACTTTTAATAATTCAAAATTGAACCAATAGAGGAAAGGCTGAAGGAATTAGATTCATCATGGAAGAAGGTGGCATTTCATATGACGAAACAAAATTTACTAAAGCAACATGGCCAGCCGCTAAAGCAAAAGGTGTTGAAAGCGGCTTATATCCTTTTGGCCAAGGTAATAAAAATATTGAGTCAGAGATCTTCAGCTATAGGTGATTGACCCAAATGTCCTTTCAGTTCCAGCTCTCATAACAAGTACTGGCTCGAAAGTAGCTCAAAGTTTGGTAGTTGCTCATTTTGTTGCTCGTTCTACTGGACTAGATTGCGATTGTAGAGATTACCAACGTTGCGAAATGCTTGTTCAAGGAATCGGTGAGACCACAATTTCTTTTGAATGAATTCAATAGTTTTGTTATTATATTACAGAGGATATAAAATATCACTTTGGACTCTTAATAAAACACGCCGATTACGATTTTGCTCGACGAAAGGAATTCATAGACAATGTTCTTCCCGTATGGCTAAAACATTTTGAAAAGTTAGCCCCTTCACTTACTCAACAGGTCAGCCGCTAAAAAATTTTATTCCAAGTTACTTATATAACGTACTAACTCTCTTCGTAATGTCTTTTATAGGATGGTGCCTTCTTTGCCAGTAACCGCATAACATGGGTTGATCTGCTTGTCTTCGAAGTTCTAAATCAGCAAATTACCTATGCAGCTGACGACTTTGGAGGAAAAACCTACAAGAATACAGAAATATTGAAGCAATCTCCTAAATTAGCTAATTTCTACCGACAAATGTTAAAGAGAGATAGAATTGATGCATATCTACAAAGTGAACGTCGACATCCTTTTACACACTTTGCCAAGCCGAAGGAAGTTAGAACGTAGACTTTACTTACGAAGTAAAAAAAATTGCTTTTCAATTTAGTGTTTTCAAGTGATAAAATTACGATAATTTCTTGAAATAGTATTTTTTTATCTCGCACCAACTCTTCTTAGGCATTTTATCACACTAAACGTTTTGTACGAGTACAAATTTCCAAGAGAGATTTATTCTCAAAGATTAATAAAACGTAAAAATAAAACAATAAGGATACTTTCTTGATTATGATAAACCATCAGCGAAAGAAAAACAGAGAATAGAGTAACTTGATGTTGTGACTAATATTATTCAGAGAGGTAAGTAGGAGAGATCATCTTTAAAGTTCGTCTCTTTGTTTCTTGGGATTGGAGGCTAAATACTTTTCATAAGCGTCCCTGGGATCAATCATCCAATGCTTATGAAATGATATTGGTATCTGACTGTTAATAAATATAGCAGCATAATCAATAGGCCTCGCCTGATGAAAAAGTGGCGAATGAACAACTTTAGCCGATATTCGAGATAACCATAAGCCTATTAGCATATCGTCTGGCGAACTGTGGGATGGACAGCGGCAATCTTGACATTCCATGATAAGCTTTACTGCTTGCTTGGAAAATATCATACCACCCCCACCGGTAATATAAGAGTACCCGTAATCTTTTGCTAGTCCAAAGCCATATTTTTCACCGATTGCAATTGCTTCATTCGGATCATAACAACTTAATATTTTCCTTAATTCCGCTATGTTGATAAGTGTATCATCATCTGTTACTACTAACCAATCTCTTGAATCTGGAAGTTCGAAGAATGTTTGAAAAATTTCAAAGCACTTTGAGCAATGTCCACTTTCTGTATTTGGAGCTTTATTTAAAATTAAATTTGGAACTGTACTATCTTCTTGATCGGAAAAAAATCTCACACTTTTGGAATTTCTAATATCTTTATACCAAGTATCCAATATCACAGGTATTCTATCTTTGTGAAATAGATGACAAGTTTTTATTCCGATAAAGAAATGATTATCGCTCGTTTCTCCTCCACAATCCGCTTTAATTGTTGAAAAGTAAGAAGCGCATGCACTCACATATTTTGTACACAACCAGTTTACTGATTTTAGTTTAGGACCCTTTCCTTCATTGTATATGTATTTAGCTAATTCGTATTGAACATCTATAGTAAAGTCATCAACCTTCTTTAACCAGTTAGAGTAGTCTTTACCAAGCGTCTTGACAAGAGACATTGAAAATATTATACCACTAGATAGAAGGGGATAAATAAGTTTTCCTGGAGTATCGAAATGATGTATAATTGTTACTTCCTGATCCTTTAAGCCCAGACCAAAATAAATGGCTTTTTTCTCATTATATTTAGCTAACTTTAAAGAAAGCTCTTGAGTAATAAATCGTGTATCTTCTGTACATACTACAACCCACTTTGCTTTGGAATACTTAACTTTTTTTGATATTTCATTTAAAACTGGTATTATTAGGAATGCTCTTTCTTCGGTCAATAACTCGGAAAAAGAGACTACACTATCGCTCGCTATATCCTGATCGATAAGGTGTTCTTTAAAATTTTTGTATCTTATCAAATGTGTAGATGATGGCTCATCTCGAACAGTGAATAATATATCTCCTACACAATCGATTCCAACTGCCAGTAAAGTGAAAAAAATCAAATTTATAAAAAAAAATGATACAGACGCCATTTGTTGCCGCGGGGATCATCACATGACCAATAACCACGTGATTTGTACAACCCTTTACAGTTTTAAGAATGTGTTTGTTTTTACATAATTATTCTTTTTTTTAAATGGAATAAATTATTATTTGTAGAGGTTTTTTTCATTATTATACTAAACTGTTTGTAGGACAATTTAGATCCAACATCACTTTGTAGTTTAAAACTTCTCTTTGAAAAGATGACATTCTTAAATAGTTAAAATAACTTATAGTATAACTTAAAACACACTTTCATTGTTTCTTAAAAAAAGACATTAGTGTAGATTGATTTTCTGCAACTTTTCTACCTCTCTTCTTGGGTTTCGACGTTTCCACTGGCTTCTTTGATTCCGGTTTCTTTAATTCATCTTCTGAAGCATCAGTTGAGGCAGATTCGTAGACTTTTTCGGTAACCATATAACCTTCATCGTTGACAAACGTTTTCGTGACTTGTTTTCGTATTCTTTTCCTTCTTTTGACGTCTACTGGTTGAGATAATTCAGTGATAGATGCTTGAGTAGAATCTTCAACACTTTGTGCTGGTTTGCTTTCTTCCTCTTCTTCACTGCTAGTTTCTATAGCTATTCGCTTTCTTCTTTTGTTAATAGAGGAATCACTCTCCCCCTTCGACTTCTTTCTTGATCCTCTGGCATTTTCTTTTTTCTTTTCTTCCTATAGGAATGTAATGAGAATTTCCATAATTGACAAAATAAACATAAAAGCTATTTGAACCTTTATATTATGTTTCTTTCCAATCTCCTCTTTATCTTGAGCCGAAGATTTACTGCTCTGTAAAATAGCATAGTGAAAAATTATAATGAAATTCTACCCTTTCTACATACTTGGAAGGAATTTTGTTTCGTTTTATTCGGGACAATATCATCGCTACTGTGATCTTCTATTTGGGCCGTTCTTTCATCTTTCTTATTCTATATAATAACATTTAACTAATGGTTTATTAATTACAAAAAATATGTATTTATCTTACCAATTGAGTAGTTTTCTTTGGGTTTGTAGTTGCTTTAAAAAAGTCAGATGATCCTTTCCTTTTCTCTGTTGTTTTCGTTTCAGCCTTTGCAAGTTTGGCTGAAGTTGCCTTTGTTTCCTGTTTTTTAAAATATTAGTTGAACATTTCAGAATAGTTAAAATTCGATTAATGATTACTTTAGGCTTCGCTGTTGTCAATTTTTCTTTATCGTTATTTTCATTAGTTGTCTTCTTTTCCTGCTCGCTCTTTACGACTTCTTTTCTTTTCTGAAGTTAAAAATCATTACTTGATACAAGCAAAAAAAATATAGAATAAATATTGTATTATATATAGAATAAATATCTGGTAAAACCTCCGTAACGACTTCTTTCTTTAATGGTTTATTTTCACATCTACTCCCCGTTTCGCATAAAATAGCAGACATGACGGCTTCTGTTCCTTTATTATCCCCTTCTAAACATACTTTCATATTATTTTGCTCGATTCTTCAAAAAATGTTGACTATTAGAAGATTACAATAAAATAATGTATATGGTTTTTTACTTTTCATTTGAATATAGCATAGTATATCCCTATTTGGAAAATAAAACAAATTAACAATATTAACTCTTTGTAAGTGAAAAGATTTTATTTACCAAAATTTTCGTCTTTGATACACTGTAAACATGGCAAGAGGAAATATTGGAGTAGTTCTGTTTTACGTCTTCCAAACAAGGCTCTTTACAAAACTGAATTTTAGTTACCTGAAGTATAATTTTCAATAATAAAAGTGTTATTATATTTTAAAATACATTACTTTTTTGCGATTTTGTTCAACAGAGCCTATTAGTGTATAGATTACTTCAAGATCTTCTCTTTTAGAAGCATATTCACCAAGTACCCTATAAAATATTATTATTTTCCATTTTCTCTTGAATTATTGTAGAGAAATATCTTACTCTTTCGCGTGATTGACTGGAATATTTCCTATGCAACTCAATTTTTTATAAGTGACCTAAAACAAAAAATCCCATTATCGCTCTATTCATAACAGCTACTGAATTTTTTAAAACAAAAATGTGACAGCGATTTACTAACAATCTCATCTTTGTCGTCGATCAACTCATTCAAGATTTCTAGATACTTTGAAGCAAATCGTTTCATAGTTTACAGTAAAGCCAAGTTTTACTAGCAAATAAGATAGTTTTGGCGGTACAAATAGTAGACGACTGTTTTGAAATACGCTGTGATCCTAATTCATTTGATGTTGGTATATTTAGAGTCTAATACTGAACCCTATTTTTAGTGTGGCTCTATGTTCCACACACTTCGAATAGCTATACTATTTAATAACAAAACTACGGAAAATATTTTCGACTTATAATTTGAAAATAGCAGTAACTAAGCAGCTAGTCTATGTTTCAGGTTTTATAGATATCTATGGCGGTTATAGAAATAAACACGAACATTATATTATAAAACTTTCCACAAAAACTTTTTTTTACGAAACTCAGGATTTCCCAAATATATAGCTTTAGTCCATTCCTGTACTTTTATTCTAAATTTTTACAAGGTTTTTTTCAACATAAACAAAAAAAAACAAACACTTATTTTGTATGGCATAGAAGCAGCTGACAAATTTAATAAGAAACAAACAATACAATGTATCATCACATAAAAGTATATCAAATGTAATCACGCTGTCTTTTTACAATAAATACAAATCTGAAATTATTGTTAAAGCTTCTTGAAATCTCAATTCACTTTAACAGCAAATCCAAAGTGTCATTTAATGTACAATTCCCTTATACTCAAACATATAGAATATATAAATGACTATGCTACGCAACAGATAAATGATAATTGAAAAAAAATAGTCACTTCATTAGAGATTTAATATCTATTATTTTCAAATAACAAACTCGACTATCTGGAAGGTTGGTTTTAACCAAAATTCGGGTTGTTGGAATCCATATCAAGGAAATCAGTGAAAGTTGCTAACATTGGGTCATAATTATTTGAATCGTCATTCAAAGTATTGGCGAATTCGTGATTGGAATCAATTACGCTTGGATCTACAGTTGAGCCAGCGGGTCGATCATAATTATTCAATTGGTCTTCATATGGAAAAGTAGGTAAAGTGACGGGGATGGTAGGTGTCGGAGTTGCTCCCTTGCCCTTAGTTATTTTTTTAATAACTCTTTCTTTTACATTGTCTGAAACGGTACTGGATGAACACTGAAATTCGGAACCACTGAAAAGTGGAGATTTCTTCTTTCTTTTTATAGACATTTCGTAGTCGTTATTAGGATGATAAGTAAATTCGATTGGTTCAGACTTCAAATCTTCCGACATTCGTTTTAAGTACATAAAAACTTTGCACGGCTCAGTTATTTGGAAAGGGAAGGGTGGTGTCTTAAAAACGATAGCTACTTGATGATGAACATCTGTTGACCCAAAGTTGCCTTTATCCATCCAGTCTTTACATTCAAAGATAATTTCCACATCATCTTTTGATGTTAACTTGTCTGTTAGCATGAAAATTTCTGTGCCACCGTTCACAGAACCAGCACAAGCACTAACTCGACAAATCTTCATTTCACCAGGTGTTTTGTGGTCAAATATTGGCTGAGTTACAATTGGTGGAACTACTTTTCTGAATTGATTATTTGATTCAGGATCGGGCAGAAAAGCTTGAAAACATATTCTCACACAATGAGCATCAATATTACTCGGATCATTTATATGATCAAAACCATTACCATATGGATCTACCCGAATTTGCTGTCTTTCTTGTAGTTTATCTTTTACTGCTCTTTTCTTGGCGCACCTAATTCCCAGATTTTGAAATTTATAAGTAGTCTCACCATTTTTTAACTTGACTGTGCAAACACCTTTGTTACATTCCTTTCCAACTAAGGAATGAGGATGAGCTCTGTATGGTTTATCCCTAGTTACGCAGGAAGCTACAATTATAGCCTCCGTAGCATTGCCCATGTTACATAACCGTATAGTAGGGTAGCTTTTGTTCTCCTCTGTCGATTTTTCCCCAGGAATATGACCTGCATATCGTCCTTCGCATTCATATCGAAATCTTTGTCCTTTTTGTCGAGGTTCTTCTATTATCTCCAAGTACGGCTCTGGATACGAAAAGGGATATTCGGCGCATATCGCTAAAAATATCAACAATTAACTATAGCTATTAATAAATACGTAATGTAAAATTTACTTACCATGCTCATCCATCAGTAGCTCAGGTGTAATATGCAAGTCTGAAATGAGAGTGATTCACGGGAATATTGGCAGCGGGCTTTATATGAGAAACTAACCAACTAGAAGTCTTCTCTGTTATGCAGGTAATAAATTTATCTAAATCAGACTTTCGATGTCTAAAAACGAATTATTTTCTACTAAATATAGGTCACAGTGAAAAATATACTGTAAAAGAAACTTATAATCGCAAAAATGTCATCTAAATATGATATTTTTAGTCTTTATGTACAATGGTTTAAGTATTAGTCATCTCTTTCTAATAAACATTAATCGATGAGAGAGTCTTGTGTAATATTTTAATGATATTTCACAATGTTTTCTACCTTCCTTGTTTAAAAAAAGTGAAAAGATAATTTAAATCATCTTTGAAAATTGCTTTAACGTAGAAAGTTTTGCGACGATAATCATAAAATTATAAAAAAAATGAATCTTATGCATTAAAAAACAAAATTCCCCTATTCTATCGACAAAGCGAAAGTATCAAAATAAAGACAATATAAAATAATTTAGCTTACAAACAAACGTGTACCTTAAATAAGATTATTTTTATATATTATTGATACAATCAAATGTTTAAAATATAAAAGTAATCAAACTTATTACGCTAAAAAATCGTTCAACAATTTTCTAGTACGGCAGACATCTTGATTTGTTCAGGTATTTTTGATCTAAAAGCTGATTGGCTAAAAAACTGTTCTATTTTAAAGAAACAACCACTCTACAATAAATGATTATCTACAAATACTAAAATACAGACTTTTTATACTTTAGCTCAAGACAAATTTGTAATTACTATTCAAGACCATAAAAGATAAGCTACTTAGGACTATCTGAAACAATACTTGTACTCTGATACTTGAAAATTATCTTGATTTTTTTAAAGATTAAGTGAAAAAAAACTTTTAAAAATTGCAAAACGGAAAATAGGGAAGTTTTATCCTTCGTTTTATTTAATGTTAATGTTTCTATTAGAATTTATTTCCTGTAAAATAATCTATTATATTAATATTTAGATTTTATTGCTATTGAATAGGATTTGTTTATTAAGTAATGGTAAAACTTATCTAGTCGTATTTGTCAAGCTTTAGATTAGGCCTATATTTGACGACTGAGCTAATCAATTGTGTTGTCAAGCGACTAAAACGTGAATATATATGAAAATATTCACTATAATCTCATTACTTTGGGTAGTTTAAGTTCTATATCTTTGTTAGTATTTTGCCCAATTGCTCAATTTTAGATATAAATTATTTATAAACTTTAAAATTAATGGATGGTAATGAGAAAACGGCAGATAATACTAGGAAAAGTATTGTTAGAATAAATGAACAAGAAATTAACGTTAAAGAAGAATCTATAAATGGCGAAGAAAAGGAAGATGAGGAAAATGAAATTGAAGATGATTTCAAGGGAATTGACCCTTACCAAAGAGCTATGGAGTATCTATCCAAGAATGACATCTTTGAATTATTTCAAAGTTTAACTGCTGGATTGGTGCTGAGTCGACCTCAAAAGTCTATACAATATATGATAAATGAAATAGACAAAATAAGACAAGCTAAGGAGGCAAAAAATGGATCCTTAGTGCCAGACCAAATGGATCCCTACAAAGATCCTCCTGAACATAAAGCGACAATACAGGAAATGTTCACGTCAATAAACGTTGATAATAAATGATATCGTCAGTTATTTTCTCTATACTTGTTATAATATACATTTAGAAGTTATCTTATGATTAGATTTAAAGGATTAAATGTCTTACTATTAGACTACACTTTACTTATTTGCGAGGATTGTTTATATCACAAACATACACAATAATCAAATATCAAATCCAATGACATATATCATATATTACTACTATTGTAGCTTAACAGATAAAATTAATCTTATTCAGGATCTAAATAAGTGTTGAATACTTAAAAGCAATATTTTATTATTGCTACTAAATTTCTTCTAAGTATAGAGGAAAAGTATTCGAATTCTTTAGTAAAATAGACCACTCACTTAAAGTTTTCTGTCTTTGAAAGAGGATTTCAAAACTAAAGAGGAATCAAAGTCCACACTTTGCTATCGAAGTTAAAATTAACTATTATATTACTTCAATGCTAATCAGCTTTTGAAGTGACCAGTTATTTTGCATTGTTTTATTACAATTGAAGTTTACTTACTGTTAAACAGTAGTATTAACTACTAGTGCTCAAACATAAGATAATTTGCTGATTTTCCGAAAAGGTCGTGTTTCAAAACCGAAATAAATTCCAGTTGAAATAAGATGTCCACAAATTCTATTGTAACCGGTGCTTATTTTTCGGTGCAGTTGTGTATTACATATAATTTTTCAAATTTTGTAAAATCTGCCAATGGCACAGAATTCCCTATCTAACACTTCCGACAAACTTCCGTCTCACGAAGTATTAAAAGATGTACCAGATAATTTAAAGGAATTAATAGCGGACAATGGCAAAAATCTTAAGTCCATTCGTTGTTCTACATGTAAATCATTGATACTTAATAAGGACACAGCTTCTTTAGTCAAGAGAGAGGTTTTTAGATTAAATAGTTAATTAGATAGTATTTAAATTATAAATTTTTTTACAACAAATAGACATTCCTACCCTACCCTCAACAAAAAAAGAACCAAAAAGCGGAGGAGGCAGAGGGAGAAACTGTCAATAGCTTTTGGCATGTACAAGATATGTACACGTTTGAGAATGTTGGATTTTGTAAAACAATAGGAACTGTCAAGTTTTTAATGTGTGCCGACTGTGAGATTGGGCCCGTAGGAGTGTGTGACACACGGGGACCAAGAGATTTCTTTGTTTCAACAGATAGAATTGCGCATGAAAACTGATATTTATGACATTTTAGTTTTCAATTATTAACTACATCGAAATACAGAAGTAGCCAAAAGTTTATAACATATTTATGAAAATACTAAAAAAGTAATCTACCCCGTTCATACTATAACTGCACACTGCTGGAATCGTGTTGGAACAGCGTACCCAACTATAATACATTCCGTTAAGATCTTAAAGGCAGGAAATTCTTGTAAAAATTTACTTATAAATTAACAAATGTACTGTAAAAAATATATTTTATTTTTATTTGTAATTCTACATTTTTTTTTTAAAAAAAATATAAGGAATTGAAACTCGATCCGGACTACAGTCTCTAATCCAATAACAATTATTGTCTATTAACGGTGAGATAAGGTAAGCAATGTTCTCTATCTAAGTACGGTTATCTAAGTAAGATGAAGATAAGGAACTTTATAATCGCTTATTATAGAGCTTTAATTATTTTTTGCGCCAAAATGAAATTCTTTGTTTTTGATAAATACATGACCTGGTCAATAAAGTATGGCTTCCTTCATTTACCCAACATTCACTATGCGTTTAAAAAAGTTGCTATTGTATTAATTTTCATTCTTAAACATCTCAATACTCATTATGCTTTTCAATAAGTCTTCTCCTTGGGATCATGACTCATTAGGATATTCACCTCAATTTCATGTCTACTATTGTTATAAATAGTTTTTTACTCCAGACATAACCTAAACCACGATGAAAGCTAACGATCCTGAGATGCCGCCTAGCTATGAATCTTCAACTGCCCAAAAGTCATCTTGGTTCTCTATTCAGAAGGAATATGTTACTACTATTCCTGGAATTCTAAAAATAGCTCAGATGGTAAGTATACAAGTATTTGTAAAATTCTGATAATAAGTTATTTTATTTTTCAGGTCATTTCAATGATAGCATTTATATCCTCCATGGTTGATCCGTGGGCTGGAGCTGGATGGGTAAGGTTTGCTACCATAAGTGCATTTATTGGAACTCTCATATACTTTCTACTCTATTTATTGAACTACTACCAACGTATTCCTGGGCCTTGGACCCTGGTGGTAAGCGATTCTTTCTTACACTTGTGTTTATATTCTAAATCTAGCTTCATTTAATTTTCACAGGAATTCGTTTACTACTGTGTATATACGGTTTTCCTATTTATTTCGGCATGTGTATCAGCGGCTAAAGGTGGGGTCTTTGACTCAGCAGCAGCCTCTGCGGTTAGTTGATGCAATTATTGAGTTATTTGCAAATAATAGTCCTCTTATTTTTAGTTTTTTTGCTTCTTGGCAACGGCAGTCTATGGAGTTGATTGCTTTTTCAAGTTTAAAGTCCTCAGGTTAGTAAGCCAAAACTTACTAGAGACAAACATTTAAAGTTCTTTCTTTTACCAGGAGCGAGCGAGCTGCTGCTGCTGCAGGGGGTCCCAGAGGAGTACAAGCCGGTACGACTGTCACTACCACTCAGACTACGACTACAGTTGAAAGAGTGGAAACTTATTAAACGCTTTCAAGTTACATTATAGATTATCAAAGTTATCAGATATAAAAGGAATATTATAACAATCTCTTTCTCATTCTATTGACTTGTCCAATTGTGTTTATTATTATTCAATAGAATAAATTACTGTACATTGAAAAGCATTAAAAATTTTGCATTGCGAGCATGCTCTATTTAAGCAACAAGGCGAATTAAAATATATCTAATTAATAGCAACCGTCATTCCAAGTATCATCATTAGTTTGCTTAGAAGAGTTAACATATCCATATTTACTAGGCCTAGCGAGACGACTGGCATTACCAGAAGGTATTTTAGACAGAGAGGATGCGCTAGAGGGTTTCGGAATTCCTCTAGGTCTTATTGCTCCTAAACGACTGGGTTGAGCGCTTTGTTTAAGGTTTGGTAATGAACTTCGATGTTTATCTCGTTCAAGACTTCTATTTGAACTGGAGTTCGAGTTAAGGGAATCTTGTGAATTCGAATGATCTTGTTGACTTTCGTCTGAAAGATTTTCAACGGATGGAATCGAACTTGGTTTCACTGGAATACCATAAGTTCCTTTTCTGGTTCGAGGTTTCACGGAAAGTTTTGGTTTGTTTGTAGGAATATCTGAAGTAGTATAATCGGAAGGTGGTGGGGATAATGATTCACCTGTCGATGGTGGTGACGGTGGCTTAACTCTTACTTTTTCCCGAATTTCAAAGTCCGTTAAACTTTGCTTAACATCTACCATAAGAAAAACAGTTTTTTTTATATATATACATAAATGTTAAATCTAACGTTTTTCATTTTTCCGACTTAGATCCTCTGAATTTCTGTGTCCTCTACTACCATTAGGTATAATTGACATGTTGTTGGATTCGTCAATATATTCTTCAGAAAATAAACAAATTAAAATTACGTTGAAAGATTGAGGGTCTCTTTACCTTTCGTATAACTATCTTCATCGTTGCAATCTTCCAAATTTAAATTGGACGAACGATTCGGTGTTGATCCACTTGAGTTCAGAATATAATCTGGATGAAGTAGTGAACAGATTTAATTGCTAATTAAATTTTGTTGAAAGAATTTACTAACATTCTTCTTGTTCACGAAATTTGTCTTGCATTTCTTGGTATCGTTCAGAACCAGGAGAGAGTACTGTTCCTCCGGGACTTTTAAACGTCATGCTTTGTCGTAGTTCACTACTTGTAAGACTTTTTCTTAAATCTGCAATAGTGATAATATTTTGAATCTCTTTAATTAAATAATGACTAATATAAGGCTTACACTCTTCTTGCTGTCTAGCAAGTTCTTGCATCTCACTATATTGTTTTGCTCCTTTCTTTGTTACATCTTTTGTAAGAGCAGCAACAGCAGCTTTTTTAGATTTCTTTTTGCCAGCATTTTCAACTTCATCCCCTCCAACAAGACATTGTTTTAGAAAATCAGAAGGTAAGGAACAAGATTGTCGTAATTTTTTCAAATATGATCTAACATCCATGCTGATTCCCATAGGATCATCGTCGGAATTGTAACCGTATCTAGCAATAGTACAAATTCAAACGAGTGCAACATTGTATAATGTTGAAAAAAATGCTCATATAAAAACACCTGCTACCTTTCACAACAAAAGCAATAAACGCAAATATTGTATATGTGCTAATGCTTACGTTTCGTCTAAAGCGTCCTCCAGCCAATCAACGATTTCGGCATCCATATCATCTTCCTGGATTTCGTGTTGGTACCCAGAGGGTTGTTCCCATTCACTCAAGTAACAAAAATAGCAAAAATTTGAACCTTCTCTCTGACTCAGGGCTTCCGTTACTAACTTCTTCTGTTTTGAGATGGTATTGTTAGAGTTACTAACTTCCAAATTTGATCGCTCTTTGTTAGGAGAGTGATTATGAGAGTCAATAAATCCATCATCAATTCTCTCTGGATCGCGATCAAGGAAGTTATCGATCTTTATCATACTAGGAGGTACGTCAATCTCATTCTTTAAGACATTCTCGGTATCTGACAATGACGTTCCATTTAAGCGATCTTCTTCTTGGAACTCTCGTTTTCTTAGTTCCTGGTTCTTGTCGACCAATTTCTGGTATACAGCTCTAAGTTTCGCTATTTCAGCATCAGGATCATCAGGTATGACTCTCTCTTCATTCATACTGCCTCTTGGTAGTCAACGTCGTTTCGACGTGGTAGAATAAATTACATAAAACTTTATAGCAAGTTCATTACTTACGGAAACTCCCAACTAGATTACTTCCGTTTCCGGTAAACGTTTTTTTCGGAAAAGGCGGTACCGACTTCCTCGACAAGGGGCAATATTACAACAAAGTCAGGAACTGGTAATAACCTAACAAAACTCTTAATCCCGTATGTTTAAATGGTATTTAAAATTAAAATTTAGAAAAAGTCATTTTTATTTGCGTATACTTAGAACTGATAACAAAAAACACTAATCTTTATTATAATTTGTCGAAATTGTACATTTTAGTGAATTCAATTGAGTTGAATTACATGAAAAGGCAGAATTAAATAGTTTACTACTGCTGAACGTTCCCATTATTATATCGGTTATTTGATGTAAATATATCCCACTAGATAAATGGCTAATAGAAGTGTAAGCCCTACAATGACTTTGTATTAACACTAAGTAAAACAGTTGATTATCATTTAAAGCAATCCCTGGTAGAGTAGAATTAGTACCATTTTCTTCCATTTCTCTTTCATAAACTGTTTGAGATATTCTTAAAGCTAGTCTAAACGCTAACGCTTCTCTGATGAAGTTTTTATTATAGTTATCGTTAAACTTAAACTGCCCTACAACACATTGTTTTTCTTCGGGAAACAAAGAATCATTTTCTCTTAAGACGCTTTGTATCAGATGGTGTGCTAATAAAGTTCCTAGATAGCCATATCTTAGAGAAACCGGAAGTTTATTTAAGGGAGAAAAATGAGCAATAGCCTCAGGTGATATTAATAATGCCTTCTTCTCATAATCATCCAATAGAATATCATTTTCTTGAAGACTACTATTTGTATAGGACATGTCAAATGATCTCTGTTCTCTTAAATGAATAATCATTTGAATAAAGGTTAAGTTTTTTTTAAATGGCCTCTCGATTAAATTTACTGTTTCAAAGTCAATTTCGACATTGATATATCTAAATCTTTCAACTCTTGCTCCTAAGACATTCTCAACCTCTCCTCTAATCTTATTGAAAATATCATTTATAGTATCTCTGTCTAATTTTATCGTAGTTTGTTCGGTATCTTTATAGAAAAGGTATTTAAAAAGATACGGAAAGTATTGGTCAGTTAAGTGAAGGCATCTTGTTTGATATTTAGCCTTGAATGATCGTTGAAAGTCAATTATATGCCGAAGTTCAAAACTTGCCCTAAAAATTAGATAATTATGTAAATCTTCAAAAGGAGTTTTCTCAATTAGTTCAATTAATTTATCAATTTTATAAAAATCTTTAAAGACTATATATTCGTAAATTTCCGGTGAAATATTATTAATTAATCTCTGAAAGTCAATAAGACCATTAAATTTATTTGCAATATCATCTAATCTTAATGGTTCTTCTGTTTCTTTATCGTTTGATTTAGAAAATTTCAATAGTTCTTTCTCTATATTAAATATACTATTAATTATTTTTGAACGATGTTCACTATTCAAAGAAGGATACAAAGAATAAAAGAAATGAGACGCAATATTCCTCAATGGAATCGAATTATCTTCATTAAAAGAATTAGATAGTGTTAAATAGTCTTTATAAACTTCTATTCTATCTTTAGTCAATTTTAGTTTAAAGAAAACGAATATTTTCAACTGATGAAGTTTGATTAGCGTCTCTCGAAAGACTTCTTTAAGATTTAGTGTGTCCCATTTTTCTGACGTAAGATACTTAACTCCTATTTCGTCTAAAAGCACTTTCAAATGATTCGATTCATTTTTACGAAAATATTTTAAACATGAATGAAAAAATCTCTGTTGCTGTTTAAATATAGTTGTATTTTCGCTTAGCTCTTGTTCAATTAAGGCTAACTTTAGAGCATTGTAAACGTGAACATTGTTTACAGAGTCTCCGTTAAATGGAGATAAACCGCATGAAAAATAATTAAAGTTCGTACAAGGGTTCTCATTTAAATTCATAAGCTTTAGCATTGATCCAGCAAGTTTTACACAATATTCACTACTACAAATATTACTAGCATCGTCAGTTTTCAGTAATTTACACCATTTAGAGTTTGCCTTTTTAACCTTTTCTTCATGTGACAAAGTTATATTTAGAATATAATTTATTACCAGAATGATTATTAAAATATAATGTATGTTTTTTATAAAATCTAGCATCACTTTCTTCTTTCTATAGAGACGTTAATATTCTAATCAAGTTCTTTTTATAATATATCTATTAAAAGAAGATATAAACTTAAATAGTAAAATATTGCAAAATCATTGGTCATTGATAAGCTGTTGTTATTGTTTATTTACCCAGTTTAACTTTAAGCATCTTAGAAATATTACAATTAGTATTTTGAGAAATTTAAAATTTAAATCTATCTGAATTTTAATGATAAAGTAAAATATTCTATACATTACTAATATTTAAAAAAGACTATTAATCTATTCTTTATAATTCGATCATGCCGTTCTAAAAAAAATCGAATGTCTTCTTTCTGTTGCCAAATGATTAGGCCTATTTTATTTAATACGTTGATAATGGAATAGCCATACAGTCTGTGTTTTTACTGTACATGATTTCCAACTCGGAGAAGAAACAATGAATCGTGTTGTTATTTTACTATTTTTGTATTATTCCATGGTTGATGGAGATTATTTGGATAAATTTGGCTTGTCAAAAGTACGACGCATATTATCATTATTTGTTGATAAAAAATATTTATTTTGCACCTTTTTTTATAGTCGAATGATATTTTCCGCCTTGAAATTCCTAAATGGATCAAAAGAATTGAAAAAGAAAATCCCAAAATGTCTTGGTCTAATTGTGGTTCATCATCAGATCTCATCAAATTGGATAAGCTAGAAATACAACCATCGAAAATAAAGATACCAGGAAATGTAACGGTATCGGCTTCGGGAAGTTTGAAAGAGGACATTACTTCAGGAATAAAAGTAAGTTTTATATATTTTGTTCTATTTACTTATTTATAATAATGAAAATGACAATCTTAATATAGTTGGATCTCAAAATCGAAAAAAAAATTCTAGTATGGATCAAGATTCCATGTGAAGATAAAATTGGCTCCTGTACATACGATGTTTGCTCAATGCTTAAAACTATTTTTCCTGGTGGAAAATGCCCAGATGTTTTTGTTAAAGCGGGTGTACCATGTCATTGTCCCTTTTTAAAGGTTAAATTGTAAAATGAACTTAATAATCTGCAGTATATAAAGTCTATACTCTTTTTTAATTATCTATAGGGAAATTACTCACTGAAGAAGGCCAATGTTTTTGTCAATCCATCGATTAAAATACCCAGTTGGTTGGAGGAAGGAGAGTACAAAATACAACTCGATGTATCTCATCAAGGGAAGAGACTAATGTGTTTAAAAATGGATCTTTCATTAGCCTAAATATTGAGTTATAAATTGGCTGTTTAATTCATACTTCTTATTGTACATGCATGCTTTATCTTTACACTTTTTTTCCTTTGCGTTATCATTTTCGTCGGTATTTTTGTTTTTTAATAAGTATTATAAAACATAACATTAGATTCCTATAGATATATGAATTAAACTTAATACCTGGTACCCGTCTAAGTTTACGATGCAATCGAATTTAGACCAGATTTCTCTCGAAAGTGGTCTTAAATTAAATTCAAATTGAAAGAGAATTTGCTTCATTATTCACTTATTATCGCCTTCACTACTCTGATAATAAAAATGCTACAGTTTCGAACTACAAATCAGCATTCTTGTAGCAAAGTTATTGATTCAATAAACAATCTATATGATACAATTATTTTAGCTGCATCAATAAATACAGAAGGTACGCTTAGATGAAGTGCAGTTGTCTATCATTGGTTTAATTTTTATTTTATATAGAATCAAAGAATATAAGTCAAGATTTAGGAAAGGAACTGAAAGAATCATTAACAAATGGTATGATAGAGTGTATCAATGCAGAAAGGGAGAATCTCAATATCAAAAAAGCTTCCCTTGAATTTACTTCAAGAGTATGATATTTGTTGTGTTTTTATAGTTTATATATTATGTATGTACTAATTTTATAGGCTGAACATGAAACACAAACAAATTTCGATTATTCTAAGGAATTTGAAAAAATGCTTAAAAAGAATACTAGCAAAATGGATCCAAAAACTAATGAGCAATATACGAGATTGATAAAAACACTGAACAACGAGCCAACCAATACTTGTAAGAATATCTCTAGAAGATTCCTTTTAAATATTCTAATGCATTTGATTTCTTAGGTGAAGATAATGATGATGTGGTGCAGATGGACGAAATAAAATCAACTATTTGCCCTTATTCTCAGCAAGAAATGGAAAATCCGGTTAAAAATAAGATATGTGGCCATTCGTATGAAAAATCTGCAATTGCAGAATATATAAAAGCTAAGAGGCAAAGGGCTTTTTGTCCTCATGCAGGTACGTGTAGAATTCAGCTACTCTACTGCCAACTATGTAAAGATAATCTTTTCAGGATGTTCGAACAAAAAGCCTCTTTCACCTGATTCTCTAATAAGAGATGAAGAAATGATAAGTATTATTGCTGAAAAAAGAAAAACTCAATCTACTGGAAATTTTATTACTGTAAACGATGCTAGCTAAATCTTTGATTTTTAAGAAACAAACTGCCCAGATAGCATTTAACAATAAACAAAATTTGCAAATTTTTTAACAATATTTATTTTAGATTCTTACTATTGAGGGAACTTGTTCATAATTTTACCATCATTAAATGATGACTGTAAGCTATATGGGTATTTTTTGATGAATAATACGGTAATTTATGTAATATCTTGGACATTTCAATAAAAAGTGGCAACCCTTCCGCGTACGTGTCTCATAATAATGATAACTTATTATTAAGGTTAGTTTTTAATATATATACCGTATATATATATATATATATATTTCTTTAAAAAACATTCTCTAGACTAGATAAATTCAGACGAGGTATAAACACAAATAAACGATAATTTCAAAGATATAGTCCTTTTCACAAAACTTAACGAGAGTCATCTCGGCAACGTGACGAAATCGCTCCAGTTGAACGTAAAAATTGGTCGACATCCCTTTCGTGCTTATGTTTGGGCTAAAATTAGAGATAGATAGCGGCTTAGTTATTTATTTGTTTACCTGTTTGTCCGGCAATAGTCTAGAATGATGTGCACCATAAGAGGATACGTAATAATCAGGATAGCTGTAACTTGAATGGGATAAATAGCTACTCGACGAGGGTTGTGACCAACTTGGTGCATATCCTCCACTTCTCTGCTCATATTCTCTAACATATTGTTCGTACGACTGTGTAAAGAAAATTTAATTTACTAATAATGGAAACAAATTTTATCTTCTATAGTACTTACACCATGTAGCATAGTTTCTTTGCGAACCCCTGCACTGCTATTATTATACCTGTCTCTTTCCCTCGAACGGCTTCTTCGAGCTTTTAAATAATGTCAATTAAATAGAATTATAATTTAAGATGGCAATTATTTTACTCGAGTAATATCTTTCTTTTTCTCGTCTTCTGTCGTAGTCTTCTCTCTCAGATGTTCGCCTATGCCTACGATCCTCACGATATCTCTCCTCTCCGTAATCGTCTCTATAAGATAATAAATACGCATTTCTCTTAACCTCATGAAACAATATTTAACTATATGTTTACAAAGTCCGCGAAAGGAGGCACAGGTAAATTAATCATAAACACCAAGAAGTTGAAAGCCTCGCCTAAAAATATTTTGAAATGATTTCCCCGCTGCCGGAAAACACTCATACACGAAGTCTTTTTTAACATAATTTTTAAGTCATTATGTAATAGTAAGGTCTTTCACACTACTTAAGTCCTTATTGCAATGGTTTTCTCCTTCATTCACTAACAAGTTGAAAGATAGTCCATTAGTTTCAATTTAAAGATTTGTTTTTAAGTCCGTGCATTAAAGCTTTAGGATTTGAAATTCGTTAACCCTTCCCTCACGTCATACCCTACTAAGTTGTGCAGTTTATCATCATCATCGTCACTGTTTCTAACCTCGTCCGATAAGAACGGTAACGTTCGTGATCACGCGGTTCGCGTCTTTCCTCCCATCGAGCAGTTTCAACATGGCGGCTACTTTGATATCGACTTGGATGGTCAACAGGTTGATAACGATTGTCCGGTTGCCTTAAGTGCTCTTGTCCATTTTCTCGTCTTTTCATATTTTCTTCGGCTAAATCATTACGATCTGACTTGGCACGATGAGCTATTTCTCGTAAATCAATGTTTTCATCAGGGGGAAAGAGTCTACACAAAGCTTCCCCACATACAGGTTCGATTTCCTGTTATATATTATAGATTTTCTTAGATGCTAGTGTAAGAATGCAATTTTTACCTGACCGTCCCGACCAATCTTTACTGGCTTATTTTCGTTCCATGTATTTTGCAAATGAGCACACTTACTAAATGGAAGATCGCGTCTGTAAAATCAGTCACTATAGAGTAAGCATTATAAAAAAATACAATAGACTACCGATTTATCCAATCGAGAGTGAAAACGCCCGATAGTGCTCTCGCGCTAATATTTCCAGGCAAAACCCATCTTATAGGCGGATGATTTTTATCTGATGGTCCTCGAACACGAGCAAAACCTATTTAAGTTAATTAATTGATGTCGCATGATGTGAGAGTTTATTTTAAACTCACCTTGAAATTTGCCACTTTCTTTAACGGAAAATATTAAAATGACGTTTCGACAATCTTGATATGCGCGATTTAGTTTAATTTCGTTTTGTGGGGGTGTGGACCAAACTCCTTTTGCTTTTGCCAAGGCAATGTTTTCGTGATTGTTACTTTTCATCATATAAAAGCGAGCACTTTTAAAAATATATTTCAATTTTGAGCTTTGTCCTGTTTAAAAGAGTGGAAGTTTTATGATCTGTTTTTAAAACTCGTTAGATAATCAACTTACTGGGAACTTCTTGTTCTCTATCTTCATTATCTCCAGAAGCATTTTTAATTGAATCTGCCGTTGGAGGTTCAATAGGAGATATCTGCCTTTTACTGGATCTTTCATCGTTGTCGGAAGTCTGTTGAAGAGACTTTTGGGAATCGCTAGAAGATACATCGTCATCTTCTTCATCATCAGATATGGAAGAATCATGATCACTATTCCGCTTTTTTAGTCCTAGCCTTTCCAAATCTATCAATTTAAAGAAAGACTAAAACAAAGCTCCTTTAAAATTTAATTTTTGCATACCTGATTGTGAAACTTCGCGGTCGTTTTCGCTCAATCTTTCAAGTTCTGCAACGCGTCTTTGCCTCTTCTCATTTTCTTCTTTCAGCATTTGCCTTTTGTATATTATTTTTGTTTTCGGGCTGTTTCGACATTCTTCCTCGCTCTCTAATATTTGGTTATCTACTTCGTCCATCATATCATCACGACCAGGGAAATTATAATCTTCCTCTTCGAAATTGAAGGTATCATCTTTTTTATCAAAATAGCATGGCCGACATTAAATAAACGCATTAACAGTTACAATATTAAAAATACAAGAAATTAAAATATCTCTTACCGTCGTTGCTATCCATCAGATTTAGCAATGATATTTAACCTAAAAATAAAAGAATCCACTTCGTATCAATGATCCTATAAGTTCTCTTGGCGATGTTTCGCTCTAAAGTAGATATCGAGTGCGGGCCTATTTCGTATATATTTTATAATACTCTAGTAGTTCTTTCTTGTTCGAACTTAGAATGCAATAAATATTCATTCACAATACCTGTTTTGGAAGAGTTCTTAATCGGTTCCTCACACTTAGGTTAAATAATAAGAGTGAAGTTTTCCCGCGAAAGGTACTCACGCCACCTAGACTAAAACAAAAATATAGTACACAAAATTTTCACAAAAACATTCGGAAATTGTAAATTTTAAAAATTTCGGTGGATATGTTACTAAATTTTCTTTTTAATATTCTGTTAAATGTTAGATTATATTAAACCGCTCATGAGTAACAACCGGTACACACCTTTCTAACCGTTTTCAATCGGGTATTATGTTTCTGTTAAGAAAGGGTAAAGCGTCTATTTAATCTCAATATAAGCTTGAAGAACTCTTTGTTTTCATCCTAAAAAATCACTGTTCATATATTTAATTTAATCCCAAATCATTGATATCGTTATGAGATGCGATTTTTAAATGAAACTCAATGAAATAGAGAACGATAATAGGAATATTTAAATTGTGAAGCTACTGTTGATTGGGATATTTTAATACAATGCCTGATAAAGAGGAAAACTCAAGCAATATATCAAATACTTCAATCCTAGTGTGCAATAAAGTTTGTTGTTTAATTATATTTTTTTTATATAATTGTTTGTGTTCGAAAACAGTTTAAGGAAATAGAGAGTTTGCTGGCAAACTGCTCAAATGAAAATCAAAAAGTTGTCCTAAGTGCCTTATCTAATTTAGTGGAAAAGACTATTGCTTGCTTTACTAATTCATCGTAAGTTTTTAAAAACTCACAAATTCCAAAACACTATATTACTGCAATTTTTTAGCCGATGTATCAATGGTTATCAGATATCTAGTCATATCGAAAATGGTAAAGAATGTTCTGTTTCTAACTTGTCAGATATTGTTACCGTCCAAAGCGATGTTGCTTCGAAAATCGAGAAAGTTAGTTCACAACCTTCAAAACTTTCAAAAAAAAATGTACAAGCTCCCAAAAGCATTTCACCAAAATTAACAAGAGTTCCCATCGATAAAGTTGAAACTCCACCGAACAAAATCAGAAAAAGCCAAAGACTAATTATGAGTAATAAAAATTTAAATAATTCGTGCGTTGAAAGAATAGATGAAGAATTAGAAGGAAAAGCAAAAGAAGAAATATTCGAAATCCAAACAAGTTATAATTGTGTTCTTTGCAATTTGGTATATGAGAGTGTGGAAATGCTTTTGGATCATGTAAAAAGTATACATTTAGTTAAAAGAACAAAAATAAGCAAAAAAATAACAAGAACAGAAACTGATGCTCTGGTATGTCGAGAGTGTGATGAATGCTTTTTCAAGACGAAACATATTGGAATCGTACTATTAGATGTATGAATATAATTAATTATTTAAATGGCAACTAAAAAAATTACTTGCCTTTTTTTCTCTACAGATAATTAAACATTTATATTTAAAACACCAAAAGGAACTTCCGACATATGTCAGAATATTTTATTGTACTGAGTGTTGCAATGAGTTCCTATCTAAAGATGATTTTGTCTATCATAATAAGGTAACAAATAATCTCGAATTGTCTAAGAATTATTATTATACGTTTATACAACTTAGATGTCTCACAAATCAACTCTTACAAACGTAACTATTGAAAAGAGAGATGGTCATTCGATTTACAAATTTTCTTCCAATCCGAACTCGATATCTAATAAAAATCACAAGGAAAAAGTCAAATACCTTACAATGGAGTTATACAAAGATGAAGGACCTTTCTTGTGTGCAATATGCAAATGTATGGAGAAAGATGATTCTGATGTTGATCATCTGAGTCTATTCGAGCTGTTAGCTGTAAGTATATCATTAAAAATTGTGTAAGATGTAAGTGAGTCTAAAATAGATATATTTTTTAAGCATATAAAAGAAAACCATCTTATTGTCAACAACCAACGCAAAGCATTGAAGTGCACTCTGTGTGTCAACTCCAGGCAATTTCGATTTCACAAGGGTAACGCCCTCAAGAGAGGGATGGAGGTTAATTAATAATATTACGTTAGTTTCAGTTAATTTCTCTAAAGCAAGAATAATTTGTACTCACAGATAGCTTATCAACAACTTATTCATCATTTTATAAAATCTCATAAGCTAGCGGTACCATCATATTGTTTTTTATTAAAATGTTCCCAGTGCTCGTATGAGACGGTTTCTCATAAATATTTACAACAGCATGAAAGAACCCAGCATAAATCAGATATGGTATTAATTTGATATTAAATATAACTCCAATTTATATAATATTAATTATATGTTTATATGAACTGAAGTCTACTTTTTTTTTGCACCAGATGCTGTGTGATTTGTGTGGGCAAAAAATAAGAAAATGCAGTATGAAAAGCCATTTGTTGAGTTGTAGTAAAAAAAATGATTCTTCAGATTTATTTGAAGCTTTATCTGAAAGGGCGTTCAAGTGTGACGTATGTGGACTAGTTGCAGATAGAAAATCAATAATTACCAGGCACATAACAAGAATGCATCAAATGAAAACTGCATTTAAAGTTTGTCTCATTGACCGTCATTTTTCAGATCAATAATCAGTTTTTTATGGAATTTTTCTTTTAGTGCGATTATTGCAATTTGACTTTTTTTAACAAGCAAGAAAAAGAAATGCACACGTTTAAAGTACACTCAGTCGCAATGAAGGATGTTATTAGATGCCCGTTTGTTTTAAATTTAGCATTCTCAATGTATTCTTAGCTTTCTTTCCGATTTTTAGTCACTGCGATTACGAAACGATCACAAAGTGGATGATGAAGAAGCATCTATTAAAACATGACACAGGAAAATTTTTCTGTTCTATTTGTAAAAGTGAAAGTTCTACCCGTCGTAAGAATATTATATACTTAGTTCAAGTTATAGTGAATAATTATTAACTTTTTATTTTAAATTGTTACGTTGCAGGGGGTCTAATGGAGCATATGAGAAGATCTCATAAAACAGCTTTAAATAAACACTCTTGTCCTGTTTGCCCCTTTGTTACTCAATTGCAGTTTCGTTTGCAAAAGCATATCGAGAAGAAACATCCAGAAAAATTGAGACATTGTACTGTCTGTTCTTTTGCAGTAAGAGTTATAACCTGTCGAAGAATATTCCCAGCTAATTCCACTAATTTTTAAAAATTTTCTTTTTAGACTGTTTCTGGAGACAATCTCGAAAAGCATTATGCTAAGATTCATAAATTACCTATTAACTCATCTTCTACGCCCATTCAAGATAATATTTCAATTGTTAGTCCCTCAGAAGTTGCAAGAAAATCAAATACTTATATAATTGAATCACAACTTTCACAAGAGCCTCAAGATACCTACCTTCTACAGAATGGCAATGATAAGTTGGCTCAAGCAGCAATACAAGCGGGCCTTGTTCCACCGACGTCAAAATATAATGCAAACAATCAGCAAGAAATCATTGTAAATCTGCCTCCTGAACTTAGTGATCAGTTATCAACTGGACATGAAGTAATAGTCTTAGCCGATGGAAGTTGTGCAATGTACTTACATACACCGCAAGAGACGATAAATGGGGAGGCAACGCAAGAAACTTTTTCATAGTTTTTCTTCACTATTTTTTTTCGATATGAGGTTTAGATATGATATAGATACTTTAGACTTGTTCTACTTATACTGTAAATATCAACAATGCAGAATGTTAAGTGTCACCTTTCCATCGAAAATCAATACTCCAACCTGATTACTACTTGTTTTTTTGTCTGAAATACAAACTTAATGAATAGATCTATCTATACGGCTTATGCCAGTGATTCAGAGTAAATTTATTCTTGTGTATAATTGACTTAACGAATAATTCTCTAAATGACAAATGATATAAAAGAACATGATTTGAGAATGAGGATAATGATTTATTAACAAGTTTTTGTTTGAAATATCCCTATGAAGGAAGATCTCTCTTTAGAGGAAAAATATGTTATCAATCCTGTTGATTACAATATTTTCTGCAGAATTATGGCACACAGAAAAACTAGAGAAATCAAGAGTGTAAGAAAAAGTGCTTCAAAATTGCTAGTTTATAATAGTCCTTCTTTTTTTAGTATCATATGAACTGCCTCATATACGTCAACAGCTACCATTTTAGGTTTTCTTAACCTTGGATCAGCTGTATAATCTCTGTGAACATATGAGATTTCCCTTTGGGAGTTATAGTCTCTCATGTCATTATAAACACCAGTACATACGAGTACACTATTACATTCATCGACCCACTTGTCATCATCTTCTATGATGTCTTCTCCCCCAGCAACTCTCTTTTGACCCTGCCTCCTTAGCGCGATTAATTGGTTGTAGAGATTAGCTCCATAAACATCAACATCGGGATTATCTCCAATGAAGTATATTCTTCTCAATGATTTATCAATACCTATTTTTTGAGCTTCTTCTTGTAACACGCATTCACTATGATGATAAGTTATTTCATTTGGCTTTCCAATCAAAGATGTATATTTCAAGTCCATTCCACTTATCTTCTTGTATAAACTTTCTAAACATAATAAGAATGACCCATGAGCTAGTCTTGGCATGCAAGCTTCGGCCATCCATTGCAAGTCTGTATTGCAAGCAAGAACAGGTATATGAGGATCTGGTAGTTTTTCTGGTGCCTTATCCGGCCGACCATTTGTTAATAAAACGTCTATAATTAACTGCAGGTTAGTTTCCCATCTAATAGGTTCTCCAAATAGAACTACAGCTTCTATTGGAGGAAAATACTTTTCAAACGCACAGGGCTGTAAAGAAAAATATACTTAGAATATGAAAAGAATAACATGTGTGTTCTATGGACCTAAAAAATACCATTTCTTTTATGTATATAATCTTTAGGGACATTCTTCATATATCATTTATTAATTCAGTCTAGTTAATTGTTTATCAAAGAAATTATCTCTTTCTTTCAAAGTATCTAAAATGAATTATTAGGATTAGTTATTATGCGTCGTTTGAGATTAAATAAATATTCTCCTATTATTCGACTAACTAAAAAAATTAGAACTGATTTTCTGCAATCTTATGTAAGATAACAAAAAAAAAAAGATTATTTTTATATAAGTGGAAAATAGAAAACCCAGGGTTTTACTAGAAATTTCGTTCAAGGTCATAGCAAGTACAAATTGATTGGTTTGTAAATACACAAATATAGACTATTTGCATAAGATTCGCACTAGAACAACATATTCTCTTCTTATGAGAGTTAAGGAATTTTTCAATGGATAGTTTTTTTTTCTCTTAGGAAATTATTGTCTTGAAATTGAGTTGTAAACATAAAAATATATAAAAAAAATAACAATGGAGATGTTAAAATTGATTATGCAATTAGAACACCTATATTGGGTATTTTGATACTAGCTTAAAATGAGTATAGGTCGCCGAAAGAGGGCAGTTGGAGATTCTGAAGGTCACTCATTGTATGTTTTTGTCTTAGTAGAAAATATTGCTAATCAACTAATGATAATCATTTTAAGTGATTTTATAAATATTATATACTATCAATCTGCATGCAATGAATACTCGAAATGTATTGTGCGTTATTAGAATCACTTACTGCAGCTCTCCGTCGGGAATGGTCAACCATATCCAAGTTAGGAAAGGCTTGACGTAATGTTTCTATTGTTGTAACTCGTTGAAATCCTAAATTCCTTGCAATTTCCCTAACAGGCCCTTGTCCAGTAACCAAAACGTGTTTATGAAATAATTGATTAAATAATTTCAAGGGAGAATGCGACATAACCACTTGATTTTCCGTTACCTGTAAAATGTAATAGCTATAGTTTTCAAATAGGGTAAAACTAGAACAATTAGGGTTTACTCAATTTTCAGCAAGTCATTATATTATTGCAAAAGTTCTGGATCACTAGAGACGATGGATGTAGGTATTTATTACACCTTACATTAAGGATATTTCTGAGAAGCATATTTTGTAAAAAAAACAAAATAAGCCTGTCAACAATTGATTCTCTTCCCGCACAAAATCATATTATAAATCAAATATGTTGCATACCTCAGCATTTACCCATTTGGATAGTTGAGCAGCCTTTGCTTGACGTAGTGCACTTCCGGCGTTTGTAACAAAAACGGTTGGAACCCAAAACCTGTCGATGATTGATAATTAAAATTTTTGTATAAAATTGTTAGAATAAAACATACTCTCTATTCTCGTCTGTTAATAATCTAAACGCATCTTTTGCTCTTGGTAGAGTTTGTCTTCCCCGAACTATTACTCCATCAATATCGAAGAGTATACCAAATTCTGGTCTAACTCCAGGCTAAAAGTACAAAAATATATGCTAAAATACAAATTAAATCGAATTTTAGTCTAGTCAATTAATTTGTGTTATCGAGAAAATTGCTTGATTTTCTGTTCATTTTTAACATAATTTTATAACCTACCTCATTTACAATTTTCGAAATTTTTCTACGTTGACTCCCGGTCTGAATTAGGCTACAAGTTTGGCCAAATCGGTTTAAACTGGAGAAGATCCGATTGGCACAGACGACCGCCATTGTTGATATAAGATGCGAAACTATACAGAGAGTATATAGAAAACGACTGTAGTCCCGCACTTATTTTGCAAATGTTTCCTTTTCCAGTTTGTAAAGCAGTAATGTTCGAAAGTCTACAGACAATATCTATAGTAAATTTTTCGAAGGGTATCATTAGGTTTACGTAGGATAAAAGTACCATTAATCAAGTTTTATTCAATTTTCAATATTTTAAAGAATGGTTGAAATCATAAAAATAAATATGGTTACATGTTCCCCAAAGTTGATTGTTCGAGCAGTCATTAATCTCTCTGACCCACTAACGAACTATTGCATTTATAGGCTTAAATACTAATACTCATACTGAATTTTAGCATTAACGGACAATTGTAAACAATTAATGGCAGTCACATATAATGTTTTTGTTTTCGTTCTAAATATAAATATTTATAACCTGTTTGTAATGTACCATACACATTGACAGCTTATAGATGCTATTTTACAAGCGACTTACTGAATAAATGTAGTAAAAAACATATAGAAAAGCGAAAATAAAGTTATCTGATAGATTGAATCGATTAAATTTGTATTCATTAAGACATTAAAATGAAAATAAATATGAATCATTTTAAATAAAGATCACTATATAGATTATTTTATTTAATCTTGCAAATATTTCAAAAAATCAATATTGATTAACTAGTTAATAATTTTTATATTTATTGTATGCAGGCATTATCATTTCAGTTAAAAAGAAACAATTCACTTTGTACTATGAGTTCAAAGTTTATAATGTGGTTTTCTTGTTTACATCCGATTAGAAAGGTTATGTATCTTATTTACAAAATGATAATGTTTACATTTAAATTTTAGCTATAGTGCAACAAGTCATGGTTCAGAATACTAATTCGTCCTATTTCTATTACTATTATTGAACCCAGGATACTGACATGATTTAAGGAAATCAGTCTGACTGCGTGTGTATATCTTTGTCCCAGATCTCTCTTTTTCATTGAAAGTATTACTTCTTTACAGCTGAATAGTTAAAATACTTGTTCTTAAAGATTGTTTTCTGAGTTTTTATTTTATTTTCTCTCTACTTGCTGTCCAACCAACCTTGTTATAAATTATTGAAAGATCTAGTTTTATCCACAAATCAATAAGACTTATTAAACGAACCAGGTTATTTTAAAGGTTAAAATGAACAATTGAAGATAAATCTTATACATACATATTAGTATATATTCTATTTTCATTCAAAAGTTGACCTTTAAACATTTTAAGAAAATTTCTAGACTTATTACTTAAAGGCTTTTCAATAATTGGACTTATCTAGATCGTGTTTTTGAATAAACACCTACTTTTCGATATAAATGGAAGGAGCTAAATATTCTGTATATTTATTTACATATGATTTTTAATAAGTTAATAATTGTTTTTTTTTTAAACTTGAGATTGTTAACAATATTTGAAATAAAACGAGATATAAGTTATGCAGAAAGTTTTAAAAGGATTTTAACGCGCCAAATTAACAGGACAGCCTCTTCCTGTGAAAACATACAATTACAGACATATGTGAGAGAATCGAACGATAAATTTAAAATGGTTTCCTGTTCCGGGTACTTTTTTCAACAGGCTGTTACAAAACATATTTACTAGCAGATGTAATATCACCACTCTATTATTGTATACGCCTGCAAAAAGTTTTCATCTATTATCGTCCTCAAAATAATGTTCAAACTTGAATCATACATTACACCTTTACTGTTTAGTTATGTGGATAAATACGTTAAACTAAAGCAGGAGGACTTTAAATTATCATTATGGGGAGGCGATGTTACCTTGCACAAACTCGATTTGAGGTTAGATGCTGTAGAAAGAGCTATTCAATTGCCAATCACAGTAAAAAGTGGCCACGTTCATGAATTAAGGATACATGTACCATGGACAAAGTTAACTTCAGAACCAGTAGTAATTACTATAAACACAATGGAATGTGTTCTCAAAGTAAGAGACACACCACAATCCAGCTCTTCCAGTTCAAATCCAGAGACCAATAAAAATGTAAATATATTTATGTTGTTCAATTGTTACATTCTCCTTTATCATCTTATACGTAAGTATACGTAAGTGATATTTATTTCTAAAACTATTGAACAGAAAAGCGTAGAAGAACTACCTCCTGGATATTTGGAAAGTATAGTTAGAAAAGTAATATATAATGCAACTGTTGTTATAAATAACTTGATATTGAAATTCGTTGAAGATGACATTATCCTCAGTATTAATGTAAAAAATGTTGAATGCTATAGGTTTGTTAATTTAGACTCTAAAAAGGTTAAAGTAACGTTTTTACATATTAAATTGCAGTGTTAACAATAACTGGGAGTCGGATATAGTTGATTTAGCTTTGAATAATCTTGTTCTTAAAAGAATATTAAATGTTCAAGATTTGACTTTATGTTTAGATAAATGTTCTGCTAGTGGTAAAATAGAAGTATACGAAGATCCTTTATTTTATCGATGCTCTTTATGCGTCCGTATTCATATGGTTTATGAATCTTCTAGCGCGCGAGTGCCTTACATTACGAAAGCCAATTTAAATTGTGATAAATTAAATTTTTCTATTTCGAATATTCAGGTAAGATATTATGAATAACATCAAATATACTTTATTGCACTAAACTCTAATTTTGACTAGGTGCCAATGCTACATAGGTTAATTGAATTAAGTATTGCCATATATTACGGAAATCTTAAAAGGCCATCATCAACAGAACCAACAGGTAGGATATATTAGTTATCTATATATAGATTTATAATTGCTTTGAAATAATAATTGAACACTATCGATAGAAAATAAAATGGAAAGGATATCATTTAATGATGAAACTTACAAGATTGATCCAGGAGGGCAAGGTGGCCAAGGCTGGGCATCTTGGGCTTGGTCTTACGTACCTCAAATATTACCAGTCGACGAGGAAGAAAGTAGCATGAGAAAAGGACCAGGAATTTTTGAATTTGCAATGTTTTGTCGTGAAATTTGCGTATCTTTTAAAGTTAATATTCTTTTAAATTCTCTTCTAATTAAAACTCTTTTTCTAACATGAATAATATCTTGCGTATAGATAAGAGAGAAAGTTCAAAGAAAAAAATCTCCCACTCCAAAATTAATAAGCAAAGGAAGTATGGATGTTATTTGGCAATGCATCAGCGCGCATTCTGTCTTACAAGGATTCGAATGGATTAATTTCACTTTTGGAATATCGAATACGTTAATTTATTTAGCGAAAGAAAAGGAAAATGATAAGACAAGCGAAACTGAGAGATTACTCTTAAAAAGTGGATTAGAGATTACTGATGAAAGTCACCATCTTCAAAATTCTTTATTCGATAGTCAAGCTCCCGAAAATAATAAAGAATTACCGTATTTTGTTACTGGTCGAACAGTATATTTTGAAAAATATACGGAAGGTTATATCCTTGAAAAATTCTCTAGTCTTTGGTTCGATTACGTTTATTATAATGAAAAATTGGTTGAAAACGAAGAAGGTAGTTCCGTTGATAAACCGGAAACGGATTTAAATAAAGAAAATTCCAATCTTCGATTCCTCACTGGTCCTTTTAATTTATATGTTTCATCGAAAACCGTTCAAGCCATGAAAACTTTCTTTGATTGTTTAACCGATCCCTCTTATGAACCGTACTCAAAAGTATTTACCGGTAATTATTTTACGCTTAATAAATAAATCTCTAATTAGCGGTAAATTAATTGCAATTCCAAATTTTAGATACGATAAATAGCAACCCAACTTCAACTCCAACTCAACAAGATATCCATTATCTACAATCATACATTCCAGTTAGAACTTATGATTTTATCTTTTATCAACCGTCCGTTATAATATATCCGAATGACCGACCGAAAAAGGTGCAAATTAGATCAAGAGATCAATCAACAAAGATTTCTTGGCTAATGAGCTGCGAAAAACTGCAAATAACTACTGTAATAGCAATGTACGCTAAAGACGTTGTCAATATTGCTTATCGTTTACCAGCAATTTCGGAAGAAGTACTACGACATTGCCATTCTCATACACATATATATGTTTGTATAAAATTAACCATAGAGAAACTTTTATATTAAATAATGTTATTTTAGCTGTATTCTGCCATTTTAAATTTGGAGGATGAATGTTCAAAATGTTCAATTATCCATCCAGTTAGTGTGGTTTTATATAAAAGAAATTTATTATATCCCGAAGCATGGTATGTATTGATGTTAATGAAGTTTTCTTAGAATACTAATTAGAGTATAAATAATCAATAAATTTTGTTTATGTTATAGGAAAAATCCTGTACAAGCTCAAAAGGAGATAGTGTTTGAAATGAGTCAATTCCAAGCTCATATAAGTAAAGCTCAATTATATTTGGCATATTTTACATTTATTACATGGTGGAATCGTATTTTACCTGAAAATGATTTAATACCTTTATCAACTTTACGTTTGGATTGTATTAAAAGTATTTATTCTATTAATTGATTTAATCAGCGCAAAGAAATAAGTATTAATTTTCAGACGATCATCTTCAAACGAAATTAGAAATTACTCTCGCTGGCCTAGAATTTAGGGATTGCTGTTGCATAAATTCCAGATCATTTAATGGCAGTTTAGAATCTATTTTATTAAGAATTAAATGCAAAAAATTTCAAGACTTTACAGAAATTTTTAGAGCTCCTTTAAAAACTGATAATTTAATATCAGAAAAAGGATTACTTGAATCTCAAACTTTTACCAATAGAAATTGTACTGATTTCTTAAAATTTACAGCTCAATTTCCAGATTTAACTAATGATACAATAGGTATTTTATTAATAATATTCAATAGATTAATTATATAGTATTTTGCATTCTCTCCCAGTTCCAAGTGTAATGTTCGTGAATATTGAGGGAACCGTTGTTTGTCTAGATTCGTTATTAAATGAATGGCTAGCTTACAGTCCAACCTATGAGGTGGTTGAGACTATTCCAGTTATTGAAAAGAAAGATGAAAATTTATCACAAGTTTCAGCTTCATGTAAACAAAATTGTTCTTTTAATTATTATAGGCTTAATAGATTTATTTTATTGAATTTTTTTCTTCTTTTTACCTAAATAGCAACTCGAGAAAGTCAAACTTATTCTCGATCCGTTTCGATTAAACGTCCAGATTCACCAGAGAAAGAGGAATATATCAGTGATTGGAATTTTCATCATTTGGTTTTACGCTATTTCAATATAATAAAAAGGATACACTTACAAGTCAATATAAAAAATTGGCTTATTGTAATTACTGAAAAGTCTATAATGTCGGATATAGATCGTTTAAAAAATACAACCGATGCTCTTGTTGTAGCTACTCCTTCTATAGAAATTTATAGTCAAGATCATAAAGAATGTGACGCTATTCAAGACTTACCAATAAAAGGTGCTCAATATTCATTGACATCGGAGAAACTACCCTGGAAAGTGAAAGTTTCGAATGCCAGTGCATATTCAATTCACAAAGGAAAAGGATCGACAATGGTCGAACCAACTTGCCTGACTGGTTCAGTTGCTGTATCTGCTCGGTTTGTTTATTTTGAAATTTTTCCCGTAAATTTTATAATTGAATTTCCTTTAAAAAATTAATAATTAGGTATAAAACTGCTTTATCTGATGATGTAAGTTCATTGGGTTTTTGCCTTCATATTGATGCAACACCAGTTATTTTACGTTTGGAACACGATCAAATTCAAATGTTTTACGATTCATTCGTAAGAATTTTGTCTGGCTTATTGAACGGTTGGAAAACGACAAAAATATTCATACAAAAATGTCTGAAAAAAGAGAGAGAGGAGTCTTTCACCGAAACAACTATCAATCCTAAAATTCAAACAGATATTAAAAAAGAAAGTAGTATCAATTACGAAAGTACTTTTGTTAGTTTTACCGAAACTTCCGAAGCTAGTAGCATTCAACATTTAGATTCGTCGAATTCAAAAAGAGATGACGATGCAAAAATTTCATTATGGTTACAAGCAACAGCACCCAAGTTTATTGTCAAATTATTATCGAAAGATGGTTGTATTGTTACGGAACTGGAAGATTTAACTTCTTCATTCGATTTGCAAAAAGTCTTTTCAAAGATAAATATTAAATTAGGAAAAGCGTCAATAAGACATTTTTATAAGGATGGTAATAAATGGTTGTTACATAAACGAGGTGGAATGATTCTAATGAGTTATGATGGATTAAAAGTAAAAAAGTGCGCTCAGAGCGGATTTCTTGTTGTTACAATTACTAGAGCTTTAAAAAGGGACTTGAAGAAGAAGCTGAAACAGGTATAAATTGAATATTTACTTTAAAAAAAATTTAATTTAAACCTTATTCGTATCTTTTAGAATTCCGATTGTAAGGATGATAGTCGAAGAATTTATATCACTGAAATATGTGTCACTTTACAACCATGCGATTTGGTTCTGGCAACACGTCTTCTTCATACTCTTGTTCATACATTTAATGTTGATACATCAACGTATTCACTTTTAAGTTTAGGAGAATATTTTAAAGGAACTGCTGATAAAACCGAGCCAGAAACTTTAATACCTATGATCAACTCATCTAATCTTCCCCTAGTTTATATTGAAACATCAAATACTAGAATTTTCTTATTACCTAGCGATAAATCTATAAGAGATGATAAATCAGATTCTGGATTTTGTGAGTCATCTACACCTATAGAATTAGATGCCTCTGTCATTGAAATAAGTAGTATTAAAGTTACCCCAAGAGCAACAAATCCCCTATCAAGAATAGTCGTAAACGAAGAACTCTATAAGAGAGCTGTTAGAGCTTCAATAACTTTATATCCTGGAAGTGATATTGAGGATAGACAATATCAATTGGACTTTTCCGGCGTTTCATTAATGTGCGGCCGTTGGGAAGAATTAATGAAATCGGAAAAGATTGATGATGATTCAACTATACAAAATCCAGCTTTTGAATGGAATAATTTATTTTCATATAATAGGTTCATTATTTTAATTTGTTTGAGTAATTTCTATAGAAATAGTATTAATTATTTTATCAAATATTTCAGTTCAGACAATCCTAACTCCCTTCAATCGATTGTCAATCAGATGGATATTAGACTTGTACTTGCTCCGTCAATTGTTTATTATCCTCCTGAAGGAGCTGCTCAACTGGTATGTGGTCATTCAATGGAAGGCTGCGCTCTTTCGGATGTTAACGTTAATTTGAATATTACTGAAATTAAACTGCTTTATTATATAGTATTTTCTAATTTACATTTTGTAAGTCTACTACCATTTTTCTCCGATTTTTTTACGGAGAAACTTAAAGAAGAAAAATCTGTAGAGAAGATAGCTATTGCCAAAGAAGCGAATAATTATTCTATACCAATTGGAGCGTTAATTACTGCTAATAGGATCAATTTGACAATATCTGATACACATTCTAAAATACTAACAAGTTTTATTCAACCTCACACACTTTTACTTAGCGGAAATGGCGAAGAAAAAGTTGAAATAAGTTGCTTTGACGCGTCACTTATAGTTCAACATTTTGGTTTGTATTATACATTTAATATGATGAAATAGTATATATATATATATACAGTAATATATATATATTCAAATATTCAATAGACAATGAAAAAACAGTTGATTATGCACTGTTGGAGACGAAAACGGGCCGGCTAAATCCAAAAACTGGTATACCTCCAGCCTTATGTACATTGGTCTTTTTTAACTTTCTCTCTCCAACGGATTGTAAGTAGTTTTTGTATTTTTTGTTCTAAATTGTTACAAGTTTATTAAACTAATTTCATTTCTAGCCCGATTTGAATTAAGAATAGAAAGACCAGTAAGATTTTCTCTATGCGATAAGAGATTAACCTGTCTATTAGAAACAATTGAAAAACTAAGACCAGTTTTTGAAGTAAACTTTAAACCAACAAAAGCGGAGAAAACGTCAAAAACTGTTAAAACTAAAGATTCTAGCTTAAAGATATTAGCTAAAGAATTTGAATTGAAAGCTACTGAATTAAATATAGCACTTTACGGAAGTGACTCAAATGATAATAAGATTGTTTTGACGATATTTGAACATTTTGGTCATTTTCATTTCGATATTAAAAGTCGAAAGAGTAATATTCAATACGATATTCTGGATATGAATATTAAATGTTTTAAGAATAGGAAAGAACAGCTCCTATTACTTCCCACATCAATTAGGATGGAATGTTCCATGTTTGAAACGGATATAGATATTGGTTTTCATATAGATGATATACTTATCAAGATGAGTGAAAATCAATATGAATGTTTATTAAATGTCTATACTCATTGGACAATGCAAATAAATGAATTTTTGAGTAAATTGTCCAACAATCCAACTGAAGATTTAGAAAATAAGGCAAATGTTAAGTACGATAGGTGCATATTCGCTTTTCAAACATCTTACGACGATCTGAGAAATGGTGAAATGGAATATTCGAAAGAGGAGATAGAAGATTTAAATTGCATACCTTTACCTAATAAAATTGTGTTTGCCAAACAACGTAACGAAGCGGCTCTTCTATGGTCATACGACGAACCGAGAACAATTTGCCAACTAACAATAAAACCTATACCTTTGTTAGTTGATGAATTAGAAGAAATGTATCGGGATGATATTTCAGTTTCTCTAATATTACAATATTATAATGAGGCGAAAAGGGAATTTGAAGATTATTCAAAATTCGATGTTGGTGAGAATTTTACATGTCATGCAAGACTTTGGGCAGTTGAAGAGAGGAACCTATCAAAATTACAATCAGCTAGGACGTGGAGAATTTATATTCCTCCTAGATACGAACACTACTCTATTAGTCAAAGGTTAGTTAGAAAGATAAATCTTTTCATTCTTTATTGTAATCTAATTAATCGTTTTAGGACGGTAAGAGATTCTCTTGTCGACGAGTGTCAAAATCCAGTTGTTGATCCAATGACCCTTGTAGCAGCTGCAAAATTAAATTCCTGTATTTGTAATCAAATTGATTCAAACCTGTCTGTCTTCTTTACTTGTCGTACATTCGGTTTTCAACTTGAACATGATTACTCCTATTACCTTGAACGAATGGATGATAATGCTCCATTAAATTCTTGTCAGTTTTTCTAAATTATACATATATTTATATATATTATTTTAACACATAATGAAAAAAACGGAAACGATTAATTTACATATTTCTTTTTTAAATAGCTATTTTACAAAGTAACCAAATATTTCATATGGCGAAATTATGCAACATCTATCCAAGAACGTTAATGGTATTGAATATTAATGATTTCAAATCAACTTTTTCATCAATGAATGGAAATTTTAATAAATTATCGGCTAACTTAATGAAAATTGATTTAGAAGTTGTTGAATATAGAAGATTAAGAAAGAATAAAATTGCTACTTTCGAAGGAAATTGGGATTTTAATGTTGTATTTAAAAAAGCCGAAGTAATTAATTATTTCTTGATATTTTAATAATTTATTAATTAAAATATTCATTCTTTATTATTTAATAGAAAATAGATATGACCGCTCAAATGAAGGGAAAGCACGAAATAATATTTAACGATAGTATTTTGCATACTATCTACGCAACTGCAAATCTATGGAAAGAGTCTACCGTTAATCTAACAGCTCAAACTCTACCCGTTTTAGAATGTCATTTAATATGTAATAACACTATTCACGATATATATTGTAAACAAGAAAATACCAATGAAACAATTCACATTGAAAGTCATCAAGCTTTCCCGTTCTCTTGGACAAATGATTGTAACGGATATCCTGTACGTATTATACCTATATAATGAACTATTGAAAGTTTTCATCCGTTCTCATAATATATTTCCATCCTTTAAATAGCTTATAAAACTCTCGTTGGATCGTCTCTATTGGAGTGAAGCTTTCTCCCTTGATTTTATTGATATAAACGACAAATCTAGAAGATACATGTCGAAATGTATAAAAATTGAGAAAGATTGCGTAATTGTCCGTATAATCAGATTAAGCTCTTATCAATCAAAAATTATCATCGATGGAAATGTTATATTTGCTAGTCGACTGGATATTCCAATATCAATTCGTTCCGATGTACAAGATGTTGAAAGAACAATGAAAATTGATTCATTTTCATCTGGATTTTCAACGATAAATGATTCGGAAACGAAATATTTTAAAATCAGATTTCTAAGTCCAAATACACTGTGGTCTGAAAATTTTAAAATTCAAAGGGGAAGTAGCTGTCTACTTAAAGTTCCTTTGCAAGATCGAATTAATTTTATAACTGTTTGCTGCCACTTTATTGCTGAGAAAGTTTGCCAAAATGAAACTATTGACTTTGTTCTCTTTACACCTTTATTCGTGATAAGGAATCATCTTGCAACTCCTTTATTGACAAACGTTTGTACGAAGAAATCGAAGGATCATCAAGAAATAACGTTATCAGGAAAGGGTCAAGATTATCAATTGCATTTAATGGCTGTTGATCAAGCAAATTTGCTTACGTTTAAAGCTGGGTTAGTATTCATGCATATACTGTTTTTTATCAAGTAAATGATACTGATAAATGATATTTAGGCCATCTTTAACATCATCTTCGCCTGCTGTCAGTCTATCTTCCGATCTCTTGCCGACTTGTGACAGCTTAGCTAGTACTAATACAATGGAACTAATTGACAACTGGTATAAAAATATGGCAAAGATATGGCCTTATAATGGGTATTTATTTGGAACTCTTTTAAAATGAATAATAATGAATAATAAATGAGTTTTTGAATTTATTTTAGGAACAAAAGTGAGGAGGATTTAGACAAATTATCATTTTCCGATCCTCCTACGAATAATGATCCTAAATTTAATTTTGGAATAAAATCAACGTTTACTATCCAACCTCCGTCACCGTGTCAATCTGATAAAACTGCAATGCTAAATCAGCCTGCAGTGAAACTTCAAGTAAGATTATCGTCCATGTATCCAGGACTGAAAACTCTTCTGATTGATGTTAGTCCCGAGTATCTTTTGGTTAATGAATCATCATTTAATTTGGTGCTTTCGACGAACGATGAAGTTATGGAGATCTTAAGAGATAGTACCGTTGCACCTCCTATAGGGAATAGTTTCAAAATTGGTCTTCAACTTGAAAAGGATATTGCATGGAGTCAAGATATAAACATGTCCGATTACGATATTAGCTCAAGATTTCTACACAAAGTCGATAATACATTATACTTGAGCGATCAAATGAGAATCATTATCAAATCGGATGAAGGGTTGTCTATATTAGTTTTAAGAGCTGTTGAAAGGAATGGAATAAGAGTTATTGATGTTAGAGATGCCTACGTACTTGAATCTGGTCTTGAAGATGCAGTTAATGTTCAATGTTTAGCTGTTGAACTAAAGGAGGAAAGGGGGCGTTCAATAGACATTCAAAATTTTATGTATACACTTAAGAAGGGTAAAAAATTCTCCATACCATTCTGGAAAGTTTTAGAAAAAGACACCATCAACGTTCCCGTTCTCTATTTGCGTTTCGCCACCGAGTCTAACGATTGGTCTTTACCTTTACGCGTTCGAAATCCAGATACCGAAAGGATAATTAGCTTTGAATTGGTTAATAGTACTCCATCAATAATTCATATGCAACAAAGATACGGAGTAACGTATTTGAACGTTGTTGAAAACAAATGCCCAATGATAGTTTTTCATAACTATTGTACTGTAAACATTTTAGTTGGAGAACATGTTGAAAAGGATGGTACAATTGACGAAGAACAAGAACTCTTGTACAGTATCCCGTGTATTCTCAGACAAAGCTCATTAAATTATACACCATCATCAATTGATAGAAGTTATCCGTCCCTTACTTCGGCAACATTTAAAATTGTATTCGCCTTGTCAGCAGGTCAAGATCGTTCATGGAGTTCACCAATCTTATTAATAGGCGACAATGAACTCTCCATAAAGTTTATTCATATACCTCATTACGGTGATGTAAAATTGCATATTGAAAAGCACGGATCAACGTCTTTCGTTTATTTAACTCAAGTAACAAGATTTGACATAAGAGCTGGTAGAGTAAGAGAACGTTGCGGTAGTATTAAAAATGATGAAGATGAAGCTCTTACAAAGGATGAATCAGCAAAGCACATAACTATAAAAAAAGACGAGGCAAAGAGAATTTTAGAATGCAATTTTGAATTTCTCCTATCCGATTTTCAATTAAGATTAACGGAATATACTACGAGCGGAAATAGAGATGATCTTATCTGTTTGACGAGTCAAGCTATTAATATGAACTTTAGGAGATTTCAAGAGAAGTCTAACGATGCCTATAAATGGCAAATTCGTAATTCGATTATGTTGGATATTGAAGGAATTCAAATCGAAAATGATAGATTTGGTATTGAACCTTTCGATTTTGATATCGTTTTTAAAAGAATCAACGAGAGCGAACGATTGGCAACTATTAAATTAGATCTGATTGAATGCGAGCGGGCTATCTGCATTGAGAATGCTTCAATTGTCTGTCGGCCAATAATCGTTCAGTGTGAAGATACCCTTATATACAGACTATTAAAATATTTGAAAGACTCATTACCGGTTCAAAAATTCCGGAAACAGAAGGAAGAAGACGGAGGAACTAAATTCTCTTTTAGGCCTATTATTGTTAATTCTGTCAATATAGCTGAAATTGAAGTTCTTCTTAGTGTTCATGCACAAATTAAAGTTTTTGTTGCAGCTGATCAATCGGCATTGAAGTTATCACCTTATACTAAGCTGAATGTAAGGTCAACGGCAAATCATTTTATTCAAGATATTGGAGTTCATTACGCCTCGAGTGCTCTATTTAGGGCAGGACACGTAATAGCATCGCTAGAACTTCTTGGTTCACCTTCAACTCTATTGAGGGGTATTGGTACTGGCGTATCAGATTTCATAAGATTGCCTGTAGAAGGCATTGCAAAGTCAGGAGCCAAAGGTCTTATTTCAGGAGTCTCCCATGGAGTTGCCTCCTTAGCTTCTAACATCAGTTTCGCAACTTTAACCTCAATTACAAATTTTGCATCGAGTGTATCAAAGAATATGGATAGATTGGCTATGGACGAGGAGCACGAAAGACGCCAGGCCAGCGATCGAACTGCATTACCAGATGGGGTAACTAGTGCACTTGTTAGTGGACTGAGTAATTTGGGACTTAGTCTTTTAAGCGCCGTCGCTGGACTTGCCGATCAACCTTTAAGACCAATACAAGACGGATCAAACTCTCCTGGTCGGGTTATAAGTGGAATTGGAAAAGGTTTAGTTGGTGTAATAGCGAAGCCATTAGGCGGAGCCGCCGAACTAGTTTCAAGATCGGGAAAGGGTCTTTTAAGAACAGCCGGTTTATCAAGAACTCGCGGAAGAATATTAGGAGAATTTAACAAAATTCATAACTACACAGAATATAGATTTTGTAGAATTCTATTAGAGGAAGTTTTATTTCAAACTATAGCAAGAATAGAGAATTTTAACGATATCATTAATGTTATTTTAACGAGAAATAAGATAATAATACTATCTGACGAATCTTTTCAAATTTTAACAGAATTTGGAAGAAAACAAGTAAGTTGAATTTTTAAAAAGTAACTTCCTATTTCAATATTAATTGTTTTTTCTTTAAAAAAAAAACTAGGTGGATATTTCATTAAGCGATAAAGGTATCGTACTAGAAAGTAAGAGGAAAGCTGAAGTAGAAGATCGTCTAGCAAGATTTATTGGTGCTAAAAACGATCAAGAAGAGGATAATTCAAGGAATAAACTGTTAATTAGTATAGAACATCCAAAAAGATTGTATACTCTATTAAGATCTTCTCAATCTGCTTTTTAAAACTATTGGGTAAATGGTATGAAGAAATGAAGAAATATATATATATATAGTATATGAATTATTCAACTCAATTAATTAATTAATTAACTAATTAATTAATTAAAAGTTAATTATATACAAAAAAAAATAATTGAAATCAATTTATATTTACATTTGGTTGTGAAAACATTTATTTTTAGAATAATTATTAATACAATTTCTCTTTTTTAAACTATTTTCAATCCAGAAACTTTACTGAGCGCTAGCAACCTGTCTGAAAACACTATATTAATATATCATAGTTTATGTAATTATCTTCTTATCTTCTTGTTTTAATTTTAATTATTACACTACCTCTGACTATTCGATCGTCTCTTTAAGCCTATTGTCATATTCCAATGAACAAATCTCCATAGAGCTGGCCATAGTATTAAACTCAAACAAGTGATGGCAAGGATTAGTAAATATATCTCCCTTGAAATTAATTTAAGAATTCTTGCCCTACTGCCCAAAATGAATGAAAATTCACTTATTTGAGCTAAGCCAATTGACGCTTTGAATATAATTAACTTTGAACTTTTAGATAAACAATAAAGAACTCCGAAACTTATTACAAACTGTTTTATAATGTACACAATATAATATAAACGTATAAAAAATCCACTTAACAAACCTTTGATAAAACTATAGCAATTGTAAATGTTAGTAACATTGCTGATTCCCACAATAGAAAACTTGGGTAAACGTGTAGACCTATTTAAAGTAACATATTTGTTTCAATATAAACAATATGCTTATATAGAATTTAGTTATAAATTGTATACCTATAGAGGCAAAAAACAATGCTGAAAATAGATCTTTGATAGGGCCAAATAAAGAATCGATAAAATGCTGAGTTTCTTCACCTTTTAATAAACGATATTATTAGAATATTAGATAAGCTTTTAGCCTGTTTTCGATCTACCTTGAGAACTGATTAAAGCACCTGCAACAAAGCATCCAAGTTCCATTGATAAATTTAGTAAATCCGTTAGCTGTAAATGAGTAAGATTATAATCAAATACTCTATTTTCTAATAAAAATAGAAACTTTAATATAATCAATAGCGATTATCTTTAATCAGTCAATTATAAACTATTAGATTTTTAAGGACACTCACCAAAAAGAGGAAGAAGACAAAGATAAGAACGAATGCTAATAGTAATTCTTTGTTATTTCTTTTAAGATACCTTTGTAGGAGACGAGTAAGACAAACTTTATTTATAATCCATCCAACGAGAGCAGTTACAATAAAATCTAGAAATTATTAATATTTTGTTATTTTTTAACTTGCCCCAAATTAAAAGATAATCTACTGTACTTACATCCCAACAATTTTAACGATGTTATAGAATAGGAACCTATCACATTCATTACGCTACTAGTTTCGGAAACACCTTCAGCCAAGCTTGGTAAGAGAGCCACAAGAACGCATAACCAAACGTCCTGCATAACTAATATACCCAACAGTAGGACTGAATATTCGGTAGAAGCTCCTTAACAAAGAAAAAAAAAGGGAAAAATGTTCAATAAAGAAAGAAACAATGGAATAAAAAAAACATAAAAACATACTTCAAACTGTTTCTTTTATTAAATAATTATTGAATAGAGTAAATCTACATTTGTTTACTATTAAGATCACCCACCCGCTTTTATTTCATTCATACAACCACTTTATAAGTACAATAATCGTAAGAAGAATGATTAATTATTAAGAAATGTTAGTAAAAATTCCTGAAAAATTTCAATTATCAACATCAATTTTAACTTTATTATAAATTTTCAAGTGGACATTGCCCTTGATATAAACACTCGTATCAGCATTTAAAATTCATTCGAATACCGGCCGGATTGTTACAGCTTGTTTACATATGATACATCCATATATTGTACATATACCGTATATTAAAAAAATCAAGGTAAATATTAATTCAATATAATAATCTTTAATCCTATCAAATAAACTGTTACCTTACGTGATAATTACAATCTACCATTAAATCTTATATATTAAGTATTTCAATATTATTATTTATTTATAGTAAATTAAAGTAAATGAATGAATGATTAAAACAGGCGGAGAAAGAGGAATGACAAAAAAAAATTAAAGGAGTGAGAGTGTTAGGAAGAGAAAGACGGTAAGAAGTATACAGAATATATATATATATATATATAGGCCTAAACATTTATAATTAATTAAAGAAAGAAAAATGAATAAGAGATTATAAATATATATATATATATATAAGTATTATACATAATATTTATATATAGAAATTCTATTGAATATTATAATTTTAAAGAGTAATTATAGGAGATTTTTACGTGTTTTGGGCGTTAATTACTGATTAAATGTTACGGTTTTATAAGCATATAGATTTTTATGTTTCTTTTTTAGATTTGTTACATTAAACGTAAAGAATATTTGTTGATATTTTTTTTTTATATCCTAGAAAAAAAAAATAGTTATAATTAGAAATATTTTATTTAACGTATAGGTGACGCTCCCGTAAGCTTGGTTTATTATAAAAATAGCAGCAAAAGTATTGTTTAATTCATAGCGTCCACACTAGACGTTTTTTGCTGTTTCCTTTTCAAATCGATTAGCGAGAGAGTTGTAAAAATAAAGCATTAAAACAAAAATATATATATATTATATATATATATATATATATATAAACAATATATGTAAATATTCCTAATCGTCTAGTTTCTCTTGTCCAGAAATCAGGATAAAGTTTTTGGTACGTTAATTTATACTTTTTTTTATGCATCTATATCATCTATATACTCTGTTCTATAGGCAGTATAAATGCATGCATATTATATTTGTACTGTGCATACTGTATACCCAATAATCTATTATTTAGATTAAGCTAGACGATAGAGAAAAGAAAGAAAGAAATGAATGAATGAACGAATGAATGCAAAAGCTTGTACCTTTCCCTTTTCAATTGTAGTAAAAAAAATACGCTTAAAAAAAAAAAGGGGAAAAAGTAATTGAAATTTGTCTAGAAACGAGGTAGGAAATGCATCAGCAATAGTTTAATAGTAAATACTAAAGATTACTAAAAAGTAAATTGTTTAATTGAAAAGAATGGCTAAACTATTTCTCATTTATGAATAGAGGGAAGGGATTACTTGACAAAATTATTGATTATCAAAAGACTATGTTCAAAGAATTAAAAATTGATTTTCTATCGTAGCTTAAACGACATATTTAAAATCTATATCGAAAGAGAATAAAGTGTTGACATAAGCACCATTTCCAAAAAGACTTTAGTTAAAAATTGCCATAAATAATAATAAAAAATTGATAATTATCTTTTTTGTTACCTAGAAATTCATAAAACAAAAAATATGGGCAAAAATTCCGATGAAAGTGATATGAATAATTTAAAAACAAGCAAGATAAAGATGGTAGGCTCATACATGAAGCGTACAGATCATCATTTGGAAAGCGAAATAAAAGATCTATCCAAGGAACTTAAACACAAATTAGGTAGAATTGACGGCGAAGCTGGTCAAGTTAGACTTAAAGCTAATCAGTTAGTTGATGAACAAGAGAATGCAGCTTCTAGTAGGAGATCTAGTTTGGAAGATTCAAAATCACTAACGCCAAAGAGATCAAGCGTTAGTGGTAGTGAAGGTCTACTCGTTCCCCAGTCAAAGAATTCAAATAGAAGAGCTAGTATGACTACAGTTTCCACACCTAATTCTAATACTAATACGCCTAGATCTCCAGCAAAAAGAAATTCGATTGTTGATATTTCAAGTGGAAATAGAAGGCAATCAGTTCCAGCTATTCATTTAGCCAGAAGCAGAGAGCAACTAAAAAAGAGTCAAGACAGCTCCAAGAGTGCCGCTAATCATTCATCAAGAAGAGTTTCTATAAGTAGCTCCCTTAATGAAGAAGAAGAGGAGGAAATTATTGGCCCAAATTCTCTAGATTATCTAAAGGAATGTAGATACCTCCGCATCCCAGGTCACGTTGAAAGAGAACTATCAATCGATGAAGTTTTCGGAGACAATTGATAACAATGAATTTTTAACAGAGAAAACAAAAAAAAGGAGACCTTTCCACTCCTTTCCCTTTCATTTAACAAAATATACCAGATGAATAATAAAATATCCCAATAGCCTATCCTATTGTTGTATCATTTCTTTTTATATCTTAATACAGTATCTAGCTAAATACAATAATAAAAAAAAAACAAATCTATTCTCCAGGGTCACGCATCTCTTCTCTTAATGTAATTTAGACTATAGGTGATAAATATGCATAATTTAGTATATAAAACTTATAATCTATACATATATCTCATTAAATATGACCTATATTTTTCTTTTAAAGATTAAATCTCTTTTTGATTATTTACATTAAACCTGAATATATATCTAATTATTATAAATATTTAATAAAACCATAAAAAAATGGTATTTTATCTCTTGTTTAATAGTAATAATTCGAGTCAATATTGGATGAAAAGCTTAAAAAAGCTTATCTTTAAAATACATAATTTTGATCAAGTACTACACTTAACTATTGTTATCTTTTAAAAAAAGGTTATCAATAACATTTCAAAGGGATAGATCTCTTTCGTTTCTTTAAAAAATTATATATTAATGAATTTTCTTTACCTTCCGCTTCCTGTTTCGATAGAAATTTTACCACTAATGGAGTAGAAGATAAACCGAAACACGCAGCAACGAAACAACCTTCTTTAACTGATGTTTTAAATAGGAAACTATAACAAGCACCGCCCAAAATTAACAATATCATCTGAGCACCACTTCCAAAACTTGCTAATTTCGCTACCTAAGCAATAAAATATAGATTAATAATTTTATTTTCTTGAAAAACAAACAAATCTAAATATAGATTACTTTTTTTATTTTGTCTGGTGAAAATTCAAGACCAACTGTAAATAGTATAAAAAATATTCCAAGTTGAGACAAAGTTTCCAATTGGACTAGAGACTGAAATTTAATAACAACAATAATAATAACAAGATATTAAAGTAAATTTTATATTTACCGATATGGCGTTGAACCCTCCCGGACCTAAACATACACCCGCCGCCATATGACCAAATAGAGTTGGTAAACCGCAAAGATGTGTTAGCCAACCGAAAATGCCACTTAACATTATTAAATAAGCTAAATCCTGTAATTATCTTTGTATCATATTAAGTAATTTTTAACAAGTGACTAGTTACGTGAAGTAAATTATGATCTTCTCTTGGAATTGTTGTATCGGCTGGCCTTGACAAAACAAATTGATTGTCATAAGCGTCAACTAATCTTGGAAGGGAGTGGGCTTCTTCGTGATCTGCCATTGGTCCATTTTGTTTTTCAGCTAATCTTACAACCATTTCCATAGCTGCTTGATTCTATATTTTTTCAAATATAACAAGAAATTCATAAGATATAATGGAATCCTACCTTCTGAGATTCAAAGAGAGCAATATCGAAAACGTGATCATCCAAATTCTTTTCCAATTTATCAGCCGCTTTCGATATCTCTTTGAGTATATTAACAATAACACCTTTAACCTTAGAGTGTCTTTGGTTCAAATCCTAAAAAGTGATTAAAGCTTTAATAATTTATATTATTACTATTAATTTGTTCAAACAGACTTTCATTCTATCAAATTTTTTTTCAGCTTGTAATAATTGCTTATAAACAACTTCTTCTTTCAGTGCAGCCGAACGAAGATTATTTAATCGTTTCTCCGAAGATTTCTCAATATAAATAATATTCTCTATGTCGCCTTTTAGAACGTTATCCAACCATGCAATTGATTGAAATATCTGTTGTGTTGGCATCACATGGATTTTTTTTTAGTTATAAAGTATATTAACTAATTAATTTTTCAATACCTCTATGCCAGAGTTATTCAACTCTCTGTGAAAAACTTGAAACACCTGAATTTGAAAATCTTTCATAGCTTTACCGAGATTTTTATTCTTTTCTATATTGGATATCTGCTTTTTTAAATTTTTCATTGCCATATCACGTTTACGCATTAGGACAGTAAGCTTTGAGCATGATTGCAGTGTCTTGTCCGAACGTTTTTTCTTTTGAGCACAATTAATACAACTTATCACAATCATAAATGCAATTAAAGTTAAGTAAATTGGACGCATCTTATTTAAATAATGTAATATCGTTCGTGTAAGCTGAGAGTTAATCGAAAATGTTAACTTTGTTCAAATTAACAGCCAATGAAGTTTGTCTAAAAGTTCAAAGTATTTTAATGAGTAGAATCTTGCAAACTGTTTAATACATTTTATTGAAGTGAAAATATGAAATTAAGCTTTTTACTGTTTCATTACATTACTCTCTCAGAGTAGTCACGCATAATATTTTTTATTACTCTTTACCAGTTTTCAAGTAAAAATCATGGGTACCCGTATATTCTACCAAAATATAGTATACTCAGCAAAGATTTTTGGACCACGCTGCTATACTTTCATAGATCTAACACACATTTTAATGGTGTAACTATGAACAAAATAAAAATTAGAAAACTAGACGAAAACTACATGGTTTGGAATGCATCAGGTTAATTTAAACTTTTTACTTGTTTATATTACTATATATTTTAGAATATAATTTACAACAGATATTATAGAGTTGAGAAACAAACATAGAATAGTTGGCAGTCTAATCGGATGTTTACCTCGCATACCTCGTCAAAATCAACAATTAGGAAGGCCTCTGTTGCTTCTAAGAGAGGAGGCTGCTTTACTAATAAAAAGAGATATTTGTCAAGTTCTGAAAGAAATTTCAGAACCAACCAATCCGGATGACAAAGAGATCGAAGAATTCAAGATCAAAAGGGATCAACTGTATCACGAGCAAGTACTATTTTAAAAAGATAATTTACCAAAAAAGGAAGTTTATGTACTCTAATAGTGATGTATTTTCGTAGAATATTTTGGCAAAGGAAGATAGATTAAAGGAACTTGAAAAACTTAGACCAAGAATTTACGAGGGTATGAAAAGAAAGGCTAAAAAAGATTCAAACATTAGTTCGGAAAAATTAGAAGAGAATGTTAACGAAAAAATGAAAAATTTAGAAAAACGGATTGACAATTTACCAGAATCAGCTCAAATGCTTCAAATTCCTACAGGTTACTTGACAAAATATATCAAAATGCTAAGACTGTTCTTTTTCAATTATCACCTTTTTAAAAGCTTGTACAAGGTTAATTGAAGCTCCAGAAGAAATAAATACTGTTGCAATCACCGACAAACTGGATGAAACTAAAATTAGGGTTTTCGAAGATCTTCACGATAGAGGATACTTCCTAACTAATGGTTCAAAGTTTGGCGGAGACTTCCTAGTTTATCCAGGTAAATAATTGATAAAGAATAATGATTCTATTATAGTTTTTTTTCTTTATTAATAGGCGATCCGTGTCGTTATCATTCACATTACGTTGTAATCTGTTTGGAAAATCATGCCAAAATATCACCTCAACAATTTTCAACCTATTCCCGTTTAGCAACTATCGTTAAAAAGACAATTTTATTATCCTACCTTAAAGACGACTATACAGTACACTATATATCATTAAATTGGGCTGGAATAAGCTAATAACATTTTTAGATATTAATATTTATTTGATAAATTGATTAAAAAACTTATTTTAATAAATTAAACAACATATTTTAAAATTCCTAAAAAATAGGATTATCCAACTCTAAGGATTGTAGACAAGAGCTACCCTGGCTATTGAACTTCTACAAACTGGACAGAGTTTTGGCGAAGGTAACGCTTCATAGCATTCAACACATATACAAACATGTCCGCACTCTAAAATTATCAAATCTCTTGGATTGCTCAAACAAACAGTGCATGAATTGTCAGCTGCAACACTTTGGTCTGGTCTTCTCTTTCTTAATTCAAATGCTTGTTTCCTGAGGTCTTCAGCTTCTCTGTGTTCCTTCCAGTACCTATAATATTTTTTTCCTGCAGAAATAGCAACGCCAGTTAATACTATTGCACTTATTACCATCGTTGCTTTCCAAAACCCCTTCCAAAATGAATATTCTTGCACTATTTGCTCTTTGGATGATTGTGTAAAAATAAAAGGAAAATTATCCGGCGGCGAAAGTATAGCTTTCTTTCCATCCGGAGATAAACTAGCTTTACCTATTACCACAAGAGCTGAATTGAGAGGTAGCATGGATTCGGTCTCCTGATAGCCTTTGCTAACTTCTCCGTGAAATCTAGAAAGAACCTTATCAAAAAATCCAGTGTCAGCAGGTCTAATAAAATTATCGTATGTTTGCCTTAAAACGCCTTTTAAATCGTCTACCCTAAAAGCATCTTCCACTACAATATGAGCTTCTGTACCACTCGATAAGCCGAATTTGCAGAATTCTGTTTTATCTTGAAGAGTAGATGTTCTATCACTCCAGTATCCTTGTATTTTCTGGGTCTTATGCTCCCTCTTGAGAGAATTTCTTATAACACCTTGAATTTCTGGGTGGTACAACGATTTCAGAGGTGGTTCAAGGGCGCGTACAGTTCCAGAAACTGACACAAGTTTGATCGTTGCATTATCAGTTTCTAATAATTTCTTCGTCAGAGATTCATCAGCGACGAAGTCTTCAGTTTCTTTTAATTGCGAATATTTTTTTTTACTTGACCAAAAACCCAATGAACTGCACAGAAAGACTAGACCATCGGCAAGAGCAATATACAGTTCAGCTTTACAGTCAGGTAACATCTTTTTGCTAATGAATGCTTTTCACTTGAAGTTTTTAATAAATCCTATCAAAACCCAATAACCTTCTACTTCTATTTCAAATTCATAATTTCAACAATTCTGTTTATATTTCATCAGTTGTTTCAAGCATTGAAAAAGTCATGGCTCAGTTTAATATGGTTCTATGATCTTTTCTACTGTTAAAAAATTTCTCTAAATTTCATCATCCTTTGCTTCTTGGCACCTATCAATTTTATTAGATATTTTTTTTAAAACTTATTAGAGGAGAAAGCATAGGAATGATTATATGAGTTAATTCTGAAAACTTTTAAAATATTCAAAAAAAGTACAGGTAACCTGTTTATAAATTCTCTCACCGAATCATCTTATATCGCTCACCAATGTCACTAATAACTCGTCTGGCTATATCTCGTCCTTACTTAAATTCACTAAGGATAAGCAGGCGGTCTCTATCTATTCTTTCCGTTCCTCCCCCTCAAACAGAAGATGGCAAACTAGTATATGAAGGCAAAATAACAGTTCAAGTAAAGTTAGTTAAAGGATTCTCAGTTACAACTAGTGCCCTAGGACTTGCTCTACAGCCTTTAGTGTTTAAAGGTTTGAGCACTTTACCTATTGTGCTACAAGTCATGATGGGAAGTGGAATAGGATTTTTTGTTCTGGCGACACCCCTCTTATTACATACTATAACCAAACGCTATGTAACTCATATGTATTATGATTCTGAGAAGGATACTTTTACAGCTACTACATTAAGTTTACTATTGAAAGAGAAACAACTAACATTTAAACCCGATGATGTAGAAGTTCCTGAAATTTCAGGAATATTCTCGCATGTTAAAGCAAAAGGGAAACCTTTGTTCATAGATATTTCTGGTGTGTTGGACAAGGCTGCATATAAACGATTACTAAAGTACGATCAACCTATAAAATTTTAATAAATTCCATAAAAAAAAAGGAAATTATTATTGACTTTGAAATGTTAATGAAATAAAAATGTTGAATTTAAAATTGTCTGCAACATAAAGTAACTTAGAAATCGCTCATTACGTCCAATATTAATTATAAGCTTCTTTGAGAAAAATTAAATAAAGTTTACAAAGAATTGAGACTTTTGCTGATTATTTACATTTGAATCCACATTCAAGTTTCTATAATCGACGATATTTGTCAGTATTGAATGACATGTAGAAAGTTTATGCTTAATGGATGAGAAGAGGAAATCGTCCATTAAGTAAGATGTTCAAATTTTTTAACAATTTTTATACAAAAGACAGCAAATAAAGGGTGAATTTTATAGTACCGATTCTAAATAGTAACGTCTTTTTAAAAAAAAAACAAGCAAAAACGTAAACAATCCGTTTCTGTATGTACAACACAACTGAATTATTTTGTGTCTGAACTCGGAGTAACTTCTCGGGTGCCACTAGGAGATTGTTGCCGATCAGACGAACGCTCCGAATCTTTTTCCTTTTTAGATTTTTTACTTGATTTTTTATGTTTTTTGTGCCTTGAGGATCGTTCCTCTTCCTCACTTAATCCTCGTCTACAATTACGAAGAAAAGTTATATTTTACGTAATTTAATTAATTTAGTACAGTGCTCTTACTTTCTGCGTTCCTTTTCCTTGTCTCTGTCTTTAGGTCGTTCTGGACTTCTTTTGTGACGATCTCTCTCACGATCTCTTTCTCTGTCTCGATCACGATCCCTGCTTCTTCTCCTTTCTCTGTCGTAATCCCTGTACCTATCTCTATATTCTCGATCGTGATAGTAGTATCTTCTCTCTTCGTGGTATCTTCTTTCTCTATCTCTATCTCTATCTCTTTCTCGTTCTCTGCTTCTTGTTCGAGACCGTCTGTATTCCCTGTCATATGGTTTAACTATAATGGGAGACGTGATTTCTTTAATTCCATGTTCAGGAGGAGACGGTGTCATATCGTGACGAGCGTTAGGAGATTTGTTGGCTTGTGGAACAACCTGTTGCCATTGATTAGGATTTGGGGGGCGAGCAAATGGCAAACCAAATGGGGGCCTATCTGGTGGAGGAATATTAGGATTGAAGGCAGCCATGTTGGCAAGATTTCCTAATAGTGCTGCAGCAGCTACAGCCCCTTGAGGTGCAAACCCAGGCATTGGTCCATGAGGTGGAGGAAAACCCGGAGGAGGTATACTAAAATCTGGTGTTGGAACGCCAATAGTAGGTATAGATGCTGATATTGTTGGCCTTATTGCATTTACAACGAGAGGTTTTGAAGAAGGTTGTTGCATAGACGCTCCTATACTTGTTGTGGGTGGTGGTGGAGGAGTAGAGTCTCCGTCATCAGGAGAAGGTGAAAGCGGTGGTGTTTCATCTCTTGGAGTAGCCACTAAAGGAACTGTATTCTGACTTGGTTTCGTCATGCCAGCGATAACTGGAGTTGCTGTTACAGTAGTAACACCAGTCGACCCAGTAGACATCATCATAGGTTTTTGACCTACTATAGTTAAATTTGGATTAGGAGCTCGCAGTTGAGTAGCAAAGTTAACCAAATTTGTCGCCAATTTACCAATCATCAAGTTATCATTTCTTAAACGCTTTTGTTTATCACAATAAGATCGCCACGTCTCTTCTGTGAAGCCATAATTGAAATAATCTGTTATATCAGCACCGGGTTTTCTCCAAGGTTTGTCTTCGCTCGAGTCCAAATCATAATCCAGAACAGCGGAACCATTTATGTTACCTGGCGCTTCCAAATCGATAGTACCCTTTGGTCCTGTTGCTGTTGGATGAACGGTTGTAGGTGTTGGCCTAACACATTCGAGTTGAGGCTTATTTTGGATGTTGTCAATTACAATTCGAACATCATCTTCCGAGTCATCGTCTTCGTCGTCCTGATCACCATCTTTTTCATCCTCTTTGTCGCTTTCTTCATTTTCGGTAGGAGTACCGTTCGGCCTTTCATGATCTTCTGAAGTTCCGTTAAATTCTGCTGCTTCGTTTGTAGCATTCTGTTCAATCTGACAAAATAATTTTTTAAATAAAATTTAAAAAAAAAAACAATGAAGCAAAAGGAAGTCATAAAGGACTTTAAAGAATGCATAGTGTTTACCTCTTGTTTCTCCTCAACTGCATTCATTGAAGAACCCGCTTCCGAAGATCCTGAGCTTTCTATGGGATTGCTTTGATTGCTGTTTGAGCATTAACAAAATGTTAGATTATCACCTGAAACACATAGGCATAAAGCATATACCTTTGTTGAAGGGCATCTTCCGGGCCATCGTCAATATTTTTTTCTGTAGGTTTGCTGCCTGATTCTGATGTTTCATATCACACATTTATTTATGGGATATTTAAAGACTATATTAAAGTTAATGTTCGAATTTGAGGAACGTAACCGGCATGAGAGACATATCACGCTAATTGTTATAATAATCGGCACTAAGGACATACATACTCTCTTATACTGCCTCATACGACGCTAAAGTGCCTCTTGTACTAAAGCTTTGAAGTAAAGTTTATATTAACTTACCACCGTACAGCCAGGCATCATCGTCCATCTCTTGCGCCTTTTCTGTTGCATCCGCCATTTTGAATCCTCCTGCAGAATACAGAAATCTGCGATTCTTGTGTTTCCTGTCAAAGCACGCATGCGCTAAAACATGTCTACCAATTTTTGAAGGGTTTTTACAATTCGATAAGTGAATATCGTCTGCTCTAAACTCGCGGAAACTGTTATATGTGTTGAACACGTTTTCGACGTTTCAAGTTAAAAAAAATCATCATGCCGAAAAAGAAAACTGGTCAGCGTAAAAAGGCAGAAAAACAGAAAGAGAGACAAAAAAATATAAAGATATCTGCTACAGAAAAAAGATTAGCTGACCATCCTAGTAATAGAACGATGGTAGGTCCTTTTTCATGAAATATTTCTGTATTGTTCTAATAAACTTTCTTTCAGGAATGTGACCAGTGTAATAGGTATGATTTATTATGATTTAAAAAAAAAGTTAACTTTATTCATTCTAGGCGTCAGAAGAATCGAGCATTTTGTTACTTTTGTTATTCTATACAAAGATTACCAGCTTGTGCCCAGTGTGGAAAGTCAAAATGCATGTCAAAAAGCGGTGATTGTTTAGTTAAGCACCCTACGTCATTTGCCACAGGAATGGCTCTTGTTGGAGCGATATGTGATTTTTGTGAAGCGTGGGTTTGCCACAGCAGGCAATGCTTACAAAATCACGCTTGTAATTGTCCCTGTCGGGATATGGACTGTTTAGAGTGTGATAGAGGTGTCTGGGATCACGGTGGTAGGGTTTTCAGATGTTCTTATTGTGATCGACCTCTGTGTGAAGATGATCAATTTGAACATCACGCCTCATGTCAGAGGTTTGCAGAGTGTTACCGAAAAAACTCGTAAATCTAATCATTTTTTTTAATTTACAGATTAGACGCTGAAAATTTTAAGTGTGTATCATGTAATAGAAATGGCCAACACACTTGTATGAGATGTAAAATTGCATTTTGTTTCGACCACGTGAAAAGAAAGGGTGTAAAATTGCCAGTAGGAAAGGATCAGGTATAAAATTAATTCATATAAAGAAATGAAATAAAAATGAATGATTTCGAAAGCCACCCTGCCCAAGATGCGGTCACGATACATGTGAAACAAAAGCATTTTCTGTGTCAAGTATGTACATTGCTCAGTAATATAAAGTACAAGTTGTATATACATGATTTATTTTCGTTTCCAGCGAGATCGTATAATTTCGGAAGGCAGACTGAGTTTGATGATGACCAAGATAATAAATACTATTATCTACCCAATATGGGTGCGGCAAATTATGATGACAACGATGAAGAAGATTCTCCAGACGAAAAAGATTATGAGGATGAGGAGGACGAATGTGAAGACCTTGAGAAACTCGACATAAATAAATAATCCGTTAATTCGATATTTTATTATATATATATGACGATCGCAGTCATTAGCAAAAAATACAGTACAAAGTTGTTTACAATTAGTTCTAAATACCAGTACCGTATTTATACAAATAAAAAACACTTGAACCAATATTAGGTAATATTTGAAAATCACGTATTCTTTTTACACTATTATCCGTATCATAAAATTTGTATAAAATCGTTACATTCTTGTGCATAAAGCAGGCAGGAATGTTGTTAGAACAAAACATAAAGCTGTTACTTTTTTGAAAGGAGCATAAAATTACAGAAATTAAAAAAATTAAACAATATATTCTCTATACAATGCAGTTTGCGACTATTCCAAAAATTGTACATAAACCAGTTCGTATTCAGTCAATATGCACTTTCAAGAAAGAGCCACTTTTGATTTTTCATAAATACCAATGCAGAATATGTACATAATGCAGAAAATAACAGTTATTCAGAATAAAAATAGATGAATCTTCTTCAATTAATTTCTACAATTGAAGTTTGACTGCTCCTTCGTTTTCGTAACTAAAACTGCGTGAAAAATTAAAATTAAATTATATTAATAAATATTTAACTGCAATTGACAAACTTAATTTTTCTTGTTTTCAAATAGTTTAAGACAGCAGGTTTTATCTTGGCTCGACGGTCTTTACTATTGTTTCCTTGACCCGTTATGACTACAAGATGTCGCTTCCTTTTATCTTGTCTTCTTTGAAGTTCTATATAAAAACAGTTAAATAGGTAATAATTTTTTATATATTGTTAATACCTTTTCGTCTTATATCTATGACATTACTGAGGATTTCGATTGCTTCATTGACGTGTAAATAATGCAAGTCCAGCTTTAGATAAGAATTTAATTGTCATATTCGAGCAGTTAAGTTGTTCATTTCTATTATAGTAGAATACATACCTGATTAAATTGCTCCAATTCTTCTTTTCTATTATCAATTATCATATGACTAGCTCTAACATTGGCTTCTTTTAAATCTTGTGCCCACTTCTCAGCAAGCTCAGAGTAGAATTGAGCAGTGTGATAATCGTTGCGTGCGTGAGCGTCACGCGCTTTCTGAAGACATTCTTTTCTTTTTTCGTTATAGTTTGCGGCTTCAGCTCGAAAATCTTTATATTGTGGTTCTTCTAAATTCTGATATAATAAATAGTCTTCACCTTCATCTTGTTGCATCAAAACGTAATTGTGCTTTTTCTTTTTTTCCTGAGCTACTTTGTATTCGTGTGTAAAGACATCTTCTGCTCCTTCCATATTCTCTAGAATTGCATTAATTTGTGATTCAGTTTTTGTAAGATCATATTTCATTTGTTCAAAAACATCATCAATCAATGTCTTGTCCAATACTGCGTATTTTTCGTACAGTTTATCTCTCTTTAATTGCGTGGCCATTAAATTCTCCAATCCTGCAGCCTCCTTTTGGTGCTTCATTCTCTGTTAAAATATATTTTTTATTCTGAATAACAATTTAATCAATTTCTTACCAGTTGTTTCTCCTGTTCTTCTCTGGCTGCATCCTCATCTTGTTTTTCTCTGAAACTAATATCAATACCTCCCACAGCACCTTCAAGTGATGGAGATGCTGGTCTTGGAGCATTAGTTTTTGTGTTTGTTTTGGGTAATAATTCATTAGATGGACTGCCATAAAATTTTTCTAATATGCTCTCATTCGGTTCTGCAAGTATATTTAACATATAATTACAATTTTAGCTGAAAACAATTAATTTTACCTTCTGTGAGCCCTTTAATGGATTGAAATTGGTCAAGGCCAATTTGCTCTCTTATGGAAGCACTCCAGCACCTATGGAGACATTTTCCTGCTTTCATATTTAATCTGACATGCATATCAGTGGCTGTCATACTATCCAAATCAATTTCGAACCCGACTGAGCCAAAATTTTCAAGCAATTGTGCAGCTAAATCTTTAGGTAAAACGAAAATCATATCACTCAGTTGAGACTCACTATTGGGTTGATTGGTTTTTGGGGGTTTCGACTTCTTTTGATCTGGACTAGGAGATATGACTACATTTTTTTCTTGCGGTTTTTTCGAGTTCACTTTAACGGCAGGTTTTCTTTTGGATCTACTCTGCTCAATTTCTAAAAGAAGATTAACCTTTTTATGATTAACTTCAACCACCTTTTCTTCAATTGCTCTTAGTTCTTCTTCCGTTTTTCGCTTTTTTATATTTTCATGAATTAATTCAACCAAGGAAGGAATGTGATTTTTTTCACTTTCCTCACGTCTCTCCTTTTCTCTTCGTTTTTTGTCTAATAACACTTTGTCTCGAACCTTCTTGGAAACTTGGCTTTTACTTTCAGACAATATGTCACAGACTTCATCGACGTTCAAGTCACATTTCCTTAAAAGGTCTTCCAAAAATTCTTCTTGTAAATCTGGATAGCAAGAAATAAGAAAATTTGTTTTTTCTTTTAAATCACCAGTTTGAGTGAAATTATTCGATTGATTGTCCCGGTATTTCGGAAGTTTAGTTTCTTTAGTTATACAGCGTGGGTGAGCTTTCATGGTTTTATCAGCGAGTTCGTGTATTCCGAATTGAGATGTTTGGCAGGTTTTACTAGAATTTTCATAATAAGGAGGGTACTCTGTTGGTAATAGGCCTTCTTTATGCCGCTTCGGCGGTGAATGAGCAGAGTTTACTTCAAGCCATTCGTCATGGGTAAATTCCTGTGGTTATGGTTTTAGCAAGATTTATTATTTTTATAATCATGAAGTATGTTTGCTGAACTTACGTTGGAGTACTTCCTTCCGGATTGTCTGCGTTCTCTTGTTTCAATAGCCTTGTCGTTTTCTTCTTCAAAACTACTGTCGCGATCCACAATTTTTAAATGCGCTGCTAGTTCGGTTAATTCTTCATCAGTGAATCCAGTTAAATTAAGTTTTCTCGACCTTTCATATTGAAAATTAGTACCAATTGGTGGAGCATTTTTCGTTATTTCTTCCACTTCCTCATTTATGAAATCTTCAATAAGGCGATCAGTAACTGCATTTTCAACACTGGGACTTAAGATTGAAGCATCACAAGTAGAGCAAGACAAGCGATTAACATTTTGATTTGAGTCTTTTATTTCTTCTTGTTCTAATTCATTTGGTGAGCTTTCATGAAAACCTGAGTCAGCTGGTCGTGGTGAGTCGGATGATTGATCCTCCATCAATTTAGATTTATCACGACGAGATTTAGTCTTGCCTTTGTCTCTCTTATTTTCATTAGATAATTGATCTTTGATACTTTCCTTCTTTTTCGCTTTTCTGGAATAAAATATGTTTTTAATTATTTGTTAATGCTTTTAGGTTTAATAAACTTACTCTAAAGCGGCCTTTTGCTTCTCTAATATGTTATTCTGTATCCATTTTTTCCCCATGATGCTTTCCACGGTAACTCCATGTTGATAACGATCAACCATTTTTTGAATAGTGTCTTTGGATACACCATGTTTATTTCTAAGGACTAATTCCTTAACATTAAATCTCCATGGCGTATCAGGTTCCATTAATTCAATATGATAATCGTACTTCATACCCTAGAATTTGACAAAATAACAAAAAAGTAACTTGAGGCGTGTTACTAAATGATGATCAAAACATACCATGGCAATATAGCTCCTCATTTCCCACGACATAGTATTGGTGTTATCTATTATAATCGGATTTTTCTTTTCGGTTATCGCCACTTTAGCTAAAAATGTAAAATTTTTAATATACTACTTACGATTTATATTTTTCTAAATAGTATACTTCTCGTCTGATTCCATTCGTGAGCTTCTCCTAATTTATTATGATCAAATTCATAACGATTTCCTCTTTGAAAGTAGTCATCACTTGATAGAATGACACCAGAATCTCCTACAATTTGTTGAGCAAGCGTTGTTTTCCCCGAGCCAGGACATCCCCGTAGTATAACCATAACCAATAAGTTTTGAGTTTTATATTGAGCTACTATAACTTTTGCCACGTCTGGTGAACGCTCATAACTAACAGTTAGAACTGGTTGGATAAGGTCTGGAAATGATCGAGTTGGCAGAAGTCTGTGATTTAGCTTGGGGGCGGTCGTTGACAGTGCATTCCAGGCGAATTGTGCGGGGGTAGCATGGAGCGAGTTGGTTGTTGTATTGGTGAACGATGGACGAGCATAGGAGGAGGCTGGGATATAGGGGGCGGGACGAATGGGTGCGGAAAAGGGGGCGGCAGGTGGGTAGGCGGTAAGCAGGGTGGCGGCGGCAAAATGCGATGATGCGTGTGGAGAGACGCGGCCGGCAATCGGCCCTGCCACTGGTGAGAGTCTCGCATACTCGACGTGCGAGGCAGACATGCCGCGTTTTGTAGCAGGGCCCGCTGGAAAGGGCTGAGGGTGCAGAGTTGCCGGCGTAGCTACTCCTACTCCACCCACAATCGTTGAAGTACAAACTGGTGTTGCAGTTCTTGGAACAAATTCTGGTGCTGTTATGGAAAAAGTTGTCTTATCTTCAGCCATTGTAAAAGTAGTTTGTTCTTCATAGTCGTCATTCTGAGAGATGTGGGGTGAATTCGATCTCGAATTGCGCTCGCTATTTGGTAAAGATGACACTTTGTCACTTAATATATTCTGCAAGAGCGAAGCTGTAGAATTAGGTAAACGATCATCCGATTGATTTACCGTCATTCCCTCATCTAGAAATTGATCGATGCCAACCAGGCGTTCTTTTCGTCTTTTTTCAAATTTCGATTTGTGAACAGTATTAGGAGATGATATATGTTGTGGAGGCGAATCATCCGATTTATCGGAAATTCGACCACAAACATCTTTCATTCTTTCACCGTCGCTTTCAGGGCTATACTGCTTTGCTACTTCCAACTTTTTTACAAATCTTGGTGGCAAATTTTTCATATGCTTCATAGCTACCTTCATTTGAGACTGATACTGTTTAGCTAGTGCTGCTCCTTTATCTTTCTTACCAGAGCGCCTTTGGCCATCTTTTGAATCTGACCTACCATCCTCATTTTCTCCGTCAGATGAGCTAGTGTTCCCAGCAGATATTACTTGATCACTTCCGAGAGTTATCACTTCCTCAATTAACTTTTCGAGGGACTCCCTTTCTTGTGGGTCTAAAGACACATTATGTTTCCTCCTCGACTTCTCTGACTTTGGAGGAGTTCGGTATCTGTCAGATGTTTCATTTTGTGCATTATGTATGCTAGTAAATGAATCAGATTGTCCCTCAGCAAAGAGTTGCTTTCTAGAGCTAAAAGGAGTTGTTTCAGCACTACTACTTGTATTAAACTCGAATGTTTTTGGGACGTCAGCTGAAAATAATGATGAACCGGAAGGGAAGGCTGAAGGTTTACCGAAAGTGTTGAATGCTGCTAACGCATCACTATAATCCGTATTCATATGAGAGTTAAAATAAGAGGATGGATTTACAATAGTACTGGGAGTTTTTGGAGATAAGAAAGGTAACTCATCGTCATTCTGAGACCTATCCTTATTAGGTTTTAGTGGAAGGCGGGAAAATCCTTCAGGTGTTCTGGAAAGGTTTGATTCCGCCATTGTCTCTAATTGTTCAGTGGCTTTTTCCACTGTTCATAAAAAACGAATTATTTTAGGTTCAAATGTCATATATATCACTCACCATTAAAATTACAGTTTTGCAGAACGTAATACACTACTTCCCCATCTACTTTATTTTTAAATTTTTCTTGAAGATCATTAAATGATGCGTCACGACTAGCATCATATCCAGCTGCAATAGCATCATTTGTCCATATATTTGCAGTAACTTTCACTGAATCTTGATTTTCGCTTTTCCAATTCGCACCGATAAGATTTGGCTTATCCGGGCTTGGCACTCGTGTACCTTTATTTCGTTTCCGTGGCATAGTTATATATTCCTTAATATTTTTCAATGTTTCGGAAAAGGGCCTTATAGCTACCCTTGCAGCTCATAATTCGCTAAAAATTGCGATTAAATGTAAAAACTTGTATGGTGTGATAGCTAGCGACAGTTTGGGTTGTTTCATGAAACTATGTATTAGTTTACTTTCGAGCTAATAACTACTTCATTCAACAATTTTAAAGCCAAATTTTTCTATAATTATAATGCTTACCTGGTTTTAAATTATGAGTAAAAAACTGGCTAAACATAGCTTCCTTAAAAAATAGTCAGAAAATAATTGATGATAAAGCATGGCATTTAATGCGCATGCGCCGGACTCCATTTTTTTTCTAACAAGCGATATGATTGGCTCAAAATTAAAATTCGTCGAAAGTATAGCAGCATGTTCAAACTTTTACCAAAATATTTTTACAAGGCTTTAAAATTTAAATAAAATAAATACTGTTATTGCCAAAAAGTTTTATGCTAACAAATATTTGATAATCTTTGAGGTACAAATTTTATACTTTAGCCAATGAACGTTGAGATAACAAAAATTTTTGTGACTGGTATATCTAAACCAAGTCAGTAATAGTAATTTCCGCAATTCGAAATTCAAATTTTAACGGGAGTAAGTTACCATATTTGTAAATGTTTCTTGATTAACTTTCATTATATAATTCATTTCAATTGCTAAAACAATTTTAACCCCAAAATGGATCTAATTTGTATAATTGTTTACCTAGATGTTTAATATAATTTTTTTTCGAGGTTTTCTTACACTTTTAAGTATAAAAATAAGTTTTAACAGTAATTTAAAGATACTTTTGTTTAACTTTTCATGATTTTAAACTGACTAATAGAAATGTGCACTCGTTTTTATAAAACTTTTGCATATAGTTCTAGTATTACTCAAGGATGACATTGAAAAAGTTTATTTAATAATCAGTATTAACTGTTTTACATAACAACTTAGAAGTTTCGTGTTTTATTTTTTTGCGATATTTTGCTTTCTTTTGAAAATCTAATTAAATGCGTAGTTAAGAAAAACGAGGAAATATCGTTTATTTCAATATACAGTCTGATATTTTACCTACTTAACAATTTTAGATACTTAAAAAATTCCTATTAATACTTAACTATAATTTAAAATATATGTACGAAACAAATATGTAAATAACAATATTTATGAAACTTCGGCAACCATTCATCAGTCCGTGTTCTAGCATTACCGCGGATAGCGTCAAGAAACTCGCGCCGTTGAATTTATTGAGTGATTATAGACGGAAATTCGCCTATATGCAGTCAATACGTAATGTAGTTTGAGTAAGTAAATTAACGGCAATTTTCATTCTTATTGCATCTCTATTAACGCGTGTAGTTGATAAAATATTTTCCAAATTTCGCGCCACGGAGAGCGATAAAGGCAATATGGCGTCTTACAGTTCGGTGCACTTTGTAATCAAGATTGATGCTTTAAAAGAGGTTATATTACACATTTTAGATGATAATAACTAATTAAACGGAAGATGAGTGCGACATTCTCGATAAAATATCCCGAAGGATGCAAAGAAATAAGTGATGATTTGAGCGAAGAAGAACTTCATCGAAGACTTAAAGTATTTAAGCAAATTTAGCATCTGTTTGTGTCGATGTATATAGTGAACATTTTGTTAGGTACTGGCGAAAGCCTTGCAAGATTTTGGAGAGCAAGAAGACGAAAATGCACCCGCCGACGCACAAATGTTCGATGGCCTGGCTGAACATCTAGCTAGTGAATGTTTCCTGTCTCACCGGAGTAGAGATATACGTATATATGTTGCTTGTAGTGTTGCCGACATCCTAAGAATCAGTGCTCCAAATAATCCTCTAAAAGATGTCAGAGTTATAATGGTATGTAATTACATTTTTTTGGTAATCAACAAGTAGACGTTCTATTTATTCTAAAGGATGTATTTAACTTCTTTGTGAGAGAATTGAAAGGTTTAGCTGATGTTAATGGACCGAATTACAAAAGATACTTTTATTTACTTGAAGTAAGAACAATAGTTTTAATGACTATCTATTTATTACTGATATTATAATTAAAGGAAATCACTTGGTCCGGTGCAATGAATATTTTACATGAATACGATGGCTGTATACCAATTTTTTGTAATCTTCTGAAATTCGTTTTTCAGTGCATTTCGTAAGTTATTCACATTTGTATATTACAACGGAATCTCAGTGATATTAACACTTCAGAAGCCAACATAGTAAACAAATGACAACTCTATTTATTGAATTATGTGGTACAATACTAAATGAATTTGATACCATTCCTCCTGAAATTATTGATATAATCCTTACACGATTGGTGGAACCCAATAAGGTTTTTCATCATCATTACAATATTTATTTTTTAGAAAGAAATTAATTTTGATATAATTTACAGAGTAATGCCCCTCTGTCATATAATATAGCAAAAAGTGTCGTAACTAAATGTGATGATATCTTATCAAGATCATTGGTTCAGGTATTCTAATTTATTTTAATTTTTGTACGGCTTTAAAAAGTAAATTTATTACAGTATTATACGAATATCATTTTGTTGGGAAAGAAAGCGAATTTAGAACTTGGAGAGAAATATTACGAAGCATTCTACCAGTTATTTTCCATATCCCCTAACGTTGTTCAATTAGCCTTATCTCAGTTTGAATTTAAGCTAAAGGTAATCACGTTTGTTATATGAAAACAGATAAATTTATCGCATTATTACCTGTGTTTTGTTAGAGCACGGATGACTCAGACAGAAAAAAAGCTACTCAACTGTTACTTCGAATTTTTTCCTCGAATAGCTATGACGAGACTGAAAATCACAAAAATCTTTGGTTTACACTTCTAGGAAGGTAAAAACGGTTCTATCTAATTTTCTTGTTTACTTATTAGAATATTGTCCTATGACGAAAAGTTATAGATCGAGAGACGGGGTTGCCTTTTTCTCAACTAGTATTCATCTCATATCATTTTCTTTTTTCATTTTTCATTTCTAAGTATTAGTTGAGGATAACGGCAACTAGTGGTCTTTGTGAGTGTGAGATTATGAGATCTGAGGACAATTAAAAGTTTTAATCCTAATATTTCTGTTTCTTTATAATCCCCACAACTTATCACCATGATAATAAATAAATCCATATATAGGTTTAACGACAAGGAAGTTGCTATTAGAAAACTATGCTCTCAATTTGCTCAAGAGTTCATCCTAAATAAACCAGATCTTATCGATGAAATAACTGATCATCTATCTCAGAGAGTCCTTGACACTGACGAAACAGTTAGATATGAAACAGTGGCGGCGATCATATCAGCAGCCCGGAAAGATATTAAAAAAGTCAGCGACGAGCTCCTTGTTTTAGTTAAAGAGAGAACTCTAGACAAAAAAGTTTGTAAATACTTTTAATATAGTTCTGTTTATTTTTACAAATTAATTCACAGATGAAAATTAGACGAGAAGCGCTAATGGGTCTCGCACAATTATATAAGGCATCATGGAATAGTAATGATTCTGAGTCTATTGAAAGATTATCATGGATAAAGCAGAGAGTTTTATACTCGTACTATCAGCAGCTAAACGACGACAAAATTTTAGTTGAAAGAGCTTTTCAAGGGCATTTAGTTCCCTACAACTTAGATGTGCCAGAGAAAGCTAGAAGATTATATATTCTTTATGCAACAGTTGACGAAAGAGCTATTAAGTATGCAAAATAGATTTATTCTAAAAATTTTAAATAAACAAGTGTTACTTTGGCTACAGAGTTTTGAATGAAATTTTTCGAACCCAAAAGAAATTTCGAGATTTCACCAGTCAAATTCTAGACTTATTGAAGAATGGCTTAAAAACCGAAAGAATACAGCATGAAGTGAATTCCAGATTACAAACTTTGAGTAGTGAGTACACTAAACCTTTATCTCTAGAAAAAAACTAGCTTTATTTTGCTATATTAGATCAACTCCCTGAACCGACCAAAACTTTAGATTACTTGAAAAAATTAGTTAAAATGATTGAAGCTGACAACCGATTACGAAATTGCATAACCAAGCTGCTTGATGATGACTGCAGTTGCAAGAAGAGTGAAGAATATACGGTAAGAAAGCGTTATTTTAAACAGTTTAGTATTTACTTTTTCAATCAACAGAGAGAGATCCTGAAAAAAATGGGCAATGCTGTTCCAAATAATCATTTATACAATTATATTAGGGTATGTTAAAAATAGGCATACTGATTTCGACTGTAACATGTTCTTAACATTAGAATTTCGTTGAACGAATTGCTTCGTTGATGATCGATGCGACAGTTATGAAAGAATTATTCACTTTGGTGGACGATGCTATCAACGGCACTGGTGATGCTCTGGAGGGAGTTAAAGATGCTGCAAAATCGGGAATACAGTTACTTCAAGTAATTCAATTATCTAATATAAAAGCATTTTTACATCTTCTATTTCTTTTTTACAGACTTTAGCACCAGTTTTTCCTCATTGTTTCAAAAACGAAGAAGTTCTTGAGTTTCTCACAACTTTTGTAGAAAACGAAGATGATGATATAGGTTTGTTTATTCGTGTTTCATATTCATTATGCTGATTTCTCAATTTTACTACAGCTTGCACGACTTTACAAATTTTCTGGGACATTGGTTCTGATTTGCAAAAGAAATTCCCAACTGTTTTTCGAGATCTCTTACCCATATTGCAAAGATTTGCCAAGTGTGGAACTGCGAAACAAGCAAAATACGCCGTGAAGTGTATTGAAAAAATGGACAAAAATAATAAGTCAAAACTTTACGCCCCAATATTCGATGTAAGTATTTTTTTCACTTTGAGCTTGAATTACTTAATTCACTATATACAAACACAATTTTTTTTATAGCACATCGAAAAACATCTAGATGTTGAATCTTCATCATTTTTGGTGTCAATTGTTGTCATGGGACATGTAAGTCGCATTTGTCCAGAAGAATATTCAGGAAGAGCTAGAAAAGTAGTTGTTGATGTTATCGTTAAGGATCTTTTAATGGTTGATCGAGTAAGTTAGATATTTATTATACATTTTAGATATAAAAACTTCTTTTGTTTTTAGAGCAATGGACGACATTCCAATGAAAATTGGTATAGCGATAATCTTGTGTCCTACGAGACATTGTGCAAGGTATAAAGAATTTTCTATCCGTATAAAACATTGTCCAATGATGAAAATTATTAAGCGAGAGACGGGGTTACCTATCAACAACTAATATTCACGTCATATCATCTACATATTTCATCTATCATTTCACAGTATTAGTTGTCTGATATGGTAGCTTGTGGTCTTTATGAGTTATGAGATTATGAGATCTGAGGACTTTTCTATGAAAATTTTTTTCTTTATCAAAATTGCCAAATACTTCAATATCCTATTTAAACAGATGGAAGGGATGAAGATGATGGTAAGATGGCTGCAAGGAAAACAATCTGATAAGAGCAACATAGCCACAAGCACTCTACGCTTATTATTCACTGTTATCAAACACGACGGAGACTTGATGGAGAAAAAGAAAATAAAGTGAGACACAGAAATATATATACAATTCTTCTTACTCAAACATTAATGTCGCAAATTTTTCTTAGTAAACCGGAAATGGCTAGATTACGATTGCAAGCTGGCTGTTGTATACTAAAGATAGCAGAAGAGAGGAATTACTACGAATTAGTTAGCAACAGTTATTTCAACATGATTGCATTTCTATTGAACGTTTGTACACTCATATGATCATTTGTAGCAATTTTTTCTATCTTTTAATGCTTTCAGGATACTTGTCCAGAGGTGAGAAAAATATTTGCAGACAAACTTTTTAAAGGACTCTTTTCCTTGAAACTACCTTTGGCGTACATGGCGATTTTCTGTCTCGGAGCAAATGAACCAGATAAGGACATTAAGACACAAATTAAGACATATTTACACAATTGTATAATGAAACGACGAACCCTTATGAAAAGTAAAACAACTGGAAGTCAAGCTATTGTTTTCCAATTGCTTCCGGATTATGTTTTGCCTTATGTTATACATCTTTTAGCTCACGATGGTGACCTATTAGACAATGAAGATGTAGAAAGTTTAAAAAATACTAAAGAGTAACTATATAACATTCATATTTTTCTTATTAATAATATAATATCTTACAGATGTTTATGGTTTATAATGGAACCATTGATTATGAAAAATGACCAGTATAGTTCTGCCTTCTATAGGCAAATGATTGAACAAATAAAAACATGTAAAGATGCAAATGACCCTGAGAACGAAACTTTGAACAAAGTATGTTGAACTTGTGAATTCCACGCGAAAAACTGAAACTAATCGATCTATTTTCAGAAAATATACGCAGTGTGTGATTTGGCGATGAATATAATTTTAACAAAACCCACAACGGTAGACATAAGAGAATTTCCTGCAGAACCTCTTCTCCCTTCAAAATTATTTCAAAAACCAGATGTCGTAAGTAAAATTGTATAAATTATTCGTAAACGTTATAAACATTTCTTATCCAATTTTTCAGCCGACTACAAATACAACTATTTATCTACCAAAGGAGCTGCAGATCTCATCTAAACAAATAAGCAGACGTCACAAAACTGAGGCTAAGGAAGAAGTTAAAGTAAATGGTGATAGTGAACCAAAGGCAAAGAAACGCTTGTCAGACGATAGTGCACCAGATGTCAAGAGACAAAAGAAGGATGACTGGAAACCAGTAGACTCTAGTTCAGAAGAGGTTGCTGAAGGGGAAGATGATGTAGAGCATTATACTCCTCGACCCACAAGAAGTGGTAGGCAAAAATCAAAAGAAATAAAAACTCCTGCCTTGGGTAAAGATTATTCTGAAGAAGACAATGAAGAGGAGGAAGAGGAAGAGGAGGAGGAAGAGATAGAGGAAATAGAGGAGGAAAGCGTTATTGAAGAAAAACCCGCACCCAAACCTCGTAGAGGGCGAACAAGGAAAGCATCTGATACACCTGTTAAAGGTCAGCGGGGGAAACGTCGGAAAAAAGAAGTTGTTAATGAACCAGAGAAAGAGGAAGATGATGATAAGGCAACCGATGGGGACATTGATTCTGACGAAGACATTGACAAGAAGGCTTCAGATGAGGAAAACGATGCACGAGGCAGACGAGGCTCACGAGGGAGAGGACGAATAGCTAACGCCGCAAGAAAGAAGTCAACACCAGTTAAAAAGGATAAACAAACGAAAAGGTAAATATAATTCTTTGAGCTGTCTTACATAGTGTAACAACAATGTTTTTTAAAGGTCAAAAAGAGTACAAAGACAGAAATCTTCCTCCCAAGATCTTGATCAATCAACATCTGTTGAGTCTAGTCCTGAAAAACCAACTAGACACAGGAAAGTGGGAAGGCCAAAAAATCCACTTATTTCCAACTCAAAAACGACGCCATCTGAAAGAAACGCCGTGACTTCGCCAGTAAGGTAAAGAAAGAGATCAAATAATTAGCATTTCTATATTTAATTTTCAATGTAAAAATGTTTATAGTAGGAGCAGCCAAGAATCTCATGATTCTCTGCTGAGGCAATCATCTAGGCGACGGCAAGTGACAGAAAGAATGGATCAGTATATGAGGAAGAGAACACCATCTGCTTCACCTATAAAATCTAATGCGTCTCCAAGTCCAGTAAAAGGTTCAAGGATTACTAGGTAATTTATTTGGTAAAATAGACTAATTTCGAGAAAATAATGTAATATTGTTTTAGGTCATCTGTGAGTAATCAGACGCCGCCTAAAAAGAGAACAAGTGGTAGGCAAACGCAAGCAGAAACTGTAAGCTTAAACACTTTCCAATTTAATTAGCTTAAAAATTTCAACAAACTTCCCTTATTAAATAGAAACCGAAGGCTGCTGGAAAGAGAAAGCGATAGTCCCTTCAATCTGTAAATTTTCAAACATCCTACGAAACACCCAAAGAATTTATCCACCGAATCTCGCATTCCAAAAAAAGGGGACTTGGAGTGTTTGCTAAACTTTATAGTATAGATACACCATAACTTTGTGCTTCGTTTTCATATTCTGTATATTTAGCTGTATGATGCGTTATGTTTATGGAACGTCAGTGACATTTGTAAACTCTTGTAAGTAATCTAGTTCATGTATGATAAGATATACATTAGTGAACGTAAAGTGAAAGGTATTTTACTGACAATTTTTTTCTTTAACTTTTACTATTTTTATGAGTGAATGAGTTTCATATGTATACAAGTTTTGTATTATAAATTGCATTTCATTACAACTATTACTATCTCAACCAGATATTCAGTTGCAGTTGCATTTGCCAACAGTCAATTAATATTTTTGTAAACTATTCAAACAAACATTAACACTAATATCATAACGAAATTGTAAACAGCTTGTGTAACCATGAAGGAAATAGAAAGCAAAACCTTGAAAAAGCTATATGAAAGTCTTTGTTTTTATCACGTTAAAGCATTATAACCACACAAAGCAAAGAAGGCACATAACGATAAAAAATAAACTTCTCTTTATATCGAAATACTTTACGTTCATTATAAATGAAATAATTAAAAATTTATGGTTCTTAGAACACTGTAGGATTATAAAAATTCCTCTATTTGAACGGAGTTCATCGCTTATCATAAAATTTCAAGTGATTAGTTGAAGAGAATCTAAAAAAAGCCTATCTATTACCAAGACTTACAAAGTATGATAAAATTACTTAGATATTTCGACATAGGTACTAAATTTGTACTTTGTTATTCAATATTACATGTATAAGAAATTAATGGAATATTAAAAGATACTTTGAACCGTTTATCAATGAAATATTCAATTTCACAGGAAATAGTTCAAAGTAGGTGAAGTTTTAGTTCGATTAGAAACTATACGGTAATAAGGAAAATAAGAGGGAGCGAAAAAAAGAGAGACAAATAAACAAACTAACTAGCTAGCAGCAGACGCCTTATTTTGATAATAAGATGAAGACAAAGACTAGATGTTATATCAATAAAAAAAATAAACAAAGAAACAAATCATATCTATTCTTCCAATAGGTTTAAACAATCAAACGTAAATAGGACTAGAAGTAATAGGATTTCGGTATCATTTAAAAAAATGAAAAGAGGCTCTCGGTTAAAGGTTAAACAAGGAGTTAATTAGCGAAGAATTTCGAAATAAAGAGCATGCTCATTTCATATAAATAACAATCCTGATATATATATATATATATATATAATATAAAATGTAAATAAAAAACGTCTTTTGTTACCTTAATTTCTATAAATAAAAAAAGAGTTTGTCACAATTTAAACGAAACTTTCTTTTTTGTAGATTTATTAACTTCTTTCTTTGTTTCATCCTCTAGTTTATCAGCACTATTTAAATAAATAGTTTTTGTCAATTCTTGAGCTCTTTCTATATTTTCAATATCTTTATATGTATCATTTATTTTTCTTCTTATATAGACGTCTCGTTTTTCTGGTTCAAAATGATTCGTTCTACAAGTATAGCAGTCGGAAAATTTTCTCTTTATAATATCACTATCGATAATTACAACAAGTATCACCGTAATTGTAAAACCATCTTTTAAAAACCAACCATAAAACGATCCATTCATAGTACCGTTCGCCATTAGTAAACGAACCCTACAGACAATGAGAGGAACTTCTACAAAACATACAGCCGAAAAGGCGTTAACACCTTTAAAAAGTATATCGAAAGTTTCGTATGTATCCTTCGTCGTTGGGGTTAAATAAGAGCACAGAGTTACTATTGCATATGTATTTGTTAATATAGATGCTATAGCAACGATTGAACAAGTTGTTAAAACAGCATCCGAATAGGCGTAAGTCTGTTCGATTAAAGTGCATATTTCCACTTCTACAACTAGCCAATAGCTGAAATCTAATAGAAAGGTAGATAACTCCATCTTTCGAGTTCTTCTACCCATAGCAAATAATAGTATAATAGGAAGAAGGACGGTTGCTTGTATTAGCATCAGTTTGTATCTAGAATCCATATTTGAAACGTCTGTTGCATTGAAACGAACGATATCCGATAGATTATGTAAGCGAACAACCACGTCGGGAAGGTCATTCAGGACAACAACAGGTGTAAGGGCTAAACATGCCAGAATAGGATCCGTAAGTACATATCCAGCTCTGAGTAGTCCTGCACCTTTTCTTCCTGACGAATTACTGTAGAAAGCAGTGAGAATTGGCAAAATGATGATACTGACGAAGGCGAATAGATAAAATGCCAAATGTCTTTTTATGTTTGAATATTGAGAAACGAAGCATAAAACCAAGGACCAAATCAGCATCTGCCATAAGCAGCGAGCTTTTGCGTCCGAGCTGGACAACATTTCCTTTCGAAATAGTTTTCTGTAAGTAAAAGAACGATCTATTGTCTAGGCCTATAAGGTGACTTCTACTTCAAATACTAACCTGTTTTCGAGGCACTATTTATTCTTCATATTTATAAAAATCGCTCAATGATATACTCTCTTCGTAATCTGTCAGTTTTCAACGTGTTTTATGCGTACTTCATCAAAGATAACAGATAAAGAGAGAAATGTCAAATCGAGCAGAGTGGCTAAATTCTTTTAAAAAAAAGTTTACTTTCTGTAGCAATCTTTTTATGGAATGTTCTACGCTTGCTTGATTAGAATTAATACTAATAATGTTTCATAAGTGAAACTCGTGTGAAGTCCTGCGGTTGTTGAATATTCATTAGCAAACAATTCGTACGATACTAGCGTCATCTATAAAATTATAGTTTTTTTTAATTTGTTAATTATCTTATTGTCATTTATTTAGCTTATTCTAATAAATATTATAATTTGAGTGGTCAATTGTATTTTTTTCAATTGACTAATGACACCTGGCGGATGATTAATTCTACATCCGGTAGATACACACGGCAAAAGTTTTTAGCTGATTATTGTTAAAAATTCAGTTTTAAACGGCTCAATGTAAGTATTATTGATAATTATGTTATGTATGACAACTAGATTTATTTCATAATTTTATTAGAATTTGTAAAAAAGTTTGATCCTTAAAGTAGTTTCTAAAATCAAAGCGATTAAATAATTTATTAATTATGTAAACCGGCGCCTAAACGGTGGAAAATCGATAGATCCTAAATCATCACAATTACTCTGAAGTAGAACACTTCAAACGAGAATGTTATTTTTATTATCAGAGTAATTTTTAACTGGAAAACATTTAAACAAAACACTTTTTCTCGTTACGTAATTAACAACAGCTTGAAAATGTTCTAACTCTATTCTGTTCTATTTTTCTTCAAGGCCTTCAATTTCTTCTTGATTTTTCTCTCAAAGAGGAACCTCATTTTCAATAGCTTTCTTCTATCTGTTTATTGTTCGGCTTTATGAACAAAGTTAGCTTTGTGCCTTTTTCTTTCAAATCAAGGGCCGCTGAGTTATAGAGGAGTGCTAGTTGTTATTCTACACGTTGTTGGCCTTTTTTTTAAAGAAAAATTTTATCTCTTTTTTAAGATCTATTTGTTAGTTGTCGGATTGACTACTCTAAATAGGTTTACTTCCAGATATTAATCTTTCCACCGCTCTTTATGTTTATGGCTAATAATTCTAGATATAAAAAAAATTTAAATTTATTAAGAATACAGAATGCACAGCTGTTAGGCTATACTTTCCTCCGATTGTAAACTCGAGCACTGAGTAGGCGTGGTTTAGTTTATGTAAATCTATAACGATCCGTGCTGATCGGACCCTATTATTATTTATAATCGAGTAGACCGTCAGAGGGCGTGGTTGAAGTGTCGGATATCTATTTATCCATAGCAATTCATCTAGAACTTGGTGATTCGCATGAAAGCATCACTTGGAAACCTGCCAAAGAAGTTGGAATCTTTATAGGCCAATGTCGTTCGAAAAATAAACAGTAATGAATAATGAAATAGATACGCGAGAGCTTGACAGAGTTCTAGAAGAGTTGAAAGCTTTCAGTGTGGGATTGGAAGAAAAACGTGTGCCTGTGTTGCAACAACAAGAAAGAGTAGTCTACGATGAACAAGACGACTCTCTTGACCTTAGGTTAGTTATTCAATAGCGAAAAAGAGTTTTAATTATTAAACGTCCAGCGGCGAATTCGAGTACAGCTCGATAACTTCTTCACAAGAGAGTCTAGTCGCTAAAATGAAGAAACAGAAAGAGTTGAGGATTAAGGACGAAGAGATTCATGCTAAGGAAAAAAAGAGACTTGATGAGATTTTAAGTATGCTCGAAGATTATGGGGTAAATATTTAATGCTCCCGTTAAAAATTTCATTAAAAGTTGGGTTAAGAATTTCCTTTCTTATGTTTTTCTTATTTAGGAAGAATAAATTCAAATTAATCCTTCATATAAATTTATATTTTTATTGTCAAAATATCTATCTATATACTCTTTTAATTCAATGTTGATATTTATGCTATATATATTCCTTTTACCCCTGCTAAGGTTCAACAATCGTCTCAAGTGGAGAAGAATGTTCCCAAGTTAAAGAACGATGCTACTCAACCGATAAAATCATACGCTACAGACGAAAATGACTATGACGAACTACACGGTTACGATAATTTTACCGCCCCGGAAAATGGTCACAAATTGAATGGCAAAGAAAGCATAAAAATAGCTAACGGCTCTATTCACAATTCTACCGACTCTAAAAGCGATTCGTTATCGGCTAGTTCGGCCGATACTTTCGATCGTTCTACGGTATTCGCTTTTTTTTCCTATTCTATGTTTCTTTTAAGTTATTTCCTTCTCTCTCCCTTACCACCCTATATTTCTTTCTATCTGAAAAATCCTCCCCTTTCCCTCCCTATCCGCTCTCTCTACAACCCCCTTTAAAACGATTTTTTTATTCCATTGTACGTTTTTACTAATCCGATTAGCTGTCTGGACATTTTTTTATGTTGGCTTTTTATCAAGGTCTCTTCTACGGATAACCAGGATAAAATAAAAACTAAACGTAAGCATCTTGTTAATCGAATGAACAGCTTGAAGCAAAAAGTAGCAGATATCGACTCTCAACAGAGCGAATCGTTTCACGACGTGAGAATTTTTTTTCTTTTTCTATTTAATAATTTTTAGTATACCGATACTTCCTAGAAATTTAAGCCTAGATGGGTCGCTTCTCTCTCAAGGGAGACGATTGCGATTTGTAGGGGGCGTTGTTGCTTTAAGTAGGATTGTTGAATATTTTTAAGATTTTCGATAAGGTTCAATTGAGCTATTATTTGATAATTGTCTAAGATAAGAATACTATAATCTTTTTTAAATAGTTTGAAATGGAAAGAGCATTGTTGGAAGGCGAGCGCAATTCAGAAAGTGAAATATTACAAGCTTTGCGCAATCGCTGTGATGAAATAGAAAGGAAAGGATTGGAATCGATAAGAGGCAGTAGAATTGACAACGAACAAGTTAGATGATAATTGATTTAGTTTGTTTCTCTATCCGATTATACTATCGCAGGTGGCCATTGAATTAGAACGAGAGCGATTTGAAATCGAACGATTAGAAGTAGAAATCACACAAACGCAAAAAGAAGCCAGTTTATGTCAAACTGGCGAAGAACTTGAAAATTATAAAGCTCTGGAAAAAAAGCAGAGGGAATCTTTAGAACATCATCAAAGGGTATTCGAAGAATGGGAATTTCAATTATTAGAGGTACTCTGAATGTTATTAGCGTAATATTATTAGTAAATTAAGTTTATACTCAGATCGAAGCGCGTATCGAGGAACAAAGGGAACGAGTTAATTCAGAAATCGATAGGGAAAGAAGCGAAATCAAGGCACTAGTTGAAGAACAAGAAGTACTCGACCCTTTTTTTTCCTTGTTCATTGTTCATATGTTATTTGATCGGACAGGCCAAAGTACAGAGAATCGACGGTGAGCTAAAGGGATTAATTTCGCTTTGCGAGAAGGATGTCAGGAATTTTGAGCAGGAAAGAAATCAATTCGTTCTGGAATTCCAACAAACCGCTCAGGCGTTGGTGGAATGCGACGCTTTGGACCCGGTAGGCCTATAAAATTAGCCGTAATAATTCAGTGATTATGATGCAAATAAAAATAATACAGAATTTGAATGGAAATATTGAACTCCCCTCTGAACCGCCAGCAAGTGGTTGGGTTCATATGTCAGATGCATTTTACCAACTACATAGTGCAGTTGAGCAGAGATCGAAAAGAGCCTTTCCGCAAAGTCCCGCTGGCCCTTTGGCTGTTGAAGTAGGCCAAAAACTTACGCGTCAAGAATTTGGTGCAAAATATTTTTCATAAATGTTTTTTTTACAGTACGTCAACCATAACTCCGTCAAACTTGCTAAGTTTGAAAACAAACCCGAACGTCCACTCACGCGCTACTTGCCTGTACCCGATGACGCCACTTTTGACTTGAAACAGCACCTTGAATCTGCTGGTCATCATCTTGGTGATGTTACCGATGTATTTGTTACCAACATATGCTGCCAAGGTTGGCTACAAAAATTAGGAGGAAGTCGCCCTAGACGATGGCAGAAACGATGGTTCGTTTTGGACCGAAGACGCCGTATACTCTCATATTATTCTTCTAAGCCTCGTAATGACAGATCTTCACCTAGAAGTTCAATTGGCTTTGATGATATTTCGGAAGTATACGTTCAAAATAGTAATGGATCGCCTGGTAGCGCATTCTGCGTACTCACTAAGCAAAGGACTCTTACACTCTGCTCAGCGACTCCTCAATCTAGAGCCATTTGGATGGATGCTATATTTCTTGGTGGTGCTCATGGATATAAATTCAATGGCGTCGAATAAAAACGCCGATAATTTTATTTTTATCGTAGATTTTAAAAACGTTCCTTACGAAGTCGCCGGTGCTACTTTTTTTTTGTAAGAAAATCGTTATTTTCAATTTATATTTCAAATTAATAAAGAGGAATTCGAACTGTTGATTTTAAAAACATTAGTGTATCTGTTATGTTTTAAAGTTTTTCACAGAGCTGACGGAAGTTGTAGTCATAAAAGAGATAATCCTTCCTGTTTACCTTAGCTATTGGGCTTTAAGCCTTAAATTATTCTCTTACATTAGTTTGAACAATTTACAAGATTTACACTCGGATTGGTAATGATACAAAAAAAATAACAATATACTTTATTCAAATCTGTGCAATTTTGCTACATATTTCAATCATTAGTGCCACTTCCTAATACTGGAGCAAGGAAAACAAAACATGAATTGAAAATAGAATATTAGATTATGTGATGTTTCATTTCTATCGAATTGCATACTTTTACCTGTCAATAAACAGTAAAGCAGAGCTAATATCTCATTCCCAAATCTAAGAATATTTTACGTATAAAAGAGAAGCCTTAAAATTAGGAAAACATTTGGCAGTAACAAGTTTTATACAAAAAATAAAAAGTTATTGCATACGATAGAGTACCTGAACAAAATTGTGGTATACACGTATAAGGGTATACTGTTTTATAATATCAGACGAAAGATGAAAAACCGGGTAAAGGGGCTCGGGATCCAGCCTTGTTACTCATAACAACATGGCCAGCATTCAGAGAAATTGCGTAAGGAGATTCGGACGGTTCACTATCCGTGTAATTGTAAATTGAAGATGAGGACGCCGCTTGGTTAATATTATTTTGATTTAAGTTATTTCTCGGATGATTTGGCGGTAACGGTGGCGGAATATTGGGCGGTGATTTGTATTTTTGAGCAGACCCATTCCAGCTTTTTCTATTCATATTGACTGCACTTGTAAAGGGAGGTGGAAATTCATCATCCACATTTTTCTCACTAAAATCGCTTAAGGTGGATGCTTTTCCACACGAATTTTCATCTGAACTAATTGAGCGTTTGGCTAAACTACTACGATCATCTTCAATTTGTGATTTACGGCAGCTGTCGTCATCATCATCATAGTTTACAGCTGCCGGTGATGGTCTAGGCGGACTACGTATATAGCCTGGGTGGCCGTTGCGAGCCCCCTTTCTTGACCTCTCAGAATGTCTTGATCTTATCGATCGCCTAGAATTTATTGTACCGAAACCATCTTCATCTTCTCTGTCACAATTGGTCATAACGGTGGCCATAGACGTCATTGATGTTGGTGATATGACCGCTGTAGGCATCATGTCTGCGTGCTTCTTTTTCAATCGTCTACTCCTTCGACCGGTAAAGCAGAGAATAGTGACAATGAGTATAATCAGGATAAGAGCAACTAATGAGATAATAGCAGCAAACCACCATTGTTTATAGAATTCTTCGGTTTTAAAATCAGGAGTTTGCAAAATGGGAGATGCTTCACTAGCGGAAGATATTCCAATTTTGTTGAGAGCAAATACGCGAAATACATAATCGGTTTTCGGGTTGAGGCTGTAGAAAGGTATTTTTACAATCGGTTTAGCGATCATATCACTGTTTGTAATTGTTAGACGTTCAAACTGTTCCCATTTCTTGTTCCCATATTCTTGTTTCTGGATTATATATCCAGAAAGGGTTCGTTCGGAACTCAATGGTACATTAAACCAACGAAGATTGGCATAGGTGTCAAATGTGTCCAATTTTAATTGAAATGGAGGCTTAGGGCTTCCTGGTACGGGACCAATGGTAAAGTTTTTGGATCTTTTTTCTCCCCAACCAACTTTTGTCTTTGCTTGGACACTGAAAATATAGTTAATATTTTCTTCAAGGTCCTTTGCTTCGTGACTTGTTTTCTTATAGTCAACATGGTTGATCACTTCTTTGCCATAGGCTAAAATTTAAAAAAGGTGGATTAGCGTTATAAAAAATATTCATTCAAAAGTAATTTCTATTATTTACCGAATAACCCAGTTTGCGAGTATTGTATTTTATATAATTCAATAACTCCATTTGGTTTTTCTGGCGGAGTCCATGATAAGTTTAATGATGACAGAGAAGTTACTATAAAACTGAGTTCTCCAGGCTTCCCAGGAACTAGAAAATTTTATTAAATGTTTATTATCATCAATGAAAGATTATTTTCTGACTTACGGCCTTGTTTAGTACGCTGTGTAACCGGAGGGGTTTGAGGTCCTTCGCCAGCAGCATTGAAAGCTAATACAGCTATATCATACAGAGTATACATCTCCAGATTTTTTAGAGAAGCCCTAAGAGTTGCTGATGGAACGTTAATTGCCAAAACCGTACGATCTTTTTGGGCAGCTATCCAATAGAGAACCTTATAGCCCAAAATATTACCATGTTGTCCTCGTTTCGGAGGTGCTTTCCATGCTAGCTGAATTTCAGTCGAGGAAATCGGCTCAGCTGTTAAATCCAAAGGACTTTCGCTCGGAATAGCTTCACCTACATAAATATCTATCGGCTGTGACCATGGGCCATCTCCCATAGAATTTCGAGCTCTGACTCTAATTTCGTAAAGTGTATGCTTTCTGAGATTTTGTAATTCAATAGTTTTTGCATTATCAACAACAGGTTGATTATAGCCTGTAAAAATTTAATTAGGTAAATTTTTCATGTTTTTCTTTTTTAATTAGACCAAAATAAATACTTACCAGCTTCCGAAGTTGGCCACTGCAACGGACCGTATTTAACTACGTAAGAGCTTATTCTGTTAGAGTTCCATTCGGTTTTTGGGGGATCAAGCCAAGAAACTCTTACTGAACTTTCAGTGAAAGGTTGAGCTATAATATTACTTGGAGGAGCAGTCGGTGGAGCTGGACTTGTTGTTTTTGCTTCAGTACTCTTACTAAAGACACTTCTCCCTACATCGTTGTTTGCGGCAATTCGAAATTTGTATTTGGTAACCGGTTTTAGGCCATTTATAACTGCCCTAGTGTCTGAGGGATTTATATCAATATTTTCTTCTTTCCATACACACTCATTAAAGTTGTCAACGAGGCAGGATTGTACAGTGTAATTTCTTAGTTCATAATAGTCTACCATTTTAAAACTCCAGAATAGACTCAAACTATAAGCTCTTATCTGAGAATCCTCAATTCTAAGATTTTGGGGAGCAACGGGTTTCAATCTATTTTCTCTAACCGTTACTTTCGCCGAAATTTCTTTACCAGTTCCATTTTCGTTTTTAGCCGAAAGGCGAAACTCGTAAATAACATTCCACGAATCAATTTCTTTCCTTGCCACATAAGATGTTCCTCTAATCTCATCCTCAGAAAATTCGACACTATTCCCAGAATGCAATTTACGATATTTTAGACTATAGCTAATATCTTTGCCGTTCTTAAATTCAGGCGGACACCATTGGGCAGTTATACCGCCAATGTCAACAGTTGGGAAATACAAACACTTTGGAATGCTCGGAACTGTCGAAAATCAACAAATAAGATAAAATCGTAACTATATTGTTACAAACCATCTGAAAAAGTTTCGACGGGAGAATTAGATTTCATATACACTCCGTCACCTAATCGAGTAAAAGCTGCTACAGCAACTTCGTAGGAGACGAATGGGTGAAGATTGTATATGTAAGCAGATCTAGCATTTGGGTTATTAACTTTCAATATATCCAAATCGGTTCCTTTATTTACTGATCGTTTACGTCTTTCCCTCTCCTTGGTGTATTTAATCTGATGAAGAATTTATAAATAATAAAATTTACAAGTTTATATATGAAAAAAAACTGTAGAACAAGATTAAATCTTATTGGCTATACTACTGACTTTTTCAAGATTTACGCTCCTATCGATATATAACCCTTTTAATCATAAAAAAAATACTCAAGAACTCACTTTAAAACCGAGTATTAAACCATTTTCTTCACCCTTGGGTATATCACCCCATGAAACTATGATAGTTGTAGAATTTAAAACTACCACTTTAACATTGGATGGTCCCCTTCCCGGAACTGTATTATGTTAAAAATTAATATATGCAATATTAAAGAGCTTATATGTCTATAAACAAACCCGATTCGAAGGTTCTTTCACTAGCTTGTGGGCTATATTTTCCATCGCCTTTAGCATTAAAAGCAGCAATTCTCACGTCATATTCAGTCCAAGGTTTCAAATTGTGTATTGTGTACAAACTTGCGTTGTCGTTTTTAACTTCAATCTTTTCGTTGAAGGTGCGATTAATGCCGTATTGAATCTTATAACCCCTTTCATCTCCGTTCCATTGCTTTTCGTCAAGGGGCTGAAATGTTTAAATTAATTAAAACTTTAGTGAAATAGTCTTCGCCAATACTTACAGTCCATCTGATTGTGAGGGAGGTTTCATTAAATGCTCTTACTGTCACTTCAGTTGGAAACGACGAAGGAATAGACTGATCAGTTGTGAACCACCGAGTAGGAAGTGAAGGGCTGCTGCTTCCTTTTATGTTTTCAGCCAAGAGTCTTAGGCGGTATTTTGTAAAAGGTAACAAATTGAATACTGTAATGGCTTGAGAATTTGGACTCGATATCTTTTCAATAACGAAAAAGTCCATATCTTCTCGACCATCTATTTGACCCTCAACGATCCAAAAATTAATTGATGTGTAGCCATCAAAACCTGGGGTAAACTTTATTTGGACTGATCGGTCCTGTAAATCGCTGATTCCTAATATTGTAGGAGGCTTGGGTAGTTCTGGTGGTTCACCCGTTTTGGCTTCTATTATTCTCTTAATACCTAAGCCTTTTCTGGACTGGGCTTGTATAGATATTACATAACTTGTTAGGGATTGCAATTTGCTTATTTCATATGATCGAGTTGATGGAGGTAGCCTTTTTGACTCTTGACTTAAGTTGTAGTCTTTCCGTTGATAAGTAATAAAGTAGCCGATTAATATGCCATTTATGCGTTTAGGAGGACTCCACGTAATGTTTACCGAGGTATCCAACAAAGAGTTAAAGGATAAATTTTCAACTGCATCTGGTACTAAAAAATGATAAAAATTTTATTAAAATCCTGAAAATTGTAAATCAGCATTAACTTACTGTCTTCTTTGGTTCCTATAGTTTTATTAGCAGACGCCATGCCAATACCTCCGCTTGTGAATGCGGCTATAGATATGTCATAAGAAGTAAATTTTGCCAAGTTGGCTACAGTATAAGATTGATTCCTATATCTAGATTCTAGTGGTATCATGTATGTTTTGTTTAAAAATCTAGCATAATCTGAGGCTGGCTTCGGATATAGAGCAATATAATAGCCCAGAATGACACCGTGATGGTTTGGAACGGGCGGGGGATTCCATTCAAGGCGAATTGCTGTTGATGATATTGCTTTAGATGACTCCAAAATTGTTGGTGGTCTACTAGGAGTACCCTCTTTCGTTTTAGCAGATACACTCTTGCTATATACTCCAACGCCTCTTTCGTTGTAAGCAGCAATTTGAATGTTGTATGTAGAAAAGACAGTAAGGCCATCTAGAGAATAAAGATTCCTCTGTTCGCTTACTTTTGTAATATTTTCTAGATTCCAGTCTTGATAGCCTTTTAGCTGATATTTTATAATATATCCTTTTAATTTGCCGTTCAATCCTTCCTTATTAGGCGCTTCCCAACCTACAATCAATTCTGTAGAAGTTCTGGGTTCAACGCTTACAGCCTGGGGTGGTTCTGATGGTGGCTGCTGAGGTAACGTTATCGTCTTGCTCTCTCGGGAGCCTTCTCCTTCTCCGGCTCCATTCACTCCTCTTACTTGAAACTTGTAAGTAGTAGCTGGCTTCAAATTCCTTATTTGATACCAGCTAGGGGAGGGTGGAACATCTCGAACTAAGTGTTCCCATGGATAGTTTTCACCTACAAAATTTTTCTGATGAATTAAGAATACTATGAAGAAATTAAAATTTCGCACCTCTATCAGATACTCGTTGAGCTTGAATTGAAACAGTTTGAACTTGACTATTTCCATCAAAAATGATCTTCCAAGAAATATTCACAAATTTTTCCTGTAAAAGTTCGATTTTTTCTATTGATAATGTTGGAGTTTCGATAACTATCAGCTCTGCCATCCTACTTTCATTTCCTGAAATGCTGGTAACTTCACATTTGTAACTGTAAAAGGCAAAATTGGTAAATAACTTGGCATTTTTGTAATATACTTTTATTTCCTACCTCCCGACATGCTTTGTGTCAACATGCTTTATAATCAATGATCCTTCTGTACTAATTGTAAATACGCCTTTTATGTCAACCCTCTCAAATGGATCGGTGCTCAATGTTCGAAAGTACCAAGTCCACCTCGGCTTTGGGATATTATCATCATAGCTAGCACCACATTGGAAATTTGCTTCATTTCCTTTAATTACTCTATTAGTTGTGGGTGGCTTGATAATGATAGTACGTTCTAAACACATTAAGAATTTTAATAATAATTTTTATTAAAAAATAGTTTGTCCTTACTAAACACTATCAAATAGGTACTCTTTGTATCCCATCCTTTGGAGTTGGAGGCGTTGCAAATATAGGTACCCATATCATCTAAAGCAGTATCTCTCAACTTGATAGTATTTCCCAAAACCTCGATTCGTTCTGAAGTGGAAGTCAACTCCTCTGTCGCTGGTGCAGTTTTGCGTTCTAAAGTAGAAAAATCAGTTCACAACAATAAAGAGATGCACTTGTGAACTTTACTTACTTCTAAACCATCTAATTTTTGGTATAGGAGCTCCATATGCTTCGCAATAAAAGGAAATTGATTCCTTTTCTGTGACAGTTTTATTAGTTGGTGGGGTAACAATTCTTGCCGGTTCACCTTTGTGAATACGAATGTTTTAGTTAATAATATATTGAATTAAATATAGTACTTTTAACATCCAAATAAACTGCACTGTAGGCATAACCTAAAACGTTATGACCAACGCATTGATACACTCCTTTATCTTGTGGTGATACGGTAGAAATCTTTAAGAAAAATCCCTCCTCAATAATTTGATATCTAAAATTTAGAAAAATTTCACAGAATGGTGATAAAAGAAATAACTAAATCTAACCGCTGATTAGTTTTTGGTATTATAACAGCATCTTTGTACCAGTTGATCACAGGTTTTGGATTGGCATTTCTTTCGAGATGGCATGTTATTTGCTTGTCACCGCCATCATATGCTTCATCACGCCACGGATGGAAAATCTCGGATACTTCATCTAGCAAATATTAAGCTTTGAAGGAATAGTATAAAATATTCGAAAGATTCATACTTAATATGGTCAGCCAAGCAGTGTGTCTGACCGATGGATAATCAATACCACCTCCTTCGTAACTGATTTCACAACCGTATTCACCCGCTTTACTACTATCAACCTTTGTGACTTGTAGCAGTCTCTTAAAATTATTAAATCCACTGTGTATATCTCTTTCCCTTCCATTTACCACACGAAACCAACGATATTTCAACCGGTTAAGAGGTCTAGAAAGGTAAGGGTCAGTTTTGGTTTGCAAACATGCTTAGATACCATACCTTGCACTTCCAACGCACTCAAAAAAAACGGTTTCGAGTACTTTGGCCGATACATTCTTGGGTTTTACCAACATTTCAGGTTTCAATGTTGGACTCAAATTTTCATTATCTATTTTCCAAAAATACAACAGCTCATAAGTGTGAACAAAATAAGATTAGTTAAGCATACCTTCTACAATGAGAGTAAAAGTGTTACTTCGAGTAGTTGTTTTTTCGTTCTTGTATTCGTTGACAGCTGATGCCATATATTCTACTCCAGTGTGGTTCAGAGGTATATTTAAGAGAATTAAATCGCCATGTAAGGTCACATATGTATCTGGACGTTCAAATACGAGAGTTTGACGGGTCGACTTATAGATACCAGATGGAATTCGATACCATGAAAATTCCCAGTGTTTCAGAAATTCATGATCCTTCATTGGACGTTTAATGATTCTGTATTCTCCTTCTTTTGTTCTGACTTGCCTACGATCATTAGACATGAAAATGAGGGCTGAAACAAAATAAGTCAATACCAGTGGTTCTCCATAATAAAAAGACTTACGAGCTATTCTAATAGTAGCAGGAGGCGACAGTAAAGATCCTAATCTGTTTGTGGCTTTACAAACATAGGATCTGACCTGATAATTTTGTAGGGAAAATTTATAGGTTATTTTGCCACTATCTCCCGAAATATCTTGAATTAACGAATTGTTGACAAACAGTTCCATTTTACTCGGAGGACTGCTTTCAACTTCACATTCAATGACTATGCTAGCATCTTGATAATACCATTCATCTGTCTTGGGCAAAGACTTGAAAGTCGTAGGCGCAACATCTGTAAAAAATAATTTAAGTCAGTAATTATAATTTTAAGTAAAACATTGAATTATCTGTAAGATGAGTTTACAGTAAATAAATATCAATATTTTAAAAGTTATTAAACACCTGATTAAGTTTTTTTTAAATATCAAGTAAAGCATGATGTTTTTATGAAAAACAGGTTAGAGCCTATTATAATTTATAGGTTTTTCAAGGTCTACCTCTAAACAAAAAAGGGGTATGTTACCTAGTATTGAAAGAAAACAGATGGTCGTCGTATGTTTACTGATACGTTTGAAAAGGTTACCTTTCTTTTACTTGAGAACTAACTGTAAGCGTGAAAGTTTGCACCGGGTATCAATCAATCAAATTAAGCCAATCGATTTATCCAGGTACAGACTACGAGTCCTTCAATGAAACCTTATTTCTTGTATTGACCATTATCTGATTTTGCACAGTCCATTTGATTGTTTAAATAAGGGAAAATTTCTATTACAGAAAGCATGTTTTAATTACAATAAAACGAGCATTAGACTTAAGATTCTACGGCTTTGAGTATTAAAGCGATACTTATTTAACAAATAAAAGAATACTTGAAGAAAACTATGGCAAGTCAGAGCATGCATGTTTTCTGAATGTGAAATTTAATATCATACTTTCAACAACATTAACCGAAAATAAACAAGATTTGTCAAGGAATAGTCAAGAGTATTGTTTATTATCTCGCTCGTAAAATCATTTTTTTTGTCAAGACAAAGACTTGAAATATACCGTGTCACAACAATAGCACGCTAAAGTAACCTTTATTTATGACTCAGTAAAAAAATTTTTTGTTTCGAAAGATTTTTTCGTTATGTGAAATTAATCGTTTCCATTCTTTAACTTTGGTAACATCATAAAAAAGAAGATATCTTTAATAGAAGTGGTCTTTATCAGTCAGAAAATCAGACCAAAACTACGTCATTAATTGTTTTTGTATACGCACTGTTAGATACAAGATTAATTATAGATTTCTATCTGGTAAAATACTGCTGATATTTTCTTGATTTAAGATAAATTGAGTCATACTCTTGTGGGAAAGCTCCAACAACCTAAATCTAAAACTATTGATGTAAAGAGGAGAGAATGATGTATTGATACAAGTTTGCTTTAATGCATACATATGTATCTACGTAAATATAAAACAGGGTACGCTGTACATCAACGAAAGAATTTTCTCAGCGATGGTCTTTAATCATCCGGCTTAAGGTTTTAAGTGTAATTTAAAGGCATTTTTCACAGCAAATGACAAGTGTAAGATAAAACCCAGGGGAAGTTACAACAAGTATTGTCACATTTGTATCAAAAATTTAGAATAGATGAGAACGATTAAACAATAAAACGTTTATCTTACTCTTGTAAATGTCAATTGTTTTGGATGCGTTTGCACATAAATTTTAAGGCTTTGTATACGAAGGGAAGGAAGGGGGTGATCAAACAATTATAATGGCAAAAAAATATTTGAGAATAGTAACAATTGACATAAGAGCTGTTTGTTTTTGTTTAACTACTATTATTACTCGTATCTGCCTTCAGTCATATCTAATAAATTCATATATGATTAATGAACTATAACCAGTATTTACTATGCTTAATAATATGATATTAGAGACTTACACCTAAGGTCATACTAAAGTTAGAACCCTTTGTAAATAGCTATTAGCATATTAAAGCTATGATGAGGTAAGCTAACAATCATATCCCTATTATATCATTAAATATTAATAAAACCTTTTTAAAGAATAGTAAAGCAATATTTCATTTTTATGAATCTGTTTGTTCAATTTGCAAGCCATAAAGCTGCTTAACAGTGCAAAACATACAAAATAAAGTTTTCAATAACAACAAGAGAATTTTAAGTTTATGCACTGTATATTACATGAATATTTGAAAGGCCTAACAATGCTAATTAAATTGACGTTTTGATAGTTTTAAAAGTCGCTAGTTTCAAATTCTTTCTATTGTTAAAAGCGAAAAAAGAAATAAGACAATCCTTAAGTTACAAATTAAGATCTTACGGTATTAGATTTTCACTTAAAAATAGTCCATAAATCATATAAATTAAATTGTCTACTTTTATCAATAGATAGATAATTTCATTTCGTATTTAAACTTACAACAAGTCAGAATTTAGATTTGATCTTGCGAAATGGAAAAATTAAATGGAAAATGGCAAATGGTCAAAGTTAGTAACAACTATAATGATGTCTTAAAAGAAGCTAGTTAGTTTATTTTTAGTTAATTATTACTAATCTATATAATATGTAATTTCAATCTTACTATTCTAATAATCTGTTATCTATAATCAGAATTTACTGTGGAAATGGTTGATAAAACTGAAAAGAACATAGTAACCTACAACTACAATCCAACTGTTTGTAAAGAGAAAATCACAAAAGTTTAATTTAATTTTGTTTTTTTTTTCTAAAGGAAAACACAATGGAAATTTCCATTGAGGCGAACGGAGAAGAGCTTTGTCTCATAAACGGTAAAATTGGAGGCGAAAGTTTTGACGGAAATATGGTGGATGGAAGACCAGCTATTGTTAAGTTCTTTTTCTTCAAGTTCCACTAATTAATTATGTAAATTCACTTTTGGCTACAGAGAACAATGAAATATGTGGACGGAAAACTGATTCTGAAAGAAATCAGTGGTGAGATTGAAATCGTCACGGAGATGTTCACCGCTGAAGAGAAACTAATTATGGTTAGTTTAGCATTGTAACTTTATACGTTATTTCATTCGACTAATACCAAATAATCTTTTCGCACAGGTAGTAAAGGTTAACGGGAAAGAAGCAGTTCGAGAATATACCAAAGTTGCACAATTCTTGACCGCCATTTAAATAAAGTTATTAAGTTCCAAAATATTTAATAAATACTAGTAAAAATAACATCCAGCTGTTTTCTATCTATAAAGATAGTTCATGTGTAACCGGCCGTTTCGGCGGCAAGTATTGAAAGGGTGTTATGGGTCAAGAAAGAAAGTGCCCCTTACGGAGCCTCACAAGCACCCGTAATAACTTTCTAGATCAAGATTTCGACCGTATTCGACAATGCAATATCACACCCTAAGTAAAAGTGTAAGATCCGCATATTTGTCTAGGCATACAACTGATTGGAACGTGCTAAAAACGCGTTTCCGTGTATTGTTTAAATTCTGTCAAAATATAAGATTTTAAACAACAAATGTTTATCATAATCATAAAACGTTTGAGAAACTTGAAATTTAAATAAGACAGGTGAGAATTAATTGATTGTATATCGAGTTAATTACGAGTAGTGGCTAGTAGTCCAGCTATATCAGTAAGTCTGGTCAAGAAATATTTGCAAATTAGGAACTTCAATGATGAAAGAGTGGGATTAATCTACACAGTGGTAAAGTAGTTAACAAGGTTAAATTGGGAGGCACTGCCGGAAAAGCAATAAAGATATAGAGTGCCCTAAGAGAAAATGCCCGAGATAAGAGCTATTTGAAGAATATGGAAGTTTTCCGCTATCTCAAAAGAACAGCCTTAGTTTTATACAAATCTATATTACGAAATAATATAGATTATTACGTGAAATTTGATGACAAAACGTGAGAATAGAGAGAAGTTGGCTCGTAAAAACTCTTTCGTACAAACTTGAAAGTGAGAAAAGTAGAGATAAAAAAACTCAGGACGTAAAGTCCTGAGGAAATCAGAGTCCTTAGAACAATATTTCTTCCTAAGAAGAGTAAATAAAGATCTCTAGACAGGCGAATATCCGACACTTTGGGTTAGAAAAGTTCAGCTTTTGAGCCTTAAACAAAGCTCTCAAAGGCTTGAGATACAAATAAAATATCATCTCTTTATCTTCAAGACGATGTACTTAAAACTGATCTATTCGCTAAACACACAAGGTTATCAAGAGTAAATATTAATCCTTTCTAACTAAACATTTCGTTTTTTTTTTCAAAAAAAGTAATACAATATGAAATAACCTTTTAAAAATATAAAAATATAGCATAGAATGTCCTGCGAATTATATGAAAACCTTTTGTTGCATCTTGTACGAAAATTCCTTTACAGTATATAATTAAATTTGACATTATAAAGGATTTTGTACCGAATTGAAATTACAAAACTGAAAAAAAGCTTTAAAACTAATCGTTATTAACGGCTCAAATTAGTACAGACTTTCAATAAGATTATAAAATAAGTTTGTTTAATTTAGAGCCAACGCCTCCTGATTACAAATGTATAAAGTTCGTAAATTTGAATTATACGTTGATGGAACTGACAGTTGAGAAGCGTTCTGCTTTCCCAATTATCTTCTATCTATTGTTAATAAGAATATTTCTTTTTTGTACTCCAGATATATAGAAAAAGTAATTTACATTCTCACTTGCCCAATTAGGCATCTTAAAAGTGACTATCGTTAAGTAAACAAATATACAAAATATATTTTTCAATAGCAATGTTTTCATTGCCTTTTGGCTAAGATGAAAAGTTGATCATGAAAATAATCTTAAACTCCCGAAAGCAAATATATACAAGCTATGGAATCAGAAGCGAGCAGCTGAAGAAACCTTTTCTTCTCTTATCGCATAGGGTCAATTTGAACTCTAAATGACACTCTCCCACAAAGTCAGTAATGTTATAAGGAGAGGTATGTCCTTATTGACATTATTTATCTAAATTCTAGTTTTTACACTTTACCGTTGGACTCCAAATGGACACACAGGCTGGCTCTATATTATATCGACAAACACACGCTGTAGAAACTTAAAATAGGTCAGTTATTGTTCGAAAAAGGGGCGAAGAACTGAATCCATTAAGAGAATATCAAAACATAAAGTACATATATATGAGATATTACGGTAATAAACCCTTAGGGTCTAATTACTATCGTCTATTTTGTTATAGGAGATAGTTTTTATAACTTGCTAAAATAAGTATTATAAAAAAGATCAAACAATATTTAAGGTGTATAAAACAGCTGCACAACACTTGCTTTGGATTTTAAAAGCAGAGATTATAAAAAATTATACCATTACCTTTAATGAAAAGGTAATTATTGTAAGTAGTAAGTATTATGATAGGAAATTTAATAAATCTAGATTACTTAAAGTCGTCACTTGGGATTGTATAAGTATTGAAAAACTTGACCAAGGAATATTGAACTATAAATTCCAGTACTTTTTTCTATTGAAAAGAATTGCTCAAGTTTGATAAGTATCTAAAATCTCTAAAACTTTTATTACATATTTGCAATTCTAAACTACAAGATATTTTTAAAGGGTAAAAGTTTTTTTCCCTTTAAACTGATAATTTGCTTGCGAACATAAGTAGAAAATGATAATTAAGATATAAATACATATTTAACTGACTATTAACAGCTTTGATGGAATACACTATTAAAAGATAAATGGTAATTATTTCAATGATGAAGCGTATAGCGTTTTATCTACTAATAGCTTGTAAATTTTAAACGACAAATTGTTTAAAACCGGAACAAATCGATAACCAATTCACCTATGTAAAAACCTAAAGAACGATAATGAATAATAGTAGTAGTAGAAATAGGCTATAAGGAGAAATATAGAAAAAATAAATACTGCCTACATATACCATTTTATTTTGAGTGACTATAATGGAATGTATTTCTCTGCAATCTTGCGTGGTTCTTAGTCGACAGCTATGAATACCGTATTACTCATGACATATTGAAGAAACGAAAACAGAATGAAGAAACTTTATAGCTGGACATATTATTGTTATAAAATCCCCAAAGTATTACATTCTTCTCCGCAAAATGTTATCAAATATGAGCGTAAACATGAATCAGATGTTTGATTATCATTGTCAGAAAAGGGGAAATTTCCCTCAGAATATTTCTGTCGGAACCGTTTAATCTGTCTAACCTCAATATGATTGATAATACAAAGTGAAACGACAGCTGTTGCATTAATCATATTAAGTTTTCTTTAATTAGTTTACCTTAAAAATGCACAGAACACAAATAAACCGTGTAGTAGTATTTTCTCATTAGTAATTTAGGAAAATAAATAGAAACTTGTCAAAATAACCCGGTCCTAATTAATAAACCTGACCGTTGAAAATAATGTAAGTACTAACCATCTGAAGATATCCTTGTAAAGAGGACGAAAGTGACAATACACAACCAACAAAAGCTTTTAAACATTTTTCTCCTGTTAAGCTTCAAAATTCCATCAATAAGTAGTCTGTAGACTTCAAATCGACGTACAATTGTTTATCTTATCTCTTTTAGCTTCCGTGATTTTAAGAATTGAGATACTTTTGCCAGAAAAATCACAATTTAATTAACACACCTGTCCCAAACTTTTTCTCACGGTGGCCATTTTTCAACTGTTCATATATTCGTGACAAAGAATGTAGCCGTATAAGAGAGTTCAATGTAACTTTTCCTTGGATGAGGATATAAAAAGTTCTCAACAGAAAAACAATCCGTAAAAATTTGCATAAAACCAAAAAAATACAATAATTCTTCTATTTCTGAAGAATTAAATTGATTGTTTTGCACGCTTTTATGTGACGTCTCACGTGACCGCTCAATTGCTTATGATTGGTTCGTCTCTGGACACCCTACTCTATCCGAAATAGAACAGAATCGTATTCACTTGTTCTGGAACACAAAAGTTTACCCTTTGGGAAAGTCTCGAGAAAGTTTTAATATTTGTATAGAAATCTTTTTTTCTATGGTTTATTAATTTACGTATTGAAAATTTAATTGCGTAATTCCCCCCTTAACTTTCCAAATCTAACGGTTTTTCAAATAAGCTAGAACATTTAAAGTTGATTTTATCCAGAGATAACTTGCGTATTTGAATTCTAAGAAATATAACTTTGAATAAAAAATTTTTATTGGTTAAGACCTATAAATAAGATAACCTATCGTTGTCAGTATTATTAATTACTTTTTATATTGTGTTCTACGTCATTCCACATTCAAATATAAAATCAACAAATTTACTATTCGATAGAAACATAACGTACAAGAAACAACAGATGGAGAATTTTAACGGTGTTTGGAAAACTGTGAAAGTTTGCGATAATTATGATAATGTTCTTAGAGAATCGGGTAAAAGTGCTATACTGTTATCTTAATCCTATTGTACATCTATATTTTATACAGGCTTTACTGATGAATTCTTGGATGGACTAAAAAAAAGATTTGGCGAATCATTTCTAATTGGTAGTTATGATGCCCAGGTTTTATTCTTTTTATAACTTTTATGATATGTTTATATACCAACGTTCTTATCCAGACCCAAAAAGTTGACTTGAAAGTAGATAGCAATGGCGAGATTATTCATCAGTTTTCTTGCGTTGTAGATGGTGAGATGTGTACTGGAAAACTCATAAATGATTTACCAGTTAAGGTAGGCCACCTTCCAACATTGGAGACCTTTTTCTAAATAAAGAGCACTTCTTTCCCAACAGCGTTGTATGAAAAAGCAAAACAATTCAATTCATATGGTGGAAATCTTGGATACCGGTGTGGAACTTCACACTGATTTTATGCCGAATGGTGACGATTTCAATATAGTAAGTTAATTTTGGTTCAGATATTAATTAAGAGCATAACTGAATTCTCTTCTTCAGAAAGTAGTCTGTAACGGCAAAGAAGGATTCAGAGAATTGAAGAAAATGAAATAATCCGAATAGAAGACATTATAAACGTGCTTGCATAGATTACAAACAATAAAAACTTTTTGATTTAGATTGTTGTCTGAAATTCACTATAGGCTATATTCGATTTTTATAGTAATCTGACACAACTTTTATACATAGATAAGTTAATAAGTGTATACGCTCCTTAAAATTTGTACCATATGTATCGAGGAGAGATACTCTTTGTTTAAAAATACTACTCTTGTTGCACGAAAACTTTATAAAATAAAATCCTGGAGGTCATGTGACTTTATTACAATTTGCTATTGGTTGACATATGGGCACCATTCTAGTTTAATTCGATCCGTTTTCGAACTGAGTGAAATTGACATTAAGTGTAGCAGACGATATCACAAATTTATAATTTTTTAGTATCTATAACTCAATCCCAACTTTAATTGATATGCCAACAAATTGTGCTTTATGTAAATGGCGATATGACAAAAATAAGGGATTGAGAATGCATAGATTTCCGCTTGATTCAACTCTGTAAGTAAATTTGTTTCCCTTTCATTTCTTTGTCCATAATTAATTATTAAAGCAAGTAATCAAAACTTTTTATTCATACCTGGTATCACTACTCCTTATAAAGTGATCAAATAATTTTGTAAGAATGAATTTTACTTAGTTTATTACTACTTTGAAACTCATGAGCTCTAAACCAACATTCGAATCAAACATTTCTAAATGTTTAATTTCATTTTCAGACGTGATAAATGGAAAGAAATATGTCATCTGCCTAAAGAAACAGACGTTATTCTGAAAAGGAAATTACTTTGTTCACGACATTTTGAGAAACGAATGTACAACAATCCATCGGACAGTTCAACGTCATCTCTACTTCCAACAGCAATACCTACTCTCCATTTAAATGGGGAAGATAAAATGAAAGACGATCCGGTATTGTTTTGTTTTATTCATGTTAGTATTGAGGTAATATTCCAGGAATTATTTAACAGGAGAAAGATTCACAATCAGGGATTGTTGAAATAGTCGTTTTCCCTCAGAGAAGTCCACCTTCGAAAAAGAAAAACTTTAAATTTATAGACCAATTTGGAGTAATATCATCATTAGAGGAGATGAATGCTAACGGTGGATTAACTTTGAAACGGTTATTTGATTTTTCCCTTTAATGGTATAATCTATTCATTGCCATGTATAGGAAGAAAATTTGTCATAACTGCCAAGTATATCGCCGACGTATAAGAATTTTAAAAGCCTTGCTAGCAAAGGAAAGGAGTAAAAATTTTCGATTTGAACGTTTGAATTGTAAAAGAAACAAATCGTTAGTAATATTTCTCTTACCGTATTTAAAGTTTGTTAATATTCTTATCTCATCACAGCTACGCAAATAGTAACAAACAGTCTTTGGTAGGTAATTATACATCAGGACTACATAATTGCTATAAAACTCCTTGTTGAAATTGAATTTGATGCTGTTTAATTTTAAATATATTGAATTTTATATTATTTTACAGAACTTGCTTTGTAATTAACGTTGATTACAGCAATAGTTAAGTTAGTTGAGATCAGATGTTCTTTAAATTATTTATAGTAGATATCAAAGGCACTTGCAATAAAAAGCATCATAAAATTTTTGTAAATATTTATTATTCGCAAATAGAATTCATTCAACTTTATAATAATTATAAATTATGTACAAACAAAGAAGAGTTAATATACTAAGCAAAAATTCTAATTCCAGTCATCCATATCATCGGTAATAGCCTGTAAATAAAATTTGATGTTATATTATTCAACTAGGACTTATGTTAAATTCTACTTAAGAAAAGTAACCTTGTACCAATAGATTTACAGTTTAGTTACAGAATGTATTAGTCTAAATTCTTAATAAATATTAATGTGTGAAGAAATTCAATTGACCTCAGAACCAATATTTTCATCCTGCAAGTCCAAATCTCCCATATCTAACTCAAGCTCCTTTTCTAGTTCCTCGATACTTTGTTGAGCAGTTTGAGGTTCAGACACGGCTATAGGTTTAGGTTCAGGTTCGGGAACGGATTCTGGCTCCGGTTTGCTTTCTTGTGCGCATGCTGACTGTGGTTCAGGTTCCGGTTCTTCGAGCTTCTTTGTTTCTAAAGTATCAAGACTGATTTTGCCGCTATTTAAACTTTCCATCATTTCTTCAACAGGTTTTCTTTCCCAATTAGGAGGAATATGAAGAGCAGCTGCAGCCGGTATTTTAGTTTGATACTGTAATTTTAAATATTTTTCAGTTTTCAAATGTTCGCTCATCTCTGGGAAGAGATTCTCATAATCAGCCGGATCAGCCAGAGATTGGGCAACTTTTTTGCTTTGACTGGCAGCAAATTCCTTCCATTTTTGTACAGTGTCTGATACTTTCGATGGTAAATATGTTCTTGCAAAGAAAGCAGCTTCTGTTAGACGTTGTGATTCAATGAGAATTTCTAAACATTCATCCAACTTTCCCCGTATAAAATATGCCATAAACGAAATATTGTTCTGTTTTGCCTCTCTACTTGCTTCTGCTACTCTGTCAACCATTGCTACGTTGCCTGCGCTACTTGCCAGCATTAAAAGACTAGCAAAATCTTGAGCATGATGCATGCATTCTTGGGCTAAACCAAATTCAGATTGTTTAACAGCCAAATCAGCTAATTGCATCCACTTTTGTCTAGCGTCAGATTCTGTTCATTTTTTAAATAGATTAAAGCATTTTAAAGTAATACAAAAAAACTAACCTAATGCGAGGTCATAGGCGATTTTTAATTCATTTAATTGTAAAGCTAAATCAAATTTATGTTCTGGATCACACGTAACTGCAAGAGCTTGGGGTTTAAATCCTTGTTTTTCCAAAAAGTGAGCTACTCTCGTCCTCTGTTCTCTGGGTATGGTTGGTAGCACTTTGTCAGCCGTATCAAAATCTTTACGCATAACTGCTGTTTGATACTCTAGCACAGATAATAATATACCGAATGAAATGACATTCAATTCTTTGTCTCCTAAATAAATTCTGTTGTCTCTTGGTGAATATCCTAATAAGTACATAACTCTATCAAGATGGGCCACTGTTACAATTTCTCCCCCAACGTAATAATTTAATCGATTAACAGCGTTAGTGTAAATGAAGCAATCGCCCACCCAACAGCCAGTTTTAACAACTTCGTCAACTTCTCCAATTAACTGGAAAGCTTCTTCAACTCCTTAAAAAAAATATTCAGATAAATTAAAGCTTAAAGACTTAAAGTGGTCCAATAAAAGCAACTTACCATCATCCGTTGGCTCTGCGCCATTCTCTAGTGCTTCAGTGCAGAATTTCAAAATATAAAAGCTTTCTTCAGTTGCAATACAGACTAATTCGCCGCCTTCATTCCAGATTACATGTTTTGGCATGATTTCGATTCTTCTTACCAAATTAGTGGAATCCCAATCGTAGAACGAAAGGCTGGAGACGGTTTTAACTCCTAATAATTGACCTCCAAATATTGCTTCAGCTCCAAAATCAGGTTTGAAGTTTTTCGTTTCTTTAAAGTTTTTAAAAATTTTTACCATACTGGAACTTTCTCTAATAGCATAAACAGTGGAATCATTTGACCATACGAAATCCAAAGCTTGTCCAAAAGTTTTATTACGTAAAGCCATTGCAGTATAAACTATATATTCTCCATCACCACATACAACAACAAATCTGCCATTTGGATTGTGAGCGATAGTTTGGGGATAGATTTCGCTTGGTCCCATATCTTTTATGGTTAAGGGAATGCGTTCTCCATCTTTCATGTCACTTCCTTGGACACTCTTAATGTTAGCTTGTTGAATTTCAGCATGTTTCGCCCAGATGATTTTACCGTTTGCATCCATGCTCATTGCTGGTTCTTCACGTCCTAATTTAATCATTATTGAACCTTCATCATAACCGATAACAACTGCATTAGATCCCCTTTGACAAGCCATCGTCCAAACTCGCTCCATTGCGTAGTTTAGTGTCGATTCCAGCCTAAATCAAAGATTTTTATTTTATTAAGAAATAACTTAAAGTCCAAACTTAAAATTACCTATAGGTATTAGCGTGCCAAACTCTAACAGTTCCATCTTCGCTTCCTGTCATTATCACTGGGAGTTCAGGGTGAAAAACAACTGCTGATATGTTCTGAGCATGACCTTCTAAAGTCTGAACGCATGTTTTATTTTGATAATCCCATATTTTAACCTGTCGATCGTCAGCTCCAGAAATGATATATGGCTTGTCACCACCGTGGTAGTAGTCGACGCAGTTTACACCTTTTTCATGGCCCTCTAATGTAAAGTTGGGTGTTGAAGATCCTAGTTGCCAAACTTTTAATGTTCTATCTAATGATGCCGAAGCAAAAGTATTATTATCCTTTGGATTGATGACTATTTGCATGACATAATGTGTATGGCCTTCAAAAACTTGAGTACAAGTCCATTTTTTATCCCAATCCCACAATTTTATTAACATATCATCACTTGAAGTTAAAACATACGATTGAGTTGGGTGAACAGCTATTGATCTAAGATAATCAGAATGAGCGTCCACTTGTTGAATTGCTTCCAATGTGTTGTAATTATAAACTCTTAGAGTCATGTCATCACTTCCTGTAACAATCCAATTCTTTCTGGCAACGAATTTGGCTGCCCTGACAGGAAGATCGCAAACTTCGAAGGTTTTGATGAGGGTCTATGTGTTGAAAGTAAATGTTTATATCAGTATATTGACTAAAGCAGGTGGACAACTAATAAAAATCTTTTTTTGTGCAACATATCCTTAATTTATAATTGTTAAATAAATTTGAATATTATTAGATGATCTTCATTAAGGCTTAGTACTGGTTTATTAAAAATTCGTGAGTTAATCAAGTAGAAAGATGAAAATTATACGGTGTCAGAGCTCAACTTAAATTTTACTTTTAAGATATGTTTCATTAAGTCAGTATAAAAAATCTAAAGAATACCTGTGTTTCATGGTTCCAAATGTGGACATGTCCATTATAAAGGCTGACTAACATCCATGGCTCCGTTGGATGAAGATCGGAGCATTTGACCCGATCAGAACGAGCTGAGACTTTGCGTTTTATGTCCAGACGAAGAGGCTACATGAAATTTTGTTCAAAAAATTAGTCCATTGATTGATGGTATAAAGGAGAGTAATCAACATCATCTAAAGAACTTACCATGTTTTTATCAGAAATGCCAACTTTCTTCTTCGACGTGGATTCGTGTAAATGCCCGTGCGCACGCGCAGACCGGAAGATTTTACTGTAAACGGGCTCATACTACTTTATCAATTTTTAAGTCGAAGCAGTTATGGCGTATAAGATTTTTGTTGAGAATTCGCCATTTTGAAAGTGTTTAGTAGCATTTGTTAGTATGATTCACAAAAATTTATTGCAAATTAGGAGTTGTCACTTCAGATACTTTTATAAGCGAATTGTGCTTTAAAAAAATTTTCTATTTAGCCTCTTTGTTTCTAAGCTGCATTAAAAAAAAATTAATCTTTTCTGTATTTTATCCAATCACATTATCGATAACAAATAATATTGTTAGAATACGAAGTGACATTGACACATAATATAGAAATCACAATGGCTGTTAAGAAATACAAATTCTACCATTTTGAAAATCTTTCTGTAGTGTTCTAGAATTTTTGTTGTTAGGAGGCGCGCTCGAACTTGTTTTAAAATATCTTATATTAAATAAATTAATCTTGAAATTTCACTTTAAACGAATGCGTAACTAAACCGGAATTTATCACATCATTATCGAATAATAAAATTTTTTTAAATTTGGCTTTAAGAGAGGAGTTTCAAATTCAAATAGTCCAATAGAAGATATTTCAAATGGGTATATCTAGTGTCGTTCCAGCAAGATTCTTAACGATAGTTGCTCATCTAGTAATTTTAATAGTTCTCTTCTGGGCTAAGGTAAGTTATTCATTAAGAAAAATTAAATACAAAAGTTTTATATAGTTAATTAAAAAAGAAAATTTTAACAGGACATAAATATTAAGTCTTGTTTGCCTGATGATTATACAACAAGTGAATATGATACCAAAGAGAAAAAGTAAGAAATATATTTTAAAATCAATTAATTAACTCTCTTCTGATAAAATATTAATTTCAGCCTCATCATTGGACTTTCAGTTTCACTTGGTCTTGTGTTAATAGAGCTTATTGGCTTTATGTCAGGAGCTACAATGTTTTCGTACCTTCAATCTCTTTTTTCAACGATAGCTCATGTCGCTGGTGCTGTGTCTCTATCAATGTATATTTTAGAATCTTGGGAATGCGATTCTTTCTGGTATATTTTTGCTTTTGGAAGTTGTTTACCTGCTGTTACCGAGATATTTGTACTGATTAGTACAATATTTTTTAACTAGAATAACTATTATCAACGCGGCAAGACTTTTTTTTATATCTTGAATTAAGATTTATTTTTTGTCTCTAGAATAAAGAATAAATCATTAGACAGCCATAGATTTCAGGTATTCAATTCTAGCTGAATGATCTTCGCATGGACGATTTATTGGAGTCCAAACAGGCTCTCCAACAAAATAACGTCTAGCGTGAATATAGTTATTAGTATCTAAGGTAAATCGATGATAAATTCCTGCTGGAACAATTAGTAAATCTCCTTTGGAAACAGCTACCCTTATCCACTTGTCTTCTTTATCCCGTAAGTCAAAATAGCCAGAGCCATCTGCTACATAACGAATTTCTTCGTCAGAGTGAATATGCTCTCTGTAGAACATCTTGATCTATTGAAAATATTGAAATATATAAAAAACATCTTGAAGTATGAAAAGAATAAAAGGATTTATAATAAATATCATAAATCAATACAAAACAAATACTTTCTATTAACCTACCTTTTTCTCATACTCTGCCATATTTTCGTCAATGACGATTTCATCTTCAAATGTATATTTGTTTTCTTGTTTTAACTTTGCAAGTTTAGCCATATCTTCTTCACTATTTGGTTCGAAGTAAAAGTAATTTACGCCAGTTTTTGCCTTTAACTCATCAAGACTCAAATCGGCGTCGTTGAGCCTGTGATCTTCTCGCTGATCAGCATCAGAACTATCCATATAGTATGCACGAACCATTTCGCTGGTAATCTTTGAAGAGAGAAGGTATACTCATGTTAAAATTTTATATGTCACGCATGCGCTGTGCAGTTCAATAAGCCGAAACTAATATATACAATTCAGCTATTCTTATATTTATGGGTTGCAATTATGGATTTAATTTAACACAATTTTAATATTCCAATTGATAATTTTAAGTTGTAAATCTTAAAAACTATCTTATAACTTATATTCAGAATAATTGCAATAATAAGCTTAATAATTTAATACAAAGTTTGAATAGAATAGTTTACTCTGTAAATACCGAAAGTCCTTGATCTAATTTTCAGACATCAGTATTGAAATATAACTTTTATGGTAATATCTATTAGACAATTTTTGAAAACGTGATAAATCTAGAACACTTGCAACCTTTAGTTTAAAAGATAAATCCAAAGTCACCTTCCCATTTCCCTTAATAGCCATATATGCATATACAAGAAAGACACAATTTATACAACAATATTGTTAATAATTATTAACATTTGTGTTATAAATTAGAGCAAAATAGAAGCTTTTATTCAAACTTTGACTTAGCAGATTAGCATATTATATAAAACTAAATTGATAGATAATTAAATCAACTCCCTTTTTATAAAAGTAATATTCTTCCATTATTTACAAATTAAAATTTAGGGTCTAGTTAGTTTTTTAAACTATTTTTATGATATTTGTTATGAAAATAGAGACTAATACTTAAAGAATCATTAAAAAAAATAAAAACATACTTTATCCTCAGTTACTTTTTTTTGAAGAAAATTGGCAAAATATAAGTATTACATTAAGAGGAAACTGGTAAAAATAGTAAAAATATTTTTCAAAATATTCTTTTTCTTTAATTTTCAAGAATAAACTTTTTTCTTAAATAGAAATATATTGTTTAAAGGGTATTTTACATAATTTAACACAATATTTAGTTTTTTTCATTTTTGAGAATAAAAGGAAAGGATAACTTGATAGGAGGGGAAGACCATTAAAATTAATCAAAAGAACAAAATCTGGGATCAAAAAGGAGTGTGCTAGATTTCAAACAAAAAAGGAGTTAGCAACTGCCAACAAAACAATGTACAATTTAGGTCTGGACGTCTCATGAAGAACGATCCAGAGAACTCTTATTGAACAAGGAGCAAACTATCTAGATATTGCATGCTGTCAGCATGGGCTATAAGAACTAGAATAGCTGTAATATGTAAATGGATTTAACTGCCAATTGATTACAATAGGGTAATCTTTACTGATGAATCTTGGTTTTCCCTAGATGGTCCCTTATGATTTTTTACTTTTATTTAAATTTTAGATCATTATCAGAATCAATTTCATCTGGACTCCGTCTTAGATCCTTTTGGTGGAAAGACTTTCGGTTTTTCTTTTTCAGCTAAATAATTTGATATCTGGTATTATAACCTCATCAAACGTTGTTCTGTGAAACAATTATTCTTATAAAAATGATTACGTTAACAATATTCGTCTCGCTTCTAAGTTGTGCTACTCTTATATCGGTAAGTTGATTTCTCTTTAAACGCTATAATTTATGAGCGATATTATGGTTTTAGAGTTTCGACGATGGCCCCTACTACGATGTTCCTCCTACATATGTTTGGGATGTAGAACATTCGTTCGAACCAAGTAAAATTAAACTTCACTTTTAAATTTTTTGTACTATTCATATTATTTTTTTAGATAACGTTGATTCGTTTAAACCTAAGGGGAAAATTAACGTGAAAGTTGGTCAAAAAATTCATGGATTTTTTAACCCTGTCGATAAATTTAGTGACCACGATATGAAGTTATTAAAGGTTTCATCGATTTACAATTAATCTTAATATTATTAATAGTCAATTTTTATAACTTCAGAAATGTGCCGATGCTGATGGCTGGTATAAAATTCGAGTATTCAATGAATCTGTTCAAGTTTTCTCTCAGACACGTGCAGTGAGTTATTAAATGCTAATATAAATGAACTAAAAAATGATAATGTTATTTAAAACAATTTATATTAGCGTTTGCTTATCGAAAATGGTTTGGCCGAAGTTCTAAAGCTTAAAATTAGCAACTCTGGACGATTAAATGGCGTATTTATTAAAACTCCACGTTCTTCATTAAATGAATTTCGCACAACATTAGAAATTGACAGTTCTGCTCCAGCTCCTGTGTACGTTATACAATTTTTAGTTGGAGCTATATTCAAAAGTTATTAACTATTTTTCTATAGGCCTGATACTCATTTATATATACAAAAAATGGAAGAGGAAAAAGCGCAGAGAGCCAAGGGTGGCGAAAAGGATACAAGATCCTTTTTTAGCAAATATGTAAGATAATTTTACCATCAATTAAGATTAAAAACCTAAATATAAACGATAATCTTTTTCTTCCTTTTAGTGGATGTTTATCGTAGCAGCTGTAGTTGTAATGATGGTTTTCACAAACGATCCCAATCAAGGACAAGCTGCTGGTGGCGGTGGTGGTGGTGGAAAATAAAAAAAACATTACCCATAAAAACAAAAAAAAATTTAGAACAATTAATAAGATTTTTATATAATTGACGTTGTTACTTGTTTCTTCGTCCTTTTGTTGATTAATTAATTTTTTTAATATCTATACTTTCAACAATTTATAAGTAATAGAAAAAACTTACATTTCGATTTAATTTGAAAGAAATTTCTGCCCATTCATCATATCGAAAGGCATTCGTTTCAGACCTAGTAAAGATAGCATGTAAGAAATTAATTAACTTAATCGAGCAATAAAGCTGATTAAGAAGATAAAAAATACACGTTTTGGTTTTTTTTTACTGTACAAATTTTATTTACATCAATTTGAGAAAATTTCGCGAGGCTTGAAATTTTTAGTACACGTACTTACAAGAACAATACATAATATATAAATTTAAATAAATAAATATATATATATCAAAATGTACAAAATGAATAAGATAAATAAAGTAAATATAAATATGTACATTAATTTACAAGCAAAAGTTTACAAATTAATAAAGAATATTAGTAACAAGTTAAGGTGAAAAAATTGACTGAATAATTTCCCAAAACTTCTTTCCCGTTAGTAAATAATATAAGATTAAATAGAAAAGTAAATTATAACAAGAAAAATAATTCAATTAAATGAAGCATTATATAATAAAGATCACATAAGTATCATAAATAAGATTAATCGCTATCTTCGATAATAACTTTTGGCTTTTGCTGTTTTCTCATCAAGTATCTCATCTTTGCATCAGAAACTGTTTCATTATCAGCTTTTCTTTTGTATTTTTCAGCCATATCTTTTCGTTTTAGCTTCTCCTCCTCCTCTCGTCTCTTTTGACGTTTAATTGCAGCTTCTCTGTATAATTTTTCGAAGGGTATATATTCGCTACGGTCTTTTTTCTCAGGCCTTTCACCATCAGATGACGACTCTGAGGAGGATTCGTCAACTCTTTTCCTTCTGCTAGTTTCAGGTAAACCAGGCTTCTCATTTTTACCTCTGAAGAATAAATTAAGATATACAAAATAGCTCTTTAAAGGAATGAGTATAGTTCCTACGTTTTCTCGGTGGAATTGTCAGCCACTTCTTCCGCCTTCGGTTCGGTAGATTCTTTGTTAAGAAGCTGTCGATAAAACATTGATAGATCGTCCTGTTTTGTAACATCATTCTTCTCTGTTATATGAAATAAAACAACATTAACATTCCATTTTATGACCATTAACCAGTCCTACCGTCTATTAAATCTTGCTGCCTTTGCCTTTCTTCATCCTGTTTAAGTTGTTCCACGCGCTTTTTATAGCTCTCTGTAACAAACTCTTCTTTGTCGGCGAATTTGTCTTTTTCTTTTTCGGATTCTTTCTGTAAAATTCTTTGATTGCGTCTCTCATCTTCCAATTTTCTTAGTTCACTAGTTTTTATAAGCTGACCTATATATTTCGATTTTCGTTGCTTGTCTGCCTTTCTCTTAGCCTAATTATATATAAAAAATACATAAGCAACTACTTTCAACGTGATACTCCTCAGTAGTACTTACAGCTTCGGCTTCCTTTTTGTTATGAATATCGTCATAAACTTCATCGTATTGATATACCGTTGGATCTTCTTCTAGAGCCTTCTCTATTGCTATTTGTGTCTAAAGAGAAATGCTATTAGATTTAAATAAACATAAAAGTTAGCTACAAACTTTCTGCTTGATTCTTGAGTTGACTTCGACACGAAGAGCTCCCCTTACAGGACCAGGTCCTTGATTAGGCTACAATGAATAAACACGCGAGTAATTTATTAAAAATTAATTCAGAATGATAAGATAAAGGCATTACCTCATCTTCATCACTCTCTTCATCCTCAAAAATATTTTTTCTAGGTTGAAAGGTTTGAATAAGAGCCTTTTGCTTCTCTTTAGCCTTCTCTTCCTTTAGGTTAACAAGACCGTATCTGAAAAAATGTACTTTTGTCAAAAAATTATTTGAAACATTTAGTTGCACTTACTTTTTGTTGGACTTTTTCATCTGGTCTGACGCTAAAATACCAAATCAATGAGAGATATAATCATTAAAACCTAAAGGCCAGATAGTTCTTATTTAGGTATAATTTTAAGGCCTCTGTCCGTACGAAAAGATGTATTATTGGATTTGGACTAGATTACTCAATCATGGTAGGAGCTTGTGTGGTTCGTACGAAAACAATTAAAGCATACTTCCGGTTAGTCTAAGTTCTAGGTATTTTCCTTTCCAGTTGTCCTCGTAAAAACTATTAAAGTTAAAAATTATTTTAAAGAAATTTTAAAAAAAACATAAACATTTTAAGTTTTATACGAAAATAGTTTTAAAATTATTCGAAAAAATATAACCATTTCTAAAATAGTCACAGGCATATATAAATCTCAAAGTAGAGATAAGAATTAATATATTTTTCTGGGTTTAAACGTTAAAGCAGCTCTAACTTATGATTAATCTTGTTAATGTAAAAATTATATATTTTGGCGGTATTAATGGTCATTTGAAGGTGTTAAATAGTAGCAACATATGCTAATCGTAAATTTAAGTATAGACTCAGTTTTACTAACAGTATATTTAACCACCTTCTTGAAGTTTATATCGATTAATCAAAACAGCTTTCATAAATTATAAGAAATATGACCGTTTGGTTTAATTGAAAAATTAATCAAAATCTCATAAATTAACAATATGTGTAAGTATTTGAGTAAAAAGGAAATTAATAAGTTGCGTTTCGAAGAAATAATTTATGCTCAGCCAAATAAATCTTATTAATTATTAATATAGACAGGTGTAAATTATGTTTTTTTTTCTGTAAACTTACTTTCTTGACATATCTCCATTACATTTTCGAGATAAGATTATTCCAAAATAATGACTTATTTTCAACAAAAGTTAGTCATTTTCAAAGTGCGCCTGGTGTAATATATCCATTTTAAATATTCATTATCTTATGATATTTGAACGATAATGTATTCGTAAAATGATTAGAGTTACAGTTAGAATTTTTAATAACGTCTTTTTCGTAGAAATAGTCTATTTAATATATCCCCTCGGTATAATTATATAACGAGAACATTGCATAGACAGTATTTATTTCACATATTTTCCTATAGTTATATACTTTTAAAGATTTTTCATATAGATGGCATGATTAACAATTTACCTGAGTCACGTGGTCTGCGTTACAGACGTTGCATTCTGGGACATGTTGTTATTAGGAACGTGCTTGTAGTTTCTAGAACTTTGGAAGCTTGATCTATTTTTGAAAACATTGAGACTGCCGGAGGAAATTATCAAGCAGAAAGGATTATAGAGTCGTTGATTTGGCCATGTGCAACTGATCCAAGTGAAATCACTTGTCAGAAATTCCCTTTTAGTAGCCTAGAGTTCGAAGGGAAAAATTTAGTCTTTTTTTACTCAAAAACGGATATTCTTATAATGTTATGAATAAGTACGAAGTAATAGATGTTGTTGGCGAAGGTAAGTTTGTCAATTGTAATATTTCACTAAGAATTTTCTTGCTTAAGATCGATTTATTGAATGCTCACAAGAATTTCTTCTAACAGGTGCTTATGGAGTAGTGCTCAAGTGTAAACACAAAGTAAGTAATTTGTTTGAAACTTTGTTTTAAATGTTGATAAATAAAAAAACTTGCTTTTTCTTTTTAAAAATAAGGAAACTAGCGAATACGTTGCTATAAAAAAGTTCAAGGATAGCGAAGGTAAGCCATTCTTCTCTTAAGGAAAGTATTTTATATGAACTAATTTAAGATAAAATTTAGTCAATAAGTAAATATAATCTATGTATAGTTTTGAGTGACTTAGTCAATATTTATATAGAAGGGCAACAAATAATAGATTGTTTAAATTTTGGCTACATTTGTTTATGCAAGGGAACTTCGGATATATTCGATATATACATACATAAGCAGATATATGTATATATGTATGTATGTATATATATGTGAAAAAATGAGCTTTATATTAGAATATTCGATATCATTGTACGCATAATATTAGCTAGTACATTAAAAAGTATATAATCTTTGTCTATATATACAGTATATACTTACATATGTGAATATTTACGTATAATCTGTTAAAATTCAATAGAAGATAATTTGTATTAACATGTTACTTCTATCAAAAAACTAACCACTCCTGAATTTCGTCTTTTTATTCAAACCGATTATTGATCGATTTTATTTTAAGTCAATGTCAAAGCCTATCTTTGTAAGCGTGTTTTCTGTTTGCTGTAATTAAAATGGAGATTCTCATTAGTTACAAACAACGGTAAGGGGTTGTCTTATTAAATTGTAAACTTAATTAGCGCCCCATAAATCATCGAGCAACTGATTTCCCAATAGGCCATTAAACGCTAGTTGCCAAGGTTGTTTTTAAATAAAATTGTTATATTTCACACATTTTAGTGTCTCAACATTTCATTTTTGGAATTTTATGATCTCCTATTCAATTAAAGATTCCTATAATTAAATTACTTGTCACACCTTACTTTTTTCAATCTCTTATTCCGACTGTTATTATTATGACCTTTATTAGAATGAAAAATTTTTTTAGTTGTAATTCGTAATCTGATTAGGAAAATCAATATCTTTTCGAGTTATTCAATATTTTCCTCAGACATTCATAATCCTAAACGATACATAATAGTTCATATAATATATCGACTTATTTGTATATTTATTATGGAGATCTTCAATAAATTATAAACTTTTTTAGACAATGATGACGTTAAAAGAACAACTATGCGTGAACTACGCATGCTTAGGGATCTTAGACAAGAGAATATTGTCGTCCTCATAGAAGCGTTCAGGAGAAAAGGCAAATTATATCTGGTTTTCGAATACGTTGAGAGGGTTTGTTTATTTATTTCTAAAGTCGAATAAGAAGTTCTTTTAATCTTTTGCGCTAATCCTTTCATACCGCCAAACGCTCCCCCTCTGAGCTGCTTTCGGCTCTTGAATTTGAATATATCTATTTTTTTTCTTGATAGAATATGCTGGAAATGCTTGAAGAAATGCCCAATGGCGTACCTTCGGAAAAATCCCGCAGCTATGTATATCAATTATGTAAAGCTATTTATTGGTGTCATACTCACGAAGTGATTCACAGAGGTATGTTTTCCTTTGCTAGCTTTTGCTTACAGTAATAACCCATAATACCATAACAATAGTAATAAAATACTTAATATTCCATGAAAATTAGATATTTATTTGAAATAGATCTCTTTCTTTTCTATCCTCTCTTTTCATGTTTTATAAGAATAAAAAAAGCTAAACTGAACGTGAAAAAAAAGTTGAAATTTTTGTATAGAAAAAAGGAAGGAAAAAAAATAGAATAAAAACGATTCTATACCAATTCTTAGCCCATTTAAGAGCTTTATTGATTTATTTTTTGTGTTTGAACGGGTCTGATTACTTAACTTTGGTGAATATCCTTTGTAGGCGACTGAGTTGTATTTTTTATTTATTATTTAGTAAATCAATACCTTTTCAATTAATGACAGATGTCAAGCCGGAAAATTTGCTAATTAGTAAGGATGACGTTCTGAAATTGTGTGATTTTGGGTTTGCAAGATCATTAAGTAGCAAAGGTGATGCTAAATATACAGATTACGTTGCTACTCGCTGGTACAGATCTCCTGAATTGCTTTTAGGGTAAATTAGATATAGATTTTAATGATCTTGTTCAAATTATAATCGTTATTTTAGTGCTGCTTATGGAAAATCGGTCGATGTGTGGGCGATTGGTTGTATTTTGGGAGAGCTAAGCGATGGACACCCACTTTTTCAGGGTGATACAGAAATAGATATGTTATATATCATACAAAAAATATTAGGACCATTACCACGTGATCAAATGAATATGTTCTATTCGAATCCGAGGTTTTCCGGTCTGAAGGTGATATACAAAGTGAAATTAATATGTACACCATGTTCACTCAAAAGTTTTAATTATTTACAGTTTCCGATGGCTAACAAACCTTTAACTTTAGAAAGGCGATATCAGGGAATATTGAGTAGCGTTTTTGTCGATTTTATGAAGGTATTTAATTAACACGCTTGGTGCTTTGATCTAGATAAATAAGTTAACCGTGATATTTTTTTAACAGCAATGTTTGCAACTGTCGCCTGCCGATCGATCAACGATAGAAATGTGCCTTACACATCCGGCCTTTCAAACCGAACGGATTATCGACAAAAATGGAATTGCTAATAAACTACTCGATAAGCAGCGTAAAGAGCAGATGAACAAATATAAGCAGTACGTTTATTTATTTATAAGTATTTACCTTATATACAGTATAGTTTGTTGCTTTCGTCTTCTATAAAGTTTGATCGGCTGTTTAAATAGAATATAAAAAAATGATAGCACTAGCTTCTTATTTTTTTAAACCATCTACTATATCATTTATTTCCTTTAGGGAAAAGGAGGAGAATGTAGAAAGAAGTTATTCCCAACAGCAACATCACCATTATAATGATAATGTTAGGAGAACCAAATCTAGGCAAAAGATGATTGACTTAGAAATGAATCATGCCAATGCCGCCAAAAGTCGTCGTTCTTCAGTTGATGAAGATGAAAAGGATGATAAGAAACATTTAATAGAGTTACCAAATGGAGATAATAGACCAAAATCCATAAACGATCGAGACACGGAAAAGGATTTGAATGAAAAGGAAGAGAGCATTCGTGCCAAATCCAAATACATTAAGAGAAAATCCTCAATGAAGGAGAATAGATCTGAATCAAGGATGACTACTAAATCGGAAGTTGAGGATATAGAAGAGAAGCGAGCTTATGACATTGAAAAAAGAAAGCGAACAGAGACGGAAGACGATAGACATACGCCTAAACCCTCAATTGATTTTCCAAACAAAAGAATAGTTAAACCAAGTTCGACTTATACAATTAATATTACTGCTACCCCAGTTTCGAAATCAAAAATTGACTCGAAACGTCATGCAGCTCCTAAATTGATGTCTGAAAATAGACGTCCCAAAGACGATCTCAGAGCAACAACAGTTACTATGCAAGGTGATAGTCCGCCAGAAACGCCCTTAGTTACGCACGATACACGAGTAAACAAATTCCTAAATCAAGCCCATCAAGAAGAATTATCTAGAATACAGTCAAATGTTAGAAAAAAGAATAGGGACACCTCGGCTCAAAACAAACTCATTGCGGAAAGATTGGCCGACAAAGTATATATTTTTTTAATTTAGCGTATTAATATCCTTTCTTATTGTCAAAACTAAATTTTGTAAATCAACACAGCAACCAGAAGGTCAAATTGGATTTAGGCATATGAAATCGTTTCAGCCTCCTCACCACATGAACCATGTCACCCGAGCCAAAACCCAATTTTTCGGTAAACAAAAGTTTCTTAATTTATAATTGATTAAATATAAATAGTTATTCTGTAAACTGTTGTTATATAAACAAAGAGAGTTCCATATGTGAAATGGTCACCTATTCTGTATAGCACATAAAAGAATTCCCTTTATGGCATAAAAAAATCATGATATTTATTCTTTGGTAACTATATAACAAATTTCATTTTAAGAAATCTAAGAGCTCTTCAAACTGACGGAATTCATTTACGGTTTACAAAGAAAAATCGAAATGTTTTTTAAAATAGGTCAAGTTATTAAAGCATAATAACAAGGCTTGTAAAAAAAAGAAACAATATACAAAGGATTATGACCATTAAATGAACAGTAAATTATATAGATAGGTGGCCATTCTGAATAGATAAAACTATTCTTTTAATTTTATTCCTTTTTTTTTTAACGATAAGAATTTAGCTTTTTGACTCTTAATTTTTATGATATGTTGGTTTCCTTTATCCGGGTTTATGAATATTTTTTTATCTTATCCTACGTATAGATTCGGCCGAACCTAGTCAAAATCCAGGTAAAAAATAAAAAAAATAAAAACAGAACAAAAAAGAAGTACAATTTTGTGGTGACAGTTTTATTTTTTTCTTATTTCTACTTGTTTTTATTTAACTTTTTAATTGCACAACAACGTAGCTTGTTTTGTTTTGTTTTTTTTTTGCTTTATTTCCAGCAAATGTATTTTTTTTATCTTTCCATTGAACTTTATTCGGTGAGAGAGTTGTGCTTCTATGTCTTTTTTGTTTTACTTATGATTTGATTTGCTATATTTGTTGCATTTTTCAGACTATTTTACAGATTTGACAATAAGAGAAGGTGCGTCTAGTCGAGGACCATCTCGTTTTCATCAACAGCCCAATCATGATTCCCTACAAGCTTCTCAATTACAAAACGTCCAATCCTTGTGGTAATTAATTTTTTGCCGCGTCTCCTAATTTCAATATTTTATTAAATTGCTCTTTACAGGCGACCTAATGAGTCTATGGCAATGAAAGAAAAAAGAAAAAAGAAGAAAAAGAAGAACTTTTTACAACAACAAGGAGAATTAATGTTTCGAGATCCTGATCGCAATCAGGGAACATCTCATTTGCGTAAATTAACTCAAACACCAGTGGAAAAAGTTAGCACTAATTATTTTTCCATAATAAGATAACTTTCCCATTTCCCGCACCACAGCGTTTGCAACCTTTAAACTTAAATCAGCATACAAACACTACACCTCGCCACTTTGATTCTAACAGAGCAGTTTCGCCGTTAAATTTAACTGCTTTAGATGATGATACGCACATTTCAGCAACTAATTCTAGTCGGGATATTCGTCTCGTTCGCCGACGTTCGAAAAAGGATATGTGGAGAGAGTAAAACAAGACAAATATTAATAAACAAACACAGACCTCATACTTTTTACAGTGAGTTCTTTACAGTGCAGTACATTAGCGATTCCGTCCTTTTAATATGTTGCCAAATCGAATTATTATCGTTTTATTTAATGATCTATGAATTAATAAATTTTCTTGCATTTTGTTATGTTGGAATCTTTTTTATTCTATTGCGGACCTGGAATAGTTGATCGGTGCGATCAATAAAGTGGACCAACAAAAAGTATAATGTTACAGCAAAATATGAAAAGTTCAAACAAAAATATATTCTTTAAATACTGTCTGTTGAAAATTTATCTGCAGCTGACTTGGCCACAAAACAATAAAAAAATTTTCGTTCTATTAAAAAGGTCGTTGATGTCGTAATCTCGGATCTGTTCAAAAACAAAGAAGCAAAAATATATCTTAGTCAAGTGTCGACTGATCGTTTTGTTTAACCAATTCGTTAGAACCCTAAAAAACTTTTGGGAAGCTAGTAACATGAACTCCGTATTATTCTAAGCTATAACAACACTGTGCCTGTACCTTGCAACAAATGAGGTGCAAACATGTGACCGTGAAGAGCCGGCACAGAATGGTGATTGACTGTTGATTGATGATGTAACGTACCTACTGTGGTGATATAGCATAAATGCAAAAAGTAAGAAAAAAAAACAAGGTAGAGAGAAATCCATCAAAAACGAATCGGCACTAAATTTTAGAAGAATAGAATTGTATGCTTACTCGCTTCTGTAAGTCTGGGTGAAAATGGCTGGAATGCAATAGATGTGGGTTGTTGTTGCTGTTGTTGTTGTTGATTTTGTATTTCCATTTCTAAGTTATTAAATTCTTGATTAGATTTGTTTTTACTCAATAAGTATTATAGGATAACTAACGAGGAATTAGAGCATCAGATGCAGATAAATCAGGCAGAGAAAAGTCACTGATTGTCAGAGAGGGATATGAACCTGTTAAATTCTGATTCTGACTCCAAACAACATTAGGTTTAGAATGAGTAGACGTTGCTTGGGCAGTTGTAATATCTGAAGCACCAATTGAATGACTCCACGTCGAGTAAACCTGAGATCTTTGCTTTTGTTCCTGTAGTTTTAACATATCTTCTCGTTGCTTTTTTATTAATGCTTCTTCTTGTTTCTTTTTCAAATCCTCTTGTTTTCTTCTCATTTCTTCTTGTTGTTTTCTTCGAATTTCCTCCTGTTGTTTTCTTCTCAATTCCTCTTGCTGTTGCTTTCTTTGCATTTCTTCTTGTTGCTGTTTTCTTCGAATTTCCTCTTGCTGCTTTCTTCTCATTTCTTCTTGCTGCTTTCGACGGAGTTCTTGCTGCTTTCTTCTCAACTGTTCTTCTTGTTGCTTTCTTAGCTGTTCTTCTTGTTGCTTTCTAAGTTGTTCCTCTTGTTTCCTAAGTTGTTCCTCCTGTTGCTTTCTAAATTGTTCCTCCTGCTGCTTTCTGAGCTGCTGCTGCTGCTCCTCCTGTTGCTTTCTGATTAACTCTTGTCTTCGATGCTGTTCTTCTTGTTGTTTCCTAAGAAGCTCCCCTTTCTGCTTTCTGAGCTGCTGCTCCTCCTGTTGCTTTCTAATTAACTCTTGTCTTCGATGTTGCTCCTCCTGTTGTTTTATAAGAAGCTCCCCTTTCTGTTTTCTAATCATTTCATCCTCCTCTTCTCTTCTCTTCTTTAATAGGTCTTCTTGCTGCTTCTTAATCATGTCAATAGACTTACGCTTTAGCTCATCTTGTCGTTTGATGTCGTCTTTTCTTTCCATTTCAAACATAAAGTTTTGATCATCCATTTCCCTTATTTTTGCTTCCTCATGTACTAATCTCTTCTGTTCAGATGACATCAATAAGCTAGCTTGAACAGGTGATATATTAATAATATTGTCTCTAACCTCTGGTTTAAGTACATAAATATCTTTCTTGGACGGTGAAATTCTCTTAGGTATTAATATATTTGTAGTTTTCTCTGGGCTTGTCTTGCTGTTGTCAACTAGAAAGCAATCAATACTTGAAGGAAAAGCATTTTGCTCTTGTTTAGGTTTATTAAATTGCTTTTCCATCCTTATAGCTTGCTGTTTCTGGCGTTGCTGCTGAAGTTGAGCTAGTTTCGTATCGAGTTTTCGCGCTTTCCTAATCTTTGCTTCTTCAACTTTTCTCTGTTCAGGAGAAGGAACAGTACTCTTTTGTTGTAATTCTACAACTTGTATAGGTTTATTAATCATGTCTTGACCGCTCGAGAAACTATTAAAAGCTTTTAAAGTTTCAATAGCTTCATCAAGCGAGTTGGCACTTTTCGGTTTGTTTGTTGCTCCAGTGGACAAATCGATTACCTCAGGCATTTTTGCAGAAAAACCTTTGACCTCATTGGAAGATTTATTTGAAGTCGTTGTTTTAGACAATTCATTCGACTTGACCACTTTAGCCAAAGAAGAAATCATATTACTGTAACCTGAGTGAATTTGAGAAGACGAATTTGGTTGAGTAGAAGTAGTGGTAGCAGTTGATGATTTTCCACTCGGACTAGTTTGTTTCGATTTTGACATATAATTGTTTACTAGATTCTTTGAAATTTGAGCAGATAAATCGGTTGCCTTACTTATCGGTAAACCTGCAGTTAGAAAAGATTTTTTGAAACTTTCGTAATATGATGATTCAGAAATTGATGAGCCTTTCAAGTAGACTTTACACATTTCCGAGTTTGTAGTAGGAGTTTGCTTACTTGGACTTGTTTTAGTTTCAGTGGTATTAGTGATCGAAATACTGGCTGGCTTTGCTAGCTCGCTATTTTTCGCTTTCTCCTCTGATTCTAACTTCCTCTTATTCTCTTTCGATCGAGCGACGGCTAACAGGCTATCTGTAGCAAAATTTAGTAATTTCGATCCTTTCATATTAGTGGAATCAACATTAGGAGATTGAATAGAAATTGAAGTATTATTAGCAGAGCTAATAGAATTATTTGTAGCCTCAGAGGTTTTTCTTTGATTTTTCGGTCTGCAAATAATGCTTTTTCTTAAATATTCAAAAATAATACTTAATACTTACATCCAGTCTCCTCCCGTCAAATCTTTATGAACCATTCTTGTATCGTTAAAAAGAGTTCTAACTTGTATCCAACCTTTTGGCCATAGTTTCTTTACATCATTTTCAAGAAACTTCTTTAGAAATTCATCTGCTGGTAGAAATTTAGTTTCCATATTTTCCCATTCTTTCATTTTACTTTCAATTAAGTCATTTAAAATAGATCTAAAAAATAAATATAAATTAAAAACAATATGTTACGGATATTCGTGAAAACCTTAATTCTTTGGTCCATCTGAATTTTCTTCTTACGGTCATCGTTACTTTATTTTCGTTATTTCCACCAGGAACATTGGAGGCAGATCCCTCTTGACCATTTCCCTCAGTCTTGTTTTTAGCTGCCCAACTAGACGAAACAAAAGAATAATACAATAAAAATTGTAACCCATGTAAAACTTACGCTTCTTTCTCTTCCAAAAATTTCTTTTCTTGTTCAGGCATTGTTTTCGCAACTTCAGCTTTAAGTTTTTCAATCAAGTCAGCACACTTATCCTTTTTCTCAGTAGCATTATTTGCTAAATTCTTTGCTCTTTTCATTAAGGTATCCTTATTGCATGGAAGGAAGGCCGCAAGGTGTTCAAACACAATACGTCTTGTTCCAGCTGAAGTTACTTTACAAAACATCCATATTCTTTGGACAAAAAAAGTGATAAGTATATGATAAACAATCAAAAAATATTCTTACTTCAGTAATAAAGATGTAACTTCTTCATTTGAGAAAAATAAGCATTTTCCAGCTTTCGATTCAACAGCCAACTAATTATTAAAAAGTAACGAATAAAAACGAGTAATTTTTAAAAGCAAAATGTTCACCCTTTTTAATTTATCAATACTAGATCGTAAATCTGAGCTAATAAACGAAGGAAGCTCTGGTGCACTCGTAGGATTCTGATCCTTTTTCCATTTCGGAGTTCCTTCCTCTTTCTCCTCATTTGTTATTTGAGAGCTAGTTTTATCGTTACCATCGTCACTGCCGTTATCATTGTCATCAGTCACTTCCTCAATATCATTAGTAGCCTTCCCTTCACTTAATTTTCTTTTTAATGATAGACCCATGCTGTTGGTGAAGGAACGATAAATCAAAATAACGCTGATATTTGATTTACAGAGATTCACAAAAAACAGTCTTTTAGGATTCAGCAAAAAACAACACTATATACTGTAGTGCAGCCTACAGGCCTATCCTTTTTTATTATTTATACATTAGCTTCGTCAGCAAACTTTAAAAAAAAAGATATATATGTATTAGATAAGTAAAAGTATACCTTTTCTTTTTCTTCACTTTTATCAAATTATCGACAGCTTGTCTTCTCTTTTTCAAGTAGAGATCATTCTTTGATACTTTCTTTCTCATCTTTTGCCTCTCGTCAGATTCTTCTTCCGAGCTACTCGAAGAGACGGCACCTTTTCTCTTTCCTTTTGTGATTATTAATTCTTCGTCATCTGAGTCTACTCTAAAATCGAGTTGTCCGTTATTTATATAGAAACCACTCCATTTCGTTTTCAAGTTATGAGGGACAACTTCATCGTACTTAATAAAATTAAATAATGTTAATCCAATGAAATGAGAAGAACTAAAATATTTACTGCTTCATCGTTATCAATGAAAGAATCTTCCAAATCATAACCATTTCCGAGATCAACGAAATCGTCCATAATTCTTCTCTTCTTTTTAGCACTTGGTTTTTCACCCTATAAATTAATATAACACGGAAATGATATTACAAATCAAGTTATTATATTTTTTTATAATTAACTTACATATTTTTCTTCAAAGCGTTTAGCAATGGCATTGAGATGAGCATCGTCGTTGTCGAGATCGTCGATTTTGTCACCATTCTTTCAAAAAAAATTTTTTTAATCTTCAATAAAGTAATACCCCGTGTGATCTAAATGAAGAATCACTTGTCTAAAATCTATTTTAGTTCTTTACATTGTAGCTAAAAAAAATACTAAACCAGTTCTGTGACAGTATATACGAAATAGCAAACTCGAAAAAAGCGCGCGTAACTGAGCGCATGCGCCAAGAAAATTAAATGAAGCGTGAAAGTCGATAACGATTATCATTATTACCATCATCACCAAATGTGAGTAAAGAACATCACTATACATTCTATTCAAAAAATTAGTCTGGAATTACCTTTCCTCAGCGACGAATATCATCAGTGAAAGTAACGCGGAAGTAGGAACCACGCTATCATTAATACTTATCACCCTTTGACCGATTTAAGTATGTAACAATTCTTTAAAAATATTATGATAATACATGCAAATTATATGCGTGGCTCATTGAGAGTACTGATAGTAGTAAAAAATTTTGCGCGCTGCTGATATTTGACAAGAGCAATCAAATGTTTTCATTAGGTAATGGGATTGTTTGAAAGTACAGAAAAAAATATTCATTTACAGACAGCCTTAACTTTAGGAATGGCAAGCGATTAAGAACAAATAAGTGTATTACAAAATTCAAACTCTCTTTTGTGACCTTGTTCTTTTATATGGTACACCAATTCCTACCACTCTATCGAACGTCCAAAATGGCTAGCATTCGAACAACATGGCGTCGTATGACCAGAAAAGCTTACTTCGACAAGCAAATAACGATTTTCTAGAACGCGATATCACAAACTTAGAAAAAACTTAACAACTTAATCAAAGTACCGAACAAGGCCAAAACTGATAAAAAAATCTTTTTTGTTGTTACAGACTATTAGTTTTGATCGTTTTAGACACTTTCATGAAAAATCAGAGATATTTACCTGATTCTTCTGTACGAGATCCAGCCATGAAAATTCGCATTCAGATTTGCCGTCATTGTTTTCTAATTTCACTTCAAATCTGAGCGTAATATGTTTATTCTCTTTATTCTTTGAGGTTCCATTTTGCGTAGATATCGTCGTTAGATCAACCCTCCTTGCTTGAGCCATTTCGGTCGTATTTGGTAACGTTTATCAGCATATTTATGCGAAAAACATTTTGTAAATCCACGATCTGACTAGATGTCGCCACTCTCTAACCGGTTAAACAAACCGGTGTATCATCACATGAGAGGTCACATGACAAAGTCTTTTCCGCTAGTTTCTTTCCCCTTGTCATTATTTGTTTGACTTTTACTTAATGTAAATAAAGTGCTGGATTAACTTAAGCTAATTTTATTATTAGCTCATTCTATTATAACACTATTAAATCATTCATTTTTTATAAGATAAAAAAAACGCAAGATATGAAAATGTTTACATTTTATTCGCTAATAAAAGTGTATCAACATATAACAACATAGTTTTTCATAAAGTAAAGATATTTGGGTCAATCCATTTTCACTGTGTTGGATTTTTCGCACCAATGAAATAAAATTGAGAACACCGACTGAAATTCCAAGGACGATGCCAAAAACACTCACACTGGAATGTCCCTATGCAGGATTGAACAACAACGACAGTATCTATACATTCGAACACAACTACACTTTTGTTTCTGGACCTTCGATTCTACTACGGAAAGAATCGCGAAGATTTGACAATAAGTGTGCCATTTCGACTCCGCCTTGTCGTTTATACCAGTCACTGGAGTGACCTCTGTTTAAAAAAATGATATATAAAACAATGTAAAGAGGATAATTAAAAACTGCAATTTGCTTACTTTATATCTACTCTATATAAACTAGTCACTAATGATTTTCCCGATCCACAAGGTTCTATTAAAAATCTCTCGGCCAAAACCACTCGACATTCTGCACCATCTTGATTTTTAGCCTTGCGATGTTGAACAGACGTTGAAACAAGGGCACATACTCCCTTTCCAATATCTTTTGTCCAATATCGCATCATACATATAACATTTCGGGGCATAGTTCGAGATCCTTCTAATACATAACGTATAACATCACTATCATTCTCAGTAGTTTCCAATACTTCCGTTTCCAGTATTCTCTCATCCCATAATTGCCTCTCATGTAAAATTCGGTCTAAGACTTCATTAGGGGGCGCAGTTATTTCTGTTGAGCTTTTCCATAACCTAAGTGGATAACCATCACTGACTTTCTTCATTGAAATGTCTACACCAGGAGCTCGCATCGTTGGAACGGCACTATCATAGTTTTTCCATTTATCAATATGCTCTTTTAATAAGACTTCAACGGCATTTTTCAAATGACCACAATCTCTAACTACTTCATAAGGCGACGGATTGCACTGTTCAACTTTGGCAGAGCTCTCTTCAAATGTTGCCTTGGAAATTGTAAAGAGCTGTTCAGCATTTTCTATTATAAATCTTACGCAGTCGATAGCTGCTTTTTGGTCTTGCACTTCCTTGGAATCAGCCATCGTTTTACCATGCACCGTGGAGCTGGTTAAAGGTGGAAACAAGTTTGGCGCAATACAGACGGCTAAATTATGCTCCGTCATTCCATTTGATAAATGATGGTGAGATATTTGAAGAAGAAATGTCGCTAAAGCCCTTAAAACTCGGCGATTTTCGTCTGGAAGAAGAAGGATTGAGGATTGGGCTAATTCTAGCCAACTGTCTTTTGGAAGGTCTATATAGAAAGTATTTTTTATTAAAAGCGTCTAGGTATAATATGGGTTTAATGTGTGTAAAAATACTCTTACGTTTAAAAATGGATAAGATCATTGGCGAGTATCGATTTGTAAAAAGGCATTCTGGCATCTCGCGAAAAAATGACTTGACAAGATCGCAAGTATCCAATAAACTGCTAATTTCAAAATGATCGCGGTAGCCGCCACCACATTCGATTTCGTTTTTCATTTGTTGTATTCTTGTTTGTTGGCCATTCTTTCGAAATAAGCCTACTGCATATGAATTAGATCGATGCTGGAGTATAAATGACATTGCTTTCGAAATAGGTTGTGGAAGAGGATCACCAGTTCGCTGTTCGATCATGTGTAAAGGGACGCCGAAAACGTGCTTCTGAGCTGCAGATGTAGTTGACTTGCATCGACGCATAAATTTTGGTACGAAACTGATTGAAGGTAAATTTAAGTTAGTTATGTGAGAATGCAAGAAAACTATTTACAATTCTATTCTATATCTAATCTACCTACCTATCCCAGTTTAATCGAGTTCCTGGAGGAGCATGAGTATCGATTCTAGACGATAGTTTCAACATGGCCATTTTTTTCAAGACTAGTAATTGACCCACACCAAGCGAGTTTAAATCAACAAAATCGGCTGTCTTTTCTTGTATTGCGTAACCTAAAAAACTATGCCAAATGGCTGCCTGCCTCCTTCTTGCACTAATAATTTGATATATAATTAGTAATAATAATTATAATAATAATAATTAAGTATTTATTACCTAGGTGCTCTTGTTAGTGACAGACCGACACCACTATCACGGCGCTCTCGTTTTTCAGTTGTAGGCGAATGCTGAGTGTCATTTTCACTACTATCTTGTCCGCCAGATGGCGTGTAGCTAGACGCGCTGGTTTTTTCGCTTAATCTATCAATTTCTTGTTCAACTTTTCCTGTATCGCAAGTAATTTTTGGCATTGGCATTGTGGCTGCCTGCTTTCCATTCAAGCTTTCATCTAGGGCGTTTATGTCACGTTGTAAATCTTGTAGAATCATATCAAATTGATTTTGGGTGTTATTTGATTCTGTTTCGAGATTGTCGTAAAGTGAGGACCTCTTTTGCTCATCTGATACTTCGGTATGCCCTCGATCGGGTCGTCGAACTACTTCAGCGGAGGGGTCTAGATGTAATACGCTCTCCTGAGAATCAATAGATAGATGAGAGAAGGCGGTTGTGTAAGACGAAGAATCGCTTGCAAATGGTCGACTACTTCGTTTAGGGGTATTTACAAGTTGATGAATGGGACTAGACGGCGATGCTTCAGGCGTTGGTGAACTGCTACCCGATTTTTCTTTTTCTTTCTTTTTTTTTTTATTTTTAGAATGGCGTAACGATTCAACTCTTTTTAATATATTTTTAGCTCCTTTTAATTTTTCAGTTGCCGCTCTCCGAAGACGAGGGCTAAGAAGGCTACCAACAGTGCTTTGGGACTCTCGAACAACTTCAGGAACAACTAACTCTGTTTTGGATGGAGTTGTAGGGGAATTCTGGGTTGACGATTGTTCTGCCGATACACTATCTCGGCTACTACAACTCCTGAGAACTTCAACGCCACTAGATGATGTTTCCATTCTTGACCACCTCCTAGAAGGTCGTTCAAAGGTCCACTTATTGGATAAGGCATAATCTTCTTCATCGGAGTCAGAAGACTAGAGTTAAAATAATTTAAATAATATTAGATAAACGTTTTAGGTCGATGAACTTGGTCAGTTTACTTTTCTTTTTTTAATTTGGAAATAAAATGAAAGACTTAATTAACTTACGCTTTTCTTTATAGTCGGATCCAGCTTCATAGCAGCGCATTTGTTGAGTGTCTCTAGGCGCCTGCAAGACGTTGGTATCATTGCTTTAAAACAATTTTCGATAATGAGGATGTACGTCAGCACCGACACCTATCAGCCCTTCGCAAGGTCGCTATATTACAGTGCTGCACTTAAAAACCGGCACACCTAAGGCTCAGTTCTATCAGTGGGCCTATATATCTTTCTCGACATTATTAAACCTCGACAAATTAGTTAAATTTAGAGGAATACAAAACATATAATCCCATTTTCCCCCTATTCCTCTTGAAAGTTGATAAGTAAGACCTGGATTTATAGACGCTTCAGTTCAAGGACGAACATTTCTCGGGGTTAAACGAGGGATGAACCGAACTGGATATCAGATTCATTAAATTTGTCTGTTACCGATCGTTTCCCCTTTCATAGTTAGCAAATAATTAAGTGGATATAGTACATTTGTTTGTAAAGTGGTATAAATATTATTAATAAAGCCTTAGGGAATTTAATTCTAAATATCAACTTATAAATAATCTATTGTATGTTTATATATATACAGTATATATTATGTATTTAGTTTTTAAATTACATACCGGAATAGTGATTGAAGTTCAACGGAATCCAAAAATTCGTGGTCCTTTTCGACTGTTGATAAATCTATCGGAAACTCGGCGGCTGGAGGAAAATGCGAAAGTTTGTAATTTTTCTTCTTTCTTGTGCACGTAGCAAGAATCGACAGACAAAACAATGTGGGCATGTTTTGTTTTGATTACGGTAAACTGTATCTACCGCATGATAATCATTAAATTTCTTAAAAATCCAATATTTTATTGCACAAGGCACAGTCCTCTCTCTCTCGTTCCTCTCACTCTTTTCAATACGCAATCGTGAGCCTTCATAGTTATAGGCCTACACACTCTTTTTTTTATCGAACTCTTAATAGCCAGCAGTCGCGTCAAACCCAAAAATAGAAAGAGACGACAACGAATGAGAGAGAGAGGTTTTCCTTTTACGATTTGTTTTTTAAATTCAACGCTTTTTTTGGCTTACAAAACCCATAGGCCTAACCTCCATCGCTGACAATAGTTTTCCTTTTACGAAAGGTTGATTTCGATAATTTTCTTCTTTTAACTGATGGAAAGAAGACGGACAAAGATTTCCACATAGTTCTCCACCACCGCCGTCTGAAGAACAAGTGCAGCGAGCGTAAAAGATTGCTCGGGCTGGCAGACGGGCAACAGACAGGCATCGCGCTCTCTTGCTCTTTTCTCACTTTATTTCTACTTCTTCTTTACCTCTCTTTTTTTATCTTGTCTAATTTAACATCCCTCTGACTTGAAAATTTTAAACTGACAACTTAACATTCGTCATCAATTAAGTTAAGCGTAAATTTTTACCGGCATTTCCTTTTTTCTTTTCTCTACAACCCTTGTCTTCGTTAGACACCCCCTAACTGCTAAAAGATAGGCTTAAATTAAGACAAGAACATTCCTCAATAATCGTCTGACCATCTACCGACCCCGGCTAATTCGACTATTTACTCTACATCTGAATTCGATATAGGCTCTTTCCAAACCGGCGGCCCTTTTCCGATAAGAAAGGCCGAGTATAAGCAAAAGACAGATGGCGCTTTTTTAGAAAAGCATATACCATGTGCAGGATAGGTTGATATAAGAGGGGGGATGGATACTAAGGATGATTTTTCAGGCCACGAGAGAGTATGATAAGAATAAAAAACATGAAATAATGCACATACCTTCATATAATTGAGAGTATTGAGGAAAACCGGCAGCCCGCAGCCACTTGCACGCTTCGGCAGCTTCGATTTCTGTTTGTAGAATGATATAGACGGTATGTATAATTAGAAAACGAAACCAAAACGACATTAATTATACATAAACGGAATCCTATATATCCAATATAACTTACGACGTTTGCGCTTATAACGTCGTCTACTCCAAGAACAAGACGATTCACCGTTTCCCATAACATATCACGTCCTAAATGCAGAATAAACTGAGCTAACATCGACGACGACGTCATCGGTGTAACGAATGACGTCACGACCCTATATATAGCTCGAGCGTTTCTTCTCAGCGATGGAATGTTATGCGAAGACGGGGTAGACGCCCGCGTGACGTCAGGTTTCCAAGGTAACTAGTTGGTTTGGTACACTGAATTTTTCGGTCTCTCTGCTACAGTGCGTCTCAAAAAACAAAATCATCCGGCAACGGGCAAAATCATGAGAAAAAATACCAGAACGGAATAATTTTTCACAGTATTTATGATTAGGCCTAGTTGAAGCTCATCGCAATTACTTAAATTGTTACTCATTAACAGCCTCTTCCACCAAATGACCTATCGTAGTGAAGCGCCATCTACATGACAACATTCTGTTAGCGCCTCCCCTTTCTTACTGTCTCTCGCTTCCTTTTATAATCGAACTATGATGGAAAAAAAAACACGATTCGAACCGACCACCGACGAAGGCATAAAAGCTATTTATTGTACTATTTTCATCTAGAAGTACTATTCTCTTTCTTCTTCAACTATAACCTCCTGATTCTCACGCATTCGCACAGACATACACTACCACTCACGCTTTTACTCCCTATAGCCTTTTTATTTTCAAGTCGAAAAATATCCCCAAATCTATTCGACTGTTATCTTATCGCAATAAAACTCTCAGGGAATGCCATAGTAAAAAAAAATTTTTAGACCTATACTATGTGAGTGCGAATACCTGAAATGGCGAAGGTAAGCGGGAATAACCAAGTAGGCGGCCTGCAATTATTAGAGACAAAATATTGGGAATTATTGGTAGTATTATCCTCTCTATTTTCCAGCTCGCTATTGTTCGAAAGAGGGTGTTGATACACGAGTAATTCGCCCATATCTTCCGGACTTTTCATCATACGCGACCAGCGCGACATGCAACACTCGCCGTTTTAGCCTGTTAGACTGGCGGCGTACAGCGCCACTTTTGTTTACGCCTGGCACATGGATCGTGTTTAAACGATCAACTCTGACCCCTCTGAATTAAAGAATCGTATAGCCACTCCCTCTCGCGGAGAAGTTTTCTCGACGACTAATTATAATTGCGAATTTTCCGCCACCTCTCTCTCTCTCCCTGCTTTTTCCCTGCAATCTTGCTGCTTATCCATTAGCGTCTACCATACAACTTATCTTTTTGTGTGCACATTTCGATCGACTATTTCTCACGGGTATAGATGATATTTTTCTCGGTTATTTACAACATTAGAAATTAGTAGTTACCTGCTAGATGTCGTTCTCTGTGGCCCTTAAAAACCTTATCGATAGTACTACTCCTAGCGCCTCTCAATCTCTCGCTAAAACTCCTGGCCCATTTGAATTCTTTTAATCTAACCGACGTACTTCCATTCACCTCCAACTTATCCTTGCTAACACATAGCATATTCGTAGTCCGACAAAACGCTCCCTCGCATCCTCACCAACTGCAACGGCGGCAATGCGCGCGGCGGCAACGCGCAGCAAAGTGCACCTAATGACGCCAGGCATTCGCAATGACTGCGGTCGTCGGGAATAATACTATCTATACTTATTTTTCTTCGTTCGATGCATTTATTCTTTTTCATAGTAACTAGAATTATATTCTCTGCTAAACACCTTCATTTCGATAGGGAGTGAATAGAGGGAAAAAAAATAAATGACGAGGTTTTTTTTGTTAAAAAAAAAACGCTTGCTACTCGGTAAAGAAAACAAAACGGGCATTTTTTTTCCTTGGATTATATAAAAGTTAGAATTTTTTTTTGTTAGTTCTTAGTCAGCAAAATGCCGCCGTTAACAGCGAACATCTCACGTCAAAACAGACTGTCAGTGCGGTTCGGATTATATTTTCGCCAATATAAACAAAAACAGTTACACCTCTACATAACAAGCCAATAACATGAAAACGTCAGTTATCGAATCCATCGGCTTAAGTTCGTCGCTGTTTTTTTGCATTCGCTTTGCATTTGTATAGACGCTCTATAACGACGATCCTATTCTAAGAGGATATCCGTGTAGTAAGTTTTCTAATTAAAGCCACTTCAACTGTGTAGGAAACGTCGAGAGGACTTTTGCGATTCACACGGTCGTCGACCCCGTCTTAATTTTTTTAGCAAAGAAATGGTAACGAGCATAACTATAAAGGCTACCGACGAGCCGTGGTATCGTGATTACATTAGCCGCAAATTGTTAAAGCCTCAGGTCTAGTAGCAATTATCCCAATCAAAGTCCCCAGATTCAACCTCTACTCTTTTATATCACCTGCCTAAGGTTTTTCCTTTACGTAAACCCGTCTTTTTTATCTTTTACGAAAGAAACTAGTTGTAGTAATATCGAGTCATCTGAATCAACAAATAAGTTAGGCGCTAAACACCATGTTTCGGCTCTTGTAACAACAAACTGGATATATTAGCCTTACGATATAAGAAGGTATATATACATAAAATGTAAATATATATATATAAAGCTATGTAGGGATAACATATATGTAAACAAACATCTACGCAACATACACTTATACTATATATAAATATTATATATATATAATTATGTATATATATATATAAATACGATATAAACGTATCTATATGTCTAGGTAAACATATATTCACTGATATACATATTTATGCTATAAATATTGTTTAGTGGCCATGTTCATTTTTATCCCTTCATACATACTTTTAACCTACATGTATCTGGGTATATGTATATGAAGTATAATAATATACAAATGTTGAATATGAAAACATAGAAAGGTCATTTTACCAGTTGTAAATTAGGTGGAGTCATATATGAGGATAATATAATTGTCGAATTGCGGAGAGAAAATATAGACAGAAAATAGTATTACAAACCTGCAGCCTCATTTCTGGCGTTTGTTTGCTTGACCTGTAAAAATCAAAAAATATATTTATATAACGTTTACTTTTTTAAACTATTCCTCCCATTAACTAATATCCTACTTCATTCCCCCCATAAATATTATTTATTGCAAAATATTAAATCTCTCTAGTGATTGCGCCATCTATCGGAAACAGGAACCCCTTATTACTGTCCTTCCGGACGGTTATTGAGCTAAATCGTACGAATTTTTCATTAAGTTTATTCACATGGCTCACACATTGAGCTTTGGCGAGCATATTTTCGCTTATCATGTAGGAAATACTTGCCAGCCTATCGTCATCTGCTGTCCACGAAACGCATTTAGATTGCGGTAATCTTCTTATCAGTTTTGGCGAAGTAACTTGAACGAAACCGTCACTTTTTGAATGCGATAATGTTGATGAAAGATTATCATCTACAAGTCTCGATCTATAATCAGCATTATTATATTGAGTAGGATAAAATCGTTTATGAAGTGAATCTAGGAGTGAATTTCCACCATATTCAGACCCTTCCGATGAAGCTGAATGGAGTCCATTACTTGATGAATTTGATGAAAAGACAGTGTCATCGTTTTCGGAATCACAATTCGAATCTTCTGCTATAGAAGGCAGCAGAGTCGTTTTGTATTTTTTATTCCAACAGTTGGCGCTCTTTTCTCGCTCGATTTCGGTTTCGGTTTTCTCCTCAAAATCATCATCTTTATTATGATCATTAAATTGTGATGGTGATTTAATGGTGTATAAATCCTGAATGCAATTTTTACAGAGAATTGGATCAGTGCACTTGTGTTTACAAAGTGTCTTCTGACTAGACTGTTCCTTTTCTATTCTCATTGGTTTCACAGTCCTTATGGGTTTAACTGTAGCGATTTTAGGAGTTGCCTTTACAGTGAACGATGGACGTTGACCGCTCTTTAAACGTGCTTCATGGCTAAGGCAACTAGATGCGTCTAGTGCACAGTCATCCGGTGGCCTCCCAGTATAGTATTGAATCGACGCCGACGTCATATTTTATTGAGCCAATACATTCCTGCAATTGTAGATTAAAACTAAATAAAATAATAATATGAAGTAATAATAATATTATTTGGTATAGGTCTACAATATTCACAAATTCCCACATTCGTGATATAACGATGTTTAATCAGCGTTACCGTATAAATATTGAAAGGCGTATTCCATAGGTGTTAGTTTTATTTACGTAACGCCACTGACCCGCCCTGCTATACGCCGCTATAGACTTATCTGTAATCCGATGTCGAGTGAATAAAAGTGAGAGGAGAGCCAGAAGAGAGAGAGAGAGACAAAAAAGGAAGAAAAATCACCTGCCTAACGGCGGAAGGATGCTCGAGCTAGCGGAAAATTAACCCCCAATAGAGGCTTCATCAAAGGATCACCGACACGCTAATTACACAACATTATTTAGCTCCATAACAACGGCCTTACATACTCTTACGTAAATAACGTAAGGCTGGTAAATTTAGTGCTAAATTCCCCTAGTCTCAACTATCTACGCTAGGCAACCATTTTCTTGAAAAGCTTAAAGCTCACCTGCAACGGCCTACGATATAAATAAAATACTTATGGAAACCGCAATCCAAACATGTGCGCTCTAGCTGTAATAAAAAATAAAACGAAAAACGGAAGTGAATAAGAGGGATAGAATGATAGAGCAGGAAAAGTTGGAAGATAGAGAGAAAGAAAACGTGTTGGATGAATGTAGAACAAACTTCCCCTTTTTTTTAATATAGAAATTTTACATGCTGTTGTTTGTCAGACGGTTTACGCGAACGTTTTGATTTACAAATGGCGTGCGGCGAAGGATATACAACAAAGGAGCTTTACATAATGTATAAGAACATAGCACGAACACTGTTTGTAGAGCTAATAAAGTAGTAAAGCTGATTTCAAATTAAAGACAAACTTTGTACGCCTTTTCAATTTTACGCTGCTTAAAAACTTTTTAAGACGTTCTTATTGATACAAATAAAGCATACATACATCGTATTCGGTTACAGAGATACTTTAGTTACAACAAAAAACAGTATTGAACATTGTTAGAATAGATGTTAAAAACTTTTATTCAACTTGCTACCGCCCTGTTGACTTTAAAGTGACAGTTGCCAACAACCGGACTACATGCCTTCTGGTTCCAGGCCAAAAATAGCTTAGATACTTTATAATTATTTATTATCCATAAAAAAGAAATCCTGCTTTTACTTTGTAAAAGTTAATACAGCCCAAAAGGAAAAAAATCCCAGGTGCGCTTAGTGCCTGACGGTATTTGAATTCAAAGCTTTAATAGTTTGTGTAAATAATCTCTCTGTAAGGCGTCGACCCGATGACGTATAAAGAATAGAGAAACGAAAGAAGGAGACTTACGAAAAAAAGACCGAGGTTAAGGGTTACTGAAAAAGAGTAGAGGCATTTTAAATCAATCTCTCACACTAGACGAAGAATGTGTCGATGGATGCTACAAACAACAGATGTGGAAGGCGAAAAGTTTTCAAAAATTTCTTTTCAATCATTTTCCTTTCCCTGTTATTTTCTACCTTCAAGCGTTATTTTCAAATTCCTACTGTCTTTCTTCCATTTACCCCCCACCTTCTTCATCTCCTTCCTTGTCTTCTTTTTCTTTTTAACACAAACGTGTTGAGACCCTTCTAAATGGACTGACGAGATGAGATTAGGGACACTTCTGAATGTCACAAATTATTCCTAATTTAGTTAAACTGTCATTGAACGCAAGATGAAAATTTTCACACGAGACACTTTAAAAATTACGTAAAGACTATATTGAATATCGTAATTAGTTTAATATATTGTAAATGAGTTGTCTAAACATAACTCGTAACAAAGTACCCTTTTCTTGTTTCAGTATCTTTAACCCTATTCGTTCTTCTGTCTATCAAACCTCTATATAACATAAAACTGACCCTTTCGATACTGATTTTAAAGGTTTCGGAAACAAAGGAATTTTCAGTTTGCTCTGCTAAGAAAGAAAATACGCTTCAAGATTGATTGTTAAGTAAACCTTTCAAACTTTGTCGAGTTGTTCTGCTACATTTAATTCAATCGTGGACGTTTTAAATAAGGAAGGAACCGGCGCCACACATCCATCTGCTACTAAAATCTGCCACAATCGATGCATTGTTAATTTTACGACGAGTCGAACAGCTTGACCATGCATTTCCTTCATTAAATAAAACTCCTTTAACACTTAAAAAGAGATTTTTCTCTGGCCCTATTCAAAATCGTTTATTGCTCCTTTTATGTTACTGTTCTGTCCTGTTCTCTTATTCTGTAAGTTTCTTTCAGTGCAATTTTACAAGATTATCTACTGGCGCAACTGGTAACGTCAAACGGGTCGTCAGGGGGCGTCGATTAAAGGTCGGATAAACTATTTATCTAAGAATTAGACTTCATTCACTAGTCAACAACGGGCAGAGAAATCGTGCCTAGGCGCAGAAAAACCTACCAACTGCAAAAAGTTCAAACGAAGCTGAGTTTGATGGATTTGATGCAGTAAGAGGTAGCATTAATATAACAGGCCTATAATAAGTCAATATAAAGTTTTAACAATTTAATTAATAAGAGAAGAGGGGAATGGTAGTATTGACGATTTTTAAGTATATCAGAATGAACGTCTGGCGGCAAGCCTAAAAAAGTAGTCAATTGGAAATGACCGTATATAAAACCATTCCACCGTTACATTATAAGTTTTAGAAAGCGAACTTTCTCAGCATTCCCCGTGCGATCGAAATACAATTCGTTCCATTCAACGGTTGGCGCTTAAACGTTATACAGTCAATTTTTTTTGCAAACCAACAATCGGATTCCGTAAAGAGCAATAAATATGCTGCGGCGCGTTTCTGCCAACGTTTTTTACTCAACTTAATACTGCCTTGCTCTCTGATTTCGTTCTCTCTCTCTTTTTTTATCCGAATCCTTCATACTCGCTTTCTCTCTCTCTTCCTTACCTTTTTTTATACATACTATATTAGGCAAACAATGGCAAGGTTTAGTTAGTATAAGGTTTGCAAAGCTTGTTTTCCTATAATTAACTTCCTACTATATATAGTTTGTTGTGCGAATAAAAAAAAATTAGAGAATGGTATTCGTCGACCAACAACGATTAACAAACTTGCTCGATGACTGACTAGAACGACGTGTCCCATCTGGACAAACAAACCGAGTTTGAAAAGCGTTTACACAATCTTTTTTACTAAATTTAGGTCAATATTGATAAAAACAAAACTTCCATCTTTATTATCTAGCAAATTTATTAGACCTTGGATGTTAACATCGCGTCAGAAGTGGTAAGGAATCTTATAGGTTATTATTGTATAGAGTGAATATCTTAGTTTACATACATTATACTTAGCTGATTTGTTAGCCGACAGCAATTGGGGTAGAAAAGGGGGCGTTCGATGGGCGTAATTTTTATTCTGACAGTGGCGTCTGAATTACGCAACAATACTCACGTCCGCTGGTGATCACCAGCTGACAAACGCATATGTCTTTTTGTCACGTGACAGGAATGACTCGAATATCCAATATTTTATCATTAGGTCGACCGATATAATAAGGTCAGATAATATCAATTTATCCGTATTTATCAACATTGAACAGCTCAGATTTTAAATGATAAGATCTATTTGCTGAATATTTAGCTAGTTAGCTCCTACTTAGGCCTGAGTATTGAAAAAAAAAGTTAAGCTCTAGTTTGGAGACTTTTTATTTCAACCAAGAGTCTATATTAATCTCTGACAGCCGTTTCTTATATATCGTCTTATCTCGCTAATTAGCAACAAAATTCCCACCGGAACAGGTGCCATTTTCGAAACCTAAGCGTTATTTTTTGTGACACATATCGTATTTTTTTCTTGTGAAAACGGGGTAGTGGGATTGTCATATGTATTTACGCGATTCCCTAAAGTCGTTGGCCTATTTATTAGAAAAAAAAAGAGTTCTATCGAACAAGGAATCTTTTTCATATGCTAAAAAGAACACATGCAAAGAAATAAAGATGATTCCATACCGTGCACGATGTGTAGTCCAATGTTTTTTTGCCGGGTGAAAAAATCTTTAAGAATTTTCTTTAAACCAGTAATCGACAAATCCACTTTAATTAACTAGTATATCCTATTTGTTTTTTAAATATAAAGTTGTAAGGTTCTTAAAAACTTTCCAGGAAAACCAATTAAAACGAAGGGATAGAGAAAATACGCTCACTCTTCAACGGCCGCCGTGAGACTGAAGTTTTAGCGACGGTGTCACAGTTGGGTTGCACACTTAGCGGGCATAGAAATCCTTTCAAAGTTTGAATAGATGGCTGTATCCCATGTAAAAACAAATATAAATTTAAGTAGTTTAAACAACTCGAATGGAAAGATTGAAATTAAATGAAAGAATCGAGCTATTGATTCGGTGCAACCTAATATTAGGCCGCTATCAGTCAAAAGTGGCGCGCGAAATTCAAAATCTTTTCAAAATCTAGGAGAAATAAATAGGAAAATCAATAAAACATTACGCTTTCGTTCGTAAGTGGAAAATCCAGAAATAAACGAAGGAGATCGCTAACGCAAATAAGAATTCGTGCGTGTTCGAGAATGAATGATGGAAATGATAAGAAATACCCGAAAGGGCATTGAATAGTTGGGCGAATAATCGAATAGTACGCCTTTTTTCCTACCAAGATCGAATAGATTGTTATCATTAATTCTCGTTAAAACGAGTAATAATTAGCCACAATTATAATCAGAATCTGAATTATACACGTTTAAGCGATTCACGAAATTATCTAACCAGAGAAGGAGCAAATTCCCAGAGCGGATAGCGGAGAATTTTAATGCTCGCCTATCTTTATAACTGAAAAATCAAGATTACAAAAGAGGAGAGCATAGTGTATACAAAAAACGAAAAACTTAAATTGTAGAAGCCAAAGCCCTTGTACATATACTTTTTAAACCCAGATAGGCCTCATACATGTTAAATTTAACCCTATTGACGTAATAGATATGTATCAAGGAGAACAGTTTTATCTCTTCCTCTAAATATGAATGCGTGTATATATATGTACTAGTGCAAATCTGCCAAATCAAAATGAAAACATGCCGTATACACAACATAATATAAATATATATGTACATATACAACATATATCAATATACGTTATGAGAAATTCAATGTTTTCATTTATACGAAGACATTATCTTCTCTTAAAAAAATATTATATGATTCACGGTCAATAATTTGAAGTTTTGTATTATAATATATATATTTATATATAACTATATACAATATGTTGATATATGGAATATAAATGTTCAAAGAGTTGATTAATCACTATTCCCCCTCTTCACAACAGTAATAGGCTGTATTCAGATCACTACCTCCAGAATTTATGGGCGGGTCAGAAATTGTATACTTTGTTTCCGAACAAACTTGGGCAACTGTCATTTGGTAGTTGAATATCTGTATACTTCGTACTTAAGCATATATTTATTAAAAATTGATATTTTCTTACACTCAGTATTTTCTTTGAGAGCCCAAGCCTCACATATTATTTCGCCCCAAGTATTTGATTTTTTTCTTATTTATTCATATACGAATATTCTTTTTTTATTTATATATCTAGATATATATTGAGTATAGATTAAAGATTCCAGATAATCCTATTGTAATATGAACTTTATTATACATTAACTGTTATTACTGTAAATTATTTACGTTGAACACTAATTGCCATCCAAACCGCTTATCGTATTGAAGCCTATACGTCAACAAACCGCGAGCTAGCAGTTATCAAATAGTACTTATATGGATGGGTGTATTATCAATAAATAATCGACAAGATATCTGGATGAATTTAACCAGATAGAGTAAAAAAAAGTATCTATCTCGAATTTTATTTATTCAATGTAGGCCTACTTAAGTGTGTTTTTTTCCTCGCGACCACCTTCTAGTAATATTTTTATTAAATTAAACAAGCCGCTAACGATGGGATGGGATGGAGCGTAAAAAAACTTGTCATAACATATTAGTTGTAAGTATTGGAGCGGGGTGTAAATGATGCAGATGTAAAGATTAAAGAAAGTTTCTCACCAACGTCCGGCAAGGGACAAAAGAACAAAAAACCTCTCGAGTATGATACAGCCGTCACCTCTGAACTACTTTCAACTCCTTAATGTTATTGGCTAAGTTTTTATCCCCTCTTAATCCTTTATCGCCATGACAAAGGAAATTCGGATTACAGACAACTACACCGACCATCATCAATTAGTATTGGGAATATCGTCATAACAACCGGCAAATTTAGTGAGATTGTTAATGATTAATGACGGGTCCGTAAAGATATATATAAAGTTTGTGTACGATGTAGATGTTATTTATACGAATCTATCAAAGAGTAAATAATAAAGATATGAAGCTTCTTTCTCCTTAGTGCCCATTAAAGTGGATCCTAATCGATTTGCCAACGCCTCGTTTTCCTAGTGATACGCAGCTGTTGGACGGAAAGAAGAAAGGAATCGTAGCCAATCAGACAAAAATGCCGTTTGCAGTTGACAATAGACGGCAATGCGAATACAAAAGACCATCGGACATCGATCAAGTGAATTTGACGTCTTTTTTGCGTTTGAATGGATTTGGAAAATTTCAACCATGGTCCACGTTAAACATTGTTTTTTTTCACCTCAAGCCGAAATAACTCACTCTTTGTTGTTACCTTTTTTCTATTATAAATATACACAATAACTTATAAATAATATACAAAACTCTTTCTTTTCCGATCTTTATCTAAACGAACACCAGTAACAGATGAAAATGTATCTAGAATCAAGGAGATATTTATCTTCTTTAACCGGGCGTCCTGCAAGGGGGGGCAAGAAGTCTTAATAAAAACAATAATCGTTGAAGCTTATTAGACTATAAATTTTCCTTCTACTAGTCCCAACACCTGCTTAATTGAAACGTATTAGATACCATCTAACAGTTCAAGCGGAAATTAGCTCGTAACGACGAAAAAATTGGATGATAAGGGGTCCTGATAAAGTTGAGACTTGACGAATGTTCACGTCAAAATCGTTGTACCAGACACGTTTTGAAAACAAACTTTAAAAAGTGCTAGATGAAAAAACAACAACAAATGATGTGGAGTGGGCGAGTTTGCAAGTATTGAAAGCAAGTATGTGTTTTGTACGAAGGGTGGCGGGGAGGGGGGTGAGCGAGGGGAGTAAAGAAAAGAGAAAAGCTATTTCACCTGTGTACACAAAAAAAACTGACCATTAAAAGAATTTTTCCTTTTTGGATAAGGGAGGTGCTTGTTTGTCGATAGTCCGAGCCGATTAACTAAGCACTCGAATTAATTGCCAAGCCATTCTTTTCTCGTGTTTACTGTAAATAGGATAATCCCACGAAATCGTTTAATATTCGTTTTAGTAAAATAGTTTCTAGCTCTTTCCGTCTATCCTACGCTGTTATGGCTTTTCTTTCTGTTATCTTTGAATACTTTCACGACATTTTACTGCGTAAACTTACAAAGTATAATGTCACATTGAGCAAAAACAACATATTTATATAGACAGTATTTTCATGCGCCATTATACAAGTGTTCTTTGAAAAGCAATATCACATAAAGCAGGGCGAGAACGTGAACAGCTGTGTAATTCGTAGCCATTGTTGCTTAATAACGGTTAAATATACGTGAAATTAAGCAGACTCAATATTATTTTACAGTTCACTGCCAATTTATAAAACGTGTAGTTATTAATTAGGAACTTTTAAGCAACACTATCGACCATGCAAATAAAATAAAAATCAGAGTAATAATACGAGTATTTGAGACAGAAAAATCTTTCAAAAAAGTCGATATAATTGTATAATGTAATATTTGAAAGAGAATAGTCTTTTTCAGCTTATTAAATAGAGTTGTAATAAGTGAATTTTCAATTTTCGGTCATGAGCATACTGCTACCGCCCAGCGTTAGACAGCTTCTTAAGTAAGACCACCCTCATAAGGTTACACAAAGAACGTCGTCATTGAGGTTGCTATTATTTGTATCACGTTCAATTTGACTTTCTTTTTCGTGCTTATTCGCGCGTTCTTTATCCATCCTACATCACGCTAGGGTCGAGGTTAGACATCGTCAAAAGAGGGGAATTTAGCGCTCATTGGTTCGAGTAATTCGACCAAAAAATAAATTGTGCCAGCCAAACCTGTTGGGATGAAAATAGCTAGCGTTAATTATGCATTCGGAAATTGGGAAAGAAGAAGAAAAACCTTCAAATAGGGAATAAGGCCTATCCGGCTGTTTGCAACCATGTTTTCCATAATCGAAACAGAATTCTGCAAATTTTGCCGCTCTATGTAGATATTTGATATCCTGTGTCGTTTGATAAACGGTCAACAGTGCATAAGCGTTTCCGGCAATGCCGTGGCACAGACCGTATCCTTTTCTCAACAATCCCATTCTCCAAATAGACTCTGCGCAATCAACGGCCGATTTTAAATGGCATTCGGCACCTGTCTTCCTGTACGCCTCAACAAACATAAAAGTAAAGCCTGGGGAACCGTGACACCAGTGAACCAATTTGTCAGAACCTATGGGTAAGGAACTCGGATAATTTCCCGACTTGAATTGCAAAGCTCTCAAACAATCCACTTCCTTCGACAGTTGACGGCTATCAACTAGACCGCTTTTGAATAACATTGAAATTATGCCGGAAACACCATGGGCTGCCCCTAAATATCTCTTACCATGCCACTCAAACATTAGAGAAACGCCCAAGCTGTCTGGATCACCATATGAACGTCCGCTTCGAACAATTTCTTTAACAATGCTTCTTATTAATTCTTCGTCTACACTCGTCACGCGTTCCTTGATAAACAGTAGAGAATACAAATATCCGGCTCTACCAGAGAGAATTTCGTCGGGCGTATCACCCTTCATTGCGATTGCACGCAGATTTATCAGTTGGTTAACGCAAGATTCATACTTATCGACATTATTCAGGCGTTTATAAACCAGGGCAGCGACGCACAAGGGGCCCGAGTCTCCGCAAAGGAAACTAGCCTTGGCATTTTTTAATTTCTGTAGGCATGGTTCGACAAATTTCAGTGCTGTTTGCAGTCCGTCCGGCCGGATACCGATATCGTATAGCCGGACGTAAAGTAAAGCGATGCCCGATACCCCAGTGTAGACTGAGCAATCATTCCAGTTTATGTTACTTCCTGTGTACTCTTTTTCGAGCTTATACAAAAGTTTACCGATGCATGAATTTAGCTTTTGTAGAAAATCATCTGTAAGCTGTGGACATATCGACTTATTATCGCTCAAAGTATTTTTACTATACAATATCCCGAGAAAGTTATACCCGATTGTTAGATCCAATGACTGTATCTTCTTCCCCATAATCTTTAAATTGGTTGCTAAAGGCTCGAGTTTCCGAGTGAAGCATTGTTATTTTTATTTTTGTGCCCTTTAACAGGTTGATGTTAGGAAGACATCGGCAAAATGAGGAGCGCCTAGATGGCGCACAATTTCAAATTGGAGTAGTCGAAACTAAGTAATTAACACTTATTCTGGTCTTATAACAATGAAATATATATCTGAAGTATTTCCATATTTAAAACCAAAGCTATATTAATCGGTTTATTTGAAATTCATTGAGAATAATAATCCTAAAATAAAGCTAATCCAAGGAATTTCTTTTTTTTTTAAATTGGGAACAGAAAAGAATAAGGAGAAGGAAATAGAAAAAAAACAAAGCCCAGCTTTAAATCAAAACTGATTGAATCACGGCCGGAAGAGTTTTTAAGTATTTTTTTTTAAAACTACAAGTATGAGACATTAAAAAGTTAATTTTCCGCATAGCTGACATATTTCTTTATGATCAAAGCAACAGGTAAACAAAAATGTTTTTGTATAAGTTGGTTACAAACTGAATCACATTAATAAAAGAATTGAATGACTTTTGAAAAATAAGCTTTCTATATGTTTTTATAAAATTTATGAATTCCATAGATATAGTAATAGAATGCTTATCGAATAACCAATCAACGACCTTCGAAAATTTAATTCGATTCTATTTAAAGAAGGGTGAACATTATTAGGCTAACTAATTTTAGGGGCGCATTTTTTTCTAATAAGCTTAAATAAGTAGGTGCTAATATTATTAATTGGTTAATTTAAAGGTTTTATTAAAATAAGAATAAAAAAGAAAAAGGAATAACTTGTTTTATATCCTATTGAATTCCAATCTCAGAGTCATCAATTATTATTCAGAAAAGTGTTAAGCTTCCTGTTATTACGTCATAACAACTACTTGTCAGACTAGTAATTGTAACAGAAAACAGTTTAAAAGATCTTTAAAAGCGTTGAAAAGTGTAGACATATTAAAAAAAAACGGAAATTACAATTTGTTACGTTAGTATAATAATACCAATTATAAAATATTATTTATATTGATATAACACCTTTTCGTTCAAAAATAACTTATATAAGTAAAAAGTCAAAAGGTCAAAATACTTGAATACATAAATAAACGTAAGTATATAAAAGGGTAAATTGTTATTTATAAACAATTACTATGTACATAAAGGAATTAATTAATAGGATTTCCTCCTCCTTACAATATCCTTATATTAATATATAATAAAATTATGTATGGAATGGAAAGAAGGTTGAGAAAAATAATTTAAAAATAAATATATCATATTTATATACGATTCAAGTAAGAATATTGAAGAGTTTTTAATATTGTCTATAATCATATTCCTTTGTTAAATTATTTGACGTATGTACAAGGATTTCAAAAGTCTACTTCAAAGAAACGAGCTCCTAGACCCTGAAGAGTAGACAGATAAGGTTTTACTTTATTTCAATGTTCTAAAAGTTTTTAATTTAAACAAAATGTTTTTCTTTCCATGGGGAATTTTCTCACATGAGTGATACTTAAACAGAAGGAGGACGTTAAGGTATAGCTCTTAGAAAGAATATGCACACATCTGGCCGCCCTATTCTATTCAATGACTACACACTCTATAAGTTTATATTTAGTTGTTAATGAAATTATTAATGAGTAATTAATTTCTTTCGATTCATTTCCATCTCCAATATATACGCCTGGTAAACTTCTACTCCATAGCTGCAGGAAAGTAACATTTGTGTAACTATAGTTACCGAATGATTTAAACAAACTATGTGTTATTGGTAAAACTTTTCAACTACAAAAAATTTCGATCTACTCTTGTTGACTACAACGTAACCTATACAGGAAATTAAAAGTTAGTTCAACTCTTATACTGTATATCAACAAAAGATTGAAATATTCCGTGACAAACTGCAAAAGCACTTTATCAATTATCTTGATTAAATATTGTGATAGGCTAATTGGCGGAATAAGTATTTTAATTTGAAATGTAAAAGGTTAAAGGTAATTTACTTTGTACGTCTTCTCCTTCTTACCTTCTGATATTGAATTTCAATATGTTCTTTCTAATGCCAATTGAAATTAGTGAACGAGAAAGGTGAATGTTATTCTACCTGAATTGTTTTAGACTTAATAGTATAAAGTTTTTAGCAGTTATCACAACAGTTTCTAAATATGTTTTATATAAAATATATTGTGAAATAAGGTTTTCATTATCTTGTATTAGTTTTATTCATTGGGTATTTCGTTGATGAAAAGAGGAGAATGTGTAAATATAGGGATCCTTAAGGTTATAGAGGGGTTGAGAATTTTTAAATGCAAGAATTCTAACCCTTGAAACATTTCTTTGAAAACAAAAAATGTTGTTTATATCACACACTATATCACGTGACTCCTCCAGGTAGAGTCATATACTTTTAGGCTGCTGTTGTTTTTGCTGTCTAAATGTCCTATTTATCAGTTTATAAATAAATCTTATCATTTATTTTTAATACATTGGACGTTCTGTATCGTTATTTATTCATTACTCTAGATCTACTCAATTACGCAGAAAGGCGACTCAACAACAATAGAGAATCTCTCAAATTCGCAAAGTATTTTTATTCCGTGATATTATGTCTGCAGCGAATAAACTGAAGGTCATCCTATTTCTTGGGTCTACAAGAGATAATCGTTATGGCGAAAGAGTTGGAATTTTTATGAAGAAGTTTTTAGAAGGAACGAACCACGATGTTACTTTGTTTGGTAAATACACAGTACACATCAAACAAGCTTAACTTGAGTAGGTATTGTTTGATTTTGTAGATCCGCTACATATGCCGTTTACTATGCTATCGAAACCCGTCTTTCACTACGGGCCCGAGAGGAAAGGAGCTCCTGAATGGTTAGTTGCCGCTGAAAATAAAATAAAGGAAGCGGATGCATTCGTCATTGTTACACCAGAATATAATCATTCGTTGCCGCCAGCTTTAACGAACATGCTCGATCATTTTGGTAGCTCAGTTTACAGCTGGAAACCAAGCGCTATTGTGTGCTATTCTGCAGGTTCGCTCTCAAATCGAATCGTTTGATTTAGGGTCTAGACATGCTAATCAAATAATGTTTTGTTTACGTTCAGGTATCTATGGAGGCATGCGCGCAGCCATGCAAGCAAGAGCCCTTCTAGGAGAAATTGGGGCATTAGCAATTTCAAATATATTCGGCATACCCCAAGTTATGAAGGCATTCGATGAGGCGGGTAATCCTCAAGATAGCCATATGGAAAGTGGTGCGAAAAAACTCATTACTCAATTAGATTGGTATGCCAATGCGTTGAAAAATCACCGCCAATCCGAAGGAATACCAAATTAATTTGATCAATTTCTTTACAATACCTTCTTGATATTCTATAGTTTTTCACTTGTTTTAATGTGTTTGTGTGTGTTATTTTTTAGATCTCCTTCTAAAAAGTTCTAAAGACTAGAAACAAATTAAAGTAAACTTTGAATGTAAAAGCAAGATATTTATTGTGTAAAATTTTTGTCGATTGATTTTAAAGTGTAAATTAACACTCTTAAATAGAATGATTGAATATATAAATTTAGAAGTTGTCATATAAATGACAAAAGTTCGGATTTCCTTTGATTCTGGAAACTCTATGGCAACTCTTATCAATAGTTCTGCTTAAACCTGGTGGTCCGCATGAGAAAACTCCAATTTGTTTGCAATTCATAGCAGATAGTGCGATATTGTTGAATAGTTTTTCAAAATTGGGTCTGCCAAAATGAGTTCTTGCTTTTAAGCCCGTTATAAGACTTTTGTTGGTACTTTTTCTTGCAGCATCCTCGCAAACGAACTATCGAAAGGACAAAGAAGATTGATTAATAACATTAATTATTAACTTGTAAAGAGAGAAAGAGGAAGAGCTAAAGTAAATCTATAAAATCCCTTACAAGGAAAGAAGTTCTCAGATCGTATTGGTCGTAAAATTGAGTAATGAATATGTTAATATCAAGAATATTCTTAACGTCATTCTCCTCACATTCCTTAAACATGTCGAGGATCCATTCAGATTGATATTGAGATGACGTAACCCAAATAATATGCACTTTTTTACACTTGATATGCTGACCAAGTTTAGACTTGTATACGAGATCCTTAATGACTGATGAATAGGGCGTTATTCCCACGCCACCAGCAATCAAGACGCATACTTCGTGTCCTTTCCAATATTCGTGAGGCCCTCCGTAAGGGCCATCAACTATAACTGGCGGATATTCACTTGAATCGCAATCGAATATAACCGGTAATTGATAAGTCCATGGTCCAACAGATCTAATATGTAAATGTATAGTTGGTTCATGAGGAGCTGAACTTATTGTAAAAGGATGATAAGATTCTCCAATTTTTGGACAATTAAGATAAACGTATTGTCCTGATCTGTAGGAAAAGTTCGGTGGCTTTTTGATCTCTAATTTAAGGACGTCTGTTAAACAAAACATTCAAAAGAGAATTATAAACAAAGATGTCATTTTCAATTACAATTTCAATATTTATTCGTAACCCTTACTTGATGGCAGATGGTCGCATTTTAATACCATTGTCGCCCTCTGACGTTTTGTTAGAGCAACTGTCTTGTCAAGTGCAAATATGATTGCTGGTCCACTAGAGAATGAATATCATAAAAATTAATAAAATTTATGTGAGCAATTACGCGTATTTTATCAAATTACCATAAATAATAGGGAAAATAAGGATTTTGAACTATCTTACTTACACCGTGGAGTATAGTAAGAAAATATAATAAATAGATAAGCTTATGAGTATTCCAGAAGAGGGCAAAGCAATGTCTCCTTACTGGAGTTACTGCAAAGATATAGATAATAGATACGATAATGCATAAAAGAATTCCAGTTATTCCAATTAAATTTTCGAACAACCAAAATTTCATTGCAGTTTCAAGATTATCTTTGAAGACTAATTCATCAAATACACATAGGGCGTCAAACGGTTGAGTTGCTAAATTATATAAGTTAAAGCAATAGCCCAAAACGTGCATGATTGTAAAATAAACTGCTGTCCAGGCGCAAACCTTATGAAATGGAACTGCACTATCAATTGGCAGGAAATGCCGTACAAACGTATCTCTAAGAAATGTTAAAGTATTCCTGCACATAGTCAAAGGTAATAAACAATAAGTAAAGCTCATTGCGGCAGCGGCACCCCTTGTAACACAAATTCCATAGCTCATTATATTCAATAATCCCTTATGTTTCTCCGAAACAAGATAATAGTAGAATCTTTCAGCAAAGACTACAGCAGTAACACCAAAAAATAGTAAGAGGTAGAAGATATGTTGTCGTTTATTCTCAATAAAATGTCTAAAACGTATAAATGTACGTTTGGTGTACTTCATACGTATAGTTGAATATACAACAGATCTAAATCTTTCTTCCAGCGTTTTAGATTTATCGCTTATCAATGATTTTGATCTCATTCTCCTATGTAAACCACTTTTCTTATTCTTATCTAATAAGGTTAAACTAGCATTTGTTAAATTTGGAAAAACCTCTTGAAATTCTTGAATTGTAACATCTGTCTTATCTTGACCAAATAATTCAACTACTAAATTGTTTGTCTCCTCCTCATCTACTTCTCTTGCAACCGACAACTCCATTAAGGATTTTATTAAACTTTTTAATTCATCTTGCGTTAAACAACCATCACTATCGTAATCGTACATATCGAACAAAACCTTCATTTTTTCAGGATTCGTTTCGTCGCATAATACACTTATTAAGTCTAATATACAGCTTAAACTTAGAAATTCTCCACCATCCGAATCGTTGCAATTACCACCAAATCTAAATAGACGCTTTATAAATTCGCAATCAGCTCTCATGCCTAAATTTTCGGCAAGTTCACTCCTACAAAGGTGCATTCTCTCCTTTACATCGTTCGAAACTCCCGTTTCTTCTAAATCTTTCATAAAGCAATTTTTAAATGCTATAGTTAAAGTTCGTTTTCTTTCCTCGTTACTAATAAACGTATCGAATACTTTCGACATTGCAACTTGAACATACGAAAATTCCATATTAGGAAATTCTTTTAGCTTTGCTTTGAACGATTCAACCAATTCTCTTCTTTGTTCTAAAGATTCGAATAATAAATAAACATCATTACAAGTGAATGATTTTAAATATAATCCGCAATGGCCGTAAGTATTAGTCTCTGTTAGACATATTTGATCGTGTCCAACATTAATGGCAATCTTTCTAACCAACTTCCTCTTTTCATTATATAATTTCATCTCTAATTGCTTGTCACTGTTTAATAATAAATTAATAGTGACTGGTCTCTGATGTTGTTGATTGACGCATTCGTAACCGTCCAATTGTCCAATACCCCTTATAGATTTCTCAATCTCTATCATTTTATTAATATTTCTCGCCTTAGATCTTTTAAAATATTTAACTAAGACAAAAGCAATGAAACCAAGAATAAAGGGAAATGTGAATAGAAAGGCAAAAGAGATAATATAATAGATTTCACTATTCTTAAAGTAATCGTAATTTTCATGCTGGAAGCATTTTTCAAGTTTTTCAGATATAAGTATCTCCTGTTGAGGACAGGGATCACTGGTATTAAAATAGAAAACATTTTCCTGATAGTCTTTATCGTCTAAACCATTTGACACTTGAGCTAAAATATCGCTAAATTTTAATGATTTTATCTTTTCAATTTCGTCATTGTCGAATAAATGATTATCTTTATTTTCGAACCAAAATCTATCGCCATTTCTTAATCTTAAAAATTGATCTTTTATTATTGTTTTAAAAGTGTTACCAATTTCACCAGAATTACCATTCTCCAACAATGCACCAACAACAGTATCAAAATGATCAAAATTACCATTGTATGTAGCATTTAATACATCATATACATCCAATCGGTTAATGTTTTGAAGGAAGCTTCTAAAATCCTTATACTGTGTAAGATTTAATGACTTTTTTATGTGATTAAAATCTGTGAGACCTATATCTCTAGCTAATAATATTGATATAGTCAATGCATCCTGACGAGAGCTGTGTAAAGGACCATGCCAACAGTTTATAACGTCCTCGACAAATTTATCATCTAGTTTTTCAGCTATTTGTGAACACATTCCAAGTAAAATATTCTCTAATCCTTTTTGATTTATTAAATTTTGGGAATCCCAATAGGTATTGCAAAAACGCTGGGGTTTACCTATAAGATTGCATTTATTATCCCTTATAATAAAGGCAGTTGGCAGCATATTTAACCAGAATCTTATAGCTACTGCAAAATCATTTGTAACCTCGTTAATTTTCTCTCCATCGTACGCTTCGTATGCCGGTACAGGCTCATTTAATAAAGCAGGTAGCCATTCATAGAATATAACATTTTGCAATGCTGCTATTGTTCTTATTCTGGCCCCTTGAAATAGATCTTCGTCCGACCAATTCGAATGAGCAGTTTCTAAACGTCGTGCAACTAAATTATGGTAACGAAACCATACAATTGAAATAGCCAATAGTGGAGGATTCTCATGACCATTCCTATTACCGATAGCTATCGAAAGAATTAAAGGGCTTTTAATAAAGAAAATGAAATTCTCTCTCTCTCTCTCTGTTTTTTTTGGACACTGAGCTTTGAAGATTAAAAAAAAATAAATCAATTTTGATAACCTAAAGAGAGTTGGATAAGTTTATATAAAAAAAAATCCAATGAAATATAATTGCTTTATTCTCTCGATAACGTAGTTTTGTTTTGACAACAGCAATAGCTATTTACGAAGGTCTATTACCTTTATAAAAAGGTAAGTGTACCTTGGAACAGTGGAAGGGTTTAATATTAAAGTTTTGTTGTCTTCAATAATTCTTCAATTGATAATAGTAAAGGCCAATCACTGCTAACAAGGTTAAGATTTCCATTTATAAAAAATACTAGTTAAGAGCCTATAATTGATTGAAAGATATGAATATTAATATATTTTACTTAGGTATTGTACAGTTGGTATTTGTGGTTTTTTTTTGTTTTAGCCCAGTGCCAAATTATTTAATGTTAACAGGAAGAAATATATTCAAAGTTATAAAGTTAATTACCCCATAAGGCAGATAGTTTCGATTTGATTTTTGTCCGATAGGATTCACGATTTCGTAAGGGTATACCTTTTACATTCAGACAAGGTTCTCCAAATTTTTCTTCGCAGAGTCTCCCTCCTTTATATTCTCGAAGACAGTTATTCCATATTTCATACGAACCATAGATAGCACTTCCATCAATCCACGACGTTACCTGATTTGGATGACATCTTGTATGATAGCGAAAGGATTTGTAGTGAACTCGGATATATGGCAAGTATTTAAAGTTTGAAGCGTAAAGTTTATCGTTTTTGGCTAATTTGATCTTTTCCACTTCATTCGGGCAAGAATTTTCATCAATATCCACAATCTCGTTTTGAACAAATTGTGCTGTTATTTATACAATTATATAAAAGTATTAACAAAAGCTTATACTAAAAGTTCCATATAGATTACAACTCACAGAATATAGCGAATAGTAAAGTTCGATTTCTAACATCTAAAGTTCCAGAGTTTGTTTGAAAAATAGCATTTGAAATTAAACGAGGATTAGGTTCACTAATATCCCGTTCCTCTTCGTTAATATGCGCTTTCATAAATTTCTTCCAAAGAGGATTTCCTGTATACATAAAACAATAAAGATATTTAATAAATACCCTATAATTAATGAAAAAACTTACCTTTAGATCCAGAATTAGGTGCAAACAGATTATTATACCAACCGCTAAATGATAAAGTAGCAGCTTTTTCATTTAGTGTTTCCACACTCCAAATATCTATTAAATTTAAAATAAAATTAGATATATTTACTGATGTGAAACTGCTAAAAAATAATTACCAATTATAAAGAGTAAGAAAAGCAGAGTTGGTGCCCGAAACGGCATTTTACTGTCAACTGAATATTCTCCGCCAATTATTTTTGGCTCTAAGAAGTTAGTTTATTAAAAGTACTCACTTTTCTTTTTTTTTTTACCAAACAGAGAGAGAGAGGGGAATGTACTTTAAGTAAGAGTAAAAAACCAAATAAAAACAACTAAAACTAATTATTTTAGTATAGGTGGAGTGTTTTGAAAAAGGATCGGGTTAAGATGAAAAGGGAGGGGTAGAAAAATACTGCTCCGTATTGTTTGATATAAAAAGTATCTGTATACACGTTTAGGCGTATTTACAAAAACCAAGGAGGCAGAGAGTGTAAGATAGATTGATAGATTGATAGATGGGTAGGTAGATAGATATGGAAGAGTTGAGGAAGAGTCAGAAGTGAATGAATGAATGGCTGATTTAATAATAAGAAATACTATATAATCTATATATACAAATATAATATAATTAATATATATATCGCATCTAATAGCGTATTAGCGTATTGAATAAATAGTGAACTAAATTTTACCTCTATTCTTTCTTTCAATTTCGAATTGATTCAAGACTACTATTTTTTATTGTAGTTTAAAAAGTTACTTTTCTCGATAAATGCAATATCGTTTTACAGCAGTAGATTGGGACACCTATATAATCTATACACTGTGTACATATTGTATGTAATACTATAATCAATTATTGCTAAGTGTTTGACTGATTTCAATTTACTTTAGTTGAGTAATAACTGTTTGATATCTACTCGATAGCCAATTTACATAGAGCAAAAAGGAGCAAACAGTCGCCAGATTGTTAGCAATAATATAGGACGCCCCAAAAATACTTCTTCCCTTTTAAAGGGTATGTATATTCGTATCGTGATTATGCTTGTATAGCTTAGGAGAAAATGAACGTTTTTAAAGGATATTTTTTCTTCGTTAGATCATGACTTGGTTTGACGCTTTTAGGAGTCATAAGGAGCCTAGTTGGTTCGAACTCAAGGATGTTGAAATGGTCGATGTAAAATTTCTTGCAATCATACTAGTTGGATCTTTGTCAGCTGTAGCAATAATAATGTTGGTTATTGGGACAAAGGGAAAAGAGGTTTATGAAGTGATTTATAATTTTGTTCTAAATAGCATTGAATTTTAATTATATTATAGAAGTGGATGACATTTCTTAAAGCTTTTCTATCATTATTTTGTGGAAGTGCTATTCTCAGTAAGATCCGTTAATTAGCTAAAGTAACTATTTCTATTGTAAATTGTTTAACTAAAACGGTTTTTTTGGTCACTTTCTACCTTTACAGTATCGCTAACTAGTAATTGTTGGATGACGGGAAGAGTTAAAGCGGTTGGTCAGTATATACCTATGTGCGATCTGTTAAATGTCGATGGAAGCGTAACAGTATCGGTTGGCCTTAAAATGGTTGATGTTCGATTGAAGGGCAAAGTAAAAATGGGTGAAGATGTTTCTGATATTGTAGATCATAGAGAAACAATAACGTGGAAATCTGGTATTATAAAAAATTAATTAATTATATAAAATTCTTTCTGTATCTTTATAATTAAAACGATTATAAAATTTTCCCACTTATTAGTTGAAGATCCCAGTTTGCTGTATTTAAGTGCCTATAGTAATTCGAAACCGGTTGCAATTATTAAAATTCTTGAATACTTTAGCATTGATGCGGGAGAATTAAGATGGATGAGAGATATAAGATTAGCTGGTAATTTCGTAAGGGTGCTAATTTGGAGTTCTCTTGTTTCCTGGCTCATGGCTAATATTTATTTAGTTTATATTTTAAAATATGGAACATTTATGGGAACATTAACTGGTATACTGATGTCAGGATCATGTTGCTTATATCATCTACTGCAGCCAAGACATGAACTACTCCTACCTGTAGATGGAACTATAGTGGGGTTGCAATATGGTTGGTGCTATTGGTTTACCCTAAGTGCAGGTAATAAAAAAAATATATAGTGCATTCTATTAATTACGTAATAAATTACTAATAAGAAAATTGTTTTTTCTCCTCTTTTTCTTCTTTGCAACTATAGGTATCTTAACTCTTATTTGTTGTGTAATTGCGCAAATATTTTGGGCAATTTATCCTTACAAATCACATATGTGGATGTCGATGTATGAACAAGTACTTGTAAAAGAAGCTGAAAATTTTGAAAAGGATTAACAATACTAAGAGTTAACAGAATAATATTAATATTATAAAAGTTTTAAAGAGAGAAAAATAATAATATTATTAATAATAAAGACAAAATATTAAAAATCAGGCATGCATACATACGTACATACATACATTCATAACATACATTCATATTGTATATATAAACAGAAAACAGGAAAAACAAGGACAAAATATAAGCGTTAAACTTTAAAGAAAAATAATTTATATGTAAAGATATGACTTCATCTTTGTTTCTTCAGTAAACAGAGAAAAAGTATAAATTTCTGTCTCTTTTTTTTATTGCTACTATTTTAGTTGATAAATTAAGGTATTGTAAACAATAAACATTCTGTATTTATCGTTTTATGTGCGGCTCTATCAAACTACTATAATATATATATGTGGAGAAAAAGGGAGGGGGATGGGATGGGAGGATTGGGTTGGAGAGAGAATGAGAGAGAGAGAGAGATAAAAAGTGACTTGTATGTACAATCAGGTCAATAGTTTATTTTTTTTACGATTTTAGAATTCTTTTTAATAAACCATTTTTAAATCTTAGCTATTAAAAATATTGTTTTTTTTTTCTATTTTCTAAAAATAGAACAGTACTTAAAGACCTTAATTATGTAATCGCCATATTTATTGCTAGCTCGATGAAACTATATTTGATAATCTATCGTTTTGTAATGTTTGGCTTTGGGAAGTAACTGAAGCACACTTTGGACTTATTGAAGATGTTTCAACCTCCATACTCTTTAATATACTTTCCATCCTTCTCTCTATTGTTATATAAACAAAGAAGATTGTTAGACAGATAACCGCAACCGTAATGACGATTGTAACTAATATTGAATGCCAAGCTGTATGGTTATTCTCTTTTGCCTTTATCTCAAAACTAGGTCCTTGGCAAGTACCTTGAGAGAATTTGTTATTACATTTTCTCATCCTTATTAAATGGTTATCTTTACATTTATAACGATTGGGTAATTTACATTCTCTATACTGTTGCCAAGGATACCATTCACTGTTTGTTGACCGAAAGCATATAGTTTTGAGACTTTGAGAGCAGTTGATTGTTTGATAAACGATCTCCATATTACCCATTATGAATATAGTAGAACAATCAAGATCAATGGCATTATAATTAGATTTTAATGTTTTTTCTACTTGATAAGATCTTCTTGTACTTTTACCAGATCCTATCCATACCTCAGTTCGATCAATGACGTCATTAAGAAAAGTACTTATATTCTTATTAGCTTCAAGTTTACCTAATTTAAGGACAGACATTTTCAATTTTTGACATTCGATAAGTGCTTGTAATCTATTCAATTTTTTATGGATAAGGGCAAAACAGTAACTACTTGGTGCATGGAACATAAAAGAGACACTGGTATTGATCTTAGTTTTGGTAATATTGCAAAAAGTAGCGGATTTAAGATAAATATTCATATTTTGTCTATCATAATTGAATAAATGATGAACGTTACATATTGAACCGATAAATGAACATATTCCATTCCTTATGAAAATTCCATTACATAAATCATCCTTGATACATTCATTTTGGCAAATTTTCTTTGGCAGTAGTAGTGATCGTCTCTGGATGGATTTTGAATTGGTAAAAGAGCATATATCTCTCCATTCCCTTAAATTTGTGTTTATAAAAGAGAAATCAATGTTATCAACAACTTCAGATTCTGATTTATTTGAGTATTCTATATAGTTTTTTGTATTACAATAAATACTGTTCTTTTGAAATATCTTAAGGGGTTCTGGATTATTACATTTTCTAATCCTTTTACTATTTGATTGAACCCAATTTGACCATTCTCCTAAAATATTTCTGTAGCAAATAGCTATTAGCCTATTTTTACACAACATCTGGTGAACTCTGACTAAAATTCCATGTTTATTGAAAACAGCAGCAAAACAGAGATCACTCACTCCATTAACTTCGTTAATGACCAAAGGGATATGACTAGAGACTTCGTTTTGATCTTTGAGATTTGAAATCCATTTTAATGATTGGTTTGTTAGCCCAATACCCAACCAAACAAAGGTCTCATCCTCTACAAATATATATTTCATTAAATTTTGCTTACCAATACTGAAATTTGACTTTGTTTCAACTCTTAATAGATCCATATTCATTGTTGAGCATTGTTTATTAGCCGAATCGAATGTTTGATTAAACAAAATCGTAATGCAGACGCCATTTGATAGATAGTAAAAAGAAAGGTTACTAGAATCCATAGGGCAAAGGGTTGGTTGTTTAATATAGATATATATCTTAGGTAAAACATAAGAATGTTTAATATGATTTTGATTACAATTATAAACCTTCTTTATCTTTTTGCAAATGTATTTATCATTGAAAGTTGGATAATACATAATTGTTGTGCAGCTTTCTATTTTGCTACATCTCTCTAAGCAGTCTTCTAAAGAGTTCGCTTCAGTTTTATATGAGCCTAGTATATTTGGAGGGGGGCAGCGCTTTTTCCAAAATCTACTTCCGGGCTCATAGAGAATATATGTAAAATTATAATTATAATTCCTTAGAAAACTATATAAAATACGACTTTGTATAAGATTTTGCGGTCTATATTGTTTGTTTCTTAGACAATTAATCATTAATTCAGTTATCATACCATTCTCGTCCGAACAACTACTTCCTTTCACCAAAAGAGGATTTAAAGTAAGAAAATGTGTTACTCTCCAAAATGAGTTTAATCTACTTATTGTTGGAAAATCTGATAAAATAGTCCAATTCTCATAGTTATTTTTAACTTTACTATATGTAGGCATCTAGATAAAGAATAAAAAATCCATTAGCAACAAAAGAAGGAGGAAGAAAGAAATAGAGTAAAATAGTTTTATCAACTATTCTTTAACATTACTTTATCTTCTTGCTTTTCCATATTAAAGGATCGGCAGAAAACTGTATGTAGCATCTTTTTATGCCTTACACTTTGAAGTCCTTTTAAGATGCATATTGGTAAAAGATTGTCTATATTTGACTTAACAATTCCAGTTATAGTTCTGCTACTTAAATGAATAATTTCTAATAATAAATATCGATCCGTAGTATAAAAGTATTGTTTTTTCGTCAAAGGATCAGTCCATATAGGGTCTTTTGTATACAATTTTCCTATTGTCTTCAAATGTAGAATATATGTAAGAAAACCACGAATAATTATTTCCTGAAAATTTTTTGCTTCCGGATGAGATATACCGGAAGTAGATATTTTTTTCTTAAAAGTTCGAAGAAAATAGGTTTTTTTAGTTATTTCCTTTGTAAAATATATACAGTGTATTTATATAAATATAAAGATACCTTTATCGGACTAATACATATTGCGAAATGTTTACCAGCGCAATTTGGAACGCTTTCCCCCGTCATTTTACTCATATCGAATACTTTACATTGCTTTTTTTTAAATATCCAAAATCTACTACGTTCTTGAATAAATAAACTTTGAAATTTAAGATTGTTAAAGAATTGGTGCAATCTCTCCGGTAAATTAAATGATGCTTGAGAACAAAACTCTATAGATTCTCTAATTGTCATTGGTGTTGAAGAGATGAAAAAACAATATGGATAAATCATAATAAACATAATATCGCTCTTTGAACTTGTAGCTAAGTTTGAACAAAATGTCGTTTTCAAATAGACGAATTGACCTGGTAAAAGGAATGCGTGTTTTCTCCAACTATGACAGTATTTCGTTGATAGTAAACATTTTAAAGGTTCTTTATACATTCTGACATTCAATGTAGCAAAAAGGAAAGCAACACAGTGAGTGTTTCGAGTACACAATTGAGCACATTCCGTAAAATTTTGAACACTTCTGGCATTATTATACTTCCTCTTTAATAAAAGTTGAACAGGGGCGCAAAATAGGTTATCAGTTGGTGAATAAGTTTTATAATTTACAAGAAATGGACTACCGTGATAATCTTCATCAAAAAATATAGACGGCCTCAGCTGAATCTTATATTTACTCGAACATTTAATATAAAGAACCATTAGTCTATAATTATGTTCCATAAAACATTCTCTACCAGTTAATCTAATTGGCTTAATTGACCAAAAATGAGAAAATGCTTTCGGATTATTAGTCCAAGTAGAAGCCTGAAAATACATTTTCTGTTCATCTATCTCGTTGTCATTTTCAGTTAATAAAACGGATTTATGGTAAACGTAAGTAGATGAAAAAATTTGACAGATGCTTTTCATAATTCTTTTGTCACTTTTAGCATTTTTTGGTGGGCAAATGGGACTAGGCTTACTATAAGTATTAGCGTATAAAATACCGCTAATAAAATACTTTTCAGTTTTCATATTTTTTTTAATCATTAAGGTTTTATCATTGGAAAGATGATTAATATCATTATCTTCCGGTACTATAGAGTGACTGAGATTAAACGTATCAACAGTATAAATAGGTTGTAAAAAGCTTTTTCCTTTTTTAAAATAATCTAACTCCTAATGGAAAAAAAAAAAGAAAATTTTCTATTAATACCTTAAATAATTAATAAGATAAAGAGATTACATGATAACTTATGTCAAATCTATTTTTACAGCAAATTGTCCAGATAGAAGATGAAAACGAAGAATACGATGATATTGAATTAAAAGAGGTAGTTGGATAAAGGGACATGGATAAGGATAAAACTTCCAATTTTACAAAACTATTATTTATAAACTTATAGACGTTTAATTTGTTATTGAAAGTAAACCAAACTTTATCGTTTTCTTGAAATATTGATAGAAATATTTTGCCCCTTTGTAACCTCTTATCGAATTGACAAACGAAATAGCCTCTTTCTCCACAATAATTAGAAACTGCAGATTGAGGCAAAGTTGGACCAACAATAAAGCATAAATCTATGGAGAAATCGTAATAATATCTAGAATAAAGAAATCTATTACCCGGATTGCAAAAAGGGAATATTTGCACGTAGAGATGATTTCCCGGAGGTAAGAAACTATGATTAAAATGATCCAAAGAACAATATTTTTCTATTTTAAGGCAACTTCCTCCCCCTGAGCTTTCTTTATGAAGAAAAGCTGTACAATTTTTCTTACAAGTTTTTGCACATTCTTCAATATTTAATTCATTGTTACTCTTCTTCCTTTTAACTAGCGAAATCCCTCCTGAAAAGCATTTGTTCCAACTTCCATCCCCGGGAGTATACAATTCAAATTTCCTTCTCTTATCTAAACTTCAATATTCAAATATATATACATTTTTATGAATAATTAGAAGTTTAATTATATAAGTAACTGTATCACTTGATAATCTTGTGCGGGTATCGTTTCTTATCGAATGTACATGTTATTTCTCCAGTTGAGTTCTTAGAATCGCAATTTTTACCGTTAAGATATAGAAACTGACATATTTCTTTACAGCTTAACTGTTTCTTATTGATTTTCCATCTATTCGAATTAAAGTGATAGTATGGAAAACCTTTAATGGTTTCTTTATTAGCTATTGTGGTAATATTTAAATTAATAAGCCTATCAGGTGAATATATATTTCCATTTGTTCGAATATTGTCTACTGTTGTATAAAATTCACTTTCTTTCTGTAAACTAGGGATTGAGGAGAAGGTAGAATATTTTACTATTCTCCCAATTGAGCTTAATATTAAATCCGGATTATTTAGGTCACTATTAATTCTATTAATTAAGCAGTTTATTATTAATAATAAAAAGCTTCTAGCAATCATCTTTTTTTAAAAATTAGTCAATGACAAGCTTTATAAAATAGAAACTAGTAGAGTATTCAAAAAGAAAATCATTTCAATAGTGACATCTGGTTGATGTGGATAGTATTAATATAAACAAATTATGTTATATTAATAATTTATATTATATATAAGGTTAAATTTTTTTAATATTAAGTAAAATATATCATTTCTAATAAATTAATATATTTTCCTTATAAAGATTGAACTTAAAAACGGAAGAAGAGAAGAGTAAAGGGAAAAGAAAAGAAAGTCAAAAAAGTTGTAGAATAATTGTTAAAAACAAACTAAATAGAAAAAGGAGACTTTAACCAATATTTAACCGGATAAAATATTAAAAATAAATAGACGTCAATAGATAACAAACAATGTTTTTTTTTTAATTTTTTATAGAATAATTTGTATTTTTCAAAAAAAAGAAATATATTCAAAGAAAAATATTAAATATAGCGTCATTCTTCATTTTTATGTAATTTTAGTGCATTATAGACTGAAATTGGAGTTACAACCGATCTCCTTATAAGACCGATAACTTTTTCAACTGTCGGTCTCTTGTCAGGATCAATCGATTCGAGAGAAGTTTCATGGTTGACTTGCGTTACTTTAAGAAATCCTTTCGCTAAGGCATCAACTAGGAAAACCTTTTCTCCTGTTTTGTTATTAATATATTCAGCGGTCTTAGGATCTAAAAGACCTCTTTCAATAGCTTCTTGGAACGGAACAGAAACTCTATTCTTTTGATCTACTACTGCACGAATGCAATAAGATTCAACAGCCTCTTCTTCCGTATGAGTATCGTTTGACTCCTCGTGCTCAATTGAAACTAAACCGCTTCTGATTGCTTTCTCTAAGGATATTTGTTCTTCTAGAGTCTGATAAACTCCTTCCGATTCGTTTAAAATGTGAAGTTTTCTTGCTTCATCTGCCCCTATCCATTTTCCGTTATGCAAGCATTCTTTAATATGAAAGTTTCTACAATCTAGTAAAGTTTGAATAGTCACCAGACCAAAATCTTTACTCTCTTCTGCACCTTCTATCTCGTCTACTTGTTTCAAGAGAATCAGTCCCATTTTAACGGCTTCTTGTATAGTCATTGACAACCTTTTACCTTGCCTCTCGGGGTTTATGTACTTTCCAGTTTGTAAGTGTATTATACCCTTACTAATTGCTTCCTCGAGAGAAAACTCCTCCACGGCATTGTTCGGATTGAGAATACCACGAATAACGAATTTCTTTTCCGTTTCTTTCTTGGTTGATCTCAAATTATCTGTCGCTATAAGTTGACGCTTTATGGAACATAAAATTCTCCAATCAAGCCTGGTGCTTGAAGTTGCTTTATAATTCATTGATTTAACCGGAGTCGGTCTACTTCTATGCTCTTTTCTTATATAGGAAGGTAAAGATTTCGATCTTCTTCGCCGAATAGAAGATCTATTTTGGAAATCTCGTATAATTATCGCTCCTTGCCAAGCGTTTTCTATTTGATCATCCGATCCGTCAGTAACATCCAATTCATCATTGGCAGTTGTCTTGGAATAAACTTGAGATTTTCTGGAATCTCGAAGTGTTTTTGAGGTTATAGCAGAAGTGTTGGAATGATTAAACGTTGTTTTAATTACATTATTAACGCCGTTAAAATCATTGAGAGAGAGATCTTTTGAAGAATCTATGATAGATTCAGGATTCTTAACAGAATTATCCTCAAGCTTAATCTTTTTATCCTCATCAGTAAAATCGATACAACACCTGTAATCCTCTTGATTGAGATCAATAGTCTGTGCTTTACTTTGATCTTTTAAAAGAGTATCAACATCAGCTGATTGGAATGTTGTAGGTTTTGCATTTTCCGTTCTATTTACTCCTTGCTTTGCAAGTATATTTTTTTTTAGATTATGCTTTTTATCGTTTTCTTTCGCTGTCTTAGAGTTTTGCTTATTAACGTTAACAATCTTTTCAGTCGAGTTCCCGGATACCATTCCAGTTTCATAAAGTCTATGATTATTTGTTAGCTTAGTTTCGGAAGCTACTTTTGAATCACTACTTATATTTGTAAGACTTTCCAATGCTTGTTCGTATTCGTCGCTCGTACTTGAGATTTCCGATTCAATACCTTTTAATAAATGATTCTTACCAATTCTTCTAAATGAGGAATCTTCAAGTGCAAGTTTTTTATGGCTACATGGTGTCGAATAAGCGGACGATTTGAATCCTAGCATGGGTGAGTCTAAATATTCTTTGGCAAGCACGTAGTCGTCGCTTACACTCGATACTTCGGAGGCAAGCTCTCTTCCAATTCCAGATATTGAAATTTTTAAAGGATTCTCAATTATATTAGATTGTTCGATTTCGGCATTAGAATCAGATTTATGTTCCGAAAAATTGATTACATTTGAACCATGAATACTACGATTAAATTGCTCTTTTTCCTCATTAGTACTACTTTGGCGAGGGTTTAACTCGTCTAATTTTTCTATATGATTATTAAAATTATCACTAAAATCTTGGGTAGATAAACTATCATATCCCTTATCTAATTCCCCATCTCTGTCTATCGAATTTTCAAAACTCTTATCCTTACCAGAATCCTGGTTCTCTTTTGTCTGTATTCCATCTTCAAACAAGGTGTTAGCCTTGTTTTGGGTTTCGTTTTCGACATTACCTATGGGATCCACATTTGTATGCATAATATTACTGCCTAAGTCTGCTCTACCTGCCAAAAACTCTTTACTATAGTTTTCAACATTTTCTTTATTTTCACTTATATCCATCCTTTGCAAACTATCATTCTCCTTAAAATCAGAAGTAGTTTCCTTTTTGTAACTATTTAACGAGTGTTCCGAATACTTCGACTTGGTTAATTTATCTATATTACTGCAGCTATTTCTTAGTTTACTTCTTCTTAATTCTAATCGCTGATATCGATCTTCGTCATCATCGAGTCTAGCAGTATCTTTACGCTCTTCATTTGGAGATTCGTTTGTAGGTATTTCAACATTAGATCGTAATTTCTTTGATTTTCCTTTCTTAAAGAAGGGGAAATTATTTTTCCTTTTTTTATCTTTATCTTTATCCGAGTTTTTCGTTTTTGAGAAGGTTTTTTTCCATTTCTCTTTTAAAATTTTTGCAAAATCATTTTTCTTTCCTTTTTCGGATTCTTTTTCCGGTTTATTGGAGTTAAATGGTTCTTGATGATCAATGTTCGATGAGATTAAAGAATTTTTAGCCACATTAGATATGTTCGAGTTATTACTATTAAGTGGTATTTTGTCGTTATCTTCTTCGATTGTTAATTTAAGTGCCGACTCGAAACTTCTATTTCTTTTCAAATTGATCGAATTTGACCTATCCGAGAGTATAGAATATGGGCTCTCATCGATTTGACTCTTAGAAATAGAAGCATTCTGTTCCTCTGAAGGTAATTTATCTTGATCATTAACTGCGTTCAATTCAGGCTCTTGACAGTCATTCTCGTTCGTCAAATGGTCGTCTTTAAATTCGTTGGTATCAATATTAACCTTTTCCCTTGGAATATCTAGTTTCAAAGTAGGACTTGGAAGTTGAATAGTTTTTGAATATTCACTATCCACAACAATATCTGGCTCAATAGTGTTTGCTTTTAAAACAATATCAATAACGTCAGCCTGTTCATTATCGAAAGATGAATATGTCTCAGAAGAATTCTTAAATGCAGTATTTTGACAATGACTAAGTATCGGTAATTCATCTCCAACTAGTATATCAGTCGATGAATTATCTGGACTATCTTGGTTCGGGAGAAGAGATTCAGTTTCGTTATCTGAAGAAAAGCTATGAACACTTCTATTGGCAGTTTGTTTGTCTAGGAATCCATCACTTGAGTAGCTCCCATTACTGTTCGTGCTGTTGGCTTGTATATTTAAATCTAATCCATTACTTCCGGTATCTACAGCTTCTGAAATATTCCAACCTTCCATTTTATTTTGAGAGTAAATAATATTTTTCGTTTCTAATTGATCTTTGCCGCTGTCTTTTTTAGGTTGATCATTGATTATATATGTATTACGTGAGCTAATCCCGGAATAAGGGTATTTCTTTTCCATTTTTAGGTCTTCCTTTATCATTTCACGCACGCGCTTAGAATTTTTCCGTTTCTTAATAGATTTTAGTTCGTGAGAGTTTTCAAGTTTTGCTTTGGATTTAGGACATGCAGTCTCAAATCTAACGTATTTTGGTTTATCCGTAGAGATTGGTATATTATTTAGTTTCTGTAACCTTTTTAAGAATTTACTTCTTTCAGTTAAATATTTTTTGGAATTTCTTCTGATAATATTTTTACTTTCACTTGTTCGTAGAGATGTTGTTGATTGGCCAATATCATTTTTATCTTTATAGGTGATAAATTGAACTTTTTCCGTTTCCGTCAAAGTCATTTTCATCTCTAAATATCTAATATTTCGTCTCCTATTATCTTTTTGCAAATCGTTTAAATGTTCTACAACCAGAATAGGCTTAGATAACTCAGCCAGGGACGATTTATAATCATCGTATTGTTTCGTGAACGATTCAAAACATAATGTTGCTTTGTCAAGATAGGCTATAGTCTCTATTATATTCTCGTTTGCTTTACAATCAACTAATTCTCGTTCTAAGCTGAACAAAGCCTTGTGTAATTTGGATATATCGAAATTTGACGGAAATTTGACAACGACTTCATTCAATCTTTTAAATCTTCTTGATACTCTGTCACGGTTTCCAGCTTTAGTAGGTTTTACTTTTCTCTTCCAATCATAAGCCGTATGCTTTGAATTATAAGCGACTGACTGAACGAGCGCAGAACGAAACCTTTTCCAAGAATCGTTTAAGACTGCCAACAAGACTAGTTGCAACCTCTCTGTAGCATTTTTAGCGGACAGGTCCGGAGATGGAATAATACAAGATAGAGCGGGTATAAGACCTTCGTCACCTTTAGAGGTTTTTACTTTAACTCTTTCACCTTGCGCTTCCTCAATAAAAAACTCCTCTCCTTTAGACAATTGAACATTTCCACTTTTTATTGAACACAAGCTGAGAAAACGCTTGTGTATAATTGGCTCTCCAGAAACCATAATACACTGTCCCCTTTCACGTAACTCGATAACCTTGTCACGCCAATCATTCGTTCTTTTAATTTGAGTTTGAAGACTATCAAAAAGGAATTTTGAATTGAGAAAAGTTTGTCCTCTTTCAGGCGTGAAGATTGTTAAAATTGAACTCATTTCCTTTTCGCATTTTGTTATTTCTTTAAAGAATTCTTGAACTGTCTCCTATTGAAAAGAAGATTTTTAAAAACTTAATAATTATATCAAAAAGAGAAAAATGTTTCATATATTTTCTATTGAAACATGTTTTTAAATATTAAAACTTTCTTCATACAAAAAGAGAGAATTAGTAATATTTCGAAAGATATTTTTCTCACGATTTCTAGACCAAAAAGAGGGAGAGTTTTTTTTTCTTTTTTTACCTTGAAAAAGGTAATAAATTAAAGATTGTATTTAATATATTACTTTATTATTGTTTATTATAATATATTGTTCAAATATATAGTAATATATTCAAGGGTGTATCGTAAAAAGGGTGAAAGAAAAAATTCTGTTTTATTATCAAAGATCAGTTAATCTATTGTTATTGGAGGATATCAGTTGTTGTCCACCAATTGGAACAATCATTGATAATTTGCCTAGTTGTATATATATATATTGAAAAAGTGCAACAGAATAGCAAAATATACAAAGAGAGAGAAGAAAAATTAATATTTGGGATTAGATATAGGAACTAATGAGTCTAAAAAGAAAAAAGCATGCAGAATAAAACTTACAATAGGCAATTCATTGCGAACTATTGGCATTGAAATTTTCTTCTAAAAAATAAAGGAGCAGGAAAAAAAAAACAAGTTTATAAAATTTTTTATAAGCCAACAGCTAAAGTGAAATAAGCAGACTAAATAATAATAATTAACATATATTAATCATTATATACTGCATAATAGACTACATTTTAAATAAATTATTTACCTCATCTATTTCCATTCTATCCATTGGGTGGGACGATGGCAATGAGCAGGAGGAAGAAGAAGAAGGTGGAGAAGAGGAGGTGGTGACTATCTGCATAAATTGCATCCGGTTAAATAAAGATACACATTTATATTAACCAATAGGAAGACGTTGTAACATACTTGACTTTGTTGCTTGTGTAATAGGTAAACATTGTTATTCAGTGTATTGTTATCCTAGAAATGAAAAGTTAAAGAAAATAATAAATAGTTAGACTACAAAGCTTTCGTATATAAACAATAATTATATTATCAACAGAATGCGAAACACAGTTATTCTTATTAATCTTGCTGCTTACCGACTCAAAATCTGTCATTATAATTTTACGAAGAACGTCATTGAACTGTTTAAGGGTAGATCATATGAGCGATTTCAATGCGAAAATATACCTTGAAAGAGCACATTGTTCACGTTGTGAATGGGCGAAAACTACGAAAAGAAGGTCTCGATATGTTTGTGAAAGGTTTTTACACTGTACTTGCAAGCGTGCTGCGCATATTCTCTCTGTACTGCAACAGGGCAGCTGCAATATGGTTTAAGTTTCCTATCTAGGCCTATGGATTAGCACAACAGCGCTTTAGTGTATTGGTCTATAGCATTAATTATATTATACTATTTCGTTACATTCAATTATAGCTGTGGGCCCTTTTATCATACTTGTGGATTGAGGCCTATCAGTTACCGTTCTCTCACTTTGATACTCTTTAAGTATTCTAGTAAAAAGTTTAAGTAAACTATTAATTCTCTTTCACATTGTAGTCCTAAATAACATTTCTCTTTCAAGTTTTACATATTTCTCGTCTAGAACAATCTCTTAAGCAATTATTACTTATTGTTCAAACTGTTAAGGTTTATAATGGAAATAGAAGATATTTTTAAATCTACAGATTTTTTATTGCCTATTTTTATATTATATTTGTAATATTTATATTTATAGAATTTTATATAAATAATACTCTATTTCTAAGTTAAATACAGGTCTAGGCTAAACACTGCATACAGACGGATGTTACGCCATCTATAGTCTATGGAACTTTTCGATTTTTATTGACAACTATAAAAAAGAACATTTCAAATAGAATTACAAGATGAATAGAATCAACTTACTGCTAAATTGTTCATATAAAAGAATTTTACGGTAAATTGAGATTTAAGTAGCATTTTATTACAATATTTCCTTCCAAATGTCATTTTAATAATATTTTAATATTCTACCTAAAAAATTTCCCAAACCTTTCTTTAGAGGGAACAAAGTATTTTAATTCAATTTTTTTCCCTTAATATTAATAAGTTATCGAAGGCTGACTCAAGTTTTTACAATATAACTATTTTTTAATTAAAAATAGGTCAGGAAAAAAATTATTAAAATTGTTAAAAAATAAAAAGCAAAAATAAATTACAAGTAAATAAATGACCTTCACCTTTAAAAAATATATACATTTATTTACATATTTTAACCACCCTCTAATAAAATTTTATATTAATGAGGTGACAAATAGAGATAGAAAAGAGTAAATCAATTAAAGTTTCACCTTACGAAAGTATGTTGATTTGGCGTATAGTTAGAAAATTAGAAGAGTTACCATTAAACGAAAATTACGTGATGATAATAAATACAGTATATACTGTATATATATATACTAATATATACAAGGTTAAGTACAAATAACAATTAGATGGCCTATTCTTCCTTTCTAGATGCTTCTTTAAAAGCTTTAATAACTTTTAAACTGCCAAATATCTTCTTTTTAATGACATTTGTCTTATCAATTACCATTCGATTGGATGGTTCCACTTCTAAACTGTTAGGGTTTTCAACTTTATTCGCTTTTAAAAAACCTCTAGCCAAAGCCTCTGGAAAATTTAACTTTTCATTTGTACTTGTATCGATGAATACTCCGTTATCCTTATCAATTATTCCGCAGTGTAAAGCCTCCGGAAATGTAATTATTTTCATTCTCTTTCTATCGACTATACCCCTGATTGCGTAAACTTCTGTTATCTCTTCAGCCTCTCTCATTGTTGTTATAATAAAACCGGATTGAATGGCATCGTCGATTGATGTCTTATCACCTGTTTCGGTGTTTAGAAAAAGTCCAAGATCTTCGTTAAGAATCCCATTCACTTGTGCATCCTCTTTCGAAAGAACTTTATTACTTTTAACATCTATGACTGTTTCAATAGTCTCTTCGCTTTCTTTCAGTGTCTTTAACGTTATTATACCCAGTGTAGATTTCGTCTCTTTAGTTCGGATTGTTTTTTGATATTCAACAGTTATTTTTCCCTCAGTCATGGCTATTGGAATAGGTATCTCCTTTCCATTTGTAGACCTATAAATTCCACTTTCAGGTATAATGATCTTTTTTTCAATTGCATCGTACAATGAAATTTCCTTTTTATCCTGAGGATCTTGAACACTTCTAATGAGAAAAGTTTGCTGTTCTTCACCTTCAATTGAATCTAATTGCTCAGTTTCTGTTGTTACTTCGGGAGGATAGTCAATATTTGTGATTTTGTCCTTTTTAACTTTATTTGATAAATCATTTTCTGGTTTTACCGTAACGGCTTCAATTATGTTTCCCTCCGCTATTTTAAGATAATTCCGTATTATATAATAATAAATAAAATAATATAAAGGTTAACTGCATAACGCAAATTTTCACAAATACAGGCCTAATTTACAACGGCTGTACGCAATAATAGCTATTTCTTTTTTTGTTATAATAAGCCATTAATTATTTTGGTCAATTATATTCTCTAGCCTATATTGAAATTTCAAAAATAGGCAAAACCCCCCGCGTATAATCTTTCTATAGTAAGGTAAGAGAAATAGGCTAAGGTTACATGAAAATGAGTTGTAAGGAGAAAGGAAAAAAAGAAACATTTTGTAAAAAATATTAAAAAATAAAACATTATCGAAAAGAGAACAAAATATAAAAACCAATAAAAATATATTTGCAAAAATTACCCAAGAAATTAATTTTACCTGCAATTTTCTCTTCGTCCGTCAATTCTAAGGAAGCACACCAAAGTTTAACAGAATATTTTGTAGATACAATACGAATATACGTCTGATTATCAATTACCAAAGATATTTTAGAGTTTACTGGTGTATCGTTTGTCATGTTTTTTTTTGCATTAAAATATAAAATATTGGAAATATGGTTAATACAAAAAAAAACTAAAAAACAAAAATTGAATGATGTTGTTTTTTTATCAAGTTTTAATATTCAAAAGAAATTTTTTTCCAATTTTATTTTAACTAAATCGATATTTTAATGCAATATGACACACTGGTAAAACGTTTGGATAAAACTATTTTATCCAAAATAAGCTCCATCTAGCGTTAGAACGTTATTTTTATGGCCTTTGAATAACAATTTCTAATTATTGGTTAGTAACCTTTATAATAATATAATCTATTGATTATACTGTACACTTTCTCAAGTAGATATTTTAATATATAGTAACAAATGGAAAAAAAACAACAACAACATATATAGGTCTAACTTTTCTTCAATTTTCAACAGATTCTAAGCTGGGGTACTTTTTTTTTTCTTTTTTTTTAAGTTAATCTCTGTGAAATAAACTGAACAGTAGTTTTTGAATCAACATTACAAGTAAACATTTATCAATGAGAAAATATTAGGGTCAATGAAAATATATATTTATTAAAAATATTTAATAATTTGATTATAATTGAACGAAACATTGTGTACCAGCAATGTTGTGTGTCAGTGTACGTGTGTGTGTCAGTGAATGCTGTCGTATCTGGCGGGTGACCTAAAGTCACACTCATAAAGTCGGTCTGACTTGATATCAAGTCAGATCGCGAATTTGACAAAGTCAACAGCCAGATGAGTAGAATCAAGCGCCAACTTAAATGACAAGAGTAACTGTGAGAGGTATAAAAGGGAAAATATGTGACAGTACAGGGTGAGAGCCAAACGAACGTTTAAAAATAAATTGTAACGAAATTATTAATTAATTTCGTGATACAAGTAACCATAAATCTTGTAAAATAATATTATAGCTTAAAGTTGAAATATAATCCCTAGAAAACAATTTGAAAGTAGATATCTATAATTGGCGAATTTTTTATTGACCCAGGCTTCTATTGTAGAATTAACCTAGGCTTATAGGGCTTTAGGTAATCCCTTAAAAAAAAATTGTCATAATACTCATAGCTAATGAAGTATTTCGTAGAAAGTACCAAAATTTTGTATTAATATACTATATTCCCGTATAGATAACTCAAAAAGAGAGGACAATATAGCCAAGAGAATTTACTTGCTGATAACGTAAGTATGCTTTTGTAAAAACCGCTTAATAAATCCTCTTTCTTAGAGCTAGTCTAAATTTTCCCATGATATGTTAGGCCGAATTTTAAAAATATTTGAATAAAATGGACCCTTTTTTATTTTTTAGGAAAGACTATGATCTCAATGAAACAGTGTTTAATTGTTCTTCCTTTATTATTGGGATTTGTTATAAATAATGGTAAAACTCAATTTAATAGTCAATTTATATAGTTTATTAACATTCGTTTATTCATTGTTTTTTCAACAGTATCGACGTCTGCTCATTGTCGCAATCTAAACGCGTCAGAGACTCCGAAAATTTTAGAATCATCTTCTGCATACAATTGTTGGATTATAACTCCGTCGACTGTTTTTGGTCGCGTTCGTTTGCAAATAATTGGAGTAAATTTTGCCAAGGAAAAAGAGGACTTTTTGGAAATAAGCGATGGGGGTGTTAAAAGGTCTAGTAGAACTTACATATTCAATAAAACTGATGTAGTTCGTCATTTTAATTTTCTTACTAAAGAGCGAATCACTTATATTTATTTTCATTCTGAAGGAAACTTTAAAATAAGTTACCATGAAGTGATTGACAAGTCTTTTAAATTAGAATTGGCTGTTTATGCCTTTGTTTGTTTAATAGTTTTTGTTTTAGTATTATTCTTTCTGGTTATTGTAATAATGTTTCTAGCATACAAGAAAACTATTAGGGGTCGAAATGTTGACGATAAAGATTCTAGTGAACAGCCTCCATCTTACAGAACACTAAAAAATCTTATTGTCTAATTTGTCTCTTAACACTTCAGCACAAAAATTTTTTTTGTTATTTATCTTTATGTTGTTGTAAAAAGTAAAAACAAGAAAACTAGTGTAAGCTATGTAAAATTTGAGTAAATAGACGTAATTTGATAAATGTTGTTGTTTCTTTACATTTATAAAGTGTTCTATTAACTAAGTGATATGTTAAAGTATTTGTTTAATAGCAAATAGAAGCAGTTTTTAAAAGTTCTCTTTACAAAAATAAAATTATTTGCACTCTGAGAATTTTTGGCTTTCTTCGTTCTCTACAAAAATCAGTAATTCTTACTTCCATACGGATATTAGTCATATCGAAAATTTTTGCCGTTTCCGCTTCCTTTTTTCTCCAAAGCGTGAAGGAGTATACAGTAAATCTACTGGCTCACCGCTTTTCGAGTTGAATAAGTCGGCCAGATTATTAAAATGGTATGAACAATTATGTAATTTATAATAATCTATTCATTCAATATGTAAATTTTCAAGAATGACCTTAACATAGTCTATAAAAATGTATTTTATAAATTTTCCTCTACTAACAGGAAAAACCAACTAAGCCTACCACCGAGGAAACTCCTGTTCACCGTATCAGGATCACTTTGACCAGCAAAAATGTAAAGAGCTTGGAAAAAGGTATAATACAAACTTCTAGTTTTAATAAATTTATTTTAAGTATCAATATTATCTGACAGTTTGCGGAGATTTGATCAAGAGCGCTAAAGACAAGTCTCTGAAGGTTAAAGGACCGGTTAGATTGCCAACGAAAGTCCTAAGAATCACAACAAGAAAAACCCCTTGTGGTGAAGGTTCGAAAACTTGGGATCGCTTCCAAATGAGAATCCATAAGCGTCTCATTGATCTTCATAGTTCATCTGAAGTTGTTAAACAGATAACTTCGATACCAATTGAACCTGGTGTCGAGGTTGAGGTTACTATTGCTGACGCAGCCTAAGATGGATGAATAAAAGTTCAATGACGATCCTTTAATTAAGCTTGCTCAGTACATAGCTATTAGTGCGTAAAATTTTTAAATTAGAAGGGCGTAACATCATTGTACTGTACTTCAGACATCCATACCCTTCTCTTTAGAGCACAAATAGTTCACGATTCTTTCTTATAATGGGCGTTTATATTTAAAATTTTATTGAAAAAAAAAGAAGTTTATTAGGTTAGAATTCTGCTGAATAGTTATTTTCGAAATCGTCTTTTAGATGGTCTATTAAATGGCTGATCTCTGTTACCCTTTGCCGATTTCTTTCAATCTCCTCTTGTTCGTGTATAGTTCTAGTCAGATTAGTTAACCAAGTATTTACTTTGGTTGTACAATCGTCTTCGCGGTTATCAATTTTCATTAAGTGTACATCGTGGGAAGATGTAACCTGTATAGTTAACGAAAATAGTAATTGATAAGCTCCACTTTGAGAGTGACATACATACCGCACTATTTAAAGTGTCTTTATCAACGAATAGATCTCTTATTTCATCAGGGATATCATCATCTACCTCACCTTTGACAATTTTTTCTAAGGTCATTTGGCCAATTTCCAATAATTTCTCATTGTGCTGGTTTTCCAGTTCTCTCATTCGGCTAAATAAAGCGCTAACATTTTCTTTAAAGTTTGCCACCATATCGGACATTGCACGTTCGAATTCTTTAATAACGTCTTCCAGCTGATCGACCAACTGCATCTCATAAATCATGAGTGCATCCCATAATTTGTCAATTGTCTTCTGATATTCTTCGTGAGCCTCTTGTTCCTCGTGGTTTTCTCCTGGTTCGATCAATAGTTCTGGCAGTACTCTTTTTCGATATTCCATAAATTCTTCTATTTTATTTATTCCCAGTTGTTTATTTGTTTCCTTTGCTTCTCTTACACATTCCCAAAACATTTTCACTTCCGCTTGTCTCTCCACATGCATCTTTAACCCAAATTCAAATATTTCGCGGCAAATTTCGTTAAATTCTTCTCTGTAGTTTGAGATCATTTCGTCAACAGTCGGAATCTTATTTAATTTCATTCCCTCCGGATCTTCAGCGTACAAACTATCGAATAGTGTTGAGTCGTTCAAATGTTCTACATAAGCAGCCTATAAAAGGAAATAATAAATTAAATACTTTGGCGATTACTATATATAAAAATCCTACCTTGTGTAACTCGAGTTCTTCTGTTTTTTTTATCTCCTCTTCCTTCTTTCTAGCAGCGTTCCTCTCGCCTTCTTCCAGTTCTTGAAGGGCAATATCATACTTCTCTTTAGCAGCCTCTCTCTGAGAGTTTATTCAGTCATAATTAAAATAAAGTTGATAATTTGATTTTATTAAAAGAAATTACCGTTTTCTGATCTACTAATCGATAATCTAAATATTCTAGATCGGGTAGATGAGCTGCTATATAACTTTCGTATGCCGCATCATTTTTAATAGGGTTTCCCGTTAGATTTAATGTTCGTAGATTATCGAATTTACGAAGATACTTCATATTCTCTAAATCCTTTAATTGATTGTTCCCAACAGATAGAACGTGTAACTTTGTTAAGTTATCCATGTTTTCTACTCTCTCAATTCGATTATTGTAGAGTGTCAGGTCTTCTAATAAAGTCAAATTATCCAAATTCTCAATAACTTCTATATTATTAAAAGACAAGTCTGTTGAAAAAAAATGATATTTTAAAGAAGAATATTTTCTTTATTCACTTAAAAAATATAATTATACCAAGCCAAACGAGATTCACAAGAGTGTCCAAACCTTCTATTCTTTCAATGATATTGTTATCTAATTGTAGTTTTACAAGACTTTTGAAACTCCATAAATTACCAATTTTCAGAATATCTATTGGGGATAGAATTTATACAATTTTAAGAGCATTGTTTTGGTTTTCGGCCTACTTTTAAAGTCCAATCTAAGTGATGTAACGTCCGCGAAATCGATGCCTTCCTCTCTGGCTAGTTTACCAGCCTCATTTTTTGGACCTTGTTCAACGACAGCTCTTTGAAGCATCTCATCATCAATAACTGACGGCTCAATTGTATCGTATAAGCGACTCATTTTTTCTCTACGAAAATAAAGAATACACAAAAATTAGAGCATTTATTCTAATGAAATAGTTTTAAAATAGTGAAAGAAATTAATCTATTCTGCCATGTCAAATTGATTTTTACAAATATTAAGTATTATTAATTTGCTTACCAGATAGTATCACAGAATCTCATGTAGAGTAAGTTAAATTTTATATATTGGACGGTCGTTTGTTAGGGTCGCATTCGGTTACTATGGTGATCAAATATGAAACTAGCGAGAATATTTTACATTATAAACGATAAAAAAATATTTAATAAATAAGATAACAAATTTTTCTTGGTTCAAACTTTTTTTTATGAATTAAATAGTTGGTGCGTAATTTATGTTGTCGAAATTTGTCTCTTCCGGTTGTACGAAACGGCAATAAACTTGAAAAAATGGAAAGAGTTCAGTCATTTTTAGCCGGAAATCCATTTAATAACCCTATTGGTCAAAGAATTGGTAAATAAAGGTTTTCCTCTTGGAAAACTTTAAATTTTTTAGAGCAGGTCAAAATAGAAATAAGTATGATTCATCATCACCCTTACAGAAAAAGCTACAGATCCAACCATATCAAGTGAGAATTGGGCTTTAAATATGGAAATATGTGATTACATTAATGGTACTGAAGAAGGGTAAGGAATTTGCCAATTTCTAAAAATATCCTAAAAAAACTCACAGCTGATATGTTTACAATTTTTTCAGCGGAAAGGATGCCATAAAGGCTATTAGAAAGAGATTTCAATCCCAGAGTAAAAACAGCAAATGTATGATATACACTTTAGTAGTTTTGGAAACATGCGTTAAAAATTGTGGACGCCGTTTCCATATTCATGTTGCAAATAAGGACTTTCTGCAGGACATGCACAAAATATGCCAACCAAAGAATGATCCTTCTTTGGAGGTACAAGAAAAAGTTTACCAATTAATTCAAGTATGATTGTCATTATACATTCAAATTATAATCTTGTCATAAAAAGAAAATATACTCTAGCACACTTATTGTTTTGTAGAATTGGTCGGAGGCATTTACTGGCGAACCTGAATTGAAAGAAGTTGAAAAACTGTATAGGGATTTAAAATCAAAGGGAATGGATTTTCCCATATCAGAAACGGATATGACGAAACAAGTATTTTTTAATGAACTATGTTTTTCATTTTTAAATCTGCTTAAATACATTTCAGGCTCATAACATCGAAGCTAGGCCTGCCTCCCAAAGAATGGTATGTGTTTTTCATAATCTATTTTATATCCCGATTAAAAAATTTATATTAATATCCTTTTGGTAATGAATGCTAAGCACCTAAGTACTGTTATCTATTTGGGTTGTTGCACAGTATGATGAGTATAAAAAACATTTACATCAATAATTAATATTTTGACTGTGTCAAAAAAATCGTTTAAAAATTTAGAGTTAAGCCTATAATACCACAAAAAACAGGAAACCAGACAATAATACTGTTTTCGTAAAATCTTTGAAAAGGTCATAAGAAAAATTGTCAGAATATCGTAATGCAAACCCATAAACCATATTTTCCATATTAGGATTAGAGATATAACTATGTTTATTTATCATTAACATGTTTTGTTTTATAACTGTTCTATTTTTACTCTCTTTTATTAAGTTTGATGATAAACTAGAGTGGTGCCACTTAATTATAATGTACAATTTTGTATTTAAAATTTACCGTTTTGTTGAATTTTATTTAATGAATATTTAATGGATAAGATAAAATGATTTTATAATTTTTTATCAGCCTGTAGCAAATCATCCTCCTCCACCATCATCTATGAACCGTGCTCCTGGAGCTGTTCAAGATCTTAAGGCTAAAATTAAAAAGGATTTGGACAGCGTTAAACACCATATCACAATATTCAATGAACTTTTAACCGGAATCCAACCCGGTCAAGGTACTGAGGATGATAAAAAACTGATGGAGGTAAATATAATAATGCTGAATTAAAAATATAAATCTACTGTTTCTATTAATAGAATTTATTTGTTATATAATATAATATGTTGCAGGACTTGAATGCTACCTGTCATCAAATGCAAGAGAGAATCGTTGAACTACTTAATCAAATATCGGCTGAGGAAATAACCGTAGATTTGCTACATTTGAACGATGAATTAAATAATTTATTCATGAGATATGATAGATATCAAAGAATGGCAGTTAGTTCATCATCATCAGCGTCACAACCAAGCACAGTAAGCAAAAAAATTAAATGTAAATGACAGAAGAACAAAACGAATATACGAGAAAGAACTTATTCATTTTAAAATTCTCAAAAACAATTACAAGCGAACACGTACATGCAAATTGTTTACAGAAAAGATAACATTAATTTAGCTACTTATATATAAATATGTGCAAGCCAAGCCAAACCAAACCAAATTATTTTAACTAATCAATTAACTTAGTAAATTTAATAGTTTTTTTTAAATAGCTATTAAAAATAATCTTAAATTTTGAAAGAGAATTATAATAAGTTTCTTGTCTCATTTGATGCTAACAAATTAAAGATTTGTTTTATCCTATAAAAACGTTTTTTTTCACCTTTACTAAATATACCTTTCTTTTCAAACAAATTAATAGGGACAGGCACTTCCTCCAGTTGTTGGGGATGGAGCAGCAAAAACCAATCAAACGACCGACTTACTGATTGATTTAGGTGACGATAATACTAATACTACGAATCCACCCAATTTGAATACGCAGTTTGTCGGGTTATGTGAGTCACACACTCTTCTTTTTTTTTCTTTTTTTGAGTTAATTTTATTTAGTTTTTCAATCTATTTTTTATTTTATTTATTTTCAAATATTAATTTTCAATTATTAATTTTCGAACAATTGTGTTTAGTTTATATATATATATATTTATATATATATATTTTATTTCAAAGTTGTATTAAATTATATCTATATATATTTATTTCAACTGTGTCTATATGTATATCTATGTTTGGAAAATATGCGTATTCACACCCACTTTATAGACTAAAGCAAATAATTGATAGTTTCCACCTATACTGTATAATGGAATTTAATAACAACAAAAAAAAGGGATCTTCATTGTTATACTCTCTTCTATTTGTTTGAAATACATTTATTATTTTGTTATTTTTTTTTATTTAGCCGTTGGTGGGAGTAACAAGAAACCAGAAACTGATGAATTTGATTTGCTAGCTCAGTCTAGACAAGGCCCGTTAGTATTTATTTAAACATTTATTGTATGATGCATTTGTTTTTTTTTAAAATCTCTTTGCATTTAAAGTAAAATCGTATTTAAAAAAGAAACACGTATTCACACAGACCGCCTGCTGGAGCTATGGGTGTGGCATTAACGGCAGAAAAACCAGACGTAAGTTCTAATTAACAAAATTAAGAGTGGTATAGTGGTGGTTGTAAACGGGGCGGGTAGAGAAAAGATTGGGACGGCATTGATCAATAAATCTTTTCAATGTTCATTTATAAATTAACATTTGCTGCCATTATTATTAGGAGTTTCCTAGTGAGGTAGTAAATATTCATTTTAAATATAATAGGCCTTTAAACATAATGCATCAACGACGTTGTTCCAGTGACGCCATCTGCGGCGTAGATTGTGAACATTATTTTTTTTAAAATAAAGTTTATATAATTTCTTTTTGTATAGAGTATTGCATTTTACGGCATGAGAAATTTTGCATTTCTTAGCTATTATTCTAAAAGAAAGCTACTAATTTTTTAATTTTTATTATTTAAAAAATTAAATCAACGACGTTTTTATCCCTTTACATTTTGGATAGTTTGTTTTAGTAGAAAGCTAGACTTTTTTTTTAAATATACTTCTTTTCATGTAGTTAATTGACACTGAGCAAGATCTTGAAGAGATGGAAAAATGGATGGAAAATAATGGGGGAGGTAATCAGGCGGCTACAAGTTTAGGTATGTTAGCCTATATTGTATAATGAAGAAAATATTAATCATATATATATATGTGTTCTATTAGAATTTGACCAGTTCCTAGCCGCTAAGGCAGGAGGTACTGTTCCGGGTATTCCGGCAGCAGTAGGTTCTCGACCTGTTGAACGCCAAATAAAGAAGGATGAAGATGATAAAATGTTTGCTTTGTGATTCAAGATCGAATTTTTGTTGATAACAGACTCTGATATATCACCCACCCGTTCTAGTTTGTTTCAGTCCCTCTTTATCTAGTGCATTTTATCAGATGAAATTTTTAACTTTTTCTTTCCTTTCGCCATTAAAATACACTTAATTGATGAATTCTAACTAGTCTAAAAAGATTATGTAACAATAAAATGTATTCCTATATAAGTATTGATATATCATTATTAGTTTTGTATAGAATAATCAACTTGTTTCATTTTCTGGTAATTGTCCAATTTCAAATTTAAATTCATTCCAAACTTGCGGGAGAATAGGATTTTTTCCTTCACGCTCATCAAAGTAATGATGATACACAAACATTTTTATAGGGATTGTATCAATTCCATTTACTGTTACGTTAATTGTATATTGTCCGGGCTCTACAATAGGTTCATCTGGTAGGCTTATACAATCCTGAGGAACTTGAGCACCGGCACATCGAAAAGCTACAAACACATTTTCTTTTGTAAGAGTCCAAGTTACTTTCGGATTCATAGGGACGTGCAAGTTCATCCTTCTAAGCCATCTAATTGTTTCTTGGCCAGTGAGAGTTTGTCTAGGTATATTTGCGTTTTCCTAAGACAAGATTAAGAATAAAATAAACAGCTGTTTTAAAACAATTAAAAAGAAATAAAAATTATTTTTACCTCTCTAAGTTTTTGTGTATTTTCTATGTTTTCTTCAGAGGCATATATAGCTTGTTTAGTAGGAGAAAGCGTGTTCCTAAACAAGTTTCTGTCAACTGGTAGAATATCGCCGGCATATCCCAAACCTTCAACGTGCCTTAGAAGAACGACATCTATTGGAGTTTCAACTTCACTGTCATCGGTCGTTTCTATGATATCGTAAAGCAAATTCGTGTAGTTTGTCTCTAAATTTGGCCAAACATTTATGTCATTAAACTTGCGATCGAGATTTTTATTCCTTCTCTCAACTATAACGGTGGTCTGAGGAGAAAGGATGTATAAATTGTAGTTTATCGGATAATTTTTTGAAAAAGATAAAATATTTTACCCTTTTTGAATGCTTTAGTAAACTAGCACATCTATTCCGAGCGAATAGCAATCGTAAAGGTTGACGAATAGAAAGATTCATCTTTCACGAGGTCTTTTCGATAAAGCAACCTTGACCTTAACTGGCAGTCACCGGTCGAAGAGTAAACGGTTACCGCTTTTTATTGAAGTTAAGCAGACGACATAGGACAAGGGAGAAAGGGATAATCAGAAAAATTGAACTGTTTTGTGTTTTTTGGGACTCAGATATCTAAATGGCTGTTAATCAACAACAACAAGCCGTCAGTGCCCTTCCTCTACCGCCGATTTTCTACCAAGGCTATACAAATGAAAATATTGAGAAGGGAAGGGCCCCACAACCCCCACGGCCACCTAAACCTTACGAGCCCTATTCGTGCTTCGGCTTTAATTACGGTGGACCAAACGATGGACAAATAGTGCCGCCATTGGAAACTCAAAACGTAAAGAGGCTTCACCCGCAAAATTATGAACATAGACGGGAGTTGATAAAAATGAATCACTCTCTTCTTTGTGCTGTTTTAGACTTGTTGCAAATTTTAGTGACTTCGGCAGATAGCCCTCAAAGGACACAGAAACTTAGCGATATCTATCTTATACTCATACATATGCAACATTTAATTAATGAACTTCGGCCAGTGCAGGCGCGGGATGCGCTTGCAGCAATGATGCAAAGGCAGGTGAAAGCAACAAGAGAAGCTGTCCTATCAATAACAAGAGTTATGAATAAAGCTGCTAATTTTGTAAATAAAGCAATTTGCAATGTAAACGTAACATCGGCCACAAATAGCATCTATCCTACATTTATAAAAACAGAAGTTGAGGAAGAAAAGAAACCTTCTATTATTACAGATGAATCAGAATTAAAAAATGAATTAATGTGTTCTATCATAGACAATTTAGACCGCGAGGGTTTACTATAAAAGATATTCAAGAAAGGAAAACAAATCGAATTATTAAAAAAAAAGGAAAAAAAAATAAATGAGAGGAAAAGAAATAATAAAGATTTATTACATTATATTTATGAGAGATTATTTATATTTTAATTTCCTTTTTGCGCCTTTTTTTTTCAAATAATGTTCGAAAAAAGCTTTTGAATTATTTATGCTCTTCTGCCTATCATTGTACAATATTTATTTGTATTGTTGTACATAAGTTTTTTTGTATAGTTTTTAAAATATTTTACTCAATAATGTTTATCCTATAAATTGTTATAAAACAGTTTTCTATGTAATGTTCTGTATTATAACAAAAAACTAATCTGATTTTTGGGTTAGTGTTTGGTTTGTATTAAAAAAAAAGAAAAAAAAATTAAGTGTTTGATGGTTGTGTTTGCCTTCTCTTAATCATAGTTATCAATTCTATCCTCAAATATCATACGACACCTGTCCTCCTCCCGTGTTGGTTTGTCCCCCTCCCTTCTGTTGTTCTTTTTTATATCTCAATTAATTTATGAATTTTCGTGTTCTTTTTAAAAAAAAATGTTTAAAAATCAAACAAAGGGATCGATTACAATACCTTTATTTCTCCTATTGCTTCTTCTTTTTAATATTTTCAGGATGTATCATAATCTTTCTACCAATATTTATTACATATCTTGTGGAAAGCTATAATAATGTAGATGGAGTTACTAGTTAAAGCTGCCTATACCTTGCCTCGCATACAGTAGAGCATAAAATCATCATATCTTAAATATATCATTAGAGTAAATATCTTCAGAAATTTCGCTACTTAGTGTCTTAAGATACAGAGTTATACTGGATATAAAATATATATTATTAGAATGAGTCTTATATTCTAAAACTATAAATTGCTGTAAAAGACAAACAAACAGTCATATTAACATTCTGTAAATAATATCTATATTTCTACGCCTGTTCTTTCATTTAATAAATTTCACATCAATTTATCGTCAAAGTGTAACTCTATGACTTTTTATGTTATATTTATGAAAATAATAATCTATTCATGTATATTCATATTAATCAACTGTTAAATATTCTTTCATTTTTCATTATTGTTATCTAGCTTATATACAGGACAAGTTTAAACAAGAAGATAGGGAAGAATAAGATTGTCATTGTAGATAGAAAACCAATATAAAAGCCAGATATGGTGAGGATATTGAGAAAAATTTTTTACGTGATAAATAAAAAAAATCTTTGAATAGGCTAAAAATATAATAAATTTGATCAATCTTCGCTTATTACTTCCATTGGTTGTTGTTGTTTGGTCATTTAGTCCCAAAAATTACAAATATTGTTGAGTATGTTTAATTACGTCATCTCATTTCTAGAATGACATAGTCCTGGTTTGGTTGACTTTGAGCGTTACTTCAATTTTATTAGTTTTCTTCTTATTTTTGAATCAATATACAATTGAGTTTGGTGCATACTTGAAAAACATAATCTATAAATAGAGAATGAGATATTGTAAAACACTCTTTCAATTTTTAGATTAGTGCCTGGGAATCGTTATAAGCCTATCTATTTAGATCATACCATTTGATCAAAAACTAGTTTTATTAGACTTTATCAATATGACATTGAAAAAAAAGACCTACTTTCTGGCTTTTGGTACATTCAGACCTTGGAATTAAATAATTTAAAATTTAGCAAGTTTCTTTCTCAATATTTTCTTCTGACTGGGTTAAAATGAAATCGCTAATTGCTACTTTAATTATAGCATATATAGGCTATTATGTATTGGTAGATTATAAGGAGAGAATACAAACTATAGACTCTAGTGATGATGAATATGACTATATTGTTGTTGGAGCTGGATCGACTGGTTTGTAGTAGTACTTAACACCAACAGTTTATACGTTTATCGTATTTTTTATCCTCTTTTCGCATAAAGGTAGTGTTTTGGCTAATCGGTTGAGCGAGAACAAGAATATAAAAGTTTTACTTTTAGAAGCCGGTCAGGATATATCAAACGAGGATTTACCTAAAACCCCTATATCTTTTCCTCGCTTGCAGGGAGAATCTTATGACTGGAATTTTACAATAGCTCCTCAACAGTATTCCGGTTCTCCTCATATAGGCAAACAAACATTCCACCCGAGAGGAAAATGCTTAGGTGGATCTTCAAGATTAAATGCTATGCTTTACGTTAGAGGAAATCGACTTGATTACGACTCATGGGCAGAGAATGGTGCCAAAGGTTGGAGCTACGAAGAAGTTTTACCTCTTTTTAAAAAATCTGAGAGTAACACAAAACCTAATATTTCATTAAAATATCGCGGTCGGGAAGGACCACTTCACGTTGGTGATTTTCCCAGAGGAGAGGGTTGTAAACATTTTATAGACGCTGCAGTTGAATCAGGATTTGTAGAGAGGGATTTTAATGCAGAATACCAGGAAAATAGTGTCTGGGCCTTAGAGGGAACAATTAAAAATGGGATAAGGCATTCAACGGACGAAGCATTTCTGAGACAGGCATCTGCTAGACCTAATTTACATATATTACCTGGAGCACATGTTACAAAGATTCTTATAAATGATAAAAAAGTTGCAAAAGGTGTTGAATACGTGAAAAATGGCAAAATAGTAAAGACAATGGCTCGAAAGGAAATTATATTGAGTGCAGGAGCTTATGGATCAGCAACCATTTTAATGCTTTCTGGAGTGGGACCAGAAGCGCATCTAAAAGATTTAGGAATACCAGTTATTAAAAATCTTCCTGTTGGAGAAAATCTCCAGGATCACGTTCACTTTCCAATTGTAGTTGGAGTCGACGAACCCATAAGCAACGAATTGAAAGAAGCTGAAGGAATCTTTTCCACCTTAAATTATAAGCTCTTTGGAAAAGGCTATTTAGGTAGTCCTGGTCTTGAAGCAGCTGTTTTCACAGATTTACCAGCTGCTAAACAACCGCCGCTAATTCAATTGCATTACTTTGGTACACATTTTGGTGCAAATGAAGAAATAATGAAGCTATGGTTTCGAAACATAAATCACGGAAAAGATTTCCAGAAACAATATGCAAAGAATTTATTAAATAAAAATGCAGTTTCAATATTTCCATGTCTTTTACATCCTAAAAGTAAAGGAACGATTAAACTCGCGTCTGCAAACCCTTTCGATTATCCAATAATCAACCCAAGAAGTTTGATGGAAGACGAAGACGTTGAAGTATTGTTAAGCAGCGTTCGATTAGTTCAAAAGTTGGTCGGAACGAAATCTTTTAAAAAAATTGGAGGTAAAATTATAAATACGCCAACATTCGGCTGTGAGGTAAGACACGGGTTTCATATCATTAAATGTCTTATTCATTTAACATCTTTCCGACAGCATTTGAAATACGATTCGGATGATTATTGGAGATGTCATATTCGAAATGAGCTTTCTACTGTATATCACCCAGTTGGAACTTGCAAAATGGGATCTATAAATGATCCCACTGTGGTTGTTGACCCAGAGTTAAAGGTCAAAGGTATAACTGGCCTAAGAGTTGCAGATGCTTCAATTATGCCTACATTACCGTCTGGTAATACTAACGCTCCCTGTATTATGGTAGGAGAAAAAGCGGCTCAGTTAATATTGAAATAATTATCTTTAATTTATTTTTCAATGTGCGACTATTCTCTAATTTAAATTGTTTTGACAACAAAGATTTTTGTGATTATTGTCGTTTATAGAATTTATCTTTTTGCTGAAGTGCCATATTATTTTCGTGCGAGGAATAACAACGTTAAATATTAATTAAACGGTATAATTGAAAGAGAAATAATAGGAGAAAGTATTCTTTTTGTGCGTAATAATATCAATCTTTTCATTGTTTTCTGAAATAAGTGGTTTTTTGTTTCATAATGATTATTTTTTCCACGATTTCCTTGTTAGGAACCAGCATTTCATGTCATTTTCTCTTCCTTTCATTTTCACTGTCCCGCGATACTCGAACTGGAAATCTGGATCGTAACATTTTTCGCTCTGTAATAATTTGTACGCATCTTCCGAGACATTTATTTTCCCTTTAGTTCCAGTTGTTTCTGTTCTACTTGTAAGGTTAACTGTATTTCCGAAAAGACAGTAACGAGGCATTCTAGTTCCAATAACACCTTTTTAATGAGGACAGAAAAAACATAATGAAGATTATTCAAACTTTTGCGTTTAAAAAAAACCTTTTACCTGTCACGACTTCACCTGAATGAATACCGACAGTAATTTGTAAAGGTTTACCGTCCGGGTCATTTGTATTCTTTATAGTTTCCATCATATCTAATGCCAATAGTGCTATATTCCTTGAATGATCAGGACATTCTTCCGGCAGTCCACTTACAGCCATATATTTATCACCGACTGTTTCAACTTTATATACGGCTGGATGCTTTAAAGGATCGATTAATTCGTCAAATTTTGTATAACAATCGTTCAATAGTTTTATTATTTTTGCCGCACCATTTACGTCCGAATTTCTTGAACTAAACTCATCGAAGCCAACGATTCCGCTAAATAAGATAGTTACAAGATTATATTTATACGGTTCAACTGGATTTTGTTGCCGAAGTTCATTAGCGACCGACGGTGGGAGAACGGAATACATAAGATTGTCTGTTTTTTGTTTTTCGCTTTCCAAGTCTCTTCTCGCTTGTTTAAGATCATCAGTTAAAATTTCTAGATTCTGGGTAAGTTTATACTCAGCCTGAAAATTCTCGGACAAAAGAAGAAGATCTCTGGTTGCGTCATGAACAGGTATGTCACCAACGTGTAAACCTTTCTTCAAAAGATCATCAAGTGAGGCAACACATGGTGAACCCAAAAAAAGAATCGAATCTTCCTTAATAATATATGTCATTTGACCTTTGATCCGCAAATCCGCTATTTGAGATATTTGACTGTCAATTGCTGCTGTTTGTTTTATTTTCATTACATATACTGTATTTATATGAGCAAGGATTGACTGAAAGTCATAATTCATATTTGGTCTGATCATCTCGAATAAGTGAAATATTTCTTTGTTAATGTACTTTTTAAACAATCTGGCAAGTGTGTCACCCATTTCGATGATTCTCATCTTATTATCAATTACGAAATGAAAAGGGAAAGCATTACAAATCGTTCTTCCTTTGATTTTTTTGTTGTGTGCAACTAGAGCTTTTAATTCAGACTCCATAGCGTTCGATAATCTTCTTGTACTACCGTCTTTTTTCTCTTCAATTAGAAATTGAACATGATCTATGCCATCTTCTCCCTTTGCCTTATAAATGCTTACGTCAACTTCTGTTGAATGTAATTCTTCTGAAACTGCTTTAACTATACCAATTACAATATGTTCCAGTCCATCTCTTTCAGATGTGTAATGTAGTATTGTGGCGCCATCTGATTCACGTTCACTCACCCTGAGAAAGAAATGAATAAGCAGATAAATATTCGAGGAAAAGAGCATCATGAGCCGTTGATCATTCTGATGTTAATTTCAGCTTTAAGATGATCAAGTATTCTTTTAAGGACTAATATTTTACAAGTAACTCTCTGTGGAGAGGGATTAGCGAAGAACATCATTACCTGAAATGAGGAGCTTTCATCCCCGGATAAATAGTACCCAGATGATCGTGGAGGGCATCAAGATTTTGCAGGAAGTCCCTAACTGTCGAACCAAGAACCTTGAGAGAGAATAAAGCTTATTATTATTAATGAGAAAGGAAATAAGTGTAAATTTTTAATTTATAGTCTCTTTTTAATACTAAACCATCAATATTTTGTCATAGCCTTGCTCTTGACAAAACTTAAAGAAAACTCGTCCAAATAGTTCTAAAATGTTGTTTGCTGATATCCCTATTTAATGAAACATAGGAAAAAATGTAATTACTCTTAATAGACGATTATAGTAATGTTGTTTAATCATTAAAAAAAAAAGGAATCTTCTATTAATAAGGAGGTCCCTGGAAGTAAATGCTATTATTTATGGCTACCTAGTATTTTTTCGGCTGCTCCAACTAAATTATAGGACATGGAATCGCAATATATTTGCCTGTGAAGAAATTCCCCTTCCATGGATACATTTGCCTCCTTCTTTATCTTCTCCCATGTCTCTTCTCCAAAATTTCTCAAAACCAGCAATTGTAAAGCGTGATTAACAAAGCCATACTAATAATTGGAAAAACGAAGAAATAACAATGGAATAAATAAAGTTAATTAATTAATAACCAAAGATAAAAGGAGTTAGAAAGTAGAAAGTATTACGTACCATAACTTTCTTCAACGACTTGCGTCTATATGACGTTTGATAGCTTGGAAACGCCCTCTAGAGAGCTTTTTTTGTAATTCTTTTTCCTCTCTCTTTCTCTTCCTCGTTTTGTCTATTTTCGGTTTTTTTTTATGTGCTAAGTGATATTAGAACTTAAGGAGTTGAGAGTGCGAGAAAGAGAGGGGTGTATAACTCCTTTAAATGATAATCTGAGGAGTGGAGAAATATCGAATGTATCTGATTGCTAATTAACGTAATTAAAGACAGGAAAAAGCGGAATAAAGAAAGTGAAGTAATAAGACTTTCGTTTTCTAAGATACTTTACACGAGAATTAGAAACTTATATATCTTTATATACAGATGAATATGTATTTTTTGTTACAAGGTGCACTAGACATTCTTTATTTTTCATACAAAATCGAATATAAGACTATATCTAAGGAGTTTATGATATTGGGAAGTACTCTTTCATTGCTGCTTCAGTGTGAAGTTCAATACAACTTTCATCCGAAACCGTAGAATGCTTGTAGGATTGAAGGAAGTAACCTATACCTTCACCTGCAGGAAAGCCTTTTGGTAAATCCTCCTTTCTTCTTGGCACGAACGAGAAACCCTTTGTATTTTCTACCAGTCTGTTTGCATAGAATTTTCATTGTAGATATTTAGTAATAAGATAAATAAAAGAACTTTAACATCCTTTTGACGAAATGCAGATCATTAAAAATGATTTGGGTATCGAACGATAATTCAATTTTTTTCGTATAAATTATGGAATTATTTTTAATGGAAGTGGGCGTTTTTTTTACGAGTTTATTTAAAAATAATAGCCTTACCTATAAGTCGTTGGACTAACATTTGTTTTCATGGCTTCGCTACCAGATTCAAATTTGTTTGCTAAAGTAACATTATTACCAAATAAACAATATCGAGGCATTTTCTTTCCAACAACACCTTTAATAGGTAAATTATATTAAATTCATTTGTTTATTTTTAATTTAAAACAGTTAAAACATATTTATACTAATATATACCAGCCATAACGGGTCCAGAATGAACTCCAATGCGCATCTGTCGGAATAATTTACATAATTAGGTGGCATTGATAAAATTAATCTATATCCTATTAGATATTAGATATTTAATTAATAGGAACTTAGTGAAAAACATTAAAATCAATAGAAAGCAAATTAATATGTTTTAGATTAGTATTTATAATTTTAACTATAATTAAATCTACAGACTAAAATGCCATGATGAGCATAAATAATGTCAAGTCTAATGTCAAATAAAATAAACCTATTGATAGGTAAAGTCTATACAGTATATATATATATATATATATATAGTATAATAGTTTACAGCAGAATACAGTAGGAAGGAGATAGATAAATC